>CM057156.1:18832738-18928521 GCA_029962745.1 Echinometra lucunter
TAAACTCACCATCTGGGTATTTTATTGGAGGAAGTATGTAGCATTCCTTTCCTGGTATTCTAGATAGTATTCCGGGCATGTCCACCATTTTCACTGCATCATCCTTGCTCACCTCTGCTTTCACAACAGAGACTTCAATGGGATAAAACTCAATCTGTTTCTCTGCAGGCAACAACCCATAGAAATTTGTGAAGGCACCGGTGCAGAGTAGTATACGCTTTGCAGTCAGCTCGCGTCCACTCTGACAAACAACCTGCAGGGCACCACCTATAGGTTTGTCTTCCTCCTCTTTTATTTTCACCACCACATCATCAATGACCTTGCAACCATGGGATACGGCTATCTTCTGCTGTGCTGCGACAAGATTCCGGGCACTGATGTGTCCTGCATTCTTGAAATTGTACAGTATTTGCCAGTTTTTCTCCGCATGGAGATAGGGAAAGTGGGCATGAAGTCCAGAAGCATCAAAGGATTTGTAGGAGACAATCCCCATCTTTTTTGCATTTTGTTTTGTCTTCAGTATATTCTCTCCATTCTTTACATACATGTACACATTTCCAACTTCCTCATAAAAGTTAATGCCTGTAGAAGATATGACATGAAGGTGAAAATCATCATACCGGTACGCATCTTCTTGTCAAAATGAATGAGCTACAAAATCTGTTACTTACAGCAATAGCACTCTGATATATTGGTGAAGGCTCTTGAAAATTGATGATTTAAAAACAATTTCTTCTCCATTTCAAGGGAAACACGATTTAATATTATTATCATTATTATCATAGTAGTAGTAATAGAAATAATAGCAGTAGTATTAGTAGTAGCAGTAGTAGTAGCAGCAGTAGTAGTAGTAGTGGTAGTAGTGGTAGTAGTGGTAGTAGTGGTAGTAGTAGTAGTAGCAGTAGTAGTAGTAGTAGTAGCAGTAATAGTAGTAGTAGTAGTAGTAGTGGTAGTAGTGGTAGAAGTAGTAGTGGTAGTAGTGGTAGTAGTGGTAGCTGTAGTAGTAGTAGTGGTAGTAGTGGTAGTAGTGGTAGTAGTAGTAGTGGTAGTAGTGGTAGTAGTGGTAGCAGTAGTAGTAGTAGTGGTAGTGGTAGTAGTAGTAGTAGTAGTAGTAGTAGTAGTAGTAGTAGTAGTAGTAGTTGTAGTAGTGGTGGTAGTGGTAGTAGTAGTAGTAGTAGTAGTAGTAATAGTAGTAGTGGTAGTAGCAGCACCAGTAGCGTAGTAGCAGTATCAATATCGTTATTAATATCATCATCAAAAGTAGTAGTAGTAAAATCAGCAGCAATATCATGCCAGCTTTGGGCTAAGATTTTTGTTCTGCATGGGTCTAACATCACAACAGATCCAGATAACATTAATCCATCTATAAGCTGTACTGTACAAGAACTCACCACTTTCCTCTTCGATTTGTCGGTATCGCTGTATTGATCTCTGGGCCAAGGCGCCCCAAATAAGATTTTCTGCCAATTCCCTTGTTAAGCGACCTTCATCATAATGAGAGGAAAATATCTGTCTCTTCTGCCACTCCTGTGGGGAAAAAAAATTCTAATAAAATGATTCTCAGTAAAATCATTACATGAAACATATTCTGAAATTATCTTTTTACAATAATATTTCATGCAAAATCTGATTCATAACCATAGCGGAAATCGGGAGGGTAATGAGGTCCTGTGTAAAATCTTTGCTAATATCTCATTTATAGCACGATCAAACAGGCGATTTTCTAGATATCATGTTAGAGCTCATAATCTTTGCAAAGTGCAAGCTTTATAATGCATAATTACATGAAAATAATTCAAATTCATGTTCCATGCAGTAGAACAATACTAATTGTTAGATTTATAGAGAATCACTATAAGAGTTTTTTGTGAGACAAAAGCACCATCACAGGGAATTTCTTTTTTTGTCTTCATAATCTAACTTCAGGGGCTCATCAATCCCTTTTTATTTTATTTTTATTTATTTATGTACTTATTTATTTATTATATCTATTTTATTCATTTTTTGAGGGGGGGATACACAAAAAATTCCTGACAAGCAAAGGGAAAAGAAAGAGCCTTCAGCTCCATTTTTTTTTGTGGGGGGTGTCCCCCACCCTTATTTCTTTTTGGACGGAAGTGTCCCCTTCTCCCCCCCCCCCCCCCATGATGCCCATGACTGAATTTAAATACAGTCATCATTCTATTTAATTCACATTTTCTAATTTCATGAGTCTATTTGAGTGAGAGCATCAGAGGAAGACATAGGCTTTTCCTTTGCTACCAATACAACAAAAAAAGAAAGTGAACACTCTTTCCAAGTTCAGATTTTTCATAGAAGACTGTGATAAAAATCAATATATCATATATCAAATTAAAGGAAATTTAATGGTCTTTTGATCTGGTAGGTAAACATAAAAAGAAACTTTACACATGAGTGAACACATTTGTTTTTCTCTTCCAAGGTACAAAAGTAAAAATTGCAAAAATTGGCAGTTTGCCATTCATCGTTAATGCCCTTCCACAACAATGGGAAGAAAAGATCAAACTAACACAATGAAAGACTTGCCTGAAATTACATAATTGAGTCTTTGCTCTATTCCCACCCTACTCCTCTTCCCACCCCACCCCTCTACCCTCCTCCCCCCCCCAAAAAAAAAAGGAAAAAGAAGAGAAAAGAAAGAGAGAAGAAGCTTTTGTTACGTCCAAATTTAAATGACATCAGGAGTAGCCACATGAGTGATTTTTGTGATTAATTTATGACTTCATGAATTTATGAACTAATGAGTCAAATGTAATGACAGTATGGTTACTCAGTTGTGTAGCCTGTGGAATTAAGTGCACTGCAATTCCAGGGAACACTAATGTTATTTTCAATAGCGTACCCCAAAATGCATTGTCCTTTATCTCCCCGGCATGCTATGCCACTTTGGCTGTTCTTTGATCCATTTTAGATTTGCGGAAGAATGATTTTCATTTCAAGGGCAACAAAGCATGCAATCTTTAATCATGCGTTGTTTGTAAGTTCCAATTCAATATGACGGTGAATTTCAAGTCGCTTGACTTTAAAACAAAAATGGCAGCATGTTTTAAACACTGTCCAATTTTGCTATTTTCACTTTTGTACCTTGGAAGAGAAAAACGGGTGTGTTCACTCATGCGTAAATTTTCTCTTTATGTTCGCCTACTAGATCAAAAGACCATTAAATTTCCTTTTATTTAATATATGCTATACTGATTTTTATCAAAGTCTTCTATGAAAAATCAGAACTTGAAAAAGTGTTCACTTTCTTTTTTTGTTGAGTGTACTACAGAAATTCAGAGTTTAAAATGTCTTGGTTCATGTCAAGTCTTGAAATCTATTCTTCACTTAAAAAATTGGCATCATATCCGTATACATGACCAAAGTTTATAAGTAAGCATCCATGCTATCAAACATTGAGTAAGAAGAAGAGAGGAGACTTAACATTCCTTGGGGATTTGTTCATCCAAATTCTCATAGTCCAGGGCCCCGTTGCATAAAACTTACCATTTTGATAGTAACTTTGCTATTAATGGTAACTTCCATGGAAACCATGAATTTGATTGGCTGTTGGACAATGTTACCATGGAAGTAATACCACTGATGGCAGAGTTACCATTAATGGTAAGTTTTATGCAACAGGCCCAGGTCCCGGGGGGGCCACTCTATGTACAACACTGTAACCATGCTCGTGCACACCCTTTCAAAAAGTACCCTTAACTAGGATTCGCGGAGCTCAAAAAAGCTACCCTTAACTAGGATTTTTTCTCTAAAGCATACCCTTAACTAGGATTTTTCTCTCCAGCATACCCTTAACTAGGATTTTTCTCTCCACGTATACCCTTAACTAGGATTTTTCTCTCCACGCATACCCTTAGCGCAGATTTAGCGCTGAAAAGACCCCCTTTTTCTCTAAAATCGGCGATTTTGATACCCTTATCGCGGATCCGCGCGGATCCGTGCTCTGCCTGAAAAAACACCCCTTATTCCGCGTTTTTGTGCACGCGCATGGTTACAGTGTTGTACATAGAGTGGTCCCCCCGGGGCCCAGGTCTCATCATCGATGTTCAGATGTTGAAGGGGAGTACATGTAATTACTCCCATGATTCATAAAATGATAATTACCTCTTCTGTTGGTTCTTGAGGCCCAATCAGACAAACTTTGGTTTCCTGATTCAGTTTACAGAGCCACTTGGCTGCAGCTGAGCCTACCATTCCAGCTCCTACTACACAGACATCATATGCACTTTCTGCCATCCTCATATGCACCTCAAAGTGTATCTCCAAGTGATCGCTGAAATATATATATAAAAGAGATTCATTTAATATTCTTTAAACTATTCAAGATTGACCCATTGAGAAATGAGCCCAAGATATCTACGGCTTGAATCTACAGAAAAGGAAAGTGACTGTGTAGTACCCATATAAAAACTGTACATTGTACAGGTTAAAGGTTCACATTTACAGAATTGAATATAACCTTTATCATGAAGGTATAAAGGTGTTCTGCATGTAAAATATTATTCATCTAATTCTAAAGAGTTTGTGCTCCGACATATTTCAAATATTTTTTCTTATCTTTTAATTTTGCCCCTAAATCGTATGCCAAGCCCCCACCCCCTTTTCAGGCTCAAAACTGCGATTGCAGGTAATGACATCACAAACATACATTCAGCAGCAGTTCATATATACCTACTTCTCAATGTTGTAAAGAAATACTACAAAAAGAAAGCCACTCGCTTTAATTTCCATGTGGATCGAGTATAAATTTCTATTCACTCTGCAATGCATACAGTCTGGTGCTGGAAATATGCTAGTCTATGGATTATTATTTGAGTTGTGTATTGGGGTGGGGGGGGGGGGGAACCTGGCCTGTACCTCCTCTCCTGCACCCCTTTCCCCCCCCCCCCCCCCCTCCCCCATTGAGCTGATGAAATTTTTTTCCCTTGGGTCTTGCATGCTTCACTCGCTCTTATTTAGAAACATAATGGTTTTGAAAAGCAACAAATTCGGCAAGTATTAATAGGTGACACAAATCCTAATCCCAATCCCTAACCTTAATCCTAAATTTGATGAAAATATGAAGGGGTGTGAACTCCCGGTGTGAACTGCTTCTTCTTATTGGTAGTCTGCATTCCATGTCTGCTGCATGACTGACGCAGAACCGACTGTTAAAGTAGAGACATAATTACCAGATAAAGTATGATGACAGATGCTTGATGATGATGTACGCCAAGATCCTAGGCTAGAGCCTAGAGAGCGATCGGGGCGATACCCCTGGCTCTGTACCTGCCGTGTACCCGGTACCATGGACAGAGCCCAGAGTCGAAAGTAGGATCAGGAGCAGCTAGCAGGCTAGGCGCGGGCCCTCAGATTCTCGACTCTGATGAAGTGGGAAGTGGCTTCGTCTGGAATTATGACATTGTCATTTAGATGGCTGTGTTTGCAGCATGCAGGCAGTGTAATGGAATTGTCCCATCTAGTCTAGATTCTTGTTCATTAATACACATTAGCTTTAAAAAGGTCAGGTGTAACCAGGGAGATTAAACCTGGACTCTGGAAGAGTTTATAGACACATGCTTACAAATTAGTAAAGTAAATTAAACTTTTTTAATTGTAAGTACTCCACTTCATATGAGACAAAATAAAATGAAAAATTTATTTGATATTTTTCCTATTATTGGAATGTTTGGTTTTTAAAATCCACATAGAAGGGATAAATCTCGACATTATATAAACACTGTAAGTACTGACTGAATGATAGACTACGTATGCATGTACGCGCGCGTACCGTACGCCTATGCCGTACGCTCGTGCTAGCTCCATGGCTAGCTCGATCGGGCCAGCTGTAAAGGGGATTTCCCTGTATTTACAACTCACGTAACCTTCTGTACCTCGAATGTACTCATCATGAAAGATGCCGAACAAACTCCAACTCCAAGTCCAGAGTCGAAGTACAGTTAGACTTTTAGTCTGGAGCTGCAATAATGTACACACCATACACACACACCATTATCTTTCTGCATTGTCTTCTGTGCCCTTGCCTTGGGCTTGGGCATGTTGGGTATTCAATGCCTGTGATCATGGTGATGTAGCGGTAATTAAGGAAAATTGGTGAGAAACATCAGAAATTTATATTAGCAAATTTTGAAATATAGATCTAGTATAATTGTAAACTCAGTGTAAAAAAATGTGGGTTTTTCTTTTACTTGTGTGCACTGCAGGAAAGTTCCAAAAAGTAAATTCTCGGGACTGTGTTAGTGGACCCCTGAATTTCAGCATAGGCCCTATATGATATAGACCATGTAGACCCTAGGCCTAGAGTTCAAGTCTTAGAATGAATTATTATGATCATGATGATCTAGTATTTTAGAAAAATAGCCTATTTTGCTGGTTTTACATTGGTAATTGTTGACAATGCATACTGAAAGGGTTAATAATTTCATGAATACATTTCTATTCAGATCTCTAATTCATAGTAATTGTGACCTGATCGATTTGAAAGGTGCCATGACCTTTGACATCTGTGTGGTGGGTGCTGGAATGGTGGGTTCAGCTGCAGCAAAGTGGCTGTCATTGGACCATGGAACCAAAATCTGTTTGATTGGACCAGAGGAACCAACTGAAGAAGTAAGTTGACAACTGGCTTAAACTTGGCCAGATTCACACAGCCGACGAAGCGTGCACTCAACCCCCCAAAAAGGGAACACTTTCAAGTTCAGATTTTTCATAGAAGACTGTGTTGACAATCAATATAGCATATATCAAATCAAAGGAAATTCAATGGTCTTTTGATCTGGCAGGAGTGGCAGGTAAACATAAAAAGAAACTTTACACATGAGTGAACACATTCGTTTTTCTCTTCCAAGGTACAAAAGAAAAAATTGCAAAAATTGGCAGTTTGCCATTCATCGTTAATGCCCTTCCACAACAATCGGAAGAAAAGATCAAACTAACACAATGAGAGACTGGCCTGAAATTACATACAAGATTGAGCCTGCTCTATTCCCACCCTACTCCTCTTCCCACCCCACCCCTCTACCCCCCCCCCCCCCAAATAAAGGGAAAATAAAAGAAGAGAAAGAGAGAAGAAGCTTTTGTTTTGTCCAAATTTAAATGGCACCAGGAGCAGCCACATGGCTGTTCTTTGATCCATTTTAGATTTGTGGAAGAATGATTTTCATTTCAAGGGCAACGAAGCATGAAAGCTTTTATCATGCTTTGTAATTTCCAGTGTAATGTGACGGTGAATTTCAAGTCGCTTGACTTGGGAAAAAAAAAGGCTTTTACTAAACACTCGGGTCCGTCGCGCTGGAAAACACTCCGGTCGCGGCTCACTGGGTATGGTGCGCCAAGTGTTAACTAGGTTATTCGGTCCAAAACTACAGTAAATACAGTAAAACCATGGAGGTAAAACCAAAACCCTCATAGCCACGCCCACAAGCATACATGTATTCTGGCAAACTGATCCTCCCGCCCTCTGCTATGCACAAAGTGTTTGTAACGAAACAAAGTCAGTGGCCCCGGTGAAGTGAATATAGCACTTAATGAGAGATCATAATTATAAATACTGTCTGTTTATTCATATTGGTAGGAGGTTTTTGTTGCAAAATCATCTGTCGCACTTCATTTTGTTACGAGATGGTTCACTGATCGCGATTTGTATAAAGAAATAGAGTTTTGAGTGAAATTTTGACATGAAATTGTGTAGTTTTGAACCACATAACCTAGTTAACACTTTGCGCACCATACCCAGCGAGCCGCGACCCGAGTGTTTTCCAGCGCGCTGCGACCCGAGTGTTTAGTAAAAGCAAAAAAAAAAATGGCTGCATGTTTTAAACTGTTAGTTTGGCGATTTGGAACAGTTGAATGAATGTGTTCACTCATGTATAATTTAACTCATTTTATGTTTACCTACCAGGGTGAAAGACAATTAAGTTTACTAATTGAAAAATTGATTAAAATCAAATTTGGGGCATTTAGTCGCTCTTGTGTCTACTCCAGATGTCATTTAAATTTTGGACTTAACAGAAGCTTCTTCTCTTTTTTTCTTTATTTTTCTTCTTTTTTTTCGGGGGAGGGGGGCTAGAAAGAGATTGAGAGAGCGTTAAGGCTCATTATTAAATGCCTTTACATGTGTAAGTATAACCGTTTGCTCCCATAGTTAAGAGGAAGGGCATTTACACGTGAAAGGCACACTGTCCAATTTTGCTATTTTTACTTTTGTACCTTGGAAGAGAAAAACAGATATGTTCACTCATGCGTAAATTTTCTCTTTATGTTCGCCTGCCAGTTCAAAAGACTATTAAATTTCCTTTAATTTGATATATGATATACTGATTTTTATCAAAGTCTTCTATGGAAAATCAGAACTTGAAAAAGAGTTCACTTTCTTTTTTTGTTGAGTGTATTTAATTTACATGACTTAATGCACATGACAGAGGCAGTAATTTTAAATAAAGGAGACCATTTGCTACGAAATATTGAGCTGAGTAAAGCTGGACAGAAATAGGTAAAGACAAATATGCATAGATGCATGTACCCCAAGTATTTTCTTTGAAGTTGGAAGTACATGACTTTCAAAATCTGATAGATTAAGTTAATCTACCAGGGTGACCAGATTTTTAATTCTGAAATGCCGGACTTTGTTGGGCTTTGACTTCAGAGGGCAAAGCACAATGGTGGAATCAGGAGGGAGCAAAATTTTGGAGAATCTGCTTCATTGGTGTCTCTAAAAGTTGATATTAGGCAAAAGGGGAACCCCCTCCTGCATTGTCCACTGTCAGTGTTCCAGTGTGCATGCATGCTTCTACCATACTGTGGTGGATCTAAACAAACAGATTATTTTCCCAAACGCCCTTGTGACCTAATAAAGTTCTCCCCAACCATGGACAAATTTAAAATCTTGTATCTTCTCCTTCTTCTTCTCTCTCTCTCTCTCTCTCTCTCTCTCTGTCTCTCTCTCATGGTGCCCTATTTATCAATTTTGACAATCATATTGCTTTGCAACACTCTGGTTTTACACCTTCCCAATTAGCTCCATCGTGTGGTCTTTCAATCATTTCTCCTCAAATCATCTCTGTAGACTATTCATCTGTATAAATCTCTTCCTTCCTCTGCTACTCTTTCCCTTGGTGTTTCCTTCCATGCCAGATTCTTGAATCATCCTTTTTATATCGCTGTCAAAAGTAATTTCTCAACAAGTTTCCTTGCCAAAAGTTATAGCAATGCTATGCTGAGTTATTTTGCCTTATTCTCATTTCTAGGAATACAGAACCGGAAAGCGGGAAATCTTTGGGTCCCATTATGATGAGGGCCGCATTACGAGAGAGTTGGATACCAATTACACATGGGGACTCTTGGCTCAGCGATCTATACAAAGATACAGAGACATTGAGAAAGAGAGTGGTGAGAAAGTGAAATTGTATTTTCATACTTAGTGTTACTGTTCACAAGATGGACAATATGAGACTATATTGAGCCAGTTTTATGACAATTTCCATTTTATAAACATTGAGTAAAGTCTTTGAGCTGGAAGATGTTCAAATTTGATTAACAATGTTTTATTCTGATTTGCATTCTGATTATCTACATCCTTTATCGTCTTAGCATCTTTCTAGAATTATATGTTATTATTAGCACTAGTCAAAGGATTTATGGATGACTATTCACTATTGTAGATTCCCTTTAAAAAAAGATGGATGTGAGTTCATTTTTGAGATGAGTCATAAAGAACTGTTGTGAAAGCTTTCTAATGAGATAGTTTATTTCATTCTTGCATTCTTCTTGTTCTCATATTTTAGGAATTGAGTTCTACAAGGAAGTTGGATGCATCTTCATTGATAAGAAGGTCTCCCAATACCGAGATGATTATCTCAAAACTGCAAGGAAGCTCGGAGCCTGTTTTGAAACCTTTGATGCCACAAAATTCCATTCTAGGTATCCCTATCTAAAGATCGACAAAGAGTGCCAGTGTATCTGGACCCCAGATAAAGCTGGCTACATCAGTCCTCGTAACCTGGTGGCTGCCCAGCAGAAGATTGCCAAGTCCCATGGTTGTGAGATCATCCATGAAGTGGTTGTCGATGTTGAAGAGGAATCCAAAGAAGGAGGAGAGGAACATGTCAAGGTCACTACTGAAAGTGGCCAAGAAGTTCTTGCCAAACGAGTTCTTCTTTGCACAGGAGCCTTTACTAATTATCATCGACTCCTACCAGATCATCAGAAGATTGATCTAAGTGCTTCCAAAGTCTTGGTGGTGAAAGCAGAGGTCACAGAAGAAGAAGCTTTGAGAATGGCCAACATGCCCACCATCTCGCTTGAAAATGAATGCTGCTACATGCTGCCTCCCATCCTTTATCCAGATGGTGAGCTCACATCTTAGAAAATGTGAGGGAAATACTTTTTTTGTACGAAAAACAAGGTGATAGCAAGGAACAGCAAAAAAGAATGATAATACACATAATAAGGATAATGTCTCTTTTTCCATTTCATAGGAAAAAGGCAAAAAATATAAAAGAGATTAGAACGAAGAAGAAACGTTTTTTATAATTTTTCGTCTATTTTGTTTGAAAAGATGTAAAGAGGAAATGAATACACTTATTTTCTCATCACTTTTAACAGAAAGGACATATTGGTTTGGGGGAAAATAGAAGAAAGTAGGAAAAGAATAAGGATTGAAGTAGAACATTATTTCTTGATGTTTTGAGTTTACAATTTCTTGTTTTGGCAGGAAAGTACTATATCAAGATTGGCTTGTGGTCAACAGGTGAGGATGCTTTAGGAGACCTGAATGATGCTGCACAGTGGTTTTGTAGCAGAGGGCAGAATTACCACACAGTCCAGGATACCATTGATGTCCTACAGAGTTTCATCCCAGGTAGAATTAACCCTTATGTTGTCACTATAAGTTTACAACCATATATCAACAATGAAATTTGTGAGACAGGCTTTTGAGTCTTATTCTGTTTTTGTTGTTGTTGTTATCGTTTACTGATACAAATGTTGTTATTTTTTTCCTATTATAGTTTAAAAGATTGGCAGCAGTTCTGAGATTGTTAGAATCATAAGATTTTAAAGTGTCATGATTTGTCATCTTGTCTGTTTACTTTTAATCTATCATCCACCCAGTCTTTCCATTAAACACTTCCATAAAAGAGTCCATTATATTCCCAATCAAGTATTACTGATTTGACTGCCTAATAACTTTTGAATGAACTGTTCTCACTCCCCCCCCCCCTCCCAACAAGGCACTTGATATTTGCTATATAGCAACTTGAACTTGAACTAGGCTTAGACTGTTTGTATTTGCAATATTGATAAATTGATTTGATCTCAACCAAAATTACCTTTTTATCCTAATATTTTACCTTTTCCCTGCTTTCTCATTTCTTATGAAGTATTTTACCTTTTCTTTTGGACCATAAATAACTATTCTCTGAAAAAAAATAGCCATTGGCTAACAACAAACAAATCTGTACTGACCTGTTATATATTAGGCAGTATAACCTGGAAGTTGAGAAAAAATGAGAATTCTCCTTGATGCCTATTCTGTACAGAACTCAAGCCCATTTCACTGATCACAGACTGCTGTAGTGTGAGTCACACACCAACCCAACAGATGTATTGTGATATGCTGACTGCTCGGCTTGGCGCCCTCGTAGGAATGAATGGCTGGGGAGCAAAGTCCAGCAATGAGATTGGTAGGATGGGTGCTTCTATGATCGCCAAGGGAGCCTGGGATTATGAACTTCCTGCAGAGCAGTTCAAGATTCAATTCAAGAATGATGCTTCTAAATAGCCACAGAGGGAAATGTTACTGTCATGTATGAAATCCGTATAGTTATGCTACCTATAAGTTGTGCCATCTGAAATATATGAAATAGATAACGAAATATTTTCTGCTCAGTATTCATTGAAGACAAGAAGATCTTAGAAGTATTGTCAGTAACGGTATATGTTTTATACATGCCCAATTATACAATACGTTTGAAGGGGTATATTGAAATTGAGTATTTATTGTCCATTCAGAAATTTGTTTTTCACTGGTAACAAATTTACAAATCATTTGACAAGGTAAAATAGTAAAATGTATGAAAAGGTTCATCCACCTTTTCATTTTTTATCTTCACTTTCTTCATCCTTGTTCATTATATATGTTTGCAGATGCATGAATATAGCTCATAATTGATTTAATCTGTTTTTTTCACATTTGAAACCTGTATAGATGTATATTTTTACTTTGCCAAAATAATTCAGTGAAAAATCTGACATCATGTGCTCCGCTTTGAGATTAAAGAAGATGAAATGCAGCTTATTAAGTGCAATCTTATTAAATAAACTTATTTTCTTAGTGATAGCATATTGTATGGCAGGTAAAATTAATTAGATAAAAGAAGTAAATTGCATAAATGTTTTCAGTTGTATTATTTTGGAATCCCCAATCTTGAATAGGAGGCACGTTGGCCCAGTTGGTAAAACGCCTTCCTGTCGAACCAAAGATCGTGAGTTCAAGTCAACCCCGGGTGGATGACTGAAGCCTGCATTGTGTGTTAACATGCCCTTCTGCTTTTTCATAGATGCAGGCTATGTTTCAGTGGAAAACACTCAGTTCCTTTGAGGATGGTAAATGGAGGTCCTGTGTAGAGGAGAGTCACCACCTTTGCAAAGTAAGAACCCACCTGCACTATTCAAAGAAGAGTAGGGGGAAACCCTGGTGTCGTTGTACACCTGCATATCCCAATAAGTTACTATTGGGAGGAGAGACCTGAGGGTCACAGTGATTAAAGTCGCTTTTCCCCTCCCAGGCCCAGCTGATGCCAAATACTTATTAATGATATTAATAAACTGAAATTAATTTTTTGTACAAGTGTGCTTGTCAAATTTTGTAAATTTTTCACACTAGGATTAGTAGGATCCATAGGAATGCTCTTTTTTATCCTTGCTGCCGATAATCCAATAATGATGATATATGTAAATGCAGTACTCGATCAGGCAAAATTGTTGAATAAATGTTGACTGTAGATTTCAAAAATGAATAAATAAACAGGAATGCATAGCGTACTTGTTCATTAATTGAATATTGCTTAAAGTAAACATAGGATATGATGAAACATCATTGATAACTTTGATTAAAGTGCAAGAAGATACTGAAACAGAAACTCATCTTAATTCCATTATATACATTATGGAATATAAAGAAGAAACTATATTTGCCTGTCTGGTTGTTTTTTGGTTTTTGTTTGTTTTTCTGAATGAAACATTGCAGTGTACATCCTCAATAAGATTCATCTGATTAGTGATTTCATAAGAAAATGTTCTTTTTTTCACAGTCAAGAAAAAATTTGTACCTTTTAGTGAGTACTTTCGCCTCCAACTGGGGGCTTCTTCAGACTGCAGTGTACAGCTGCCACACCATTCTTTTACATGCAATAACTGTATATTTTGCCAGTATGTGATATTATAATCGAAATAAATTTTATCATGAATATTCTGAATTAATATATTATTGCTATAGTGTAATTGCAATAAAGAACATTAATACATGTACTTTTTCTTCCTTCTTTTCTTTCACCATGTTTTTATTTTCAGGTTTAACTTTATGTGTTGATTTTGTGATATAAAAAATGGAAATTTGGAAATCATGGGGTTTTGCGTGTACGTGTGCGTGTGTGCATATGTGTTTGTGTGTCTGTGAACAAGCAACCCAATTCTGGCCCCATCAATAGAATTACTTTTTTTTTTATTGTATTGTAAATATCATTTTGTTTACTTTTCAACCAATTTATAGATGCGATGCATTTTGCCCAGAAATTTGAAACTTGCATAAGAGAAGATGCTAAGCTATAAAAATGATATTAATTGAATATATAAATTTCAATTACAAGCCATTGCATATAATTCCATCCCAAACGAAATGATATCTATTATACTCTGAACTGAAGAGAATGGATTTGAGTAATATAGGAACTAATCCTTGGTATACTAGTTCGCTGCAATACAACTGAATTTTTTATTTATTTTTTTTATTTTTTTTTTCCTTTTTTCTTTGGCTCGTAAATGATACCGTGCAAACTACGGCGCAGATCGGATAGCGGATAGGAAAGAATTGAACGTAAGAACGTGAGGACTTCGACTAACGTTAATTCTGCCTATTTTCTAGCTAGACTGAACACAATTAAAATGCCAGAAGTCAAATGTCACTACGAGATATTGGGTGTTCCTCGGGATGTTGAAGATGATGGTCTAAAGAAGGCGTATCGTAAATTGGCTCTAAAGTGGCATCCCGGTGAGTACTCCGGTTTTCATTCATTGCACGCGTCATTGCACGCGTCATTGATGTAGTCCCACGCATGAAGTTCCTTGTTACTGTCGAGTAGAGTGGTGAGATATTGCGCAAGTTAGTGCAAGCCAACACTAACAGTGCAAGCACTCCCTACGTCGTCGGAAAAACTGATGAGAAAAGTCTGTTTTACATATTTTTATTCACATGCCTTGAAAATGCCAAATTCCATACAAAAAATCCTGAACTGCGTGTAATTGCAAAAACTAAAGTGAATGAGTCAGCGCGCAGACGTGATTGATGGGAACCATTGGCATTGCAATTTCCAGGGTCAAATTGACACCATTGCCTTTTCTTGTGAAAATGACATTGTTGCTAATTCAATTTTGATGAGATTTTCATCACAATTAGTTACTCTATAGAATATGGGGATTAAACATAAAGTAAGGTCAGCCATTTGGGGAATGCAAGAGAAAAGGCTTGTCAATTTCAAGTGAAATATTAGGTGTACAGACATAGGGCCCCCATCGGAGCTAGTCCAGGGACGTCTGGAGAGTAAAAAAAAAAAAAAAAACGCTAACGCTATTTACTCTCCATGATGTCCAGCGTTTTACCCCCAATTTGTACATAGCAAGCATCTTGGCACTTCAAAACAACCCCTGGAAAATCACTTTCCCATGGGCCAATGACACCACCAGCCTTGTAACTATCAGCTGTGGTCATCACGAACCCGACTAACACTTGGGACTAAAAATCAGACGTATGAAAACCGAAATTTAGATCTAAATCTGTCGTAGGGTAGCTGGAAAAACTCACTGCTTGTTTAAGTTGTTTACGTTTCCCCGGCATCCATTGAAATGCAGATAGAAAATGGCGACTAACTTGCGCATACGCATCGATACGCGACTAGATGCGAACGATCTTGCAGATTCAAAAGATTTACGGAGAGAATTGCTGTGAATTTTTTGAGAACGTCTGCAAGATCGCTCGCATCTAGTCGCGCATTTATTTTTTTACCCTCCAGACGTCCCTGGACTAATCAGAGCTAGGCTTCGTACAGGGTTTGTGTAACTTTCTTGATCGACAGAATATGATTTTAAATCAATTAGAGTGTAGAATCTAGAGAGCTCACTTCTGAGTGTGATCCTTTTGATCAATAATAACCATCTGTTACAGTCATTACAGAGATGTGCTTGGTATCAAATGAATGATTTGCAACCATGATTTATTTATTGAACCATAATCATATATAAAAACACAATATACAAAACAGACAGTATACAATATGTGATATGGAAAGGACAAAAGAAAAAAAAAATGAATGCTTATGAGGAATGGCCCAAATTGTCAGAATGAATGATTTTCATTCTGTCAGAATGAATGATTTTCATTCTGTCAAATGAAGATAAAAAGGGTAAATGAAATATGTGGATAGAACATTGTGAACTTCATTGTGAACTTCATTGTGAACTTATCATAGTAATACTGATTAATAGCACTTCCAATTCTTTTTTTAACCCATTCATGACAGGAATTATTTAAAGCCTAATTTGATCAGCTTTTATTCTTCAAATTGGCAACACCAACATTTTTATTTTATTGCTACATTTTTCATATAAAACATCATGTATCTGAAATGAATATAAATTGACAGATATTATGATGGGAAGTCAAAAAGTTGCCAATTTGCAGGGGGAAATGGTGATTTTAAACTTTCTATCACATTGCCAATTTAAGGATTTTAATGCTTATTTTCCTTTTTAAAAATTTCAGCATCAAACAACAAATATTGACGCAACCAAAATGGGCACGATTTGTGTAGAATTTTTTGCTCTTTCTGCTCATGTATTTGGTATGATTTTTAGGGCTTTGCATCAAAAGATATTAGGCCAAACCACAAAATGTGGACCTCTGTCACGAATGGGTTAAAATCTAAACTGATAATGTAAATTCACTGTTTGATTTCATTCACAGACAAGAACCCAGACAATGTGGAGGAATGTACCAAGTACTTTGCTCTCATCCAAACAGCTTATGCTGTGTTATCAGATAAACAGGAGAGAGCTTGGTATGACAAACACAGGGAAGCCATACTCAAAGGAGGTAATATTGAACTGTTTTATTAACCAATTAATTGATGAAGTAATTAATTGAACTTATTCATTTAATTATTTAGGTTTTCATTAATTTTTTTATTCATTCAAGTATTTATCTATTTATTTGTTTATTTTTGTTTATTGTTTATATGGTTACTTTTTATTATTTTTATCAATTTGTTATTAATTTTGTGTGTGTGTGTGTGCTGTAATACTTCAAAATCAGAGTTCATGTCAGAATATTGGCAAGAATGAATTTTTTACCCTCTTTGATAACAGATATATATTATTTAAATACCACTGTGAATTCTGTCATTTCATGTAAAATTTACTCATTGATGATTGATAGTCTTAGTGTTTGGATTCATCCTTAAGTTTGGTCTAACTGCAGAATTACCCCATTATGCATCACTACAAAGTAAATTAGGGTTAAGGTCAGGGTCAGTGATCATTGTTTTTAGGACTTATTGCATTTGTTCCTAAAAGTTTTAGCTCAGATTTGTAAACTTGAAAATAGCCCATAATCCTCCTCATAACGTGCACACAAGTTATGTTCATCTTCGTGATAGGCTGCAGAGCCATTTGAAGATTATTGCAGAAGAAAAAGAAGAAGAAGAAACATTTTGACATGTTGCTGTATAAGACAATTTTGTTTTGGACAGTAGTGAAGTTTTTTCATTTTATACAGTTTTTAAGTAACTTTGGCCATATCTCATGATAGAGCAGTATATAACAATAAACTACTTTCATTTATACTCATTATTGGAAAAGACAGTAAAATGCTCTGAGCACTGCATCTCTTACTTTGTGATGTAGAAATTATCATCATCAATCATCATCATCATCATCATCATTTGGAATGTGCATTTGCTGCTCACAAGTGACTGGATAAGGTTAAGCACTGTCTTTTAGAACTTGAAAGGAAATGAATTAGTGGTTAAAATGGAAATGGAAATTAACTAGTAAAATCATCATTATTATTATTTTTTTGGCCAGGTTTTGGAAAGGATTATGATGATAACTTTATGGATGTTATGCAGTATATGACACCATCAGCATATTCTGGCTTTGGAGATGATGACAAGGTAACCTATCACTTCATAATGGAATTTAATCTGATATTTATTTATTTTTTTTTTCAGATTGTGTTTTATTTTCATCTGCCTGCTTCTATTTGTTTCTGATACCTCTCTGCCTCTGCTTACATTTTCAGTGTCTAAAATTCTGGCTATTCAGGTATTTTGCATGAGTCTTATTAAACCATTTTGAACGGGGTGGAAGGGATATCCAGGCAAGACATGTCTGCATATTTAATGCCTTAAAAGAATAAAATAAGAGAAGTCTTCTAAAGTTCTTTTGCTGACTTAGTGTTAAAAGTTCAGAATTTGCTGAGCTGACATAAATTTTGAATCCTGGGCTGCGTTTCTTGAAACCGTCATAAGTCTAAGTTCATGGACATCCCATTGAAACATGTGTTAACTCTACAACACATGTTTCAATGGGATGTCCAAGAAGTTGGACTTATGACGGTCTCATGAAATGGCCCCCTGGAGATTTCACACTCCCTTCTTGTGACTGATGCAACTTTCCAATAAGGATTTTATGAATGATGCTTTTTTAAGAAGAGGAAAAGATTCTTGTTTTCTCATACTCCTCAGAATGTAGAACGTGTGATGTAAGACAATTTAAAGGTAGTAGCCCACATTTGCACAACATTTTTTCAGAATTTGAAGAGAGATGGGCTAATTTCAATTTTAAATGACAGATAATTATGTAAAACTATCATGTTATCAAATTTACAACAATATTCCAAAGAATAAGTGAAAAATAAATGGTTATACCCTTAAAGCGTCAGGAAGACGCCTTCACAAAACAAAGAAAAGAAAATTTATATTTAAATATTCCTTCTCAAAGCTCAATCCTAAACGGGAATGTACCGGGATCTTAGACTTTACAAGTGATTTTCTGTGGCTTAAAGCACTCTTAAGAAAAACTTTTTTGCAGATTGGTTGCCACAAGTTTGCAAATGTGGACTACTACCTTTAACATATTCTGTTGTTCATATTTAGAGAAACAGCAAGTGGCAAAAAAATGTATTTGCATTTGTATCTTGACTATTGTATCACAACTTCAGTCTGAAAAGACTGCAGTTTAAAAAGCTCTTTTCAGTTTCATAGGGATGAATGCTATCATTATAAATAAACTTTTTCTTCCCCTTCTGCAGAGTTATTACAGCATTTACCGAGACGTATTTGCCAAAATCGCAGAAGAAGACATCCGTTATATGGAAGACATAAACACGGTGACTTACATTCCGGGATTTGGAGATTCAGGGAGCACATATGAAGAGGTAATGTTATTTTCTTCTTCTTCTTCTTCTGGGTTCTCCTGCCTCCTTCAATCCTAAAGATTCTTGCAGGTTTAACTTGTGTGTTGTATGTGCATGTGCATCAGGGGAAGTGTAATGTGCATGGATTTGTACAGGTGCTTTATGTTATTTCAAGGGAAAGTCCACCCTAGAAGTTTCACTGTTTCAATGATAGGAGATGAATTTGAACAGCATTTTAAAAAAGAAATGAGCAAAATTGCTCAAAGAATAAGAAAATCACACTTATTTACATTTTCTAGTAAATTACTCTCGGCTCTGCAAATTGGCAACACTGATGACATCATATGTGAGCAGGTCTCCATTCACTTTGTACATGAAATTTCACATTTTCTCAATTTTCTTGGAAGTTACACATTTTCTTACCCCATAGTCAAAGTATGTTATGTAAAAAGCAATTACTCTGAACATACATTGATTATGGGGGTTAGCAAATGTGTAACTTCCAAGAAAATTGAGAAAATGTGAAATTTCATGTACAAAGTGAATGGAGACCTGCTCGCATATGATATCATCAGTGTTGCCAACTTGCAGAGCCGAGAGTAGTTTACTAGAAAATGTAAATGAGTGTAATTTTCTTATTCTTTGAGTGATTTTGCTCATTTCTTTTTTAAAATGCTGTTCAAATTTATCTCCTTTTATTGAAACAGTGAAACTTCTAGGGTGGACTGAAGATGCTTTCACACATGATGCGACAGTGTGGTACCACACTGTTTCATCTTCACACATGGTGGGACTTTGTGTCACCACATATGATATCATCAGTGTTGCCAATTTGCAGAGCCAAGAGTAATTTACTAGAAAATGGAAATGAGTGTAATTTTCTTATTCTTTGAGTGATTTTGCTCATTTCTTTTTTAAAATTCTGTTCAAATTTATCTCCTTTTATTGAAACAGTGAAACTTCTAGGGTGGACTGAAGGTGCTTTCACACATGATGTGACAGTGTGGTACCACACTGTGGCGCCACACTGTTTCATCTTCACACATGGTGGGACTTTGTGTCACCACATATGCTAATGAACGCGCATTAACGCGTCAACTCTCAATAAGAGAGCATATTGTCAAAACTTGCACAAGCAATCTCATGTCAACAATTTTTGCACTAACTTTTTAGAAATTTGATTGGTGCGCATTTTTTGTGTATCTAGGCAGCAAAAAGAAGTGTTTTTCTACCTCGGCGACATTTTTTTGTCGCCCTATACCCCATAGGCTTGTACAAAAAAAAGTGTGGCGCCACAGTTGGTACCACACTGTCGCATCATGTGTGAAAGCACCTTTACCCTTTAATAATTGGCAAGCTTCAAGGCAGGATATTGTGTATCCTTTGGCCAAACTTGGTGAAATACTTGTATTGCAGCAGCCTAGGGGAAAAGCAATTTTGTGCTTTGAAAATGTGCAATGAGATGTTTCCATCAACAGATGGTAAAATAATGTGAGGACTGAGAGGTGATGATTTTGGTTTTTTTTTAATGAAAAAGCTTTCAGGTAGAGGTATATCAGTGTCAAAACATAATTTCTCGGTAAATTTCCCCATAATTATTGGAGCTTGCAGCATAGGTAGATTGTAGTGAATTGATCATCTGGGCCCCCGTAACACAAAGCTTAGCGATTGATCGTACAATTCATTTTTACGATTGATTGCACATAGTGATCAGTGCATTCACTTGGTATAATCACTCCTACGATCAATTATTAAGGCTCCCTTTTCAGCAGGATAGTAATAATGACTTTTTATTCTTTTCATGTATTTTCAAGTAATCTTTTCCTCTCATCTCCTTTGCAAGGTCGTGCATGCATTTTATGCATACTGGCAGAGCTATTGTACCTCCAGGTCGTTTGTTTGGGTGGAGGAATTTGATACCCGAGAAGCACCAAATAGACGAGTGGCTCGACTCATTGAGAAAGAGAACAAGAAGAAGCGAGAAGCTGCCAAGAAAGAATGGAACCAACAAGTACAGGTAATAAGCAGGAAATACTTTGCAGTTCAGCATTGGAATCTTCATCCCTGGAGTTGAACTGAGCTGAAGAATAAAAAAAGGAAAAAAATCTCTTTGTGGTTAGGTTATTAAACAAGCACAGCTTGTTTGATCAGGGAACCACTGCATAAAACTTACAATTGGCGGTAACTTGCCATCAATGGTAACTTCCATGGAAACCTTGAATTGATTGGCTGTTCAGCAATGTTACCATGGTAGGTACCAGTGATGGTAGAGTTACCATTAATGGTAAGTTTTATACAAAGGGGCCCTGGGGGGTGTTTCATAAAGCTGTTCGTAAGTTACGAACAACTTTACGCACGACTGGTGATACCTTCTCATGCTACATGTAAATGAATGAGAATCTGATTAGCACCAAAGAACATGTTCCGGTCGTTCGTAAAGTCATTCGTAACTTACGAACAGCTTTATGAATCACCCCCCAGAACTTGTTTACCAAAGTTATCTAATTGGTGTTAGTAAACTGTTCTCTCTGAGGACTCTTTGGTCTCATTATTATCATGGCTTTAACTGAGGTACTTTGGTATTGGTCCCCTTCATGGTTCTTATTTCTGCTACATTTGTCAGTATGATGCAATCAAAGTTTGATTTATACTTTCTAAATACTAATATTAGAAATTTCAATTATACTGTTTTATCCTTTTCTTTTCAAGCTTCTGGTATCCTATGTGAAGAAAAAGGACAAGAGGGTTCAAGCACATCGGGTGAGTATTTGTGTTACGCTGGGAAACCAGAAACTGTGAAACTTTCAAAAAAATTCAGGTGTGCTCCAAATTTTAAAGTTTCATTTTGTGATTCAGTCAAACCTTGACAATTATTTGTGGGGAATTCCCAGGTATCTTGATATCATTAACAATTTGCAGCAGTTTTTGTTTTGTTTTGTCTTTTTTTTGGGGGGGGGTATTTTTTTGTTGTTGTTGTTGTTATGCATTGTTGAGATAACTTTAGTGGGAAGTACAGAGTGCAAACAGCCAAAGAAATTGATTGTTCTGTTAATATACTTTTTACTGAAACTTTCAGAACATTTTTTGATAGATTTATGCATAAATGAATTCCAGGAAAGGGATCTCCAAAATAAACTTCTATTACCCTGTTATTTTTTAGTTGAAGTAACAATGAATAAAATGAAATTATGGCTTTGGACAGTTGAATTTTGATATTAGGAAATATCTATTGTTTTTAACTACAAGTGCCCCTTCCACTCTTCTAAGAAATTTGAATGTCATTTAAATGTTGAGTTAAACTTATGATACCATAGTTAACTACTTGTAGTATTTCATTCACTTGCAATGCTCACTTTGCATCAGAAATTAATGGAAGAGAAAGCTGCAGAAAGGAAACGATTAGAAGCAGAGAGGAGAGAAAGAGAAAGGAAAGAAAGAGCAAGGTAATTAAATACAAGGCATGATTTTTTTTTATTAGATATGAACAAAAATATCACTACATGTACAATGTTTATACTTCTAAAGGAATAATACTCTAACTTTCTGAAGGAAATTTCATGAAAATGACTGGACTATAAAAGGCAATTTTATAAAATGTCAGGACTTCTAAAGGAATAACACTAACTTTCTGAAGGAAATTTCATGAAAATGTCTGGACTATAAAAAGGTAATTTTATGAAATGTCAGGACTTTTGTCCAAAGCACATAATGTACCTTGTGTAACTGAAATATTGTCCCACATGTACTTATCTGTTTCAGTGATATGCAGAGTACTTGATTTTCTGCAAGTTTTTGTCTCGCCTGCGTAGCAAGGGTGAGATGTAGGCGCCGCTTTTCCGCCGGCATCAACATTTTAAGAAATACTCTCATTCCAAAAGTGTTTGTTCAGTTTTCATGAAACTGGTACACAAGGCTTATCATGTATCAAAGATCATGTGGAACGAATTTCAGGTCACAAAGTCAAGGTAAAAGTCATTTGAGGTCAATAAACTTAAATTATGTTGCAAAAACCTCATTTTTCACCCTCATTTCAAAAGTTTTTTGTTCTAATTCTATGAAACTTGTCCACATGGGTTATCAAGTAACACAAATCATTTGAAACGAATTTCAGGCAATAAAGTCAAGGTCAAAGGTCATTTGAGGTCAATAAACTTAAATTATGTTTCAAAAACTTAACCACAAGGTTAAATTTTTGAATTGTTACCCTCATTCTTAAAGCATTTGTTAGAATTCCGTGAAAAATGTTCACAAGGGATATCAGTAACATAAATCATGTTGTCAAAAGGTTAAGGTTGAAGATTATTTGAGGTCATTTACCGTGAATTGTGTTGCAAAAGCCCACCTATGGTTATGTAGTATTCATTGAAATTTCATGAAGCTTCTTGAAAGGGGTTTCCAGGTATAATAAATCATTCAGAACCAATTTCAGGTCACAAAGTCAAGGTTAGGGATAGCTCCCATCATGTGCTCCCATCATGTGCTCCCACCACAATTTTCACTAAGTAAGAATGCTGCCATGGCAGTTTGTGTGATGCAGGCGAGACCGCCAAGAGCGTTTCATTTGTTTGCTATACATTTTGATCACTATAAAACTTACCACATCTGTTAATGATTTTGAGTACAATTTTTCGATGATTACAGGATACATGAGGAGTTGGCCGAGGAGGGTCAAAAGGTCAAGGAAGAGATGGAAGCAGAGCTCAAGGCCATGGAAGCTGATTTGAACAATGAGTACGGAGTTGATAGTGATGATCTAGATTCAGGTAGGTATTGGCAGTTATATACCACGTGTCCAGATTCTAGGCCGCTGATTGGTCAAATCTGCAGGCATGAAATTCACAATTCCATGCCGGGCAATATAGCAAAAAATATTGACTGGACATAATTCTCTTTGCACATAAAAAGCAGTGACATAATAGATGCCTATGAGTATAAGGATGGATACGCGCAGTTAGACACACACGCTGCTATTAGATTGGTGGTCTTTCAAATGAATACATTTCAGCAAGCATATTTTGTGTGAAATATCCACTTTGGGGGAATCCACACTTGGGATGTGGTATATTAAAAAAATATGGACTATTTTTCCATCACTTATTTTTCAGGTCACGGTCATTTGCTCCAATATGATCTAGAGACCATACTGTGCCTCTCGATCTAGTATTTTGGCACAGTACAGTTTCAAGATCACCTAGGGCTATAGTTTCAACCATATCACTCAAAGATGCAATGTGTGTATACTATAACCGTTACATTACTGTCATGTTTCATTGATAAGAAGAATTGGTCGGAATGGGAATTGAGATTTTAGGTTTAGGTATCGCTATCTTTTATGTTATTGTTTAGGTGTACTATTATTTTAAAATATTTTGACCTACAAGATGAGTAGATGCATTTCTGTTGTCATTATTGATGTTATATAATTCTTCTTTTTTCAGTTCTTTCAGCTTTCTAAGGTTTCATGTCAGGATGTATGGATAAACTGTCTTAGATGCAGAACTTCAAATGAATTCTAATTTAGGTCTATTGATATATTGAAGGATCGGAAACAAACTTGTCATACACCCTTGTCAGCAGATAATTTTTATAGTGTGCTCTTTACATCAATCAGCCTGTATGAACATCACTATGTCTGTATGTATTGATCCAAGTTGATGTGAACAACTCCTTTCTCTTGCGAAACATATCACATTACATACTTCCATGCATATCATATATTTTAAAAATAAAACAGTGAAACTGAAAATGTATATCACTTCAAATGTGGAAAGAGTATCAATTATTTTAGGTTCAGGTTTGAACATCACGATAACATAGTTTTGTGTCTCTTATGATTGTTTATTGTGTATTATTTTTTAGACTCCCAGGCAGACAGCCTTGAAGATGAATTGGATGATTTGTTCTGTGTTGCTTGTAACAAGAGTTTCAAGAGCCCCAAAGCGTGAGTACCATTATATATTTAACTCTCACCCTAATGATAAGACATGACTGTATTTTGCTGTGCTATATAAAACATTAAAATACTGTAAAAAAAAAAAAAATAGACACTTGAAAATAAGATAGAACATTTGTCATGTAAATGGCCCTGAATTTGCTTGTTGATATGCACTTTTTAGATTGGCTTAATGAATAAAAGAGGTTTCTAAATATCTTTACAGGAAGAAATTCCTTGAGATACAAAATTTATGTGATTTTATTCACCCGAGTAATCTTTAAGTCAAAGATAATTTTTTGTGATTTAAAGTAACATCCATATGTTAAAAAGTTCTTAAAGATCTCCCAAGTTTCCCCCAGTCATTAGATATTTTACTTATTCACTCTGTGAATTCATTTTCAAATAACCCACCTCCACGTAGAAATGAGTAACAGCACTTATTCTTTATAAAAATCTCTTACTGGTACCTCTTTTCAGGTTTGCAAATCATGAAAACTCCAAGAAACATAAGGAAAATATGGTGTATCTGAAAGCTCAGATGGAGGCAGAGGAAGAAGAGTTTGCTGGAGAGGATGGGGAAGAGGAGGAGGAGGAGGAGGATCTCGAGGAGGGGGATGAGGAGGAGAAAGAAGAGAATGAAGATGATGCAGAACTAAAAGATGAAGATGAAGAAGATCTGGATGAGATAGAAATGGAAGAGCCAGCCAGGGAGAATGGCTCAGAAGCACAAAGAAAAAAGTAAGTATAGAACATTCACTGTACTTTTCCTGAGAACTAGGCTGGTATCCAATTTGGTACTTCATACGAATTTTGCGGATTTTACTCATTTTTTTCTTCTGAAGTAAAATACTTAGTGAACTTCGGTATTCATTTCAGTCTTTTGGCAGTATGATATTTTATCCTAAGTCTAAGGCAACTGCAGCCAATATTTTGGAAGCCTTGATACACAGTCATGATATGCAGCGCAAAGGTACATGTTTGAACTGCACATTTAAGCAACACCTTTAGTGCGCATTATTTTTTTATGAACTCCATGGCATCACAATGGTTATCATTCAGTATTTTGCCTTAAAATAAACTTACTATTGTAAAACTTCAGTGTAATCTGAATACAAGTTGAGCCATTTAACTTAGTCAAGAAATATGCTGAGTAAAATACTGACTTATTCTTCTCAGTCCAAATTTGTCAAAGTTAGATTCAACATTCTTGTATTATTATTTTGAATTTAAACAAATCATCTTTTGGCAAATATTAAAGTACTTTTATAGCACAGATCACTGCCATGGCACATATGTATATGTGATCTCTTGTAATAGTTGTTGTCATGGATGTATTTTTTTTGACTGTTTGAATTTTTTTCCATTTCCAGACTTTCTAGAAAGCAAAAGAAGAAAAGGAGACAGCAGGCTAAAGTGGAGGAGATAGAGGAAGTTGTTGAAGAAGAAAAAGAAATTGTGCAACCCAGTGATGATGAAGACTATGATGACTTCCCAGTTAAAACAAAGTAAGATGGCCTTTCCTTTTCAAATGTTGTTAGTGTCATGTAATGCCAACCATAAAGCTTCTAAGTGATGCAAATGACAATACTGGTAATGAGACAGCTTTTCACTTTCTGTTAACCCATTCGTGACAGGAATTATTTGAAGCCTAATTTGGTCAGCTTTTATTCTTCAAATTGGCAACACCAACATTTTTATGTTAGTGCTACATTTTTCTTATAAAACGTCATGTATCTGAAATGAATATAAATTGACAGAAATTATGATGAGAAGTCAAAAAGTTGCCAATTTGCAGGGGAAAACGGTGATTTTAAACCTTCTATCACATTGCGGATTTAAGGATTTAATGCTTATTTTCCTTTAAAACATTTTCAGCATCAAACAACGAATACTGACGCAACCAAAATGGGCACAGTTTGTAGAATTTTTTGCTCTCTCTCTGCTCATGTATTTGGTATAATTTTTAGGGCTTTGCATCAAAAGATATTAGGCCAAACCACAAAATGTGGACCTCTGTTACGAATGGGTTAAAGTGCATGTTCGATATCCATCCATTTTAGAGGATATTTTGTCTATAGCCTACTTGCACCTAGCAATTATAGAGAAAATGTATTCTCTTAAAGACATTGGTTAACATTGTTATGATTTTTAAAAATCTTGTTTTGTTACTTGAAAATGGGATAAACATAAGGTTATAGTGTAAAAATACTAGTCTGAAATTTTAAAAGTATAATATCCACAGGAAGTATTTTTAAATATAAAAAATGTGAACCAATGTTTGAAAAATATACGAGGGTCGGTTGCACAGAATAGACATAAGGAGTGCGCATGCGCGTATGACTCACCTTACCGTACTGTGTGTATTGGCGTATCACGCGGCGGGAGGCACATAACGTCATTTTCAAATTCAAGCAAAGTGGTCCTCTTAGTGATTGTCTCGTGAGACGAAGGATAATAAAATCGCCATTTGCGTCTAACTTACACTTTTTCATTCCAAATTAGGGTTGGTTTCAGGGTTTTGTAGTACAAATACAAGTACTCATACACATGTTTCATCTTAGTTTGAGAATTTTTTAAATCAGCTACTCACAAAGTTAACCAATGCCTTTAAAAGACAAATTTAATGAAAGTCACACATTTGGTGACTGAATTGAAATATTTTCTGGTGAATGTGCATTTCTCTCTCAGTTAAGATAATCAAGAGGTAATTGAAAGAGATCATGCTCAATAAGATTGAGTGTAAGATAGCAAGTTTATCTTTGTAATGTCTGACAGGTTGACCAAGAAACAGAAAAAGAAGAGGAGACAACAGATGATGGCTGAAGAAGAAGCAGAACCAGACATTTTGAAAGACCTTAACATCCAACATGGTGGTCAGGGTTCAGACGAAGAGGACTCCACAAGAACAAAGTGAGAATGATCAAGAGTATATATCATGCTAAAACAAACTTCAGCATAATTATACTTGGGATTGGTTATTACAATAACACGTGGTGTCAAAATTGCGTGTATGAATGAGTTCTTCCACAATTGTATTAAAATGCTGATGCTGTAGCGTCTCGAAACTGCAGACTTTTGCAGGATTTGGTGATAGTAGAATAATCAACTTCTTATCTACCTCTCTAAATAAGCCATGTATTGGACAAAGTAGCTGTTGAGGTAAACATAAAATACAGAATTTCAGCTTCTGTGACTGGAAACGTTATTTGAATGCAAGTGGCATGTTACTTATGATTTATCTCAGATCTTACCACTAATTTTTCACTACTGTTGATTGGCTATCATGGTAAATAATTATTGTTCGGGTAATTATTACATATGAAATGTAACAAAAGCAATAGATTGCACACCTGTAATAGGTCAATACCATTTATCAACAGGTTGTCTAAGAAGCAGAAGAAGAGGAGAAGGCAACAAAAACAGATGGCAGGAAAGGAAGAGGAGGAGGAGAAAGAGGATGTGGAGGATCTCTCAGAACAATTAGAGAGAAAGTGAGTGTTTTTTAAAAGCTCATTGTTTATTTCACAGGCCTGCAGAAACCGCCTTCAGGAAGAAGAAAAAAATAAAAGGTATTCAGTACTGTTCAGCTTCTGTCACTTGCTAAAACCAAATAAAGTGTCTCCCTTTCACATATAGCTCTCTGAATCCAAACGCATGCGGTGCTTAATTTTGGAGCATTAATTGTTGGGAAGTGAGCTTCCGGTTCCAGCTGGTATACGAGTTTTAGCGTCATTGACAATGTTTTGGTAGACATGGTCAGCCTAGCAAAAACTCCCTTCTTTTCCTAATCTAGCAAATAATCATATTTCATACAGTTGATATTTAAATGGGATTTTTTCTTTGAATCTGCCCAGTGTTGGGCCAATGATGCAAAATGTGATTTCAGCAGAACAATCATGCACAAAAAATAGCAAGGAAATATCAGTGTGCACATGCTACAGCAATAGACCCGAACCGGAAGTTTATGCCCCACATCATTTCCCTGATACCGGTATTGGGAGCTGATATCGGTTAATATTGGCTATATGCAATAGGGAAGATGGACACGGAGCAGTTGTCACCAGAGCGTGTGATGTGGAACCGCTTCAACCACATCCAACTTGTCGCTGGAAAAAAAAGATTAACCTGTATTGTATAGAAATGTATGAAATACTCTACATTTGTGGTATTTTTTTCCACATTCATTCATGTTGTATAGCATGAACTGAATGCCATATAATTAGACAGCATACAAATATTGACTGCTCATGAGGGTGGTGGTGGAAATTATCACTCCCAAGGTGCTGTCCATATTCGCCTCGGGGGTGATGGAAGGGCCGGTATGAACAGCACCAAGGGAGTGATAATTCAAACACCATCCGATAACACAGCAGTCAATATTTGTTTTATATACCTCACATTTCCAACAAAATATGAAATTCCCAGAGAGTTTGAAGAAAGTTATCTTGAGTTCAAAAACATGTAGCTAAATTGAATTTACAACAGCTTGTGGTGTGTATGCTCAAAGCTATACATGAACATGTGTGTACGTACATACGTACGTGTGTGAAAAAGTCGCGGTGGGTTTACGCATACTATCACAGGGTTTTAGCATTCTATCAATTGACCTTGGGTCAAATCATAGAACGCCAAAACCCTGGGATGAATGATAGATCAAGATGCACCGTGTCACGTGATATAGCTTTGACCAATCACTGAATAAGAATCTATGTATGTGGTATATGATATAAAATCTTCCTGATGTATTGATTTTTTAAGTAAAGTAGCAGTGAATAGGTCAGAAAATATATTGTGAGCTTTTGATCTTGCAACTGCCCGTTTTTGCCAACCGTCACTTTCATGCATGATTCATTATTAATACGTAGGTCAAAACCTGTCCCAAATGATACCAGACCTGAAGGCCAATCAGAGGAGCCTAGCTTATCAGCAGATCTACAGGAGAGGTTGACCCTACAGGATGAATCAGAAGGGATATCCAGTACACCCCTTCCATCTGGGTATGCAGCCTTTAACAATGTTGTCAGTTATGTCATTTTATATATTTTAAAAAGATTTAAAAGATTTAAGTTGATAAAAGGAGACATGAGGAAGATGTATATGCTAAAATGTTTCCCAAATGCATAGGAGCTTAAGGAAGAAAAGAACGATATCAAAGAGAAAATGGAAAAGTTTGGAATTCCATTGATGTACATGTATCAATGGAAAACTAGAATACTTCTGTATTGTGCAGGTCACCTAGCCAGCATCCTGTATTTGATGATTTGACTGTCAAAAAACCCATAGACTTAAGTGTTCATTTTCCTCTTGGTCATCACATAATTCATCTCACCTTGCTTATTTGTTTGTTTCTATAATCCAGTGGAAATGTCAAAGGGAAAATGAGAAATGGCACTGCCCCATCAGGGTCCCAGGTAAGACATTGGTATTTCTATTCAAGTAAACCTTCTCCTGTATCATCTACAACAGGTATCAAGATCATATGAATTGCATGCCTGCCAACTTTTCCTATTTGAATAGGGATAGTCCCGATTTTTGGTAAAAGAGCGAGCTACTGCAACCACCATGTCCCTATTTTTGTAAAACTCTGTCTGTATTAATATATAAGAAACTCAGCAATGTCCCTATTTTTCAGCCTCTGCCTTTCCATTTGTCCAGTTTCTTGGGTTTCAAGGTTGGCAGGTCTGGAATTGTGATGTGACTTCAACTGTATCTAATAGAGGATCACCCCCACAGAGCCACTTTCTTTTAATGCATAAGATAACAGAATTATATAAACATTTTTTTTTTGTATTGGTTGGAACAGTAATGAAGCACATATTAGAATGACTCATTCTAATGTTTAAATATGTTTAAAACACATATAGCATACTTGCCAACTGTCCCGTTTTTATCGGAATTGTCCCGTTTTTTAAATTTTTTAGAGCAGTAAAATCGGAATGTTCCGATTTTTGAACCTAGACAAAAAAAATAAATCAATAAAGAAAAAAAGAGAAAAAAGTGTTTGCGCGTGTTCTATATATACAAAATGTACAGTATTGTCTATGACTTCCGGGTTTGAGCTATCGATACACGTAATGTTACAGTCCCACCAACGAAACTGACCGATGGTTCATGTACGGTATGTCAAGTTTCGATCGCTCTCCCAAGTCGATTTTCCGCTGTGTGACTGGGTGTACACATGTGACTGCAAAAACGTGGTTCGTTCGCATGGGATGCGATGCGATGTGCACAACGCATGTATGCACAGCACCGATCTCTATATGTGGGACATGTATTAACGCTTGCTGAGCTGTGCACGGGGTATGTGACGATCGTGGATTTAACGGGATTATTTCGCAAAACTGGAGAGGATTTGATCAAAATGAGTGGAAAACGGTTGCAGAAATTTAAAGAGGAGTATAAACAACGATTTCCTTTCATAAAGCCAACCACGAAAGGCGTTGAATTTGCATTTTGCATGTGTTGCCGACAGGACATAAAAATCTCAAGTGGAGGAGCTAATGATAGAAGAAGGCACGCCGAGAAGAAAAAAACACATCGACAACATGTAATTTGGTATGTTTAAGGGCATGGTTGTGATGATATCACTGAAATGTCTTTATTAATATTTCACTTTATTTGTTTTCAGTGAAAATAAAGACAAGTGAAAGAAAGCATATTTTGAAATTGTTCAATTTTGCAAAGTGATTTTATCAATTTTCATACAATTAGATATTCAACACAAGATGAACATATAATCTAATTTTATATTTCTAAATTTTGAGCAAATTGAGAAAAAAAGAAATTCTTGCATTGAGCTTCTTAGTTTAGTCACATGTTTTTCAGTATACATGTAGAGTGTCTTCTAAATTAAAGGATTATATGTATATGCAAAATACTAATTTCATGTTGATACTTTTCCTTTGCAGCATATTTACTCATAATTTTTTTTGAAATCTGAATTGAGGAATCTAATTAAACAAGAGATTTCCATTCTGTTGTGCACAAATTTGAAGTACATACATGTATTTGTTATTAGATTTAAAAAAAAAAAAGAAAAGTAAGAAATCAAATCCAAAATCTAAAGCATTTTCTCAACACCAGTCAGGTGTAGCAGGTCATGCAATATTGCTGACACTTGTATAATTTTTCTTCTACAGGTATTATGTTGTTGGAAATCAACTTTGGAGATGCTGGAAGATTTCAGGTCTCCAGTGGTCCTTGATAAGTTGTTTCTCCATGTGTGTAGAGTGTCTGTTAATATATATTACCTGATTCTGGTATCATTTTAAGCATCTAATGGCCCTCCATAGTGCTATTTTTCTTTCAGCTTCAAGGGGGCGTTGCCCCCTTGAGACCCCCATTGGGGCGCTGCCCCTGAACCAAGTCGGGGGCCTAAGCGGCCCCCTGGACCCCCGGCCAAATTTGTCCCTCTTTTTGGATTTCAAATGTTGGCAAGTATGATATAGTGTACATTGTAGATAAATTGCACTCTTTAACAAACAGTTCTACAAGGAATATGCTGTAAAGTCAATGGCATTTAGGGGATAATAACAGGTTACTGTGTATGCTTATTCTCACTTTCATGTTACAGCCAACATCATCCTCAGAACCTCAGATATGTCACACCTGCTCCTCTCACTTTCCATCACGGAACAAACTGTTCAAACACGTCAAATCTACAGGACATGCTCTACGTTTGCCAGACGAAACACCAGCTGCACATCATCACAACCCTCCTTCAGTAAAGTCATCAAAGAAGAAGAAAAAGCATAAAGGAAGAAATGAACTAGAATGAAGATTTGATTTGCTTATTATATTACTATTGTCAAATATTGCAAATATGTAAAACTATTATATGCTTTGTCTTTTAGTTTAAAGCCTCATACAGTATTGCTAAGTCTCTGTTACACTGGAGTTAATCATGTTCTCCCATGATTAGGTCAAATTTTGCAAAGCTGTTTATTACATTGTTTTGAGAAAACAAATTATCACAAATTGGGCTTCCACATTTTCTTGTAATCCTTTTACAACTTTACAATCTTTTTCCACTACAGGCTGGTTTTCACGGGCAACTAGTAATCTGCATAGGATGCGACTGTCAGTAAAATCGCGAAGTCCAACAGTCGTATTTTAGGCTCCAGAAATTTGCCAAACATCCATGAGTGTATGGAACCGTGGGCAATTGTTTCTTTTTTAGTTTGGCAGGAGTTTGAAAAAAGTTTGAAATTTCTTACAAATGTTTCTAGCATCCCATGAACAATTCTAAACCCCCCCTCGCATGTCTGTTGAGCTTTTGGATCTTGAAATACGAATGTTGGACTCTGCCCTTTCATTGAAAGTCTCATCCTTCGTAAATTATTTGCGTTCCCCAAGAAAACTGGCCTTTAGAAATAGGCTACAAGAAATTATGTCCATCTTGCCTGTATTTTCCTGAGAAAAGTATGTATGGTTTTATATCAAAATTTTACCTCTCATTTTTAAAAATTTCCATAACACATTTCACGCAAAACAATGATATAAAAAAAGGAAAAAAGAAAAAATAACCCTATGAGCTCATCAGTGGATTTATAATTTGCTTTGTGAGGGCATGATCATCAGATAATCTATGATACATTTGATTTAAAATCGATCAAATTTCTTTGGCAACATGACATTAAAAATATGATTAATTCATAACACTTTAAAGGAGCCAGAAACTGAGAAACCATGGGGAAAAGCAGGGTGATCTCGGATGAGAGAGGGGGAATGCAGTCGGTTGCTCGAGTTTCGAGACAAGGGATAATCTATTCTAAATAAATATGTGATTTATTGCCCTGTGTTTCAAATTTCGCACAGTGAGAAAGCAATCAAACAGCTAGTCACATGGAAAAACAATTACATGGCCAGCTCTCTGGGAGAGCCTGAGAGTGTTATGTAATCTGCGGCGACGATGTGTCGGGGGAAAGGCAATGAAGAGCAATGGCTAGACTAAACAACCAGAAGTAAACTATATTTTGTATTTTGAAATGTTGGAGCATTATACAAGACGTTTCTTCGAGTGAACTTGATGAGACCTGTTAAGAATCTAAAGACTTAAGATTGTTGAGAAATGTGAGAACCCAAAGTATTTGACTAGGCCGAGTTCGGTCAATTTCGCGCTGTCCGAATTTTTATCGCATCAGTCCGACGGGGTCGCATGACGGACGGGTTACAACGTACAAGTAAACAAGCCTTTTGCAAATCCATCTTCCCCATGATTTCCCAGTTGCTTGTCCCTTTAATATTGATTTCATTTTGCTGGTATTAGGTCTCAAATGCCATTAAATATTATTCTCAAAGTCAGAGTAGTTATCCCCCATTTCCTTTTATTCCTTGAAATATTGTTACAACACATAATGAAATATTAAACAGGGTATGTCTGCCATATAATGTTGGTCATGAAGGGTATTGGAAGATTGATCATAAGTCCTAACAAACAAGATGAAATTCATTATGTCATTTCAGAAAATGGATATAAACAGGACTTCTGAGAGTGGGATGCATGACATATCACAGTGAGGCAACAAACCGAGAATGTTAAATATGGGTCAGAGTCTACTTCAAAATTTCAATATAGAGCATGCAGTATTTGGTAGAGAAACTGTATTTCAGATCAAATCTTCTTCTCAAGATATCACTTGGCTTCCCAGTATTTCATGAAAATGTATTCACTGATATTTCCCCAATGGAGTTTCAAAATGTCAGGATAGTTATGCTATTTCCAGTCAGAAAGACAGAAACCTCCCTGAAGAAGGAGTCACAGATAGCAGCTAACCATCTAGAGAATACTGGTACATTGTTTGGACATAAGTGGTAAAAATACAAGATTTGTTTACTTAAAGGTCCACTGAAATTCCCAGATTTTCCCTGGTGGGTTTTTTATCGAATTTCCTAGCCTTTTCCTGACTGGAAACAAGGAACCAATTTGTAGGTTTTCCTTTATCTCCTGGATAGCTGGGAACTGTGCTTAATGATGCAGTCTTCTGAAGCCCTGATGATAATACCTTACAATGTAGATCATTATGACACAATTTAACCAAGGAGTTTCCACAGCTGGAGTCACATCTAACTCATTTCCTTTGATCCATGTTCAATGCTGCCAGGCAAAAATATGTCGGGCATTTGCTTAACTGGATCTTCCTTGCAGATGCGTAGACAAAAGATTCCTGTCTGGCTTCAAACTTACGGGCCATTTTCAAAGGGAAATATGCTTTTGTAATGATAATTACTTTTCGTTACCACTCGTCTGATAATATGAGCAGTATACAGTGCTTACCTTTACAAGAGGCAAGCGAAAGGAAATGTAGCAAAATTTCCTGAAATATGGATCAACATTACTCGACTGGGCATTGTGGGCACTAATCTGACATGTAACATAAATTACTGTACTTTAACAAACTCCCTTTTCATTTTCGTTTGCTGCAAGTAATCGGAAAAGTGTCATATTGCGGGTTTTAGGATTGCCAAATTTTACTATTTTTCACAAATTAAAACTGCTATCATCCGACATACGCAGATTTCTGGACACAATTAGGCTTTTGTATTCATATTTTACCATCTGTTCAATTTTCTTTCTGTTAATTCAAATAAAAAGTGAAATATTAACAATATTTTATTTGTGACAAAATCACTTATTAAGCTTTCCCATAATATTGGCGGCATCGAACCTCAGACATCAAAGGCAACAGCACCCTTGTAGATTCTATTGTGCAACCTTAGAAAAGGACAGCTGCTTGAAATAATTTGTTGCCAGTTGGGACTCCAGCTCTTAAAACTCCTTGATTCAACAGATAAGAGCACAGCGCATCCTTAAGTCTCCATGTGGAGCTCACAGACCCAGTGGTCCCTGAATGTTTTATGTGGCACATACATTGTCAGATCTATATGTAAATGACATACAGTGTTTGTTTGGAATCTAGGCAAAAATAAGTGCAAATGGACTCGAGCTCTAGATAATTCTTTGTCCTCTTCAAAGTCCATGACAGAATACCTCCATGAAAGATATGTAAATCTTCAGTTTTTGTCTGTGTGCTATGATGATTAGGAGACCTCTGCACGACACATGATGGAGATCCTTCTACCCCTAGGCACAGGGTTACCTCTGAATATAGATTCCTCTTCCTTGAGGATCTCATGGGTGTAGTCATATCGCATGTTGTCTCTGTCCAAATAAAATTATTGGGAAAGTTTGAGAATGGAGTAATAAAATAACCACTTTATTTATGGTACATAACCGTGTGTTAAGATTTATTCATTATGACAATGTAGAAGTATCTCTGTGCAAGGCATGGGTAGGAGTTGGACAAAGTGACATGACAAGAGAGAGATATCAGAATATGGAGAGTAGGGGGAAAGAGAAGGGGTGGGAAACAGAGAGAGAGGAGGGGGTATGGTGTGGACAGAGAGAGAGAGAGAGAGAGAGAGAGAGAGAGAGAAAAAAAGAGTGATAGAGGGAGGGGAGAGAGAGAGATGAAGGGGGGTACACAAGAGCTACAAATAATTGAAAAGATCAAGGAATATTTTATACAGAGCAGCAGAAAAAGACCAAACATAATACTAATAAGTAGCAGAAAGACAGAAAAGGGTGCATGACAGAATGAATAAAACAAGAATGGTAAAGAGTGGGGAAAAGTACACAAAAACAATGTTCATCTAAAATTTCTGAGCACCTTCATGAGTAAGAGTCCAGTCTGCTAGCTTGCAATACATTGTACTGTTTACAATCATGTACTGGAAATTTGGAATGTTATGGACAAAAGAATAATCCTGAATATCTTAACTGAGAATAACAGATTGGCTAGAAAATATATATGGAAATTCTCAGGAAGGCATTACAATGGAGAATAGTCTCAGATCCAAGGTCATAAAAACTTACTTAGCCTGATTGTCAATTGACAACTAGTGCAGTGAAGTTTTCTGAATATGGGCCCTAATACATTTAGTAAATCATGTGCCACACCTCATACAAATTCTTGTGGGGAAAAAACACCAAAAAACAAAGAAAAAGAAAGAAAGGAGGAAGGTAAAAACAAAAAAAAAGGAAAATAAACCTACCTCATAATGTACAGGCTTCTTGGGTTGAGAAGTGCATTGACCCATTGATTGCTGTTTTCAGTATGAACTAGTTTCATCACTGCAGGAGAGAGAAGACACAGGCCCGCAATGGTAGAACCACAGAACTAGAAAATAAAAGAAAAAACAATTAAAACAGAGACAAGAATGGCTAGTTTTGAATCCACAGATAAAGGCAATGTGATAGGATCATACTTTTGCCTTGAAGCAGGCATCAGCTCTTACCCTGCATAAAGGATAATACTACCATTAAGTTGCATGATAATAAATCACAGGTTCACCTGTTCACTACTGAGCACAGAGTGGAGAATATAGAAATGTAGATCTTGTTCCTGGACATAAGTATTTTTTTGGGGGGGGGCAGTGATTCCATTCTAGATCAGACTGAAACCCAGAACATTTGATACACCATCAAGTATCATATCCATAATCATGTAGTGGAACCTTGCTTAATCAAACCACTTAGGACCAAGTAAACCTTATCAGAGCCACACAACAGATTACAAAGAAGCAGGACCAGACAGAAATCCCTAGTCATGACAAAAGTTTGTAATAGTACTGCTCTAATCAAACCATCCCCTCTAGCAGTATTTGTTCCTTTGTAACTGCAACGTTGAAAGAAACATACAACTTAAAAGAGGTGCCTCTACCTTGACACTGTCTACATGAGGCTTGATGTAACCATTTTGGGCTAGGTCCAAAACATGGACCAGACTAAGTTGTGAGGAGCCTGGTGGGAAGGCTTGGTCTCGAATTCTTTGGATGATGGGACTGTTGACCTCTGACCAGCGAGACTTCTCTGTTTCTCTGAATCCATGAATTGCCTGCAGTGAAACAAACAACAACAACAACAAAAAAGGGAAAAAGGAGTGTAAACTTCTGCCTCAATGGAAGTCATTCACAATACCCAGACCCACCTCTATTAAACCCATTCATCAATAAATAAGCTCAAGATAACTTGGGCTAGGATCTATGTAAAATGTGTGTTATTCTGAAATCATATCGTGCTCAACAGGTTAATGAAAAAATGCCATACTCTACATTTCCTGTAACATCTTCCATTTCCATTACCATTTACAATGTACAAGTTAAGGTTGGAAGTAATAATGGAATGCATAATAAATAAGTTGAACATTGGTAACATCTATTATTCTGAATAAAAAAAACTTTACATCATTACAACACGTGAATTACATTAATATTTCAAAGCACGGCTTGTGCACACTTTGTCGTCAATCCATGCTGTATTGAGACACCCATTCTAGTATTCAAATGCAATTAAACTATAAGCTAGTTCTGAGTCAGGATAAACAAAGGAAAACCTAAGAACTCAATAAAGTAACTTCCTTTGTTAAATTCTACCTTAGCCCAACCTTTAACCCAACATATCATACAGGCCATAATGTATGTTTTAGGCCACATTTTTCTTAGTGATGCCATATATGTATGGTATATATTATACTAAACTTACATTATCCCAGTGGTCGTATTCATAGCGCACTTTTTTCAAGAACCTCTCTACTTCACTCAATAGGGATTCCTCCTCTTCCATTGTAATAAAGTCTTGGATGACGATAAAGTCCCTCTCTGCGATCTCTTGAGTTTTCTCATCACTGCACTCAAGCAATGCTGAAGGCTCACTCACAGCAGAGTTTATTGAAGAGCTACACCACCTTGAAGACTGCAATGCTGCTGAATGTAAAAGTGAGTTTGATGATGATGATGATGATGATGATGATGATGGGTTGGACTTCTTACACATGAAACGAGAATAGGCATAGACTCTTCTGATGTGATCAGTACTCCTATGATAATGGCAAGTTAGCTCAGGTTGACATTTCCTCACTTGGTGACGAGTAAAGGACCATGTTGGCACCCTACCAACAGCTGGAAAGGATCTTGATGCAATCATAATTAGAGCCACTATAATCTGAGTGAAACAAAAAATAAAAAATATATATTATAATAGTCATATAATCAGTTTTATTCCATTCATGGTGTCAATACAAATATAAAGGAAGAGGGGAAGAAAATCGAGCAATAAATAAGGAAAGGTCATGATCCATTTAATACAAATATTTCAAAGACAAAATAAAAATGAAGGAGATTAAAGAGATCTGAAATAAAATTAAAAGGTGTCAGTAAAATAATGTTGAAGACATACCTCTAGCCTTCTAACATTAAAGTGTAGATCCAATTACTTTTCATCTACATCATGCCCACACAGGGGAACATTAGTATGGTGAGCTGTGTAAATTTATGAGGATGCCACCCTCTGACTGTAGTTAAGCATAGAAAACACTACAATAATCAACAAATTCTTGGAAAATATTTGCTTTTTATGCCGTAGGATGATAAAACACCATATTTCCATCCATTCCTTCACTTGGATCTAAACTATCTTGATTAAGTGAATTTAAAAAGTAAAATATTTGATCACTGCTGTTGCTCCTCTGTCCAACTTATGTGACAGAGAACACTACATCCCTATTGTCAGCAATTTCCACTGCACTACAGGCCAACCATGCCTACACAGGTGCTAGGTTACCTAATGATAACCTGGCATTCATGTAAGTACATCATGCCATGGTTTAGGAAACCACTCCTGTGTACGTTTGCACATGTATGTACACCCATCCATGCCCACTTGTGAGTTGTGTGCTATCTCATGACAATGGAAAAGAGGACACCAATCATCCAATGGCAATGACAATGTGTGTGACTGACACTGACAGAATGAAGTGCTACCCTGTTGAATGACTAACTGTAGGGTGTCATGGCTGTAGAGTGTAGTGTACATGTAGGCTATTCATTCATTCATTCATTCAGCCGGCTAGCTTTAGACCTAGATCTAGACCTAGATCTAACTTTTAGATCATGTATGTACAGCCGTTCGGCACCGTATCTATCACTCGTTACAAAAAGCAGTTTGAAGCTGTACCGACCGGGACTGATCGGGCATGTCGGGGGTTCCCCGCGGAGGATTTTCGGTGCTCCGTTATTTTTCCGTGGGCCACAGAAAATTTCTTCAAGTTCAAGTGAGATCAAATTTACTCACTTATACCAGTATACAACAATACAGCTTGATATTTATTAATCAAACTTACCAGTTTCTCATGTTAAAGTAGGGACTCCACAATGTGAATGTACAAAATACAGTAAATAAGAATTACAATCTTTCCCGCAGATACGTCTACAGCTGGTAAGATGCACCTGTCACAAGGGGGCGTTGTTTCAGTTCAGATTTTGAGGATAGTAATCGAATGGGCTTGACTGGAGACTCGAGAATCGTGGGTTCGATCCCCGGCACGGCACTTATGCCCTTGAGGCTTGAGCAAGGATTTTATCTACATTACTCCTTCATCGTACATTAAATTACATCGCTATTACATCCCTGCCATGATGCCATCCCTGGATATATTTAAGGCTGCTCTAAAAACTTCATTAAAGCTGCATCTATCTGCACCATACCACAGCGTCATGGAGCATTTTTTTTTTCAGTGTAGCTGTCTCCCGTGATGATGATGATGATGTTGTTGTTGATGATGATGATGATGATGATGATGATGATGATGATGATGAATTAAGTTATCATGGTATAGGCATATTGATACCAAAGTGTACATGTTTGTGTGTTTCTTAAAAAAACAACAAGTGTCAACAAAATATTTTCAAGCATTGTGCGAGAAGAGAGTGCAGGCTCATGCAACTAAATAATAGTCCTAATTTCGTTCACTTAAAAGGTATATATAAACTCACACTAGGCCAAGGTTACTCCCCCCCCCCCCCCCCCCCCCCACTAAAAAAGGGTGTAAATAAATGAATACTTGCCCCTATCGAAATACCCTGCCGCCGCGGCCTGGCAACAATAGAACACAGCTAACTTTGTTCAGATATTAGCCCGGGAGTGCATGCCGGTGACGGACTGTATTATGGGAAAAACCCTGAAGTTATCAGCGCAAAACTGTAGGCCCTACCTATAAACATTTCCTATTTGATCATTATTTCATAGGCTATATCGTATAACTCTTTGATATTGAAATTTCTAAACTGGTAGAACCAGAACTTGGAAAAAAAAAAACAGTCTTCACTTCAGTTTGCCTCAACATGCTTCGGAAGCTGAAAGCAAACAATTATTAATAATTTTTGATCATAAACTTTGTATTGATTCAGATTTTGTTAACCAAAACTTTTGATTCCCGTCTGGGAGGAGGAGAATCTATAAAATGGGGGGGGGGGGCATCAAAAAAGGGCAATATGGGATAAAGGGGCACTTACAAAGGGCGAACACTGGACATGCTAGAAGGGAAATGGCGTTTCAGGCATTGCAACGCGTTGGTTACCCCTACATTTTATTCAACACATTTAAGGATCATTTTCGAAATATCTTTAATGATTTTTACATAATAACTACTTTACAGGTGTGAAGATTGCTCTGATTACTCAGCGGCGAGCGAGCGAGGCGAGCATTTTTTTCTGAAGACCACGGTTATTTGCATTATTTACAATGATTTGATGATAAAGATGTCGCAGACTAATTTTAGGTCCCTTCCGATCATTCATTTTAACCCGGTCGTTTTTTTCCTATTGACCAATTATTTTCACTGCGTTTTTCAGGTCTCAACACGACCGATATAAGAAAACATGTCAAACTGAAAAGAGGTTTTAAATTCACGCACAATCTCGACAAAATAGGAGAATAATTAAGACTTTATGGTTACTTTATGGTTACAACTAACACACTTGATAAGCCTTGCCTGAGACCTGAGACATTATAGTAAGAGCGAGCGAGCGTAGCAAACAAGCTTAGAAAAAAAAATCTTCATTGCTTCAATTTTGGGGCACCGTTCGTTCGTATAAAATTTTTGGGTGCTGTGTCCCTAGATCCTGCCTCCTGCTCCGCTGTCTTACACTGTAATAAATAAAATGGAATCTATTCTTAGAATGAAACGTCTCTTATTCTTTGAAACTATGGGTAGCTATTTTGGAGACTTTGAAGCTTTGACTTCCCAGATGTGAAAAGGGATAATTAAAAGAGGGAGCAGAACAAGAAAGAAAAGGGGCTAATCAGACGTAAAAAAGGACATGCATCAGATTTGAAGGGGTAGTTATCCGGAGGAGACCCGCAATACATACGAAAAAGGGGCACTGAAAAGGGGCACTTATTATTAGAAGTGAAAAGGGACACATCAGGAAACAAAACTGGGGGGGGGGGGGGCAATTGTGGCACATCATAGCACGTTATTCAGAAGGAGAAATGGGACATACTGAAAGGAAAGGGGGAATTCATCAGCAGTAATGTATCAGATTTCACATGGGCACTCGGCCCAAGTGGAAAAGGCCGGAGAACTTATCAGAGGTGAACCTAGGGGCACAAGGGCAATTGCACAATAAGAACCGAAAATGGGCAGTCAATAGGGGCACTCATCATATTTCAACAGGGACATTCATTATAGACCGGGAAAAGAGCGCTATATGAGAAAAGGGAACGGGTCACTAATCTGATGTAAAGAGGGGGGGGGGGGAACAGTTGGAGGATTTAAGAAGGGTGACTTATCTGAATCCCCCCCCCCCAAAAAAAAAAAAAAAAAAAAAAAAAATCTTACTAGAAGGTGAAAGGGTATAAGCCTACTTATTAAAAAAAAAAAAAAAAAGAAAATTGGCCTTTGTGAGAAGAAAAAGGGGCATATTGGACAGGTTTGAAGAGGAGCATTTTTCATGGATAAAAGAGGGCACTTTTGTGCTCGGAAAAGTATGGGGCACTTGCCCCCTCACCCCTAATTCCTGCACCATTGCAACGGCGAACTTTACTTTACTTTACTTTATCACTCAACCACTCCGATAACCACTTAAATTCCATGATGCTAAAATTCTTTACAGATCCACTCCACCCTTATTTTGTTTCATTTTGTTGAACTTGAACGGTGGAATTGCTTTTGAAAGTAGACATTACGAATGATTAATCGGCGATGGTGGATTGTTCAAAAGTCCAATGCCAATTCTGATATTGACATTTCTTACAGTTTCTTTTTGTTGACATTTTTTGTGAATGGAAAGAATAAAAATGGTGAGTCAACTTGCATAGATGCGCAGGCGTAGTCCAATAAGCAATTTCATGGGAGTACCAGTGACGTCATCAACTTCGGTACGTCACTTCTCTGAATCTGAAATGTTGGATGGCCTCTGTCTGTTGTTCGCTGTGTAAAGCTGTCGTATGTTAGCACAAAGACACTCACTTTCCTCCCAGTTATTTGCTTTTCGTGCCAAGGAACTTGAAAACTCAAGGAATTCAATAAATCCTGAGTGGTAATGTATACATTGGATTAGTGTAAGAATCGGAAATTTATCGTAAACTTTGTGAAAACCCGCTTCCAATATGAACGGGCTTTCCTTCAGTGAGCTGTGCTGCTTATTTTGTTGTCCCCATGTCCGTCTCGTATAGCCGCAAAGCTGGCGTTTCTGCCACCAGAACCTACGTACTCCATTGTTACAGATGATACCGGTACTCGTGGAACATTACATTTGACGGATAGGGCAGAATGGCAATTTTCAGATCGAGAACTAGAATCTATCGAGGTGTTCTACACTCGTAACAAGCGTGGAAACAGGATAGCATGCATGTTTGTTCGATGCGCTCCGAATCCAAAATACACAATCCTCTTCAGTCATGGGAATGCAGTTGATATTGGACAGATGAGCAGTTTTTACATTGGCCTTGGCTCAAGATTAAACTGTAACATCTTTAGCTATGACTATTCTGGTTATGGTAGTAGTAGTGGGAAGCCTTTGGAACGTAACTTGTATGCAGACATCGAGGCAGCTTGGCAAGCTTTACGATCGCGGTACGGGATAAGTCCGGAGAACATCATTCTGTATGGACAAAGTATTGGTACGGTACCAACAGTGGATTTAGCTTCACGTTATGAAAGTGCTGCAGTGATTCTACATTCCCCGCTCATGTCTGGAATGCGTGTAGCATTCCCTGACACTAGGAGAACATGGTGGTTTGATCCATTCCCAAGGTAATTTTAAGTGAAAGTATTTTATTATTAAACTACTTGTATTCAAGATAACATTTCTTGAAAACAGATACGGTAGGTCTATGCTTATTCTTTGAAGAAAATATTTCTCCAGATTCAAGTTTTAGACAATTCTAATATAATTGCTACAAATTTAGTAACAACAATCTTACTACATTTGGAAATACAAATTTTCAGTAACAATGATTTTGTGCTTTTGATTTGAACTACAAAGACTTCATTTAGCCTAATGATTTTTAAAATGTTTTTATTTTTGTAATTTTCGTACTCACATTGATTTGAGAGGAAATTGGCGGGATATCCCAAGGCAAAGTTCTATATAAGAAAAAGAGAACATCTGTAGAAGAAATATTTATCATTGAAAATGAGCACCTCCCTTTTTTGTTGAAGTAAAAAAGGCAAAATAGACCCAAAGATTTGAGGAGGAATCTAATCTTCATCCACCAAAACTTTATAGTGTAATGTCATTCCTGGTGCAGAGTGTCAGTGAAATTTCAATAAAGTTCAGTAACCTTGGTCAAACTTTGACCCAAACTCCCATCTGCAATGTTAATGTTTGTGACTTTAGAATAAGGATATATATTCAAGCTCCTTGATGGGCTCCCTGTTTGAATTGCTGTGTTTATTTTAATTTACAAAAAAAGATTCAGATCAAAGCATCTGTATTCACTACTATTTTACTGTACGAGAGCTACGTCATACTACATGTAGGTACATGTAGAAGTCTCTAGAATTCAGAATTTGGAATATGGGTTGTTGTGGACTCTGAGTCTGAGTCTCATTTTCTCATGTTGTTGCCACTTTTCTTTGAGTAAGCCTACCCTTAATACATTTGTAACTACATGTACTAGTAGGTTATACATGTAATTTTACTGGTTCATACATTAAGTATTTGTTTAATGCAAATTACATCTTTCCACTCTGTCATGCGTCAAGTCACTTCTGACCTACATTCATACCCTTTTGAAACTTTTGTCCAGCTCTTTACTTCTGTTGTTCTAGTTCTAGTTCTAGTTTTTAAGAGTCTTACACATTCTATCCTTATTTCCTTACTCCTTTTATCTGTCCCCATCTCGGTTTTTTTTTTTTTGGGGGGGGGTGCAAAAAATGAGGGTTTTTTTTTTCCTTCTTTCCTAGAGCTACACTTTCCAGCTTAGCACTCCATTTCTCTCTCTAGATGGAAAAACAGTTAAAAGAAATCAGGGGCCTGTTTCTGGAGGTGAATTGTCACTTGGTCTACTCCCACTTTATCTAATGCCCGTTTGGTCTCATCCCACATTGTCTAAATCCCATGTCGTTTGAACAACCAGTTTGCCTAATAACCATTTGGTCCAATTCCCACTTAGTCCATTAACCATTTCATCTACAGTCAACTCTGCCTAAGTCGAATTTCTTGGGACTGAAGAAAATGCTTCGACTTAGAGAAAATTCGACTTACATGTATGAGGGGTCAAAAACAATAGAAAATAAAGGAATGGGACCCAGTACAGACCTTTGACTTAGGCGATTATTCGACTTATGCGACTTTGACTTACATGTATGCAGAGTTGACTGTAATTTCCAGTTAGGCTATGCCCATTTCCTCCAATACCCACTTGGTCCAACACCACTTAGTCTGTCTGATTGGATGAACTGGTAATATATTTAGACCAAATAGTCATTAGACGAAATGAGGAAAACTAAGTAGATGAAGTGGCATTTAGATCATTTGATTATTAGACAAAATTACAATTAGCCCAAAGTGGGTATTCAACCAAGTGATGATTGGACCAAACGGCAATTAGACCAAAATGATAGTAGACCAAATGGGTTGAGCCATGGTGGCGTTAGACGATCTGGCATTTAGAGTTTTAGACCAACTGGTAGTAGACCAATTGGCTATGAACCTTTCTGGAAACCAACGACAAGACAGTCATAACTTTGTCCGCCAACGACATGTAGGTACATGTACATGTACATGTAGATGTCTCTGATCTCGTATGTGAACCATTTCATGAAGAGCTTACATGTATTGTACCAACTAGAAATCTGGCGATATTGATATGTGCCGACACATAGCCATGGTCACAATTACACATGTATTTTTGTAAAAGAATTTTAATCAAACTGCAAATGCGTGAATGAATTAGGGAATGTAAAGATTAGAAATACAAGGTGTTATAGATACAAGATACTTTTCAAATTATGGAGTTACTGTAATACTAAATACATGTACAAGCTTATAAACTACAGTAATGAGTAATTAAGTTCATTATCATTTTGAACGGGAGATGAGTACCCCCTGTACATGTACACTTCATTTGCTACCTTATTGAAATGAACCCATATTATATGTACATGTATTAATAGTAAGAAGAATCAAAGTTTTATCCATTGCTTAGAGGCCTAACTGAAACACTGGTATGCAAAATTTCGACAAATTACAAGCTAAAACCGGTATCTTAAAGCAGTCCGTTTGAAAATCTAAGAAACAATTTATGTTTCAATGAATATGGTATGGGTTAGAAAACTACACACTATGCCTTTCACTCTGCCTTGCCTGCCACAGCAGAATTACATTCATTTGTTAGATGTTAGTGTACAATCCCAGAAGAAACCCCTCTACTCTAGGACACCTTGTTGTTCCAGATAATTAGTGTAATATTCATACATAAACAAGAATAAACTACTGATTTCAGGAACCTGTGGAAAATATAGATATATTTATTATGCCTCCGCCCACCTAGGTGGTTGGCTCGTGTATGCATATGGGAGGGACAATGATCTGATTAGATTTTGGAGTCTCAAGGTCAAAGGTCATGGTCATAGAGGTGATAATACACATAAAAATGGCTCGTTCTCGCGATAACTTAAGAACCATTTGACAGATTGGCTTCAAACTTGGCTCATGTATGCACATGGAAGAGGCAATGATCTGATTAGAATTTGGGGTCACAAGGTCAAAGGTCATAGAGGTCATAATGTACATAGAAATGGTTCATTTTCACCATAACTCAACAACCATTTGACCGATCAACTTCAAACTTAGTACATGTATGCATATGGGAGGGACAATGATCTGATTAGATTTTGGGGTCTCAAGGTCAAAGGTCAAAGGTCATAGAGGTCATTATGTACATAGAAATGGTTCGTTCTCGCGATAACTCAGCAACCATTTGATGGATCAACTTCAGAGTTCAAACTTGATTCATGTATGCATATGGGAGGGACAATGATCTTGTTAGATTTTTTTTAAATCTGTGTTGCTCCCTTTCGGCTAGCCATAATCCACCTAATCATTGTCATTTGATCATGATGCTGTATGTTGACTAAAAAAGATTTGGCAGGTCCGGAGGCTGTATAAGTCGTATCTCACAAGTTTTCTTTGATCTTCTTGGTAGGACGTCTTCCTGAAACACCCAGCAGACAACTAGCCAACTAGCACCGCGTTAGTCAATAAGTTAGACTTATGACAGTTTCGAGAAGCTGACCCCACAAACTTTAGCATTTGAATGTACATGTTCGTTATGTTGTGTTAAACTTTAATGCTGGTATTATTGTATGCTTTAGAATGTTTTTGAAAGTAATCTTTCTTGCAGCAGAAAGGTTAAATCTTATAATAACCTAAAGATTTCAATCTTTTTGTCAGCACTGTAAAAGTTTAAACAGCCCTGTTTGTACTCTTGTTACCAGTAGACCACATGTGATGGTATCACTTTGTTTATTTGTTGTCATGGCACCAGTGCCAGATCACAGATGATCCTTAGTATATTATTTGGCTCTTTTTTATTGACACTTTGTCAATTATATAAGAAGAGAGAGTTGTATGATGAAGTATACCGTTATGGGGAGAGTGACAGAAAATGGCAATGATGACAATGAACAGCAATGTAGCGAAATTAGCATTTATCAACTCTAACTAGTTACAGGTAGCTGTAATTCATCTTTCATTCTTTCAAGCTGGTAAAATGTATGAGGCCCACTGTATATTGGGCCTCATAAGAAAGTTTTAAAAAAAAAAGAAAGAAGTGAAATTGAAAAAGTAAAAATCATTTGACTTTAAATAAAGTTTTAATTGGTTTCCGACACACCATCATTTGAAAAAGCCACATGGGCCTTATGTCAAGCTTGCATTGCATGATGGACAAAGATACATTGTATTTTGCTACATACAGTTTTCCCAGGTAGCACTTTAAACAAAGATCGATGGAAGTGATTCAATAGCAGTGATGATGTGAATCATACAGTTACTATACTTTCCATGTACGTCATGGCCTGAGCAAGTGGAGTGACGTGCTACAGTATGTACAATGTACTCTAGTCATGACTGCAACTCTTTCATTTAGACATTTACAAGTATGAAAGTATGAAATTTCTTTACCCAGATTTACAAACAAATAACATTGTATTATAATTTTGGTATTATTATTGTTGTTTGTTGTTAGTATTGTGATTATTTTTATCATCATTATCATGATTATAATTACTATTATCATATTGTTGGTGTTATATTGTCACCATCATCTATTTTTTTATTTCAGTCTACATACATGTACATGCATGTGCTTGCTGGCCTACATGTATATGAATTGAGGTCTTGTCATTTTAAACCTTCCTTGAAATTTTTTTTCTGTTCTCAAGTAAATCATGAAAAGTACCGGCATGTACCACATCTGATAAAAAGGGTCCAGTGGTACATGTATGACATTCAGTGATACATACATGTAAACGTACATAAACTATGTGTACGTGTACTATACTTGTAGTCTTACTAGTAAATAATTTACTGTACATTGATTTGATTTGATTTGATTCTGGTGTGGAAAGCTGCTTGTACATGTGCGTGCACGTACATGTACATGTGCGTGCACGTACATGTACATGTACATGTGAAAGTACTGTGTTCTCATGTATACCTACAATACATGTACATGTACATTATTCAGGGATCCTTGAAGAAAAAATGATGTCGAGTCATATCCTGGATACTTGAACACACAGTATGTACATGTATGTGTACATGTATTTCTCTACATTAGAGTGGCACTGGGCAGTCATCGTACATGTACATGTAGCCTAGACACAGAACAGTGATTCAACGGGTGTACGTAAAAAGGTTAATTCAAGGTCAACCCGTCTCCTCTCCAAATATTGGATCAATTTCAATCTATTCCAAAAAGGAGAATCATATAGTGCACCTCTTGTAAATGTGATTTGCTTAACCTGCTGAATGCCCCACATACATGTACAAGCTTGTTCACCTGGGCCCATATTCATGAAACCTTTAGAGGGAAAGTTCACCCTAGAAGTTTCACTATTTCAATAAAAGGAGATAAATTTGAACAGCATTTTTAAAAAAGGAATGAGCAAAATCGGTCAAAGAATAAAAAAATTACACTCATTTACATATACCCATTTACCCCATAATCAATGTATGTTCAGAAGAATTGCTTTTTACATAACATACATGTACTTTGACTAGGTCTATGGGGTAAGAAAATGTGTAACTTCCAAGAAAATTGAGAAAATGTGAAATTTCATGTACAAAGTGAATGGAGACCTGCTCACATATGATGTCATCAGTGTTGCCAATTTGCAGAGCCGAGAGTAGTGTACTAGAAAATGTAAATGACTGTAATTTTCTTATTTTTTTGACGGATTTTGCTCAATTCTTTTTTAAAATGCTGTTCAAATTGATCTCCTTTTATTGAAACAGTGAAACTTCAAGGGTGGACTTACCCTTTAAAGCTACATGTAAATGTAGTTGTCAACTAATTACATAGGCCACAGTATATTACAGTTACATGTAGGTGACAACTAGGCCTTTGAAGGTTTCATGAATATGGGCCCTGAAGTTTTACTCTATGAAGCTCATTAATTTTTATCTCCATTCTCCAACAGGTTGAAAAAACAACAACAAACAAACGATTTTGGCACTTATGTTTAAGTTGTATTACATAGGCCTACAATGTACATGTTAACCTCTTGTGAATACATATATTTTTCTTTTGTTTGTTTACTTGGTTGTTTTTTTTTTCTTTGTTATTCTTTCTTCATTAATTGAGCAGAACATAAAATATCATATTTTGCACATTTCACCTGTGGCTGTGTTCTGCAAAAAATAACAAATTTGAAGTACAGTGTACATTGTAAGCTGCATTGTACAGTACATATGCCTTCATGTTATTGCTATAATCTTTTATCCATTTGTCTTTGTGCAGGGTGCATATATGCAATGCTGCCAAATCCACAGAGAACTCATCCAGTTTGAGAATAATTGATTTTGTCACAGATTCAGAATCATTCAGCCTTGTTTTTACAAATGTCGGCCCATTTTCCCAGGGTATACTGCAGGGGAATAATAATGAAAACAGTGATATTCTTCATTACCATTTCTACACACTCTCAACAAAATGATGTGGGCTAAGCCATACACTGTATGTGTAGGCTAGTGTGTACATGTAATTGTACAACCGTTTTCATATGGTACAACTTATACACATACATGTACAGTTGATATGTACATGTATTTGTACGCTGTATACATATGTATGTACAATGTATTTGTACGCTGTATATTATCATGTACTACAATGCCACACTGCATCTGGATAAATACTGAATAGAAATTAAGATAGCTACAATATACATGTATATAGAAATTAAGATAGCTACAATATATATATGTACTTGCTACATTTTTTCCTATTACATGTACATGTACATGTATGTTGTAAGAAAAATTGATAGTATCATTTCATACATGTATGCAGATGTATGTTTCCTCATTCACAGTAAGCTTACATGAATGCTACAGTATGCTATGGGAGAAATCCCTATTCTAAAATCAAGAGTTTAGACTTCCTAAACTACAGTTACTATATGTACATGTATGTCACTTATCTATATCCTTGTTCATTACTTTCTTTTCACGATTCCTTTCATTTTTTTCTTTCTTTCTTCTGATAATCTGATTCCACTTATGCTGTTGTACAATGAAAGTTTGTTACCCTTGAAAATGCTCAACTAAAATGAGTGTTAGCCAAGCAAGCTTGTAATGTGCTTGAAAGTCTGTTAAGTATATTTGAAACTCCTTGGTTACATGTGTAATCAAATTTGTAATATCAGGGTTTAATGAAATGCAAATTTGATTGCTCTACCGCACTGTGGCTGCCAAGTTGAATTAACCCACATACATACATGTACATGTACTGTAACTTGTGTTTTGAATACCAGTAAGTCCTATGTATTAACTGTTAAAATCACATGAATCGCGTTGAATGCAGTATCATCAAATATTAACTCACAGGGAAAGTGATTATGAATAAAATCTACCATTAGCCCATTATATTACTACTTGTACATGTAATTAAACTTTGAGGAAGAAGGTATACAGTGTACGATAAAGAATTTCCTAAAGATTACCACGTGCAAGTCACCATACATGCAATTTATCATATTAATCAACCTCTCTCTCTCTTTCTCTCTTTCTCTCCTCTCTATTCCTCTTTCTCTCCCTCTCATTTTTTCTCATCTTTCATATTCTCTCCCCTCTTTCTGTTCTCCCACTTTTTACCATCTGTCTGTCTTTTCCACCCTCAGCATTGATAAAGTTTCCAAGGTGGCATCACCGGTCCTGGTCATCCATGGGACTGAGGATGAGGTCATTGACTTCTCCCATGGCCTGGCCATCTACGAGCGCTGCCAGCACACTGTGGAGCCCCTCTGGGTGGAAGGAGCCGGTCACAACGACGTGGAGCTCTTCGGTCAGTACCTGGAACGTCTCAAGAACTTCATCACTCAGGAGCTGCCCAGTCTAGCAGCGTCATGATTACAGTCAGATGGCTCAGGCAGGCAAGCATAAGCAGGCAGTTGGGAGCCACCTCACTTTGTGTGTGTTCTCCTTCTTATCCTACTTCTCCTTGTAAGATCTGTAAATAACCAGGAATTTCCCTTGTTCGCATATGATGTATATTGTACATGCCCATATTGGGCCTGTTCACACAAACATGAATATTGTGGTGTTTGGCACAAACTTTTTGAATATGTTGTGCACAGCACATGTGCACTCATAAATATACTGATTGATTTCGTACATCAACTCTTTGGCTGACACTTTATACAGTCAGAAATTTTTCAAAATTCACATTTGTGTGAGCTGGCCTACATACATGTACATGTAATTGCATACGTTACACAAGCGTATTGTAGCATACAGTGTAGGTTTGCAAAGACACTGAAGACAGTATTGCTTAGATACTCTCTTGCCCTGCTCCAATATACTTTCTCCTCAGAGTAGAAGACTTTTTCCCCAGAAATTTTGCATATATATATATATTCTGTACATTTGCTACTTATTTTCATCATTGCTTGAATACATTAGTACGTGTATTATTTTAATGTTAAACATACATGTACATGTACTTGTTTTGGGTATATTACTGGAATTTTGCATTACATTTCAAGATATGCATGGGACTGTTCAAACTGCAAAGACTTTTTGAAATGAAGAAAAAAATTGGAATTTAGTAACCATAACAAGAGGAACATGATGTTTAATACATTTTTTTTCTCCAATCACAGCTCCAGATTTTGGTACTGAGGACCAAATTTTGATGACTGCATTTTACTGCCATATCTTTTTTGTGACTGCATGTCAAAAAGTACATCAAAATTGGGACATGTGTCATTTTGCGATTAATTGAAAAAAGGAACAACCAAGTAATACCTTTACATGCAAATCTACAGGTACAGGGAGAGGTGTATTTCACTGTATTAACATTTTGATGCAGGATGAATATTATGATAACATTTTGGATAAACTGTACAAAGTCATGGCACTGTTTTTATAAAAAAGTGAATGAAAGAAGTGAAAACAAGTTTGATCAGAGTAGTGATAAATAGCATAATTTTTAAAATATTTGATAACTTCATTTTTGCAGTATTAGCCAGTTTACTTCATATGTCCTCTATAAAAACTTCTTTATTTAGGGTAGTGCAGTTGCAAACAATTTTTTGATAAAACAGAAAATAATATGCTACAGTAGATAGATGATTTATGCCTTTCAAATGAAGCATGTGTGTGTGGTTAGTGTGTTTATTCCCAATTTCCTTTTATTTTCTTTATTGCTTTTGGAAGTGGTCACATTTTTTGTGTATATTAGTATTTTGTATTTAATTGTCATTTTTATAAGGTGTGCAAATTATGTATGCCTTCACATTATAATTTGTTTTCTTCAATTATTATACTATGAAAAAATGTTTTTGTAGATTAGATGGCTTGACTCTGTAAACACAGACCCATGTAATCTGAAAAAACTGAGGCAGAGCACATATGAGTCTTTGATATTTTTCCTTGTGATTTTCATAGAAAATTCAGTATAGAACCCTGGGTAAGAAAATTGCAGTGTCTTTGACACGTTGTGCATACAGTGTACACTGTAAAAAAAAAAAAAAACAGAGAGAGCTAGAGTTCAGAGAAGAGGGTTGCATCTTAAATTGCACATTTTCAAAGGTATGTTAGCTTTAACGTGCAGTTACATTTATTTCAGAGGAAATGCAGAATTATTTCGTTCTTGAGTTGGATATTCCAAGGGTTTACCATTTGCTTACTCTCTGCAAAATGGCAAATCAACCATGAGCAGGAGAGTTCTAATCGATGCTAAATCAACATCTTTTTTTTGTTTTTTTCAATTCAACCTCATAAGATTAATTTAAATGTTAAATGTGCATGTATGCAGAAGAGGAGGTGCTTACAAGATTAAGTAATTGAAGCAAAAGATGGAAAGGTACACACCAATGTACCTTATAAACACAACAAAAAAAGTAACTTCACCCCTAAACAAAATGCTGTAACTTTTCAACGAAGAGGTTTTGAGCAAAATGAATTGGCATGAATGTTCCTACACTAATTTACCAACTTCTGTGAGAAAATGAGATTGATCCATCAAGTCATGCGTGAGTGAGCAGGCACTAAAGGAAAAATGTCACTTTTTAAAATTCACAAGCATCATATCATGACTTTGAGTCAAGGATATCGGAACACATTTCAAGTTTTCAGCGTTTGAAGGCATGCACCATGAATTTCATGTGCTTCCCAACATACCAAATGACCTGAGGGTCAGATTTCACGCTTGAGTGAGCACAAGGTGAAAATTGCAAAAACTGCAGTTTTGACATCTTTCGCGCGGTAAATTTGATCTAATGCAAAGCAATTCGTGTTTTGGACTGGTGTTTGCAACTTTTGCAATTGATACCTATTAATTCACGGTTGAATGAACACGTAATAAAAACAAAATATCACCGTATTAAAATTTTCAAGTAATTATTGCTTTATTTTTGTGCACTAAAAATCATATTGATAACATTTTTAGCATGTTTATATGACCGGTGTACATGTATCAATGATCCCGTGGCATTTTCATGGAAAGTTCACGCTTCAGTGAGCACGTGGGACTGGAAAAGTTCATTTTTCACTTATGGACCAAAACTCAATTGCTTAATTTGGGTAACCATCATAAGTCTTTATGGGGAGTTCATCTGATTTGATTTTCATCGAAATCCCGATCTCTTACGCTTCAGTGGGCAAAAGAGACGAGAAAATCATGAAAATGAGAAGAAAATTTAGCACTTTGTCCCTGCTCCGTGCTGCACCGGATACTTAATTTGGCGTAAGATCCTGTCTGTTAGTGACCTCAGGAAGATCTATGCCAATTTTCATGAAAAAAACTCACATTAGAATGAACAATAATCATTAATGAAAATAGGCCACATTTCACGTTTTGTTTCCTCCCCCATTGACAATATGTACAGTAAGGAAGCAGAGTTTTAACAAAAGTGAAATTTGGCCTATTTTTATTGATGATTATTGTTCATTCTAATGTGAGTTTTTTCATGAAATTGGCATAGATCTTCCTGAGGTCACTAACAAACAGGATCTTACGCCAAATTAAGTATCCGATGAAAAAACTCACATTAAGCAATTGAGTTTTGGTCCATAAGTGAAAAATGAACTTTTCCAGTCCCACGTGCTCACTGAAGCGGGAACTTTCCATGAAAATGCCACGGGATCATTGATACATGTACACCGGTCATATAAACATGCTAAAAATGTTATCAATATGATTTTTAGTGCGCAAAAATAAAGCAATAATTACTTGAAAATTTTAATACGGTGATACTTTGTTTTTATTACGTGTTCATTCAACCGTGAATTAATAGGTATCAATTGCAAAAGTTGCAAACACCAGTCCAAAACACGAATTGCTTTGCATTAGATCAAATTTACCGCGCGAAAGATGTCAAAACTGCAGTTTTTGCAATTTTCACCTTGTGCTCACTCAAGCTTGAAATTTGGCCCTCAGGTCATTTGGTATGTTGGGAAGCACATGAAATTCATGGTGCATGCCTTCAAACGCTGAAAACTTGAAATGTGTTCCGATATCCTTGACTCAAAGTCATGATGATGCTTGTGAATTTTAAAAAGTGACATTTTTCCTTTAGTGCCTGCTCACTCACGCATGACTTGACGGATCAATCTCATTTTCTCACAGAAGTTGGTAAATTAGTGTAGGAACATTCATGCCAATTCATTTTGCTCAAAACCTCTTCGTTGAAAAGTTACAGCATTTTGTTTAGGGGTGAAGTTACTTTTTTTGTTGTGTTTAGATGTAATTTGTTAATGGCTTGCATAAACAAGAAACACTCCCACACATAGTATTTGGAAGCAATATACATTTTATACTGTACACTTATTTTTGCATACATTACATTGTAGGTGCTCTCAGAAGAGAGTAATATTAATTATTGTGTGTTTTCTTTTTTATTTCTTTACTTTCCCTTTTTTCAACTTTAGAAATCAATTACCTGTGTGTGTACATTTTTTTTTTTTTTTTTGGGGGGGGGGGGTGTAGCAATGTACATGTAAGCAGGCCCATACATTGATGAAGGCCGTGTTTTTATACATGTACCTCTTCTACTTCATGATACTCCTGAATATTACATGGGAATTTTAATAAACTGAGATAATCAAGAGCTGCAGGGTACATTACGTTAAATGTTAAATGCTCGATGTCGAAAGAGAGATTGACCATGTATTCCATGTATTATTCTACCTGGCATTTGGCACACATTAATCCGCCTAATGAGGAGAAAATTGGTGCCCTTAATGTGCGGAGAGCCAATGCAGACACTTTCACTGTCATACAAATTGAAGAGACCATTTACACTCACATAGCTCGATCGCACAGAGATTTTTGTCCACCCCCTCCAAAGCCCAATTAGGAAACGCCGGTATCGTTACGTATAAAGAGTGCGTGACATTTAACCAGTATAATGTGTATGGTACATGTAGATATACGAGTATAATTTTTGATGATGCATCTGCAAGAGGAAAAGAGCAGCATTGAAGGTGAACTATTGGAATTGTAGTTCAAGGCGAAAGATTTCCTCCTAATCAGATGTGCTCTCTTGCTCCCTCTCTCTCTCTCTTAATATGCTTTTGCTTTCACTCATTGTGTACATTGTTAAAAGGCCAGATGAGGACAACCATTGTCTTTATGTATTCAGAATTTGTTGAATGAACAAGGTTGGAAGGTTCTCTACTGTCAGAAAGAGCACAGAGTTTGTGGTACTTTGATTGCTCAATGTACATACATGTATGTACATCTAGTATGAGAAAGGAGTTACATAGAGGCCTACTGTATAACCAGAAATATTCGCGGCACATTAATTTTCGCGGATTTCGCTCTATTTTCGGCGGGCGTGAATTCTAGAACACGCGAAAAATATGAGCATGATTTCCTATGCTTAAATGTTTTGAACGCACGCTCTGGACAGCTGATTTTTAGAGAGTGTGTGTGTATGGTACTAGTAGTTGTGTCTGTGGTATGCATCTGAATGGACCCTGCGTTGTGTGTGTGAAGCAGTAAATGGAGCGGCACTGCTGTGTACAGTTGTGTGCCCAAAGTGACCATTTTAGAGCTAAAGTTATAGCTAGGGCAGAAAAGTACTTCAATGCATTGAAATATGAAATCAAATCTTGCAGTTGCACTTTAGTTTTGCAAGTGAACAATTCTGCAGCGCGAATTCAAGAACCCGCGAATATGCTTTGGGGTCGCTCAGCGCGAAAAATTAATCACGCGAAAATAACAGCGTTTACAGTATATGCAGATGTACATGTAATACAGATCTTTGTAGCTCTTTGGAATGAGTGTTCCTCTTACATGTAATGATCATTGCACTTCTACATGTACATCTGTGCAGATTGGGCAGAAGCTGTATGCACACTGGCCTGTAGGCAAGACAGATTTCATAGTGGTACGTGTGGAATGCAGATATATTTTACAATACAATGATAAATATGCCACTTTAAATGAATCTGTTTTTGTACTTGTAACATGCACATTAAAATGCTTATTCATGATGCTCATAGCAACGGGCAACTCATGCAGAGAAATTTCTGAAGTCAAACATGACAAACAAATACATCAACCAAGCCCTTATCTAACATTTCATTTGTGGTCCTAGACTTTGAGAATACATAAAAGAAGTTGGATGGCATGATATCAGAAGTCAGAATTTACTAAATGCAGGGAGATACTGTGTGCAGAGCTCTACTTTAGCAGGTGCCCGGGACATATAGGCCCCCAGAATTTAGGTCCAGACCCCCAAATTGAACAGTTTTAGCTCAGGGCTGTGTATGGATGCTACACTGGTATATATGCATTGTCATTTCTTTGGATCATGTAGTCTAATGAAACCTTATCATCAAAAATGTATTGTGGGCTCTATTGTTTTAATTAGCAACTAATTCATAAGAGGCAGAGAGTGTGACGGCTTAGGATATGTTGATTACACACCAGCTGCCAAGGTCCTCCTATTGGCCATGCCAGTCATGTCCTAATGAATCATAATTTCACGCACACCTCAATTTTCCTCATCATTGCAATTTATGAGTTGACTCATTATAGCAAATTATACCTTATTATATACATGTAAGTTACGCAAGAATGTACATCTGTGTATGCAGCTTGTGGCAGATTCAAGGACAAAATTGAGAAAATAGTTAGGAACTACAAACAAAGAACTTTGTCAAAGTGAATTTGACAGCATATTACTGAGAATGATGTGGGAGGACAGATACATGTATGTCAGTGATCATACAGATTTTTTTAAGGAGCAGAAGGGGGGGGGGGAATTACTGTCCTATGATTTTTCAAACATGCTGGAAAGAAAAATGGTTCCTTCTCAGAATAGTAATAATGAAAAAAAATGGGAGAATCTTCAAGGTAAATTTGCTTGACAGAGATTTTATTTTAGATCTACATTATCCCCTCCCCCCTAAAAAGAAAAGAATCCTGGTGTTGCCCATGTCTTTGATCAACCCTCTGCCAGTGTACTGAGCCTCTAACATGTAAATCAAGACTAGCAACCAGTGGGAGAAAATGGTTGACGGAGCACGAATTCGCATTTCCGCCGAGAGAGGAGTGATGACACTGCATGCTTCTTAGAAACACAACCCATGAGATTGCTTTAGAATAAGGATTGATGGCCACTCTGTGTGCATGTCTTCCTGCTCAATATCATTTCATATTTGACTGGAATAAATCCTCCATCAATATGCACTCCACTTGATATTGGATTCCAAACATACATAAGCATACAATGTATTCTTGTTTGCGCACACTAATGTGCCTTTATATTGAAACAGAATATTGTTGAGGAAGTGCATTGTGTACATGTATGTACATGGATGTACATGTCATTGTGTGTTTCACAAAACTTGTTTATCAAATAACAGCTTGTTATGAAAAGATTGCATGTAGGTTCTGCATGTAATGGTTGGATATTAATGTTGTACTCTACTCTGAACCAGCTGGCTCAACAATGAGTTGTTTTTATTGCAAAAATGATTAAATTTTGTTTATCTTCCTGGAAATTTGGGCCTTCTTAGAATTCAGAAGGCAAGTGATATACTTGGCAATCTCCAATTACTTCGCTGTGCAAAAAGAAAGTAATCGATTATCTGCTGTAGCATGCATGTCAAATGCTGTAATCATGCTGTACAAAATTATATTCCAAATATGCCCTATCCCTTGCCCTTTTCCTTCTACCCCTTCTGGGTTGCTAGTGGGTAATAATATTGCTTGCCATGCTAATTGCCTTATGAGGTTTTCAACCCTTGTATAGCCTCTGCTTGATTTGCCCTCCAAGCTACAACCTACTCAACTCTTTCATATGCTTTCTCCCTCTCGTTCTCCACCTCGCTCCCACGTTTTATGTCTATCACACTCTCTCTCTCTCTTCTGCTGCAACCACAGGCAAGAGTGGGAACTGGAAATATAGTGGCTAGAGGTCACTTGGTGAATAATGCATCCAGGATTGTAGCTCACATCCATGCACTGTCATATTTTCAAGTGCTCTCGACTTTAATATGCCGGCGACTCTCGGTAATGTCACTCAGTAATGTACTTTGACACTTTTGCGTTGTGATGAGGTGTATGGAGGCCTACATCATCTACATGTACCTTGTCTGAATGCCTGCATGCATAGTAGTTCTCATATTCCTTTGCATAGCAAGATGAATTCCTTTCTGATTATATCACTGTATATAGGATTTACATATATATTGTAAATGTACATGTACATACAACATGTATTCAGCCAGTCATACCACTTAAAACATGTATGCTCCCCTGTATATCTTACAATTAAAGCATACAATATACACTTAACTTCAGAACATGCTTGTATCAGATTGGGGTGGGGGGGGGGGGGGGTGGAGGAGATGTTCTGCTCAACAGGGTATTTATCATTTACCAATGTTTGATTTTCTAAAGGATTTCTACAAGTGCAAAAACTTATACTCTGAACATGATTTGTGCTCTGTAATACATGTAGGCCTACTGGTACTCAGTATTCAGTGTTCAATTGTGTATCTTTTCATCAGTAATGGGATAAGCAAACATGCTAATTGGTAGTGAAAGATCTCTCTCCTCTACAATTTGCTTTTAAAAAAGCTGATGCCAATTTTCTTGATCAGTTTGCTGAGGGAAAATGTAAGTCCAACATAATTACTTCTGCTGCTGTATGTTATCGAGCTCAGGTTGTAATAACATCCCGGCAGGGAGGGTCTTTCCTCTCTCACCGCGGGGCTTGCAAGACATTTCAATATCTCTGTTCTGAGCGGCACAACCCGACATGGATTTGTATCGCCAACATGTACCCAGCCCCTGCAAGGAAAAGCCATTGGGAGACGGCAGGCGAAGCGAGGATTCCCACTCATTCATTTCTGCTGGGGTTTATTATCTATCCCATTAAACTAGCCTCCAAGCTGTGAGCTTTAGCAGAGTCCTCCTTATACCAGACTCCCTGATGACCAGCACTTCTGTTAAAGTCAGCTTCTTATCTGTTGCCATGGTAACTGCCATGTTAGACAGATCCCTGTGCGTCAGATGATTTATTGCACACCTACATGTACGAAATATATGTACATGTTAAGATATCTAGCGTGGGATAAATGTGCATGTACTTGTACTTCTGCTGAAGCCTTACATTGCAATATGCATCTTTTATGTTGTAGGGTTCCTTAAATTTGTTAGGATTCATATACATGTACATGTATGTTTACATACTTTCCTATACATGCATAACCCATGCACATTGAACTGAAGTGCATTGTGCAGATGAAGTTCATTCTTTTTAGCAAATCATTAGCCTCATTCACCCCATCCAGAGGGAGGAACATCTGTAATTTCATTTGTGCAAGGCACAACAGTGTACATGTCATGTAGACATGTTATATTTTAGGAATTTAAAAAAAAAAAAAAACTATTCATTTTATTTATTTATTTCTGTTTTATTTCCACAGGGGAGCCCTTTCAGTTGTTAACTGATTTTCAATGGGGCCCTGCATCACAATTGTTTCTAATATGAATGTCACTTAAGAAGTGGGCACTGCAGACAGGTGACCTTTTATTTGAATGTAACCATGATATTAGTCGTAGGTCTGATGGAATTTGTCAGCATTTCGTCAATTCCTTTAATTGATAGCGTGATATGATACATACCTATGTATTAGGGAAAGAGGAAGTTAATAAGCATAGAAGAATTAAGGAAATATTGATTTTGATTTGATAGTATTTGATTGATTTTCACAATGAATCATAATAATCTCCTCATTCCCCTGTCACCATTGCCTTCAGCTCACATTCTCACACGGAATAACAGAACCTTAGTTGCGTACCAAGTAAACCCATGAATAATAATATTCCAAGTCTGAAGTGGTGCTATATTGGTACGTGGGGGCAGAGCGACCCAAAAGATTTAATATCACTCTGTCTTGTCCCCGCATTTAGCTTGTCGTTCTCTCTGTCAGGTCTATTGAGGTATGTAGGTTTCAAGGCTAATGTCGAATACTGATTGTCTGTTGCGCTCCAATTGTGTTGACATTTGGAGTGGACCTTTGTTGATTTGTCAAAGGAGCCTTACCTGAGGAAAGACTTGGGAGGTGGTAATAGCACAGCCAATATAAATCACACAAGTCCTTTCCCCTCTAACCAAGCAAATAGATTATGTAGTACAGTTGCAGCCTTGAAGGTAAATTTATGTACGAAACAATTGCGTCATCGGTATTTAGCCCTGACGTCTACTCTTTCCAAAAGCAGTTTGAATTCATTATCCTAACTGAAGGCCTATGGTGCTGTAATCTTCTGAACTGATGTGGAAGAATTGCAAGTTCCTCAGAATGTTTGCTTAAATGAAAGTGCAAAGTAGATTGGTGTTTACTTGTGATAATTTTTACAATTTAGGCAAGGCATAATAAAAAATTACTTTTCAAAAATTACATGTACATGTATGATTATCAGATTTTTGTTTTAATGTTTAATCAAATAATAAAGAACAAAATAGTTATCTAATGTGCATTCAAAGTACAATGAAATGCATACTTCAAAATTGTAAAGTAGGGGGCCTAACATACTTTTCCATTATTGATCTCAAAAGATAGGTTTTCCTGTATTGTATAGGTATATGTACTTGAATTAGTGTTGACCATGCACACGTAGAGGTGTAACCTTGCTCTGTCACACATGTGTAAGGTGTGGCCAATTTGGTTAATCAAATTACTCTTGATATACACACACACTGAGGCATTTACATAGGCCATTGGGATTTCCAGTGTCAAAGTCTTAGCTCCTGATCTCAGCCTTTTATTTTCATCTCTGAACTACCTGGATAGCTGAATTTAGGATGATGAATTTGATTATCAGAAAATAAACAGATGAACAAGTTGATTTACATATTATATTCATGTATACATGTTTCAGGATTTAGCAGCATCTTCACACTCTTCCAATCTTGCAAAAGCTGATGTGATTGTACATGTAGTCTGAATCGGTAGACTAGCCAAATGTCATCTGAGGTGAAACTGTGCTACAGTAGTCTGCTCAGGAAGGCCCTTGATAATTTTATTCTTTTGTCCTTGAGGAAAGTGATCCTCATGAGCTGTAATCTTGTTACCTTTGATGTCCACAGTGATTTATACCCACAACAACAGCAATTGGACTCTAGCTATGAATTCATCTCAAAGTTTCACTATTCAGTATTGAAGTAGGTTGGTACATGTAGATTTGATGCAAGTAAATGTTTACTAGGCTTATCATTGATAAAAGACAGTAAAAAAAGTCTGCATTCACTGTTCTGTATGACATTTTCTTCCTCAGAATATATACACTTATTTACCCCTAATGTTGGCAAGTGCGTACATACACGAAGGTCCATGCACGAAAGGAATGCATTTGGATGAATGTTGGATTCCTTCATGCGTCCATGACGTTGTACCCTATGCATTGCACTTCATAAGCATGGTAGAATGGATATTTATTCATCCTACATCCATCAAGGTTTCCAACAGTACGTATGAGATTGAAGCCTTCAGTGCACACTGTGTGAAAAACGGGAAGGGAGATGGGGAATGGGATGGCAATCACAAACAAACAGTTTATACTCGTACATTACAGGTGGAGGGCGTTTTCATTATCCTGTAGCCTCCGCTGGAAGTGAAACAGGTGTCATTGTCATATGTTGATCAATGTAGCTCTTTCTAGTCTGATCATTTTAGAAGGCTCCTCTCATCTCCTCTCTTCCCGAGATTCACCCAAATGGATCTCTTTCCCCCTCATCCCTCGAGCATGGACAGGAAATGAAAAGGGCATAATGCTTCAATGCATACATATACATTGTATCGTGTGCCCAATTGCAGAAGGGTGCTAGTCGTAAACATATTCCCTATCGGGGATGATGTATATTTCTAGAAATATGCATTTTTGATTCTCTAACCTATCTTTGGTGATATTCACTTGTATAGTATACAACACAATTTTAGTCCAATGTAATTGTCTAAAACAGTAGCCGTGATATGGACAAACTTTCAGAAACTAGAACTTTGATAAAATTCTTGCTTATACCCTTTTGTTTGGCAGGCAAGAATCCTTTTCTGTTGGTGTATTGTTCTGCTCGGGATGGATATGCACATTATGGATTCTTCAAATCTACTTGTGCTGTTTGTAATCTACTTATTTAATATGTATTCTTCTTGTCTTCTGCATTAGAATCTCAAGGGGGGGGAACATTTATCTCATTTGATCTTGTCCTTCACTTGATCTTCTTCCTGTCCCTAGCAAGTACATACATGCATGCCTGGGGATATCAAACATGAGCTGCAAGATTATCATTTTGTTATTGCACTGGTTGGTGTATTTATATTGGGAATAACATATTGCCACTGCGATAATGGATTAGGCATTGATGAAATCCCCTAAATTTGTATCTGAATGTTTGTTGAGAGCAAGAAGGGTTTTCAATCTGTGTTTTAAAAAGCATTGATTTTCTATTTTGTAGTTGTGTCCTGAAAAGCTGCAGTTCAATGGAAAATTACATGTAGGATATACCCAGTCAGTAATATTTCATCAGATTATTCCTCTTTCAGAACAGTGATGTAGAGATAATGATGGTTGTTCTTTCTCCATAATGCTGAAAACTTTTATATTTATACATGTATGCCATGTGTACAATGACATGTGTATGAACCCAGTTATGAATTGGTCTCATGAGCTTATGATTCACCGATAGTTCAGAACTACAGCCCTCCCCATTAGATATGCACATGCCAAGACCGACTGCATTGTTGTATCACTGTCACTCTCACATGAATACAGCTGAAAATATCCATTGCTATCAATAGTTGTTTGAATATTTCAATTGATGATGATAATTGTAACACACTGTAGTAATAGTATACCACATTTTTACATGTACTGCATATATCCCAAATATGTCTGTATATTAAAGAGAAAAGAAAAAGAAAAGAGTAGAGATGAGTGCCAAGAGAATGTACTGTAGGAGCCATTAAAACAAGGGTAGGCTTTGGTAATCAATTTCCCTAAAACCGCTAATGTCATGTCAGTTAAATCAGGAAATTTGGGTATACGAGTAGGTCGTTATACATGTTTTTTCTATATTAAGTGGGTATATCACTATTTGTTGACCCTCTGCTATGCTTACGGCCTGCTTTTATTGTCATTTCTAATTAGCAAATAGGCGAGGGACTCACTTCAATAACAGTCTGTGGCCATTCCAGCAAAGGATTTTTGGTGCATACATAACGTCAGTGTAAACTATTGTTGAATAGCAAGACTACCTGCATTTGTATGTCCGTTATTGTGGGTTGATTATGTATACAGATAACATAATATCATTGTTTGTGTATGCTAAATTGAATATTGAATAAACTGCGTTATTAAAGATTCACGCTTGTTTCTTGTATTAGCTGCATATACATATAGGTCTCTGATTTTAACAGGGTTTTCTGCGGTTCTCAGTGTTGAATTGGTTTCACCAAGTAGACAGGAAAGAAAAGAGAGAATTTAGTGTACTAATCAGCAGAAAAAAATAATTTGTGTACAGTCAGTGTGGAACCCTGTTCTGATGCTCAAATTTGAAACAGCAAATACAAGATGCAACCCTTGAGAAGTTTTTTTCAGATTAATTTGTATCACCATTTCTCCTATCATCTCATATTTTACAAGTGCATTGTTTTAAACTGTTATCTTTAAAAGAACACAGTGTGTAATACATCTTTGCAATGTGTCTGGTATTAAGGAGATGAATGGAGAATGATTCACATTTAACTGACCATTGTTTTTGGCAATGCCACACCTAATAACAGGTGTCAATAGCATCTACCCTATTCGTAATGGTAAGATGATCCACCAAGATTTGCGGTCAGTTTGCATGGCTTTGGGCAATTATTTCCATATTTTGGAAAACAATTTATTGAAATAATTGATTTGGGATGTGCAGCTGAATGTATCTACTTAAGCTAATGCGTGTTTGTTGACGGAACATAAGGCTGCTGACTGTTGTTTGCCATATTTGAAATGGGATATCCCAGTGTAATTCAGAGGATTATTTGAATCAGGTCAGTTTGTTTATCATTTAAGCCAATAGATTTTAATTTATGTTACAAAATATTTGGAACCACTTGTGGCAATCTATCCCTTGTGGCTGTTTTGATTACACGACTGTGAATTTTTTTTTGGATAGTTAAATGATATGATTTGTGGCCATTTCCAAAGGTAATATCACTAGATTTATGTACATGTAGGAATGTGCTTTGCAACTTTTCATTTATATTTTTTCTGTGCAGTATTTTAGAAGTATACATGTAAGGCAAGTGTTGAACTTTTATCTGTATTTACAGATCATTTTTGTTTCCTTCTTTGCTCTGCCAAGTAGCCATTTTGTACTTACTAGTTAAGGAATATAGAGCTCAATAGCATCTTTTCTTCTGCTCAAAATACATGTTATTTGCCATTTATTTATTTGTATATCTTTGACAGAAGTTCTGCTTTTCAAATGTGTTTTGCATTTTTCTCTTATTTCCTTGAATCATACAAATTTTGAATATTCTATTTATGTTTACATGTGTAGTGAATTTGTCTTGTATTTTTGATGTTTTAGACACCAAGTTTGAAAAAAAAAAAGGATTATGTACAAATTTGAGGTATGGTACATGTACACTTGTATTTAGCCATATTATGGGAATGATAACCATAAACATTTTAATGTCATTCATGAAAAATGTAGCATATAGTGTGTCTACTGTTAATACTTGGATTTATTTTGGAATGTATAAAATGCTGTATAAGAAATCATTACCGAGTTGTGTTTACTATCACGTATATCAGTTGAATTGCACCGGGGACTTCCCTGGTGGCACCAATGTGAAATACGAGATTGTGTCCTTTTCTTCTTTAATAAGTTACCTATGTGTGTAAGAAAATAATAAAAAACAGTGTGTAAAAGTTGACTTTAATGTGTGTATGATGATTTATGTTTCTCATTTAAGGACTGGACACGCCTTCAATAAAATCAGATATTCAGTAGAGTAATATATCATTTTTAAGTTGCAGTGTCTTTTGTTGTGTGGAATGTTGCAGTGTATGAGGTTTAAGAAAATTGTGTTAAAGTGACATTGATTTGGTGTAGCATTAAAAGGTGAATGAAATTGTTGTACCAGATCAAGCTTTCTGATGCATTCTGGATGCATCAGTTGCAATTTTCCTTAATTTTCCACATGTTGAGGTAAAGATGAAACACATATGGAACGAAACAAATATAACAGAACATTTCCTCATTTGCAAGTTTTTTTGTCATTTAATGACAATATGTGTACATGAACAACATTGTACATGAGTATAATAATTACACATATCAAAAGTATAAATAGTAAGGCTGACTATGAATCTACACAGTCTACATTTTTCATCAAATAGCATTCTTTAATAAGCCTACTTTCTCATTTAGTCAGTCCTTCCTCATTACAAAGAATTCATTGTTACAATAATAAATATAACTGTGATTTATTTAACCTTCAAAAATATCACAAAGTAGTAGAGTGGATGTTTAGAAAGAAATTTTAATGTAGTAGTTGTTACAAAATAAGGTATTACACTGAATCAACAAAATCAGCATGGAATGTGGCTTTAATATGAGACAGACAAATCATAACAATTATGACAGTTATCCAGCATAGATATGCTAATACCATAATCATTTAAGAAAGTGCATAGGAAATTTAAAAAAAAAAAAATCAAATAGAGTATTATAGAGTTAAAGAAGGGCTGGACACTGGAAGGGGATTTTGGACACCCCCCCCCCAATTTTGAAGTTCAAAAAGAATCGAAAAGGACCCTTGCATATGGACCTACATGTAAATATTGCAATGTGGAACCCCAGTGAACAGAGTTCCTTGTGAGCCCTGAAGTATTTCTACCTTAACTACAAGTACATGTATTTACATGCATGTGTGCATCCAAGCTTATTTCAAAATGCTACATTTTGCATAATATTCCACATTTGCACAGTTTTATGAACATACATCTTGAAAGCAAAAAGGAATTCTTTAATGAGCATGCATCTCCTTTTAATATTCAAAGCAGTCAAACTGAGCTATATCATAATACTACCTACCTTGATGTTATTTAAAATGACACTAAAAATCTCTCAGCAAATGTATAAGGTTGTATGACAAGAAACATTCAAAATTAGGAATGCCAAAACATATCTTAATCACACTCACATAAGAAAGCAGAGTATTTTTGCCAGCAAAAGCACAAGAGTTTAGCATAGAGCATTTTAATGAAATGCATGAGTATGCCAATTCTTGCCTCGACCTTCAAAGAAGATTATGACAGAAAGGTACATTATTGTTACTATTCAAAATTATCATATCGCCAATATTAACCTTATTATAACAGTTTTCAGCATATGGTTGCTTGCAGATACTGACTTTAAATATAACTTCTTGAAATGAATGATGTATGCTCATCTCTGAATCTGTGAATATGACACTAATACTGTCCTCTTTGTCCTTAATAATGAAGTGATATATGTATTTGTATTTTCTTTTCAACATGAGCTATATCGTTGAGGAAAGGCATGTCTACAACTATACTACCACAAAAGAGTTTGCATAAGCTGACAAAGAAATTGTTAAAAAGCAAACAAAGAAACAAACAAACAAAAAAAACGTAAGTTTACGACTGTATCATCATTTACTTCATTAGTATTAGCACCATTTGTAAAATACTAAATTAGAGACATTCTTTGTGATAAGCGCTATATAAATGTTGTTAATTATTAAAATACTACATGGAATACTTCTAATTCCATCAAAAGCCCTCATTATCAATCACAGATATAATCTATAATTAAATACATCAAAGTGATACAGTGGTCCTTGGGACCATCAAAATTACCTTGTTATAGCAGGAATCTCGTTATATCAGGGTTAAAAAATAATAGAATATAAAGAGCTGGGATCGAAAAATTACCTTGTTATATCAGACTTCTTTATACCGAGTTTCCACTGTATATTAACGCAATATTCAATTCACTCAAGTTACTTCCATTATCAGAGGTGAACAAGATTTTATGTTGACATTACTCGTGCCACAAATTTCTGAAAATAAATCTTAAATGTACTAATTAAACCTTAAAAACCTTGCCCTTAATCCTATGGAGGAAGTAAATAATTTATGTTTTCAGCAGTAAGATACAATAATCACCAAAGCAGAAAAATAAAAGCAATACTATAGGTACTAAAGCAAAATGATGCAGGTGCCACACAAAACAAAAAACAACAATTTATTGTAACAACATGTGATTTCTGACGGAAATCAAATATTGGCAAATATCTTCAGAATTTTCAACGGGTGGTTACATGTAAATATTTTCTTTCTCCTATTGTTAGTACCACTGCTAACTGTTGCATGCTTCAAATTAATCTGTATACTTCCCCATTTCATGATTGATACTGCTTAATGTACCATTCAAATCTAATTTGTCATCATCCATTGTGAAACAAACAATCAATACAAATTTGGTTTTGAAAGCTTCAGGAAGTGATAAATAATCTCGTGGTTGTGTGCTTCAAAAAGGGCAGTGACAAGAGTGATAAAATCAATTGGGTGACAGGAATAAAGTTACATCCCCTACCCCCCCCCCCCACACACACACAATATGTAAATGATCAATGAAACTGTAACTACGACACATCTGGACAACAATATTAGTCATACAGGCTTCTCTTTAGAAATACCATGCACAACAAAAAACAAAGCAATACAAAAAAATAAACAAGGCAGAGTCCTAAATAAATCAATTCCCCTAATGATACCTAATATCCTTAGAATTATTCACTTATACTAGAGCTTATTTGTGAAATGTCGAGATGGTTTTAGAAGGCTTTAAAGGTGGGGACAACTGGATACTGAAGAGCTATACAGGATGCCTGAATAGTGCAGAAATTTCAATCACTAAAACCGACATGCAAAAATTTAATGAAAAACTGCAGATACTTGATCATTCATTAAAATTCACCAAACTTGCCCATGTTTGAAAGAGCATCAACATATTGTTGTAAGGAATGAAAGGGGGGGGGGGGGACTTCTTAAAATAAGGCATTTAAATACTAGTAGGGCATTTAAATGCACTACAATGATTTTGCTTCCAAAATGAGGTGTGTGTGGGGAGGAGCAACACATCCCACCATCTTTTGGCTCCCTTGAAGACAAGGATAGGTAGAGAGGGATGATCAGGGGGGAAAAAAGAGGGGGCAGGGGGTTGAGGATTGCTTACTTGCCCCTAGTTTGCCTCAGCTGACATATGGCTAGTACATTAAGTGATGTCAATGGCTTGTGACAGATATACAAGGAACACATACGTCAGATAGAGTGTGGTTTTTATCAGCACCGTGCACTTGGCTTTAGTCCACATATCATTTTCCATACCAAGGATTAGCCTTGTTGTGGGTGTCTGAGAAAAATTTGTTTGTTGCTTGGCTGGACTACACTCACAGACATTGCCATGGCAACAGTCTAAATATAAGTATGGCAAGGGAAGGGAAAATGAACGGTAATGAAAAGGAAGTTTTCACAGAAGTTAACGATTTTTACTGTTACATAGAGAAAACTGGATATTGCAGGATTATGAAGAGAAGATTCTGAATTGGAAACCTATACATAACAAGGCGTTTGCGATGTTGTGTCTCGCCCACTTGTGAAAATAACTAGAAATATCGCGATCTGTGATGGCACACAACAGAACTGTATCGAAAGCTCATTGTGAAATAACTGGGATGGAATAACATTTGATAAAATATGAGAAGGGTTTTTTATGAAATGGTACTGCATTTTCACGTGCATGTACTTTCCCTGCTTCTTGACTGGACCATAACATGCAGGTCCCCTTAGTGCATCTACAACCCAAGTTTGATAGATAAGTGTCACATGGTTGCAGAGTTTTGTGTCATAAGAGAGTCTTGCACGTAAACTTTAATGTTTGACCTGAAATGACCTTTGACCTTACCATGTGACCTATGACTGGACCATAACATGCAGGTCCCCTTAGTGCATCGACAACCCAAGTTTGATAGATAAGTGTCACACGGTTGCAGAGTTTTGAGTCATAAGAGAGTCTTGCACGTAAACTTCAACGTTTGACCTGAAATGACCTTTGACCTTACCATGTGACCTCTGACTGGACCATAACATGCAGGTCCCCTCAGTGCATCTACAACCCAAGTTTGGTTGAAAAGTGAGTCACGGTTGCAAAGTTATGTGTGATAAGAGAGTCTTGCACGTCAACTTTAACATTTGACCTGAAATGACCTTTGACCTTACCATGTGACCTCTGACTGGACAATAAGATGCAGGTCCCCTTAGTGCATCTACAACCCAAGTTTGATTGAACAGTGTCACACAGTTGCAGAGTTTTGTGTCATAAGAGAGTCTTGCACGTAAATTTTAACGTTTGACCTAAAATGACCTTTGACCTTACCATGTGACCTCTGACTAGAGCATAACATGCAGGTCCGCTTAGGGCATCTACAACCCAAGTTTGGTTGAAAAGTGAGTCACGGTTGCAGAGTTTTGTGTCATAAGAGAGTCTTGCACGTAAACTTTAACGTTTGACCTGAAATGACCTTTGACCTTACCATGTGACCTCTGACTGGACCATAACATGCAGGTCCCCTTAGTGCATCTACAACCCAAGTTTGGTTGAAAAGTGAGTCACGGTTGCCAAGTTATCTTTCATAACGTTTGTGACGGACGGACGGACGGACGACGGACGGACGACGGACGGACGACGGACGGACGACGGACGGACGACGGACGGACGACATTTAGATCCCTTAGTCTCGCCTTCACCTCCGGTGGGCGAGACAAAAATGCATTGCAATTATGAGCTTCAGCATTTGTAAATGTGAATGTCAACTTATATAAATCAGGCAATTTTGGTCATGGAAATTCGTACAAAATAGCCTCATACTGGTAGCATGCCACAAAAATAAAAGAATGTCTTGGGGCAAAAAAGTTGGCTTCATTTTTGTAAAGGCATAGTTACAACAATAATCCTGCTTTTCATTTATTGCATTGACTAAGACAAACTATCCATCTGAAAGAATCAGGATACTACAATATCCAACAAAAACAAAATACCTACTGATGTATTTCTCTGTTGGTACTAATCTCCATAATTTAAAAACCCCTTTTTACCTTCTTCTCTTTTTGTAGAAAAACAAAATCAGAAATATTCTGCCAACAGTGAGTTATAATTTTAAAAAAAAAACCCAGTTAATCACTAATTCCTACATTTCAACACAAGGTGATGTTTAGTTTTTCCAACCTGCCCAAAGCAATCCCAGAATTTCAGTCAAGTTCACGAACCTACATTTGACCTCCAAGACTCTTATCTACAACTGATTTCTAGAATGGTCACGATTGGCAACAATTTGAATCTCTGCTTGATTTTGTGCCAGAAATCATGAAAGTACTGTATCCTGGAGCACTTATGGTATCTAGGGAATCCTTATAAAATCAATTTATCAAACTTGAAACAACCCCTTGTAGATCCAGAGGCCATCAGTGGAGCCAGACATAGTCTCAGAGGATAAAAATGTCAACACAAGATCTTTTGGTCCATTCACATTTCAGGTTAGTACAAATGAGCATTACTATTTTGTAATATGGTTTTGCTATTAAATACACTAAACAGTAACTAAAGCTAGACTCTGCCGATAGTATTGTAAGCAAATAATGTTGATGAAGGTGATGGGACAAACTATTACTTTTGAGGCAATCTGGATGTGATAGTTTGTCTCATTGCCTGAAACCAATAGGTGATTATTTGCTTTTATATTCCACATCTGAAACCATTTAACTGCATAGAAAGAAAATAATATTTACTTCTCTATACAAGAAAAAAAGTAATGCTTTATACTTCTTAAGAGTAGAGAGTTACAAATCAAGGTTTAAAATGGGGGAAAGAAGTTTTTTTCTTGTATAGAGAAGTAAATATTATTTTCTTTCTATGCAGTTAAATGGTTTCAGATGTGGAATATAAAAGCAGATGCCTGTTAGTAGTGTATATCTTGTGACAGTGTAGTGCTTTGTCCAGCTCAACAAGTGCATACACATATAGTATACTGCACATGTGCTTGCGATGTCGCAAAAGAAACAAAATGTTAGGTAATCTTACTGTGATGTCACCCTAGCATTGCAGTGATACATTTTGGATGGTACACATGCAATGGTATGAATAATGCATATTCAGCTCCCACTGACTCATTTACAGCGAGCTTAGTAGGCATTGTACAGTAGGTTTAGTTCAAATTCATAGAGTGCAATGCACTTTCATTCCACACATACCCAAAAATATTAATAACTCGTTTGTGATTCTATAGATTGAAAATATATGTGAAACACAAAAATGCAACGAAAACTACGCTTTATCACATGATTAACTTTTGGCCAATCCTACAGCAAGATTCTCAGTATGTGGAATATAATCCACAATACTGATTTTTGTGATCGGTATTAGCCAGATTAGTTCATCTTCCTATCCATATATGCAAGCACTAAAACAAGTACCAATATACTGTAACAAAATAAGACATTATGGTTCTGTTCTGTACACCTAGAGCTAAAATTGAGCAAAACATACACATAATTTCATTGATGCAATCACTAGATTTAAACAATTAACCTTGCCTTTTCTTGTCATAAAGTGTAACTATCAAACACCAAGATCATACTAAAATGATACTCTTGCAAACTGATCCTTGACCACTGACCATCACTTTGTATCTCTCTGTGGATATGGATTTGATGCTTTTCCCCTGTTGTGATTTAGTGGAATACATTAAAATATAACAAGGAAGGATGGATGAATGAATAGATGGATGGATAGATTTTCAAGGAAAGCAGGCAAAAATAAAAAAAAAGAATACCGGTATGCTTCTAACCTTATGTGCCACCTTTGGTGTCCCAGACCTAATTTTACACAAAACACATATTTCAGAGCACAGATTAGTCCTTTAAAAACATTTCACTTTCAGAAGTGCTACATATAATGAATGGTGCTACATTCATAATGGTGCTACATTCATAATGGAAAATAAAGTGACAATGATCGGCCCCTCCACTTCAGCACAGGAATGAATGTTCTATTATGCATACATACATGAATAACATGTAATCATTTTAATTACGGAATACACAAAAGATATCATAGCAGTGCATAAACACCAGAAGTGGATGTTGAAAAGTTATGTTATTAATATTGCCACAAGCCTGCTTAGTTGTTTGAAACAATATATGCATAAAGAGAAACAAAAGGAGAAGACAACAGCAGGACAAGCATAGAGATGGAATCAGAGAAATTCAAACAGAGAAAGATAAAAGGAGAAAGAAAGAGTAAGACATAGAAAGCAAGAGAGAGAAAGAAAGGGGGAAGGGGGAAAGTAAGAGAACAACAGAAAGAGAGAATGATGGATACAGCTGCTTACATCTTTCAGAGCGAAGAAACTTCATGCCCTTCAAAACTGTCTTTATAAAACCTTCCAAACTTCAATGTATAGACTGTTTACAAGCTAAATACATAGCAATTCCTCATACAGTCAGTCAGCCATCCAAAGTTTTGAATCCGGTTTTGTCCCCATGAATGGGGTGGCCGGATTTACTTCATACATTTCTTCTAATAAACATGTCAGCCAAACTAAGTTACACCTAACAAACTCATACTCAAAGTGGTAGATCACAACAGAAAGGTAAACAAAAGAAAGTGATCCTTAAACATCAAAATACTTAAAAAAAGGAAATTAATGATTCTCTTAAACATTATAAATATATTAATAGCACTGCAAAATTTATGGATGTGGAGTTATAAGTTACAATCAAATAAATTCATGAATACTGATACTGTGTTTTATGTAGCATCAGATGACCAAAACATGTCTATAGTGCTCTCTGACATCATGGAATAATAATTAGTCTAACAAATTTGATAGGGAGATGGTTGCCTAAAAGTGATATAAAATGGACCATTTTCTTAATTCTACACATAGCAAGACTACCTTAAGTAAACTAGTATAATTTGCGCTGACAAATCATTTTCTTAACCTTGATATTGATCTCTGAATGTCGATGTAGGGTCTAAGTGGTATAGGACTTCAATCACCTATATACCACAGAAAAGTATTCAATTATTTTGACCATTAGTAGAGTTAAACCACACAGCATTTTAAATTTAGTATAAACTTGCACAAGTGGCCTAAAGTGTTGTTCATCATTTTTATCTTGCATGTTCAACCAGTGCTGCAATTTTGTAAATTGTGTTGTAGCGAGTCAACAGCATTCACAAATAAAGATACAACTAGGGGACGGAAAAATCTACAAACATTTTAGGACCCGTACTTTATTTACTGTAATCACATGGAATTGTTTAGGCATAATCTATTATTGCAGTTTAAAGGTGTTCTTACTCTACAGTTCGTTAGCAGTCCGTTTGGTCGACAATGTCCAACAGCAAGCAGATACAGGCCTATGAGTGAGACAAATGAAGAGCAAGACCTACAGCGACAACTGCAATGACCACTGATAATCCAATCAGAAGATATTTAGCCTGGGTAGAAAAAGAAAATGATGAAGGAAAATGTAAATCTTTAGAGATAACAAAGCAAGTCTATTAAAAATTGTTCAAAAAATGAAAAAAAAAAAAAAACATGACTATTGTTGCTATTACTGCCAATAATATGGCTACTGATGCTTCAACTAACATGGATTCAGTGCCCGTCAACCTCCACCCTATTCCCTCCCTCTTTCAAGTATCCCTCAAGTTCGTTTTTGCAAAGTGCCCCCCCCCCCCATTTCACATAGATACATAAATTATTTTTTCGCGTGATTGGTGCACTTAAAAGCAGGATTCTTTGGGCAAGACATTAATCCACAATTGCCACTCTCGACCCAGGTGTAGTAAATGAAAAATAGGAAGAATTTCCTTGAAATGCTAGAGCGCCTTAATGGCAGCCTTGCTAAAGCCGGGGTAATAATAGTGGAGCTCCAGGAGTGTCAATTCTGGCAGACATGAGTGTTATACAACAACCTACTAGTATCATTATTATTATTATTATTAGGTTCCTTCACTGTTACACCATCATAGTATGCCCTACTTAACCCATTCGTGACAGGAATTATTTAAAGCCTAATTTGATCAGCTTTTATTCTTCAAATTGGCAACACCAACATTTTTATTTTATTGCTACATTTTCCTTATAAAATGTAATGAAATGAATATAAATTGACAGAAATTATGATGAGAAGTCAAAAAGTTGCCAATTTGCAGGGGAAAACAGTGATTTTAAACCTTCTATCACATTGCCAATTTAAGGATTTTAATGCTTATTTTCCTTTTAAAAATTTTCAGCATCAAACAACGAATATTGACGCAACCAAAATGGGCACAGTTTGTGTAGAATTTTTTGCTCTTTCTGCTCATGTATTTGGTATGATTTTTAGGGCTTTGCATCAATAGATATTAGGCCAAACCACAAAATGTGGACCTCTGTCACGAATCTGCCTAAAAGAGGTATCTTCAAACTTATGTATAAGATTTATCATTCCTGACCTCTGTTTTCTTTCCTTTTTTTCAAAGCCATTTTATGGTACACTTTGTCCTTTCAAGCATATTTGCCTATAAAAACGAAGTACATCCATATGAACTGGCTTGCATTTTTCTTTTAGCCTACAATTTCAAATGATACCTTTCACTCAAACTTAGTTGAAGAATGTTTGAAATTGATGGAGCTAATGTAGCTTAGCCAAATGGAGTGCAGCAAAAAGTTCGCATCTGGAATGCAAACTACATAGACAACAGTATGTATTTTGCATGTTGTGTTCATTACATGTATTTTGGGGGTCCGCCCGCGAGGCCGAAGGCCCGCGAGACCGAAGGCCCACGAGGCCGAAGGCCCGCGAGACCGAATTTTTTTTTTTTTTTAATCTTATTTTCCTTCATCAGGTGCCGCGGTCGAGTGGTTTAAGGCGCCTTGTTGCAGCGGCGTAACAGGTGCCTGTTATCAGAAAGGGGGGGGGGGGGGGGCAGAGCCAAATATATCCCGGTAACTCCGTCTAGAATTAGTGGCGTAGCTAGGATTTCATTTTATGGGGCGGTAGTGAGCACGGGAAGCGCGTTCCCAAGGGGGGTGCAGGGAGGGGGGGAGTGTCCCCCGCGAGAAGCGCGGAAGCTCCGACGTTCCTTTGAATCGTTCCTTGTCTGCTCCCGCTCATCTTAAGACGTTCTCTGCCTGTTATCGGGGGGGGGGGGGGGGTGGGGGGTGGGGGCAGAGCCAAAAATGTCCCGGTAACTTAGTCCAGAATCAGTGGCTTTGCTAGGATTTCATTTTAGGGGGCGGTAGTGAGCACGCGAAACACTTGCGAAACACTTAATACTGAGCGCGCGAAAGGCTCTCCCTATAAGGGGAGTTTTCCCCCTCCCCGCGAAGCACGGAAGCTCCGATGTTTTCTTCGAATTTTTCCTTGTCTGCTCTTGCTCTTCTTACGTTTTCCCCCTTCTTTTTCTTTCTTTCTTTTTTTTTTTTTTTGGTGTTTTTTTTGGGGGGGGCGACTGCCCCCGCCTTTTTTTGCTACGAGGGTGTAATCAATTAATACATATAGATGTTCATTTATTTATTCATCATTCATTCATTCATTCATTCATTCATTCAGCTATTCATTAATATTGATTCCTTTTTTAATATCAATTTTCTGAGATAAAATTTCAGCTTCTGCCGGAGTATTAACTTATTAGACTTGGAATAGTTTGCAAAAATGCTTTTCATGATACTACGAAATCGGACACCCCATCCCGTCTCTCACTTCATCGTCTAACGAAATCATGCCAAAGTCTCTGAAGAAATCTACACAACCGTGGTGAAACAAAAAAATGTTACAACAATTAGAACATAATTCTTAATGAACTGATGAACCAAAATACAGTGGTGCCGCATCCGAAGTGGGCTGTTGCAAATTACAAGCTTTTCTTTTTTAAAAGAAATATTCTAACCCTATTTTGCATATAAACGCACACACTCATCCCACGCACTGAGAGACACAGAGCACGCTCAAATAAATTGGATATTCTTCTAAGTTCTTTTCCTCTATACTTTTCTCACAGCTCATTTTACTTTCAATTTCTCCTATCGTTCCTCTTGACATTCCCCCCTCTCTGTCTCTTACTCTCTCTCCCCTCTCTGTTCTCTTCCAATTAAGTTAAAATCTTGATTCCTAAATAAATGCCCCCTCTCTGCACCCCCCCCTCCCCAGAGAGCCCGTTTCGCGCGCTCAGTAAGTGTTTCGCACGATTCGCATGCCCACCACCGCCCCCTAAAATGAAATCCTAGCAACGCCACTGATTCTAAACTTAGTTACCGGGAATTATTTTGCCCCCCCCCCCCCCCCCCCCCCCCCCCCCCCGATAACAGGCAGAGGACGTATCAAGATGAGCGGGAGCAGACAAGGAACGATTCAAAGGAACGTCGGAGCTTCCGCTCTTCTCGCGGGGGACACTTCCCCCTCCCTGCACCCCCCTTGGGAGCGCGCTTTCCCGTGCTCACTACCGCCCCCCTTTACTGAAATCCCAGCTACGCCACTAATTCTAGACGGAGTTACCGGGAAATATTTGGCTCTGCCCCCCCCCCCCCCCCTCTGATAACAGGCACCTGTTACGCCGCTGCAACAAGGCGCCTTAAACCACTCGACCGCGGCACCTGATGAAGGAAAATAAGATTTAAAAAAAAAAAAAAAAAAGTCGGTCTCGCGGGCCTTCGGTCTCGCGGGCCTTCGGTCTCGCGGGCCCTCGGTCTCGCGGGCCTTCGGTCTCGCGGGCTGTCACCGTATTTTCACACCACCTGTCTCGCTATTACTTAAGTCACCAGTGATAGCAAAGACATAAACAGGACACACATACAGTACTGCAAGTGACACATGATGTCTAGCCCATCAGAATCCACTTGATTGTACCTTTAACTTACTCTTGAGCTCTGTTTCTCTGTCTTCTCAGACACAGATGCCATATCTCCCACCATCCTTTGGTACATGGCTTTCTCAGATTGGACTTCCTTCTGTTGTTTTGCTGTGAGCTTGGCAAGTTCTTGATGGATGGTCTGTATATTACAGGTAGCAAAATTGGGTGATCAACAACTTCAAAACCATATATTTCATCTTTCACTCTTCAATGTCACTGAATTCCAGGTTTCTGTGTTAAATCAACAAATTAAAATCTATGTATAATTCGTGAAATTAAACGATGTGTCTCTAAACTCAACCGATCCAATAGTAAGTACATTCTTCTGTTGCTTGTCATCTTGATAATTGCAATTCATTACTATAAATAACCTATGTTCAAAATGCATTCAGGTTTGTATTATGACTGAAAAACAACTGCACACTAGAATCCACATTACATTTGATTCAAATAGCATGTAATGTGAGACATTTAAACATTTCATTTCATCATTTACAATCCTTATCCTTTCACTCAAAGGGGTTTTTAGATATATTACTTTCAAAATACAGTTAGATCAACCTGTGAATTACATTCATTCAGTGACATCAGCGAAGTACATCAAATATTCATTGTGAACTAAGAACTCTTGTATACCTTATTTGCTGGTTCCATTGCTAATGCCTTCTTGAGGTATGTCTGAGCCTCAGTGAATTCCTGCTGGCATGCTAGAACCTAGAGGATGAGGGGGAGAAGGTAGGAATTCAATAAATAAATGGAAAAACATGCAAAAACATTTCAGATATCTTGTCAAACTTTCTCCACGTTACCAACAATTTTGCTAGGCTCTAGTTTAAAGGGGGTAACCAATGCTGAAACAATGTTAGCTCATTTAAAAGAGCATGATTTTATTAGCAGGAAATCATCTGCCAAAAGTTTTTTTAAAAGTCGTGTTGCCAAGGAAACCCCCAAATGTGGTAAGATTTCAGGACATTTTTGACCTCTCAGCTGTGACCCAGTTTCAACTGGGTACCCATTTTTACGTCAAAATGACGTCAAAGTGGGTACCTTGTCGCGCACTTCTAGCAAAATGCGCACAAGATAATACATATTGTACAGTCTAGCACGCAGCACAACTGCAATGCGTGAAGCTAGGTACCCACTTTTACGTCATACCTCATACTCAAATTTTTTTGGTCAGCTCTTGACTTTTTGTGAGAAAATTAGCCAAAATGCATTGATTTCAATTGAAAATCATCATATTTTTAATGTTATTTTTCTTAGAATTCTATTCTCGATCATATATCAAAAAAATTGTTACCATTGTGTAATCACTTTAACACTGATGTTCAAAGATCAAAGCTTACAATCTGAGCAAAATATAGCCTACTGGTATTCAATTGCATTAGAGCTTGAGACGACCGATGCGAAGGGTGGTACTCTGATAGTGTAAAATGTGATTTACTACTACTACTACTCCTACTACTACTACTGCTGCTGCTGCTGCTGCTGCTGCTGCTACTACTACTACTGCTACGCCTACTACGGCTACTACTACGACTACTATGGCTACTACTACGACTGCTGCTACTCCTACTACTGCTACTGCTACTACTACTACTGCTACTACTACTACTGCTGCTACTACTACGGCTATGGCTACGGCTACGGCTACGGCTACGGCTACGGCTACGGCTACGGCTACGACTACGACTACTACTACTACTACTACTACTACTACTACTACTACTACTACTACTACTACTACTACTACTATTACAAGGTATTCATGTTGCACTTTTTACATATGTTTCAAATTGTTGTACAATATTAAGGTACCAACGTGTATGACATGAATACATAAACAATTCATTAACATAATGTAACATGATTCAACAACCTTGAAACAAAATATGGTAGCATCTAGGATTCAGAATATAGGAAACAAACAGCTGACTTCTTGGCAAGGATCTGAAGGACTCAGTTGTGAAGTTTTAGAGAAAGGTTCAAAACAGTTGTTCTGCTACTGAAAAGGGTTTGTAAATAATAATGAGCTGGCTCTATTGTTAAATTATGAATTACATGCAGTATAGGCAAGACTGAGAGTGACACGCCATTACCTTGCCTTTCCGAAACAATGCCTTCACATTGTTCGGGTCCCTTGTCAGGGCAGAGTTACATGACTGAAGAGCTGCCGATAAAGCATCTACCTGCAAATATATGATACAAGACATTGAAAAGGGAAATGTCAGTTATATATGCAGTTTCATATATAAAGGGCACTTACACAACGAAAACTAACAGTGTGATACTCTGATAATGAAAAAGAAAGCATATGATTAACATGTTAGCTGTGAAAATTCAGTGGGGAAAAAACAAAAAGGTGTTCAAGAGGGACTTGAGTTCTGGAAAAGCGAAAAATACTATAGTGAGCTTTCAAGTTATTTCTATGTTAGTTTGGAAAAATATCAAGACAGAAATTGTTATCCCTGAAAAGGGGTTTTAAATAATTGTCAAGGACCAAACAACCTCTTTTTAGCAATTCAACCATCATGCACCTCATATTTAAAATATGATGTACACCCCCCCCCCCCAAAAAAAAAAAGCAGCCTGAGTGTTTGGTCCCCAAGCACTTGTGTGGGGTCCCATATACCCATTTCCATGCGCATTGCAGTGCTCTTTAGCAAGATCAGGTTGATTTCTCATCATTTCAGAATGCACTTCTTAATTAGCCTTCTCCTGATTGAAAAAAAAAAAACAAAAACAAAAAAGCCTCCAGCTTTTTCACATTGGAATAGCATGATGAGAACTCAACTTTTGAAAGGCATTTGATGTTGAAAAGGGGTAGTTAGTAGTGAAAAAAGGGAGTAAAGGAGTCATTGTTTTATGGTTGAAAATTGTTGAAAAGGGGTAGTAATTAATGAAGTGACTGTACTGTTAACCTCCCTTGCTCCCCTCCCCTCTGTGATCATGAGATCCTGGAGATTAACCATTGTAGAGTCCTTCCTGGGCAATGTGAACTGCTGTCTGCTATTGTCAAGGGCCAAAACAACCATTTCTAAACAATCAAACCACCACTAATCCACCCAACTTCATAACTCATCCACGATTCACTTCACTGCACAAAACAACAGGTCATCACAACAAAAGCTACTGAAAGAAACCACCTCAAATTTGCATGTCTTTTTCACAGCAAAATAATATGTACTTTCAAGAACAGAGTACGGCACTTGGTATTGGTAGTGATAATGCCAATGACTGTGATTGAGACTATTATCAATCCCTCATTTTTTCCTCATACAGGAATTAAATAAAAAACACCCTAAACATTAAATGCATCCCTTATAACACTCCCTTTTAATACCCCAAAAGCAAAGCACTTAAAAAAATTGCAATAGTACATGGTGGGCTTGTTCACACATGTACAGCAGCAAACAACTTTTGCAAAAGCAAGTTTTTTTGTTTTGTTTTTTTTTTTGCACAAAGTGAATGCAAGTGACCCCAAAACACATACTCACTTATCTGTGTTATAAGATACAGAAATGTGACATGCAGCATGCTTTAAACATCCATGCAGATTTTTTGAAGTGGTTTGTAGCTGTATATCTGAACAAGCCATAAATAACTGCATAATATGGTTAGATCTGGTTCCAAGGCACCAAAAATCTCCAGGGGAGTGTTTCACAAAGCTGTTCGTAAGTTATGAACAATTTTACGAACGAGTGGAACATGTTCTTGGGTGCTAATCAAATTCTCAATCATTAACATGTAGCACAAGATAGGGCTGTACATTTAGCACCATGTTTGGGTTCGGTTCGGTTCGGCAGAGTTCGGCACTTTTATTTCCGAACTTTGGTTCGGTTCGGGGTTCGGCAATACAATATAAAAGAATTAAATGGTGAGCATCGATAACTAATGACCACCAGAACCCTCTCTATTTTTACTGCACTTGGAAGTCACTGTTTCTTATAAATATATTTTATATGACAAAAAATAGTTACTGCATTTATTGCATGATTCTTTGTTACTTATTTTATTTTCTGAATGAAAGGGAGAGATAATTTTCATATAGTGATTAATAGAAAACAAGAGAAAATTTTGAAAAAATGAAATAAAGGACAGGAATGAAAATATTAAAAGAAATTATTAATAAAGCAGTGTGTTTCTGTTTTTAATTTTTAAAAAATATTTATTTAGTATTATGATTGATTATGGTTGTTAATCGATTACAACCTTATTACGATCGATTACAATCGTGAGTATCTTTGGGCATATTTTGAAGCTTTTAATATGATTTGGGGGGAAAACAACTAGAATTCATGGTGCAAAATATCGTGAAATTTATCAGAATTAAAGGGAAAATGCGACACAAGCTGTATTTAGTGGTTTTCTATCTTTTATTTAAGAAAAACTTTAAGAAGATGAATTAAAAGACATCCCACCAATTAATGTAAGTATTAATTTTTTAATAAAGCAAAGGTGTATCTCCAATTTAGCATATTGAATTCAGGACAAAGTCTTCGCCTGGCACCGAATTATTGATCCTGTATTATAATCTGCCGAACTTCTGAACTTGGCCTTTGAGTTCGGTTCGGTTTGGTCCTGTCCTGTTCGGAAGTGCCATGTTCAGCGAATTTCCGTTCAGTTCGGCAGTTCGGTAACAGCCCTAGCACAAGAACATATCACCAGTCGTGCGTAACTTACGAACAGCTCTACGAAACACCCCCTAGGTCAATTTACGATTTCCTCAATATCAACTTGTCACTTGCAAGATAATTTATCATTTCCTTGATAGCAACTTTGAGTGTTTAACCCATTGAATATTGAATTCTTTCTTTCCCATACACTTAATACAGGGGCTACCCGGTTCCACTAGTCAATTGCTTAAATTCTACAATCAAGCACACCAAGGACGCAAAGAATTTTGCACTTTTCTACTGTTACATTCATGATATATTGGTTCAGATATTTTTCAGTCATTTTTATCATTGAATAAACCAAATCATCTTTCAATTTGAATGTAAAATCTCTTCTACTGACAATTGTATTCAACTTAAAAATAAACTTCTTAAATACCATTAAAAAAAACATACAACACATTAACAAGAAAGTTCTAATTTTTTCACACAATATCAGTACTTCTATTTCTACAGTTGTTATTCCAATGACATGGGGGAAAATCTGACAGATAGAATAAAACATTGTAAACTCAGGTTTATATTCAGTATTGATCTTTCTATTAAAAATTGCCTTGATTTTCAACAAAACTGTTCCTTACCTTGAGTTGAGCAGCTGCCAAGTTATTGAAGCATTTCACCAACATATCATTCACTTTTTTCTCATTGCTCGCTTTTTCCTCTTTGCCATCATCCTTTCCACTCTGTCAAATGAGAAACATAGGTAAAATGCTGTTTTTGACTCAATTTCTATCTAACTTGAACAATTCATGCCTGACAATTTCACTTCCATGTGTCAATGGGATTTCTTCATCTAAATTGCACAATCAACACTATGTTCACTTCACTTGTATGGAATACTTATTGCTCTGTCATGTTATTAATTATCTGTCACTTTACAGCTACAACAGGATTTCAGTTATCCAGAAATTGGCTTTTAAGCCAACATCATGAAAATTTTATGAAATACAGATTACATGTCAGGCCTGCATATGACCTAATAAAGGCTATGTCACTAACTGTAAAGGAAATGTCTGCTTACCGGAGCATCGTCTAGCAATGTTATTGCCCTGCACAAAAAGGAGAAGAAAAAAGGAATAATAACATGAATGTATTAATAATATAATTATATAAATAAATTATATAATAAACAGCCCCCATGTCTATAAACTTTCTTTGACCCTTCAACACAGAGTGTGAAGCAATACAGACAATAAAAGGTTTTTGCATTATCAAATTTCTTAGAACCATCTTTTTAGCACCTCTGTTCCAGTGAGCTTTTAGAAGCACAAGTGTGTTATCTTTATCCCAAATGGAAAAAAAAGAACACAGAAAAAATAAAAACGAGGAAAAAATTGTAAAAACTGTCATACATATATATACTTTTCTCCTAAATTAAAGCTCCCATAAAACAGCATAAAAGAAAAAAAAAGAAGAAAAGACAGGGGATTGTTTTACTGTGTTAAAAGTTTTACAAAATGCCTAGTGTACTTTTGAAATACATCATTACGAATAAATCTAATTTAGCCTTACTTTGTGTATGAGTTTATAGCACCAGAATAGTCCTTCCTTCCGAATTGTTCATTCCCATACTCCCGCTTCTTGTCACTGAAAAAAAAAGTATCAACACATAAAATTCATACAGGTAAGACAACACTTAAAAGGTATACCAGTGTATAGTATTATCGGTAACATAATTCCAAAAGAAATAAACAAATAATCATGGAATCACAATGACAAACTTTGAAGATTTCAAGCTGGCAAAGTTGATAAACACAGAAAAATCTAATAGAGTATATGGCACTTCACATACATTCAAGGCCAATGGGGCTTAGCATTTCATATCTAAAGACTTAGAACGAGTGAAAAAAAAAAAAGTTAAGAGAGAGGAGAAGTAAGAGTGCAACAAGTAAACTGCAAACACAAAGAGAGAGAACTAAAACAAAAGCAGAGGTACTTACGCCCGCTGACATATTTCTTCTAACGTCATTGAGAAAGGTGTAGGTGGGGGGTTGACTTCTAATAATTCTACTTCATAAATCATGTCAGTGTTGGGCAAGATCTTGGGCTCTCTGCAAAGTTAACCAAATAACAAGCAACATATTCACCTGACGAATTTTGGACTTGCTTGATACATGAAATGAATGAAAGCACTTTATCCCACTTATCCACCTTATTGATTGGTTAATAACAACTCTGACAAAAGAATATATTTCATTTTCAGGAAGCTCACAGATATATTTTGCTAACACACAAAATCATACCAAAGCACTTGTTTCCTTTCATCCAGGCCCCTAAAGCTCCGCCATTTTGTCCAGATCCATTAGAAGGCAGACCTAAGCACCCATCAATAATTATGAGCAAAAATGAATGATTCATTTTGTTAGGTGATTCCAAGGAGTCGCGTGCGTTTGTGCATGTTTTAAAACATTACGCCCATCAGCTAAAAATATGCGCAATGATGCACAATCAATGCGCAGCAAATGCGCAACAAATGCGCATTAAATCAAAGTATCATAATAAAAGTGATACGCGCCACACGCGCAGTAGATATGAATAATACAACAAAAACGGGTGCTTAGGTGGACCTTCAAATGATCCGAAAGAGGCGGGGCCTAAGCCATTCGCGTAATGATATAAGCGCGTGCTGCTTTTCGTCTAGTAAATTTATTATATGTCTATGCTTTCATCCTTCAAACAAACAGTAAGAAACATAATTAGTACACTAACACATGTGTAAGCCTATGATTTTTTGCATTTAACATTGTCATAATAAAAGTTATCTTCCTATACTTGCAATAAACAGTCTATCAAAAATACTGTATATATCTGCAATAATACTTTGTTCTGAGCATACTACTTACTCATTATCAGTAATGTAAAATTGACAGTTTGAAATCGTCTGCTGGATATCTACATTTGCCTTCAACTTTTCACTGAAATGCTTAACAGTTTCACTGAAAATATGTCTGACAATTCAACTGATCCACATTTTGAAGCTACTCATTTTTGCACTGGCCATATGCAATATCTTGATGATTACTGCCGATCCATTATGGTCTTCATGGCAAAACTCTTCCGTGACTACTCACTTTCCATATTCACCATAGGCAAATCTAGCATTGGTGTGGATTTCTGCTACCTCGCCTACTTCCATCAGGCACACACACAGGTCAATAGCTAGGGAACAAATGACGTATGAAAAATCAATGAAGAAGTGAAATCAACTACTAGTACTGGCTGAACATTCATCTGATCTTACGACCAACTGTACTCAAAACCCACTGATTACTGAATTAGACCAGAGTTAAACTAAACCTTACTATCATAATACCAAATTTCAACCCATGGTCAAAAGGGCTAATTAGACTAGAGTTAAACCACACTTAGCCCAGGGTTGAGTGAACCCTGGCTATTAGAATATAGGCCTAGATGTCTACATGTAAGAGAGTGTTTTACGACAATTTGACAATATTATTCTTAAAAATCTTACATTGTTTTAAATAGCAGGAATGATTCTGAATTACGGTTTTTATTAAATCCTGTATGCTTTGATCTGTTCATGCTTTAGGATATAAAAATTCTTTTCTGTTAAGTTATGCAAATGTTGATCTTATGTAACAAACAAACCTGGAACTATTTCTCCTTCTCCCTGTGTGAACGTGGTCCTTTCTTCCCCTTCGACCTCTGTTCCATCCAGTAGTTTGCCTTTGTACCTCACAGTCATTGCCATTCCCCTGTCTGCTCGAGTATCCTCTCCCTGACCTGCTCTCAGCACTTTCTTCCTCAGCTGGCCACTCCCTAAGACATCCAACCACTCCTCTCCATCTCCACTCCCTGAGGCCTCTCCCTTCTCATCACCATTGTTTCCCACTGAATCAGACTCTTGCGAATCCTTGGGCGCAGAAATCTGGCTTCCATCAACTGCTGTCTGCTTGGCTTGGTCGCTGTTTGCGTCACTGCCTGGGGTAACTTCCTGCACTCTGCTGGGGTCACCTGATGCATCTGCCATGACATCTGGGTTATCCACTTTATCGGCCATTGCTTGTTCACTTTAATACAGCTCAAAAACCTAGAGATAACAAAATGCATGAGACCAGATCAGGTACCACATATTTGGAATGGTAGCTTGCCAAAAATGTGATGGGAAAACAAGTGCAAAAGGCATATATATATTTTCCTAGAATTTTGCTGACTACTGTAATGATTTATATCTTGAGCTATAGAGGTCAAATGCAGCAGAAGTTTACACAGTTCAACATACATGAAAGAATGCTCCCATGTTTGCACTAGCCCAAAACAACATACTTTTTCAAGCTAACTGTAAGAGAGGACAGTGACTTTGCCCACAGGCCTTACATTTCACAAGTCAATATTGAACATAATTAGATAACAGATCTGTCATCAAATAACAAGGTCATACACCCTGTATGTTCAACTGTGACAAGTCTGGGTTCCCACTGAGTGGAAAATCTGAGAAAGTCATTGTAGAGAAAGGGACAAAGACTGTGAGTGCATTTGGTACCAGCAACAATACTCAGATCATGCTTCTTTGTACAATCCCCGCTGCTGGTGTGTTCCTGCCACCAACCATTGTCTACACTGGTCATAGGTTCTGTGACAATCCACTACCACGAGAACGAAAAAGATGCATACCACGGCCGATCAAAAATGGATGGATGGACAGAGAGGTCAAAAATGGATGGATGGACAGAGAGGTCTTTATGGCTTTCCGAAAAACTATTTCCTGCCATTCATCCAGAGCTACATGAAAGTTGCACAGAGACAGACTGGATGGGCATTCAAGCCACTTGTTACTAGAACTAGTAGTAGAGTTTTGTCAGGATGAGCAAGTGATTCTCTATTACTTTCCTGCTCACACCAGTCACATGCTTCTACCCTGTGACTCGATCATGTTCTGTCCTCTGCAAATGGCATGGGCCAGGGCCCAGAAACAGTACATGGCCGATCACTTGGAGGAGTTTGTGCTGAAGTTCACCTTTGCCAAAGCCTCCAAGCCAGCATGGGAAAAAGTAAACAGCAAACCCCATCTGGCCCTCTGGTTCAGAGATAAGAATCTGTATCCTTACACCATGTCTTTATTACAGGCAAGATCTGAAAAATATTATTCCAGACTTTCTGTAGCTGACCAGTTATCCTACATGTACATGTACAGACCTACCATATTCTCTCTCTCTCTCCCTCTCTTGTATATATTGTAAATATTCCTTTAATTTCTCATGTTGTTACTCTAATTATGTTTATTCACTATTGTAATGTTATCTTCTTCTTTTTTCTGTCACTATGCATACATGTTATCAGGGACCCCCTGTAAAACAGTGTTGATATGACAACAATGCCGAGTAGGACCATCCCTCGATCTTTTTAAATCAATTTGTCTTTATATATCATGCAAATGTATTATAGTTTATTTAAAATTTTATGCTTTAATCTGATGGAAAATAAAATACAGAAAACTTGGCCCAGAACCTTCTTTGTTGAGCCTCAGCAATGTACCAAACATCCAACCAATGGATCCAGAGTTCCCACCAACGGTCGACCCCTGTGGTGATGGTTCCCAACGTGCCCAATTTCCCACCAACCCCAGTGCTGATGGAACATGAGGAGCTATCACCGTTCAAGTTCCCCCTCATGATGAATTTGTCTCCCCAGTGTTAGAAGCACAGTAGACATTTCCAAAAATCACCAAGAAGAAAAAGTCAGAAAGGAAAGAGACAGTGGAACAGATGCCCAAGGGTATTAGCAGCAAGGCTTTCACAGAATCCAAGAAAACAAACAAACTTTGCATTAAATATTGGTATGTTATATTTCTTCATAATAAAAAAATTCCTTTGCTATGCAAACATGACAGCCACAACCGTACATTTTCCTGTACACTTCCGAAAATCACCAAGAAGAAAAAGTCAAAGAGGAAAGAGGCAGCGGAACAGATGCCAAGTGTATTGGCAGCAAGGCTTTCACAGAATTCAAGGAACAAAAACCATTGCATCAAATATTTGTATGTAATGTTTCTTCAGTATACCACAGAGTTTTAAGAGCTGGAGTCCCAACTGGCAACAAATCATTTCAAGCAGCTGTCCCTTTCTAAGGTTGCACAATAGAATCTACAGGTGTGCTGTTGCCTTTGATGTCTAGGTTTGATGCCACCAACATCATGAGAAAGCTTGAGTAATGGTTTTTGTCACAAATAAAATATCATTAATATTTCACTTTTTATTTCAATTAACAGAGAGAAAATTGAAGAGATGATGAAATATGAATGCAAAAGCCCATCTGTGTCCAGAAATTTGCGTATATCGCATGATAGCAGTTTTAATCTGTGAAAAAGAGTAAAATTTTACAATCCTAAAACTCGCAATTTGACACTTTTCCGTTTACTTCTGCAAACGAAAATAAAAAGTGAATTTTTTGAAGTACAGTTATTTATGATGTTATATGTCAGATTAGTGCCCACATGCCCACACACGCCCAGTGGAGTAATTTTGATTCATATTTCAGGAAATTTTGCACCATTTCCTTTCACTTGCCTCCTGAAAACGCAAGCACTGTGTACCGTTCATACATGTATTATCAGACGAGTGGCAGCGAAAAGTAATTATCATTACAAAAGCATTTTTCCCTTTGAAAATGGCCCGTAAGTTTGCAGCCAGGGAGAAAACTTTTGTCTACATATCTGCAAGGAAGATTTAGTTAAGCACATGCCTGACATATTTTTTCCTGGTGGCATCGAACGTCACTTCAAAGGAAATGAGTTAGAGTGACTCCAGCTCTTGAAACTCCTTGAGTATACCAAATTCCTGTGCCATGCAAGCATAACAGCCACGAGTCCACGACTGTACCTGTACATGTACATTTTACCGATTGCTGCATGAAAGCTTCCTTCTCTTGCCTTTGTCCATCGCTGAGAAAAAAAGCACTGTGCATGTAGAAATAATCTAAATAATAAATGCCTGTTTCACTTTACTGATGAGGTTTTTTTTTATTGAATAATAAAGAGCAAATCAAAACTGGAAATGACATATTCGAGAAGTTACAATTTCCATGTACTTTTTGAAGTGAATGAACATCTTAATCTGCAAAAAGCCATTATTAAGGGAACATTTGAGAAAAATAACTTTGAAGACTAAGGAGAGAGAAATCAGGTTGCGTTGTGTATGGATCTGAATCATGTGTTTGCTGAGTGCATATATATGAACGTTTGATTGGTTGACTGATAGATTGAATGAATCAATAACTAATTGAGTGTGAGAACAATTTCCATTAGAAACAAAGTAAAAAATTATTTTTGTTCACAAAAATGCTTTTAAGCAGAGACTGCTGCAATTTGAAAGCACAAAGACTATATGAATTGATAAGAATAGTTTTGCAAGAAAAGTGTGGTACGAGAAAGTTAGCATCTTTTCATGGGTTTAGCTCCCTTCCCCCCCCCCCCCCCCCCCCCCCCCATGATGAATGATTAATACTTTATTCTAAAATTTGATATTTCACAGTCTAAAGTTTGAATGATTCCTTTATCAAATAAAGTGTCACCATAACACATTTTCAATAATGTAAGGGAAAATAAATTTTTATTCATATAAATCATAGAACTTGTGAATAACAATATTTCACTGTGTCAAAGGATGTATGAAACTATAAAAGACCTAGGTCGAGTCTATTACATTGTAAACATAAAACATATTTCTATAAGAATGAAAGAAAAGTGTCAAATATTAAGGAAGGTTAAATAATTCATTTGATATTTAAACTGAATGGAATATTTTTCTTTTCATACCTTAAAAAGTAGGCATAAATTTATACAAAACTTATTTGCCCACTGTTCAATTCAGTAATGAATATTGACTTTAGTTTAGAGTCTAGACCATTGACTTTAGATTATTCTTTTATAAGTCATATCTGAAAGGTCAATCCTCATAATTTCATTTTTCATTTTACACCATCAAACAACAAAAGCTAGGTCTAGTACTTGTAATAGTAGGCAATGCTGTCCAATTTCATTCTTCTGTGAATACTGAAACTTGTAACCTCTTTTTTAAACGTGTCTAGGATTTCTACATTTAACATGTTTAACATCTTACTTACGGTAATCTAGTGCATCATAAATTTCATCTTCTTAATCCATGTTAGTGAATTACCCTGACACTATTAAAAAACAGAACTTAAATTGTGAGCATTCACTATTTGTTTCTCCTTCCAAAAAGGTCCAGCAAAGTGAGCAAACTATATTATTATGAACACTCGCGGTCCGTCCGACCGACTTCGGAATGTTGGACGACGTCTCTCTTCAGACTCTTGCGCCCCAGCAAAAAAACTTAACCGTCAGTTTGCCTCTGTCTTCACCAGCAACGAGAGCAGGAGTAACATCAAAGCCAAGGAGAATCCTTATCCATCAATGAGTGATATCATCATCTCCCCTGCTGGGGTTTATAAGCTTCTCTCAGAACTTGATGTCTACAAGGCTACAGGTCCAGACAAGATTTCAGCTAGGCTCCTCAGAACGCTGGCCTTGGAGCTCACCCCAGTCTTCACTCTGTTGTTCCAAACATCTCTTGACCAAGGAATACTGCCTGATGACTGGAAAGAAGCTGATGTCACTCCAATCTTCAAGAAGGGTGAAAAGCATAAAGCTGAGAACTATCGCCCCATCTCACTGACATCAGTCTCTTGTAAAGTTGTAGAGCACATTATCTGCAGTGCCATTATGGATCACCTTGAAGCCAAGAATGCCCTCTCTGATGCTCAGCATGGCTTTCGAAAACGCCGATCTTGTGAGTCCCAGCTCATTCTTGCCATCCAAGACCTTGCCAAAGGGATTGACGACAAACAGCAGCATGATGTCATCCTCCTTGACTTCTCAAAAGCATTTGACAAGGTTCCCCATGCTCGTCTCCTTTACAAACTGCAACATTATGGCATCAGGGGCAGCACCCATAGATGGATCACTGACTTCCTACATAATCGGAGCCAGCAAGTAGTCCTTGAAGGATCAAAATCAGGCACTGCCAAAGTCACCTCAGGAGTACCGCAAGGTAGTGTGTTAGGCCCGCTCCTCTTTCTCCTGTTCATCAATGACCTACCTGAGCATGTTTCTCCAAGCTGCACTGTTCGTCTCTTTGCAGACGATTGTATGCTCTATCGCAAGATCAACTCGGATGCTGACTCGAGACTGCTCCAAAAGGACTTGGATGCCTTGCAAGAATGGGAAAGAGACTGGCTTATGGAATTCAATCCCAAGAAGTGCCAGGTTCTCAGGGTCACAAGCAAAAGGAGGCCTGTTGAGTGGTCATACACCATCCATGGGCAAGTTCTTGAGAAAGCAGACACTGCAAAATATCTTGGCATTCATCTCAAGAACAACATGAACTGGACCCACCACATCAAAACTGTCACCAAGAAGGCAAGCAACATCAGCGCATTTCTGCAGCGAAACATCAGACCCTGCCCGAGGAAGACTAAAGCACTGTGCTACATCACACTAGTACGACCCATCCTTGAGTATGCCAGCACGGTGTGGGATCCACATACCCAAGACAACATCCAGAGACTGGAAATGGTCCAGCGTCGCTACGCTCGCTTTGTCACGGGAAATTATCATCGAACAAGCAGTGTTACGGCGATGCTAACCAAACTCCAGTGGCCATCTCTCCAAGAACGCCGAGCGCAACTCAAGATGATGCTGATGTACCGCATAGTAAATCAACTCACAGACATTCCTCATGCCAACCTATTGCGGTTAACAACCGCACATCGTGGACATCCACAACAATTCCAAATCCCCTTCGCAAGGACTCTAGTCTACCAGAAGTCATTTTTCCCGGACTCTATAAGACTTTGGAACTCGCTTCCTGGAGATCTTGTGAACTGTACCTCTGCCATCTCCTTTAGGCAGGAGGTACAGGAAATCCAGCTCCGGTAAAAGGGGTTACCGTTGTTTTTAGCTGCACACATGGCACATAGTTATCATGTAGTCTTTTTATGTGGCACTGTACATACACTGCACCGGCCAGCCAAACAAGTACGAGAATACACCAGATGGTGGACTGTACTCAACTAGAAGAAGAAGAAGAAGAAAAAATATGGGCAAGGGCGGTTGTTTCACGGCGCGAAACTTTCAGTCAGATTTTCTACTTTTAATTTTAATAATTCTTCCCAGTAATATTTTCAAGAGTTAATAGTCATACTTTAACTGTAAGTATAATTTGTTATGGTGATGAATTGATTATTATTTGTCGCAAAATAAAAGCCAATTCGATAACAAAACGGTTGACCACCAAGTAAAGCCAAAGCAAAGGAGTCACCGGAGTCCCAGCGTTCACGGGCGCAATTTGAAAGCAACGCCTCAGCCTAGATCTAGCCTAGTGCTAACGTTAGGAGCCTTTGATGCTACGTCGCTACTTTAATTCCTGAAACCAAACTACTTCAATAGAGCCGAGGTATACAAATTCACTTTCTTACCAAAACAAGAATGATTCTAAAGAAAGACCTCTCTTGAGTTAAGAAAAAGCGATCTCGAACGAAGCTTCCTTGACCTCGGCATGCGCAAGCTAGCTCTCGAAATTTCTAATTCTGACAAAATTGTTGCTTATGGTACCTTCAAATAATCTTTTTCATTTTTCCCACAATCTTTCTTTCAGTTTCCACTTATTGTCTTCCTCTTGTTTGTTGATCTATTAAGCAGGGGGCGCCAGTGAATTATGAAGGGGGGTGGGAGATGACCCAAAGGTAAGTTTATTTGCGTTTTAAATGAAAATAGGGATGTTAATGTAGTTGCATGACCCTTCCCTCTCTTTTTTCTTCTTTTTTTTTCCCTCTTTGTTATCACTTGAAAAATTATAGGGGTGGCCGGCCGCCCCTGCCCCCTGTATAAGATATAAATTGTGCATTTCTTACGGACAGTCATTTAGTCTCATCAACCAAAGCTAATTTCCAAACCCTAATAAATATAGCAAGGTTACTGTGTGTCATATCTTTTATTTGTTGATGTTATTTCAGTTTTAACTGCGTTTTTCATTTGTTTCAGTTACGCCAATTTCGTTGCGAAAAAAAAATAATTGTAATATTTGAATTTTCATCTGCAATGGAAATATAAGTACTTCATTTTGTATTTTTCCACAATTTCGTAGGAGATTCAAAGCAGACTATACTAGTATCATCACAGATCATTAGTCTGTTTTGTAAGTTTTGTTTTTGTTTTTGTTTGCAACTAAAGGGGGTCTTCCAACAGCAAAACAAGCACATGTTTATTATAAAAAAACTGAATTGATGAAAAAATCAGGGGCTGTGGTTTGGTGGGCCTCAACAGGGAGGCACATTTGCAAGCCTTTTTTTCAGGAAGAGTTCCAGAAATTTGAAAATTATAAATGAAACTAAAATCATAAAAAAGACCTCGAAAATAACTAGATCTCCCGCTAGATCTATTTCAGTTTATTTCACTTAATTTTGTACTTGAACAGAACCTTATAACGATGAATAATCAAATTAATATTCTTTTGAAATAAAAGAATTAACTGAAACTATGGCTACTTAATCAGAAGGCCACATAATTTGCTACCGTACTTCATCCGTGTAGCCTGGGGGCAATGGGGGAGATGGTCCCCTAAATCTCCCCCAAAAGAAAAAAAAAAGCTTGAGCAAAACGACAAAAAGTAAGCAAAGGAGCAGAGAAGGAACGATGACAAAAAATGAAGAAAATAAAAAATAATAATAATAAATTCAAAGCTTCCGCGCTTCAAGCGGGAGGGGAACCCCCTTGACCCCTCCTCCTCAGCTCTGCATCCTCCCCGCCAAGAGATGCTCACTGCCACCCCCGTCCCCGCCCACCCACTCTGGTTATGCTGCTGCCGTTTAAAAAAATGATAATTTCGATCCAGCGCTAGCTGTCAGGTTTTAATAATTTCTTGTCAGTGTTTTCGAAGATACCACATTTTATTTTACACTCACGAGTCATGCACGGAGTCCAGCTAAGTAAAATATACTGCATAAAACCTATTTATTAATATGGCTGGTAGAGGTAGAGGACGAGGTCGTGGTCGAGGGTCTTCATTTGCTGTTGACGCCCTTGGGCTAGGAAGAGGAGGTGAATCACTGCCACCTCCCACGGCACAACCACCACCACTTTTTCCTGTAAGTCCCATGTATTGAGTTTTGTGTGGGCTGTCGATCATATAAAATTTGACTTTGTAATATTTCCAAGGAGTCGAGTAGTAGTCTGAAATACCGCCGTTATCGGTACATTTTTTTTTGTAGTTACTCTTTGGTATTTCTTAGTCTTACGCTATACTATTAATATTATTATCATTATGATTAGCATTATAAATATTATTATTATTATTATTATTATTATTAATTATTATTATTATTATTATTATTAATTATTATTATTATTATTATTATTATTATTATTATTATTATTATTATTATTATTATTATTATTATTATTATTATTATTATTATTATTATTATGGCCATATCGTGGTTTATTAAACCACTCGTTCATTTGACGCACGCACAAAGAGAATGGAGGTGGAAATAGGAAACCAATGCGTGTGACTGAATAAAGCGCTGCTGTACAAAATGAAAGGTGGTTTCCTATTTCACGATAATGCCATTATTATTATTATTATTATTATTTCTTTTATCCACAACTTGATGTTCTGTTGGTATATTAAACAGCAACTGGACCTCTTCCAGAAATCTAGGGTTATCTGTTTTCTATTCTATCAAACAAGTCCTCTTTTCATTGTTCAATTCTCTTTCTATTATTATTATTACTATTATTATTATTATTATTATTATTATTATTATTATTATTATTATTATTATTATTATTATTATTATTGTTGTTATCATTATTATTATTATTATTATTATTATTATTATTATTATTATTGTTATCATTATTATTATTATTATTATTATCATTATCATTATTATTATTATCATTGACATTA
>CM057156.1:18929021-19002493 GCA_029962745.1 Echinometra lucunter
TTATTTTCATTGACATTATTATTAAGATGATGATGATGATTATGTTGATGATAATCATGATGATGATGATTGATTAGAAATCTAGTCTATTGATTATTTATTATCATTATTAACAACATTATTATCAGTTTAACTGCAGATCACTTAGGGAAATTCTGTGCCTAAAAACAAAAGTCATACTTACAGGGAAACCTACATTAATGATTAGGGAGAAAATATTGTCTCTCCCTTTTTGGGTAGTACAATCTCTATTTTCCCAGCTGCATAGCTTAGCAGTGATATGATGATATTAATAATGCCATCTATGGCATGTTGATTCCTAACTTATTTAGATTGAACCATATCCCTCAATTATAGGGGCATTAAATCCTTGGGATAATTTTACATTGTTATATCATGTGTCATGAAAATATGGACTCTTAGGGGGAAAGGCAATATGATATAATTGGATGTACATTAATATAATAATATTTTTCTTCAGTTCATCATCTAAATTAGAGTTCAAGTCATAGACCAATAGTTTATTTCCACATGATATCAAAACCGAAAAATGAAGTAATTGGGTCTCCTGAGTGACCACCATTAATTTTCTCCATAAGATACAGTTTTGGACAATTCCCTTTAATCCACAAATATTGTTATTATTATTGTTATTATTAGATTATTAATGAATATTATTACTTGTTTTATATTATCATTATTATTATTATCTATTATCCTTATTATGATTAGTATTATTTGTTATAATACTGTTATTATTATTATCATCATCATCATCATTATTATTATTATTATTATTATTATTATTATTATTATTATTATTATTATTATTATTATTATTATTATTATTGTTATTATTACTATTATCATTATTGTTATTATTATTATTGTTGTTATTATCATTATTATTGTTGTTATATGATTACTACAATTACTGATTAATTGATTAATACAACTACTATACTATGCTATATAACTACTACTATACTATTACTATTATTACTATAGTGTACTACTTCTATTTCTCTAAATGTACTTATGAAATAGCAGCTCTGTTAAAGGATAGCTTTTAAGAGATCAGTCTATTTCTGTTACTATACAGAGTAGATGTAGTTCAATGAAAAGAAAATTGTTAGTTTAAAAGTTCTTAGTTTTGTTAAATCTATTCAGCCACTGGAACTTTCTCCAGCCCCTCTACCCAAGACTGAAGAAGATAATTACATGTACCTGCTAAAGCAAGAATTCAGAGGACATATGAGAGACTCACCATACTACATCAAACCTCTCAACAAGAAAAAGGGTAAATATTTGTTATCATAGTGAGAGTTATCATTATGTTCATCGTAATCGTCATAATTATATTAGTACAGTATCAGGTAGTAACTCAGTTTTAGCTTTATTGGAAAGCAGGCCATTTGGATGTCTTGATTCTCTTTTGATTTCCGAGTATATACTCATATTTTGGCTGTAGAATAGATTGAATGAATGGAGAATAATAATTTATGATAATAAATCATATGTCTAAAAAAAATCCCATATCATCAGTTCTACCAGTTCTGTAAAAATTGAAACCTTTATCTCACTTCTGATAGCTTACAGTTACCAATGGGAATCGGGCCATCATAACTTTTGTTCATGAATAATTACAAGTAAAAGTTTTAAACTTGATCAATATGTAACAAAAAATTAAAACACCATTGCAAAGTAGACTCTGTTTAACAGCAAAGAAGATTCACTGCCATTTATTAATTTGATAATTTGATGATTAAGTATATTCCATTAAATATAAACATTTTCTTGTATGTTTATTAACTTTTAGGTATTTTGTAAATGAAATATACCGGGTGTCCCAGAAAAAGGGGAATGGCGGATTTTCAGTACTTTACCCTCAAAATATTGATATTTCATTTACACCAGTGGCTAAAGCATCTTCCACCAAAGAAAATGATCCCAAGATCATTGAATTTGGTGATTCTATGCCCGTTTTCCATAATATAGTAATTTTCAAATTTTGCATGTTTTTTGCAACAGATGACAGCAGAATTGTGCCGGGAACGGCCTTTTATATGGGCATGTTTTGTTATTTACATGCATCAGTGGGTTTCCCTGAAACAAGGCCTTATGAAAGGCCTTCCTGACACAATTTTGCTCTCATCTCTCGTCCAAAATTTGAAAATGACTATTTTAAGACATGGGCATAGAATTAAAATTACTTCACCAAATTCGATGATATCGGTATCATTCTTCTTGGTAGAGGATGCTGTACCCATTGATGTAGAAGGATTACATACTTTTCGAAGGTAAAGTACTGAAAATCCGCCGTTCCGCTTTTTCTGGGACACCCGGTATACTGTATAGGGAACTGTTCCATTTTTTGGTTTTTGCTTTTGTTTTTGTTGATATTACCTTTTTTTCTGTCGTTTTCTCTCAAATAGATATTGAGCGTTATTCTGACAAGTATCAAGTTGGTTCTGGGGATAATGGTATAGGATGGCAGCCCGACTGGAAGAGGTTTCCCAAGGAGTTGAGGATAGCATCTCGAAGAGCAAGACCACCAAAGTCAGCAAGTATGTTTTAACATTGTTGTCTTGTCATTCCAAGTTATTCTACGTTATGCAATGTTGAAAATTCATCATTTAAAAGGAAAGAAAAAAGCAAAACAAAACAGAAATATATATTTAGAGAAGGATGGCACCTATAAAATCTGTCAAAATATAATCTTTTACTCATCTTTTATCAGGGTGACATATCATCATGGCAGTTTATTCTATAAAGATAAAGGGTACTCATCTCTCTCTCTCTCTCTCTCTCTCTCTCTCTCTCATTAATGCTTAGGCTCAGTGAAACCCTCAGTATCCTCTTCAAGAGTTTCAAAGACAATTAAAGAAGATGTCCTTCAGAAATTGAATGTAAGTATGCAGGATAATGTTTGTCTGCTTTATTTCCAATTGCACATAAAATAAGAATGTAAGAATACATGAAATCATCTCAGAAAGTTTGTATGTGGCATTCAGATGATTAAAAAGTAAATTTGGTCATGAAATGGGTTTTGTTTCAGTTGAATCGCCCATTAACTGGAAGGGCAGTGAACGTAGAGTTTACTTCCATGCATCACGTCACTCTCATGTTACATTTTAGTTTTGATATTTCCTGTGCATAATTTAAAGCATTTATATATATTTCTTATATAGGTTTCCAGTGTTGAACCCTTGACATACAGAGCAGAACAAAATTTATTGATTGAATCTTCATAGTTATGTGGTCCATGTGAAAGGACTATATGCTGTTGGTCTAATGGTTGCTTCTGAGTGTATTTCTGGACTGATTACAGATAAAATCATTATCAGTATATAATTATGATGATCAAAATTTCTGTTTTCCTGTATCAGGAGTTAGAGAAGAAAGAAGATGGGACAAAATCTGGAGAAGAGGATGAAGAAGAAGAGGAAGGACAGGGAGAAGAAGATGATGAAGAATATTATGATGAAGAAGAACAAGAAGAAGTGAGTGTTTTAGTTTCATGAAATCTTTCATTTGTCACACATGTCAAATCGCTTAGTTTACTGTGCATGTATTTCTGTGAATGATTATATTTAAATCCTCTGACATGTTTACTCCCCTCCAACACCCTTTTTCTCTCTTATTTGAATATATTATTGTCATTTCATTCTCTTTTGAAAATCATGTAAAACATTTCTGTTCAATTCTGAATTATTTCTGTATGTGCTTTGAGCACTCCACAGAGTGGATTTGGTGCTATATAAATTACATTTTTTAGCATTTTTTTTTCTTAAAGTTCCTTTTGTGTTGGTAAATTGGTGGATTACCATTATGGAAGATATCATTAATGAGATATATTCAGTATTCACTGTATGGAACCTTAAAGCTTACCGGTACGTGTACATTCATGATTATGATATGAATATTGACTGCACTGAGGACCATTTGGGTAAACCATTATAGGGATGTAATCTCAATTGCCTTTATGCCTTGATACAATTTTATGGTAGATCTAAAATGTGACCCTCCACCACAAAACGACCAGTAAGATCGGAAATTCAGCATATTTACACTTTAACCCATTCGTGACAGGAATAGTTTGAAGCCGAATTTGATAAGCTTTTTTTCTTCAGATTGGCAACACCAACATTTATTGCTACATTTTTCTTATAAAACATCATGTATCTGAAAAAAAAAAATTGACAAAAATTATGATAAGAGGTCAAAAAGTTGCCAATTTGCAGGAGAAAAGAGTGATTTTAAACTTTCTATCACATTGCCAATTTAAGGATTTTAATGCTTATTTTCCTTTTAATAATTTTCAGCATCAAACAACAAATATTGACACAACCAAAATGGGCACAGTTTGTGCAGAATTTTTTGCTCTTTCTACTCATGTATTTAATATGATTTTTAGAGCTTTGCATCAAAAGTTATCAGGCCAAACCACAAAATGTGGACCTCTGTCACAAATGGGTTAAGATAGTTTGAAAGCTTAAACTCCAAGGTTTAGAGTGATATATAACTTACCCTGTCTAGACCATGCAAACCCTTTGAAATTATGAGAAGGAGAGCTTGTCAGACAGGCTAATCACCGGAATAATAGAGGAAACGGGATGTACAGAGGAGTGACCATTCAGGAGTGCCCTATTTGGCTATTGGTGTCCTATTGTCTGGCTCACTAAAAGGTTGAATGAAAACTCCTTATCATTGACTATAAAGGGATCGTCAGGTTAGGCTCAAGCTTGGACTACTTTTAAAAGAGATGTACTTATCTCCTTCTGTAGATTTTGAAAGCCTCAAAATAAATAACTTCTGAGCTATGCACATACTTTAATGTGAAGGTTCTATCCTGCATGCTGGCATTTAACCTCAAAAGGCTATTTTAAATCAAAGAAAAACCACATTTCTACATTGCAGATGTCCCCCAAATTTGGTCAGATGGTAGATCAATAAATGAACTATCAGAAATTACAGGGAACTTAAAATCGAATGCTTGACCCCAAGCTCACTAATTGAGCCATTTACTCTAAAACTTCCATTAGTCGTTTTGTGGTGGAGAGTCACAAATAGTCTGAAAAAACTTCACTTGTGACTTGAATCTTGTCATATATTGAGTGTAAAGCTTCATCACCTTTTGTTTCACATCTTCTTGTTACACAGGGTACAGACTACATCTCCAATTACTTTGATCCTGGTGAGGATTACCTTGATGAAGATGATGGACTGGATGATGGGCCCACATACTGATGCGTTACCATGGTGACCACATCAGATGATGTTGAATAATAGAAACAGCTTCTCTTCTTGGGAATGAAAGAGCAAACCAAGATGTACTGGATGGTGTACCTACAAACTCAGGCATTACCGTGGGGATGCCATGCAAGTGTGAGTGTAAAACCAGTATATTGCAGCTGCTCATGATGGGAATGAGATGAGAGAGCAAACAAAGATGTACTGGATGATGGACCTAAATACTGATGCGTTACCATGGGAACACTGCATCAGTGTAAGTGTAAAACCAGTATATTGCAACTGCTCCTGATGGGAATGAGATGAGAGATTAAACCTAGATATACTGGATGACGGACTTAAATAATACCATGGGAACACGGCATTAGTGTAAGGATAAAACCAGTATATTGCAGCTACTCCTGATGGGTATGAGATGAGAGGGCAAACTTAGGTGTACTGGATGATGGACCTGAATACTAATGCATTAACAAAGGAGTACTGCATCAGTGTGAGTGTAAAACCAGCCAGCTGCTCCTGATTGGAATGAGATGAGAGAGCAAACCAAGATGTACTGGATGATGGACCTAAATACTGATGCACTACCAAAGGAACACCGCATCAGTGTGAGTGTAAAACCAGTATATTACAGCTGTGAATGAGATGAGAAAACATACAGACAGACTGGGTACTAGTAATCCACCAACTCGCTGTTGCATTGCCATGGCAACACTTCATCATTGTGTTCAGAACCAGTGGATGCAAGTTCCTCTTGATGGGTTCGAGACAAGCGAATAAACCAACCTGCCATCATGGTACAATTAAAGTGGTAAAGGCAGTACTGGAGCAAATGGAGCAAGCAAAATTTTTCTTCCAAGCTTGACATATTTGAACAGACCAATTCCATCCATCTTCGTTGTTGCACCATTTAGCTCAAGTTGTCTTGCTGCAGGTGTTCAAATCATCTGACGTCTTCGCAGTTGTACTGCAGATTTGAGTCTGTAATGTTCTTGTGATTGAGGTCGCTGAGAACTTGAAGTGACTCTTACTATTGATTGTGACTTGATCATCTTGTATCTAGTATCTTGTGGAAATACATTTTTTTTATTTCAGTGTCGAAAAGATGTGAAGTATCCTTTTATTGTGATAGATGAATAACCTTGCCTGCAGTTGTGAAGACTGATGTTGATTTGAAATGACGTGTACAGAGACAAGGTGTGAAATGTGCATTTCTTGTGACGTAATGCATACAAATTTGATGTATTGCGTAATATGCAATGACTGTTCAGACATGGTTCATGTTCATCTATACAACTTTACAATGAATTATTCTCAGTACCGGTATATGAAATTAATTCAAATTGAGTCCTATACGTATTATGTAGCTGATAGATGAGATTTACAAACTTGCTTTCACAAGAGAGCTAGTATTTAATTCATTTTATTATTTTAATACATTGCATACATTCAGTCAAATTACTCTTCTCAGTAACCAAATATGAGACAAAATATTTCTTCTTCTTTTTTAGCCTTGACCACTAATGTAGTTTTGATGAAGTTTCAGATCATGATTTATTTTCTGTTTTAAATCATGCAGCAAATATGTAGTAAATCTCAACATGTATATGCTTTTCTTTCTGCAGCTTTGACTTTTTAAAATACTTTTACCGAGGTACATGTAATAAAATTAACATTACTGAATTTTATATGTGTCATACACTTCATTGTTCACAAATAATTTTCCCTGACAGCTGTTCTGCACTGTTAGCTCTCGGTAATTTTATTACAGGTAAGCAATACACTGAAGAGTATCAAATTTTGAATAGCAAATTTTTTTCTTCTGACATATTAGAATCCATGCATATCATTATCAACAGTTCCTTCCTAAACTCACTTTACAACCACACATAAAGTCCAGAAACCATTATACATTTTTCACATAATTGATTTTATTTAATATATAATTTCTTTGGAATACAAGGATTCACTTTTATATTACAAGAAGATAGTAAACTACAATTACATGCTAAATTACAACTTGCTTTTCTGATTGACAAATTTTGATTCGATTTAACAATTTCAAGAATAAGAAAAAGAATGCAGGATAATCGTGTAAGGCATACAGATTGAATATACATACATGTATGGCATATTTGCATTACAGGTAGACATTAGCCTCACCATCCATAAAGAGAGAGAGAGAGAGAGAGAGAGAGAGAGAGTGAGGAGAGAGAGAGAGAGATAGAGAGAGAGAGAGGGAGAGAAAGTGTGAGCAAGAGACTAGAGGGGAGAGAAAAGAGAAGGAGCGAGGAGGGAGAAAAAAGGGGGAGAGGAGCAGAGACAGGGAGGGTAAGCATGAGATAAGGAGCGGAGGAGGAATAAAAGAGGAAAAGGGAGAGAGAATATGTTAAAAATGACCAATTCCAAGTAGATAGGCACAAATATACACACATATCCGTCGGCAGGTAGATACAATAAATTCACATGGGGTAAAAATGAACTGTCATTCTAGTAAATCAGGGACACACAAGTCGTAGCTTTCAACCAATTCAGTTACTGACTGTGCAATAGATTTTATGGTTGATGGCAATGACTGACATAATTCAAGTTCTCTACATACCTGCGAAATTGTGAATATGATACAACATTATCACATTCACTCAAATATTATAACCCATCATAATATTTGTCTAATTGATATTGTATGTATGCGAACTGGTCCACATCAAATGCAGTAAAATACGAGTGTAGAGTTACGTAACTAGTGTGCCACACAGACATTTACTGTATTTAAGCAAATTTCATGATCTGATCTGCCCATACTAATGTATTTTGACTTTTAAGAGAATCTGGTGAGATGTATTGTAAACCAGTAGTAATTCCAGATTGCATCAGGCAGTAGACTGGTGATCTGGATTTATAGCAAAATATGACTTGATGACAACTTGGAGGAAATGACATTCAATGAAACCATATATTTTATCGCCCAACATGCCGTCTGGACAGCTCGTTTGATTTCTCCTCCTCCTCCTTTGCTCATTACTCAGCTGTTGTATGATTTCACCCACAACCGTTTGGTATATTCTCATTTATTTGCATTATTGATTGAAGAGTCCGAAAGGATTTGGCTTCAGTTTGAGAAATTGTATGGAACATCAATACTAGAACTAAAAATTGCCTTTGAAATCAGCAATGTAGGCCGCATCTAATTCCAACTAAGTGATGTATAGCACAATGCTTTTTATAGTTCCTTTTTCTAACACTGAGGGTGAAAACCAAAGATGAAATACGCAGTCTGCAGAAAAGGCTTTATTGACACGCATACCAAATTTCACACAGCCCTTTCTGGTACAGCCTGTGTCAGTCAGGAGCTGCTACAGCATAGGGACTATGATAGTCTTAAAGAGTTCAGACACTCTAGAGCACATTTCCCCTGACAAGGATTTGTGCCTGCAAGCGATGAAATACCCTGCATTCCACATAGAGTAAATACTTTATAAAACCAAATGATGACAGATGATACTTTAAACATGGAGCCATTTTCATTGTACATGATACAGATACGGAAATCGATGTATATTTATAGTCATCCCAAGATTTCAATTACCTACTCAGTGTTTGTTGTTGTTGTTGCTGTTGTATTTTTTTAAGTACTGCATTTAAAACAGAAGGAAATAGAAATTTTGAAGGACATAATTCTTTCAAGTATTCTTTGTTTTAATCAGGAACCTACATGTACATGGAATTTATGAATAAGTCAAACATAAAAATGAAACAATGGAAAAGAACATGTTTGCAACCGAGAACTGATTGGCTTGAAAACATCTTTTAAGTATCACAGGTAATGCCTTTGAAGTATCGTTTCAATATCAAATGCAATATTTTCTGCATGTAATTATGTGACTTATTTCTGTCCAAGGTTTCCACCATTTGTCATTAAGTATACTACACAATGGGTATTGTGTATGCCTGTCGTTGCACAGCATGATACATAACGTAATGATGTTCCTAACCACACACATATCGAGAAATACAAGGTCTTTAGTACGATTAAATCAGAAAAAAAGTGTCTACATGTGGCCTATTAGGCTATTCCTTGATTTCCATGAATTTTAGCACAAACCTAAGATTGGTCGGGTTAAATCCAACGTTCATGAATTTGTTTGTTTTACAAGCATTATATTGTAAATGATCATCTGGATAACTAAAGTAATAAGAAGTGGATAATATCTAAAACATTCACAAAACTAGCTAGTAATGTGACTGCTTTCAGGTTATTTTTTAAAAAAGATTTTTTCACTTTCAGTATTTACATGCAGTACTATAATTATCAAACATGCATCACTGTGGGTGGATGTTGTACATCTGACATTCTTGCACCCTAGATACATCATGTAAGTATGTCAAAAGCACAAAGCAAGTCTCAATTAACAATGATAAAAAAAGTTCACACTTCTTCATGGATATTATAAACATTTAACAGCTGGATGTTACGAAATACTGCAAAATGCAACGGAGTACCTTGGCATGTTAAAACGGTCAGGTTCCCTGGTGACAATGTCTCGGCCAAAAGAGGAATCAAATGGGAAAACTTTCTAAACAGAACAAGGGGAGCGATTTACTGATTACATATAATTTAGTTCAATTCACATTAGGCAGTCAGTTTAACAGTCATCACTACATGAAGTATTGGCAGCAAGAACGTGTGCACGTGCAGTGTATAGTTCATGTGAAGATTTAGGTACACACAGTACTGTTTATAAGGGACAAGGAAAACCTATATATCAAATTTGCTGAAATATGGGAACAAGAACTGGCATGAAGTTTGCAATTCCTTGTATTTCTTTAAATTTTTTATATTGTGTAAACCCTATCATGGGAGATTTTTTAATCCAATCTATGAGAACAATTGAGTGTGCACACTTACTGAATGAAAAGGTTAAAGTTCAACAAGTACTATCAAACTATTGTCCAAAGAATCAATATATTATATAAACATCTATACTCATATAATCAAAGTGGAGGTATTATCCTAATCTATTTAACAAAACTGGGGGTTCAAAAAGTTTTTGAAAAAACAAAAATCTGCTTCAGAAAGAAGAAAATAGAATGAATTACTGGTACTAGAATGAAACTATGACTGCGTTCAATGATTTCATTAAAGGCATTGGTTAACATTGTTATAATTAAAAAACAACTCATTTTGCTACTTGAAAATGGGATAAACATAAGGGTTACAGTGTAAAAATACCAGTCTGAAAGTTTCAAAGAATAATATCCACAGGAAGTATTTTCAAATATTAGAAATGTGAACCAATGTTTGAAAAATATATGAGGGTCGGTTGCACAGACTAGACTAAGGAGTGCGCATGAGTGCATGGCTCACTGGACCGTACTGTGTGTATTGGTGTATCACGCGGAAGGAGGCAGATAACAGTCTTTTTGAACTCAAGCAAAACGGTCCTCTTATTTGTCTCTGAGACCAAAAATAATAAAATTACGGTTTGCGTCTTACTAACAGTTTTTCATAATTATGGTTGGTTTCAGGGTTTTTGAGTACAAATACAAGTACTCATACATATGTTCATCTTTGTTTGAGAATTTTTTAAATCGGCTGCTCACAAAGTTGGCCAATGCCTTTAAGAAACCATAGGAGATACAAATGGTGTCTTGAATAGAACTACGCGTGATATGCTCATGTAATGCAGAAATTAGACTGTCATACATGTGTAACTGCTCAGTATAGCCACCAACTTCCTATAAAGTTGGGCTTCTATGGAATGGGTACTTTGTCATCTTTTGAGATCAGGCTAATCATTCTCACTCCCTAGTTTGTATAACATGTGATGCAGCGGTCGATTTCTGTCTCTTATTAAATTTTTAACTTAAAAGAGAAGCTTGAGTTCTGGGAAAGGTGAAAGATAATGTGTGAGCTTTCCCATTCTTTTTAGAAATGTAGGTTCTTCAAATGCCCTCATACTGAATTTAAAAAAAAAAAAAAATGGATGAAGTGCCCAAACATTCATGCCATGTGTGTATGGTGCAATGTGGTCCCATCTTTCTAGGTGCAGTGTATGTTTTTTTTCTGCAGGATGGAGTCTATTTGATATCACTTTGGTGATTTAAATGCCTCACATTAGACACCATCTTTTTTTAATGTAACAGTGTTAAGGACTATGTACTACATACACATGTAATCTATCTTTTACAGGGGCTTACAGACATTTAAAAAATATATATATATATCACAAAGTAATTGCATGACCAGGGCCCTGTAACACAAAGATTTGCAATCAACTGCAAAGTTTAACACCCAACCAAGACCATTGTTTCATGCACATCTCTTTGAAAAAGGTGACCCTGGACCAATCAGAATGGTTGTTTTGAATTTGTGATTGATCGTGTTACAGGCCCCTGAACTGAGCCTCATCTTTAAAACATGTTGTAATACTCAACCTATACTAAACCTCAACTTTCTTGTTACCTAACCATCGAAAGTTCAACTACCACTAATAAATAATTTTTAGCCCCCCCCCCCCCCCCCCCCCCCCAGCCTAGCTGCAGAGCAAATATCACAGCAGCATGCATATGTCAGATCACCAGATTTACCCATTATTGCACTGGACTGTTAAAACAAGTACACTGCACAATGCAGTATGCAGTATGGCATTGGCTACTCTGTAGTATGAGTATGTAAACTCAAGCAAGAAAAGTGTTATGCGTTAGGTGTTCAGTGTTCCACTTCAACACTTCTCACTATCATGTGCATTCAATGATTGTGAAGAAGGCTTAAACCTCATTTACACTTTTGGTAGCACAGAAAATTGAGCTGGAAAAAAAAAATCACAGCATCTGAGTTTTGCTTCTCTCTTGCTAAACAGTATTGACCAGCTGAAAGCAGGTGAATCTGACAGAGTTTTTGAGGGGCTACCATAAAGTTCTGTACATAACCTTCGACAGGGTAGCTGCCTTCTACAATGTATGTCCAACCGATGGCCTTTACATGTATACTTGCATGCTAAAAATCAATTTCATCCACATTCACGTGTGTACTGATGATGGAGATACCAATTTCTTGTATAGGACAGACTTCATACAGCCTATACTATACACTTAGTTACACACTGAGTGAGGACCAACTGCAATGAATATTTAGACTTACATGTGGATGGGCACATAGGCACATGTATCATAATGACCTTTCTTTCAATACCCTATCCATGGAGAGTCTATGATTATTTACTGTATGTACTCGTAACTAAATTAATACTTGCAGAAAAAATGCTATAAATGCATTTCATTAACAGATACAATAAATCTATCATTTATAAGAAAATGAAATTAATGAATGATGTCTTGTCCACTGATTAACCAATTACAAACAACTCCAAAACAGTCAAGCCTGTGAAATTACAATAAAAGGAAGACAATGATTATCAAAAAGCTGCATCAGATACTGTCACACTTCTGAACAATGTACAGGCAAGCACATGTAAAATGCAAAGAAAATCAGTTTAAGACTATTATCACTGAGTAAAAGTTGGGCTCATATGAATTAAAATCCCCTTTTAAAGAACATTTCATCTCATTAGTTGTAACAGGGCACCATTTCATGAAAGTTGTCAGCACTGACAAGTTGTCATTCTCTGACAACTTTAGTTAACCCATTCGTGACAGAGGTCCACATTTTGTGGTTTGGCCTAATATCTTTTGAAGCAAAGCCCTAAAAATCATACCAAATACATGAGCAGAAAGAGCAAAAAATTCTACACAAACTATGCCCATTTCGGTTGGGTCAATATTTGTTGTTTGATGCTGAAAATTCTTTAAAGGAAAATAAGCATTAAAATCCTTAAATTGGCAATGTGATAGAAAGTTTAAAATCACTGTTTTCCCCTGCAAATTGGCAGCTTTTTGACTTCTCATCATAATTTCTGTCAATTTATATTCATTTCTGATACATGACGTTTTATAAATAAAATGTAGCAATGAAATAAAAAGTTTGGTGTTGTCAATTTGAAGAATAAAAGCTGATCAAATTAGGCTTTAAATAATTCCTGTCACGAATGGGTTAAAACCTTGGTTTTGATTGGCTGAGAAGCACTGGTCACTGACTGTTACTATGGTAATTGTCAGAGAATGACAACTTTCATGAAACAGTGCCCAGATCTTCAAAATGACTTGTTCTGAATGAAAAGAACACAATGTAAATGTATTAAGAAGCAAAGAATATAGGATGATCCCATCTTGAGTTGGTTTTTCACTACAAATGCATTCCAACACTTTTGATACACGCTACTGTTAGTTCCAGAAAGCAAGAACATTATTAAGTGATTGAACGAGTAATTTGTAGGACAGAGATACAAAAAATAAAGGTCAAAGTTCAATACAGTAACTGTACATGTACTATATAGTATAAAAATATATCAATTTCCCATTCTTATCATTATAATAATATAATCAGAGATTGCACTCGGGCTTCTAACAGATCTCAGGTAAGGTGAGGCATTTCTGCAAAAAATACATGGTCGGATCGAACGTTGTCCCTTACAAGAATTCCATGTATAATATCTTACAATTTTAAAAACTGTATAGACTCAAGGGAGTTTTCCATAAATCGTCATACCAACACCAAAGGCCCCCTAAATGCATTGTGCGTAGAAAAGAAAAGCCCTTGACAAATATGATGCATTTTAAAACTCTGGATGAAAATCCAGTTGTGACATTTGACTATTGTTTGGGGGTTACTTGTTACCTTCCCCCCTAGATAGGTTTTGAATGATGAGGAGTTTTAGGACAATTTATGTCCCTTTTTTCATTTGCTGCACAAGTAGAAAGGTATGTGGATACCCAGGTAAAGAAAACATATTTTCATCTTAAGTGAAAATGTAGCAAATTGTATTAACTGATATTACTAAGTGTTAAAAGTGGATACAGAAGGGGTGTAAAAGTTTGATGTTATACTTGTAGTTGTATAGGCACACAAAACTTTACAGATATGTCAAGTTGATGCATTCAAACAATGAAACAGTTTAAACACTAAAACATGTGAACTGTAACAATGCCAGTGGGCGAGCATACACACAATGTTTCAGGGCAAAGCCAAGGTACTTAATCCCATAGTCACTATTTCATATCTGATGATATCATAACAGCAGCCCTACAATCAGAGCAAATATCATTTAAAATCACACTTGCATTGTTCATTTTCATTTCTTTTCCTTTAAACTTGGTAATGCATTGGGACAGCAAGAGACTAAATACAGGGGAAACTCGACATAATGAGGTTGCCTATAATGAGGTAACAGTTTTAACGAGGATGTTGTTATATGACTGCGCAAACCCGTTGAAGTGAGGTCAGCTATAATGAGATATCAGATACAACAAGCTAAATGTCAAGCCCCCAAAACAAAGAAAAAGATAGGTAACCATTCCTCATATGAGCAAGCAAATTGCACTGCACCTACATGTCAATGGACAAAAATCACTCAGATGGAAAATACAGTCAAGGCACACACAAATTACGAGCATGATAAAGAGATATCGGGCCATTTGGGAGGGTGATGCATAAGGGGTGCATCTTTTCATTTATATCACACTACAGCACAACAAACTCAGCCCAATAAATTTTTCCTACATAGCCAGCCTGGCTGGCGAAAGAAGTGCAACATGATAATTCAGGAGTGTAAGATGTTCTGAGAAGCGCAGTGCACTTCTCAACGGACATTCCGTATCAATATTCATGAGCTCGAAAGTGTCACTGACTTACTCATTGTTGGTAACTCTAGCGTCTGAAATTAAATTGCATTTTCCAATGTAATCCAGACTTTTGGTTATCTAATTCAGAGGATGAAATCATCAATGCATCCATAGCTATACAATAACTAGTTTCTAAGCGGTGGCAGGAGCACTCTGTTAATCATTAGTGTAGACTAGATGTAGTCCTACAATTTTCATTTTATGTATGTTCTGATATCCGAGGTAACCCCTACAACAAGGAAAAACATTCGGTCCTCGGTATACCAAGTTTCCCCTGGACTTTGTACCCATTCTACAGGAAAATGACAGACAGGATAGAACAGTTCATGGTTTCACTGATTATACCATGCAATTGCTAATGCTAATATTGGTCCTACAATCATAAAAACAATAAGTGCTATAACCATATTCCTTGTAGTGCAACCTAAAGTGGCCCCATCATTAGGGCAGTCTGATTTGGCCTTCGGAAACTGCAGTGGACGAAACCTTGTTTCTTTCAGGACCGATGTGACCTCGTCCAGAGTGTCTTTGTTAGTTCTTGTCTTCTCCAGTATAGTGTGCAAATCTTTATCCATTTTATCAAAGAAATCCTGGGCAGCTCTGTTTTCACCATCTAGGGACCCAGGTATACTTATAGTCCGTATAAACTCCGTCTGGCTGTCATCAGAGTCACTGAAGTGGTCGCTCTCATCGGAATGTTTGTGACCGTTTGGGAGCAGTGGTTTGGCATGATTAACATTGCGTAATGAGGCACCCACTTGATTTTTAACTACTTCCTCCTCGATCTCCAGTAAAATTCCATCCCGTCGCATTGGCACTTTGAGGGTCCGGAGGGCATAGAAATCCTGATCTGCTATCAAGTTGTTGATCCGTTTCAACTCTGAAACCTTGTTAAAAAGAAAAGAATAAAGAGTCAAGAAGACTCACACACTGACACTGCTGTCGATTTTGTAAAATTTACTACAGCATGCAAATAAACCTAAATCGTATAATGGGACAATAACTGATAAATATCCTACATGCATCCATGATTCCCAACAGCTTTTACATGCAACTACAGATTCAAATCCCTTTCGCAGTGATCATCAAGAATACATTTCCTACTGTCATATTTTGTTCTTCTACAATGTCCAATTTGTACAACTTTTTTTTTTTTTTTTAGGGGGGGGGGGGGAGGGTATCAAAATTTCCATGTTAGTCTACAGGGGTCTATACATCAATTGAAATACCCATTTACCAAATAAATTTCTAAAACATGGCAATGTAACATGGAAAATTAGAAAATTTGAAAACAAATAAAAGGGTGGAATAGAGTATTTAATCATGGAGACTTTTGAGAGCGTGGCAATATTCCTTTCATATTACTTGATCATATTCACTTTTTGATGACTTCATTACAATATATATGTATCATATTCTTTAAATGTAGGAAAATTACATGTCATATTAAAGAGATCCTTAGAAATTTGGAATTCTAACCCCCCCCCCCCCCCCCCCCCAGCAGCATCCTTAATCTGCTAATTCTTACTCTGATGAAAGTTTGGTATATTTTTCATCTCTCTACAGTTGTTCTATTTACTGTTGACATTTCTAATTCTTACCCTGCATGCATAACGTAGGGAAAATGTTTGTAGCGTATCTCCTTCATTGATATCCTTCTCCACAAACACCATTTCTTCCTCTTCAGTGTTTTTTGTCTTTTTCTTTCTCTTGCCACCACCACCACCCCGAGTGCGGAGTTCCGGCATTTCGATGTGTTCATCTGTGTTGATTTCATCTTCTGTGATATCCGATCCTCCAAAGACATAAACAGTCGAATTCTGTACATTTTGGACCTGCCCAGACACGGGCAAGTATTTGCTTCGATCATGTTTGGGTTTACTTCGAAACCCATGGGCAGAAGTCATCACATCTGCTTGGGTAAGCTGGGCTGCTACGATGAAAGCTTCCTCTGACCTTTCTTGGGTTGTCACAATTTGGAATTTTGAGAGTTTAACATTGGAGATGATATGTAAATCCTTCCCGCTTCTTAGTCATTCACCCATTCAGCACAATAAGAGTAGCTAGTACAGCACAAGTAGGGGAGCAGCGTTAAACCGTAACATCCAGTTTCCTAGGAATGATAAGTCAAAAAAGAGAGAGCTAATTAGATTTGTTGAATTTTCTAAAATTCCTTTTTATCGGTTGGAAAGTTTCAGTTATCTACATTTTAAAGGCATTGGCTAACTTTGTGAGTAGCTGATTTTAAAAATTCTCAAACTAAGATGAAACATGTGTATGAGTACTTGTATTTGTACTCAAAAACCCTGAAACCAACCATAATTTGGAATGAAAAAGTGTAAGTTAGACGCAAATGGCGATTTTATTATCCCTCTTCTCAATCACTATACAATCACTATAGAGGACCACTTTGCTTGAATTTGAAAATGCCGTTATGTGCCTCCCGCCGCGTGATACGCCAATACACACAGTACGGTAAGGCGAGTCATACGCGCATGCCCACTCCTTATGTCTATTCTGTGCAATCGACCCTCATATATTTTTCAAACATTGGTTCACATTTTTGAAATTTAAAATTACTTCCTGTGGATATTATACTTTGAAACTTTCAGACTGGTATTTTTACACTATAACCCTTATGTTTATCCCATTTTCAAGTAACAAAACAAGAATTTTTAAAATCATAACAATGTTAACCAATGCCTTTAAGCAAACAAACTTTTAAAAAAATTACAATTTAACAGATCTATAGACTAAGGTTTTAATTATAAACTTAAAATGGCATAGAACGGAAGCAGCTGATCATAGTGGTAGAGATAGGAGTTATACAATGTAGCAAATGTAAGAAATTGCAATGTTTCTGCTGGAACTGACAGCCTTCATTAGGCAGGGGCACTATCCCGCCGACAACCTCACCAGCCAATGGCAGCGAGAATTCCGCATTGGCGACTCCATACAATAGTGCAGTGCTATCCAATCACAGGCCACAACTGGGTGCAGTTAACCCTAACTGTCACTATAAAACAAGCTCGCACAGTGCTCTATCTCATCTCTATCTCCATCTCTATCTCATCTCTATCTCGGATTCCTCTAATCTTGGATTAGAGGAGTCCGTTACAGGTTCTGGCGGGGTGGACCCCTCTCATGCATCGGAGTGGACTAGGTCTCACCGAGACTGAGAAGTCTGCTCAATGTACCGAGCCGGACTGTCCAGATGATGCAAACCAAAAAATATGCAAGTGGGAGGACCTGTGGACCCCTTGTGAAATACATCCAAAAAACCAAAACAACAACATAAAGAAACCCGCACGTAAATGGCGTCAATATTCGGTACACGAATCGTACGCCAAAAAACGGAACGAACAACAACAACATCTATCTCATCTCAACGTCTAACTCATGACCTACAGGTTATGTGTTTTTGTTTTCTATTCATATATTTATATACCCACACCTTACATGCTCAAACAACATTCATGTAAACGCTCTGATTCTTTTTCGAAAGCATAGTATTATAGATATGTAAGTATATGTACACACACAGGTATATCCAGGCATATGTTACTTAAATGCATTCTCTAACCTCCATATACTACATTCTCAATGACTTAGTTGACGTCTTATCATATATAAGTAAACCAGCCCTATACCAATAACTCAAAAATCCATCATGCCATGTATCATAACATGAGACTACTATTAAGAAGCACAAGTATATCCTTATCCATCATTCAATACAAATCACACTCTAATAAATCACGAATCACAGATTGATATCATCAATTCTGGGGAAAGCCTGCCAGACCGACCTGGGAAAGCCTGACAGACCGACTGAGCCGGCATTTATTAGAAACCTGTCGACTTTTCTTGACAATTTTTGACAACATATAGACTATAAAAGTGATTTTAACATCAAAATAATTCTAAACATCAACACTAAAAGTGAGTCAGACTATTGAATGTTTCTTCTTGAAAAAGCTCAATGTTGTATAATAATCTAAATATCATATGCATTTCGAACAGCAACATCAAATTTCATTACTATTGAATGCTTGCTTTTCTTGAAATATTCTCGATTATATGATTAGATCTACATGTATGTCTTATAAGTGTTTTGAACATCAAATGATGAATTGCGGTGAATTTTCTGAAAACGTCTGCAAGATCGCTCGCATCTAGTCGCGCATCGATGCGCATGTTAGTCGCCATTTTCTATCTGCATTTCAATGGACGCCGGGGAAACGTAAACAAGCGGTGAGTTTTTCCAGCTACCCTACGATAGATTTAGATCTAGATCTAAATTTCGGTTTTCGTACGTCTGATTTTTAGTCCCAAGTACAGTGTTAGTCGAGTTCGTGATGACCACAGCCGATACTAGTTACAAGGCTGGGGGCACTTGCACGAATGCCAGGTTATCATCAGATAACCTTGCACTGAATTAGGCCTGTACAGTGGAAATTGCTGACAATAGGAAAGTAGTGTTCTCTGTCACATTTCTGGGACAGAGGAACAAGAGCAGTGATCAGAAAAAGATTTCTCAAAATTCATTTGATGAAGATAATTTAGATCCAATTGAAGGAATGGAATGAAAATAGGATATGTTATCATACTGGGTGTTAAAAGCAAACATTTTCCAAGAATTTGTTGATTATTTTAGTGATTTCTATCTCCAACTATAGAGGGCAGCATTTCACATAAATTTGCACAGCTCACCATACCAATGGCTCCCTGAGTGGGCTGGGGGTGTCATTGGCCCATGGAAAAAGTGATTTTCCAGGGGTTGTTTTGAAGTGCCATGATACTTGCTATGTACAAATAGCGGGTAAAACCTCGGACGTCATGGAGAGTAAATAGCGTTAGTGTTTTTTTGTTGTTGTTTTTTTTTTTACTCTCCAGACGTCCCTGATCATGCTGGACTACCTTAGACTTAGCCTTAATTTACGTTAGTAAGACACAGCAGATCCTAATTTAACAGTTAACGTTAGACTTAGATCTAACTTTAGTGCTGATTTATTTTAAAATCTGACACAGTCACAAAGCAGTGCGAAGTCATGGTCGTTCTGTTGTTTCATGTCAAATAATGGCAAGAAAAGAATTGAAAAGTGTGAGTGAGATCAACTGTTGTCTCTATTGTTTGCGTTCCAGACGCATCTTTGGGTGCCACTTCGTTTTGCTAAGCTGGCTTACCAAAGCAATTGCAATGTTCAGCTTCAAGAAGTGGCCTTACTGTTCATACAGCATGCACTCAAAGACAGATGCCAGAACGGTGCCGGTGCTGTATGCGTATCCGGCTACTCCGCAGATATCAGCAGTGATCAGGGCAAAGGATTCCAGTACTAGATCTAGATACTTTTAGACTCGGAAGTATTAATCCACGCAGCCAATTTAAGAACTCGTAAGATCTCACCTGATTGTACTTATTGCACTCTACGTCATCGACAGAAGTACTTTTTTTCTAAATTCTTTCTTCTGAAAATTTTACTTAGATTTTTTCTAAAGCTTGGCTCCACGAAGACGACAGTGAAAAAGTGGACACGTTTACATGCAAAGCATATAATTTGACATGTACATTGCACATAATTGTGTCGAGAGAGGGCAGTAGACTTCTTTCAGCAGATTGTCCAAGACCCATAATACCATGTCAACCTGCATGGATTCGATATCTTTCGATTCGGACCCGTCATAATTATTACTTTTCCACTCATTTTCTTTCCCCTCGGTGGTCTGCTGGAAGCTTCATCACAGACCAATCCCCCAATACGTGGCGAAATTTTATATCAGTGCACATAAACCGATAAAATCTGGAGAAGAATCTGGAATAGAATCTGACATGACACAGATCCGAGTGTCAGGAATTGTGTGTAAGGGTGTGAGGGTGTGTGTGTGTGGGAGAGAGGGGGGCAGGGGCGTCGTTTGAAGGGATGGTGTAATACGCCCTTACTAGAAATTTCCCTCGGCAAATGTGCCACTTCTGTCGTCAAAAAAAGAAGGAAAGGAAAGGCAAGAGGGAGGAAAAGAGTAATTGGAGAAAAGAGAAATAGGTCGTGGGACGACCATTCGAAAACGGCTTAGTTTTCGAGTTTCGTTCACGTGGTCAGGGGCATTAAAAAGTAAACATATCAAAATTTCCTTAAAAATATGCCAAATCAGAATCCAGATGTTCATTTCGACGAATCCTGCACACAGACGAGAAATGTAGCAACAAACGTGGCACTTTTCAGCGAGTGAATGTCTTAGAGAGGAAAGAATTAAAAGGAAAGAGAAAGGAAAATAAAAGCCGAGAAAAGAAAAGAAAACAAGAAAGAGAAAGGGGGAAAAAAGAACGAAAGGGAATTTGAACGCATAGTTACAGCGCGCAGGCTGCCCTAATGCCGTGATGATAATCAGGCCTTGATATATCTCTGATGACAAAGACTCTTTCTAGCATGAAAAAGAATGTGTCCCCACATGCTTATTTCACTCCGTTGCAATACTTGCTAAAATATTTCCTATAAGTTCTCATTTCATAATTTATCCAATTCAATATTTGCGCAGTACAGTGATTATCTCCCTTCACAGTATATCAACCTATTTACATTTTATGTTCTTATGCCTATTTTAAAAGCCAACTTTGCCTACATTCCTACTCCTTATTTATCCCTTTTAATACTTTGCATACTTGGATCAGAATCATGTATATATTGCCTATCTATATTTTTATTACTCACTTGTCAATTTGCAATATGTTTTTTTTTCTGCAAAACTAATTTGTTTTTATCTCATGCAATTCACATAAAATTGAAATTAATATTATAAATTCTGCTGAATATTCAAGGGATAGATAAATTTTCTGTACATAGCATTTTTAAATAAAATTTTAATCAATTTTCAATGTTTCAGTATTCAATCTTGATTTATCTACTTCTCATTGACAGAACTTTCTTCATTATGTGCAATATTGCATGAAATTTTTATTACATGTCCTGGGAGTAGCATGTGTGGGGGCACATGCCTCCGGACAACAGTGTTGTACTTCACTTTTGTGCACCCCGTTGTGCACCCTGATCCACTTGTTGCTCCCATATCTTTTTGCATGTTCGTATATTATGTATTTGTTTCTTACTGTACCTGTGCTTTTTTTTTCATCTGGTCGAATAAAGTAATAATAATAATGATGATGATAATAATAATACTAATACTTAGCCGATAGGTTGCCTATAAATGATACTAGGAAAAAATAATGACGGCCAGCAAGAAGCCAAATATATTGGCAGCGAGATGGCCAAATCATCATTTATATTTCTCATCATGAGGCCTATAGCACTTGATGACGAAATAACACTTCTCCATAATTATATCAGAATATCATACTGTTGCTTAATGGCTCGCTTTGCTCGTTCGCAAAAAGTTAAAAACAGAATTTTGGGTCATTATACTTAAAAATTACGGTCAGTCGGCAAATTTAAGTTTCATCCCCCCATTTAAAATGCTCCAGCGACACCCCGGGGGGGGGGGGATGGGGGCACGTGGAAATCCTCTGACGAATAAAAAGGGTAAAACGGGTAAACCTCTGTCATTAGGGTGAGGACTATTTTGTTGACATATAATGAGAAAGTCAGAAATGGACAAGTCATCACATTTTCAGGGTATCCTTTTTTTCATCCAAAACTCTCCCAAAGGCAAACAAGCATGCAAGCAAGTGATTTTTTAAATTTTAGGTTTCAGAGAACAATAATTTCTTTGGGGCAAAATAAGGCAATTTTTTGTCTAATTCACTATACGGTACTTCAAATTGGTGATGACAGTTATTTTGAATTTCTTGAAAATATGCGAGTTTGATAAACGAATCTGCAATGACCAGCCCATTGAAACTAGTGAAAGTAATTGCCTCTATGCAAGTAAAACGGAATAATCCACAAATTAAAGAAACATCTAAACTGAAGTTGAAATATTGACTAACTGTAGGACAAAAGGGGAAAGGATCCCTTACCAGGATCTTCATCAATGCAATCGGCACACCTAAATGGAAACTGATCATTTTCTTGTTTTTGACAAATCCCATTGATATTATTTTAAGTGGAAAACTGAGAGACTGCGTCAGCCATAGTTTAGAAATTATGCCTTGAGCAGAACCTCTTGGTGCCCCCTTTTGTCAGTAAAATTCTATATCATGAAAGCGAAATACATTTAGGAGTGCATAGTTCCAAACTATGCTCTAAATCTTTTAATTATTTAGCTGCTCTTTCCTGGATACACGTGGAAGAAACTGTAAAAAGCAATTCAAACTGCCCTGATTAACTCTCAGACCTACACTTTGTGGCGTAATGAGGCAAATATTTTGAGGGGTTGACGTCATCTTGCATGAACATTTACTGTCCATATCTTTAGAATTGCGAGAGAGCAAAGCAAGCAGAGAAAGCGAGCAAATTTTGCTCCTTTTCATAAAGTAAGAAAGAAAGAGAAAAAAAAAAGGGAAAAAAAGACAAAATATCTTCCTCGCTTGTGCCATACACTGTCGTTTATTTCATTGACTCGTAGTAGCCACTGAACTAAAAATTACGTATCAGTGATAGCTAGTACCCCTTCCCCGGGACCCCTTCATGGCCTTTGGCATGATATTTGCTGTCATTTATAACCCTAATCTCAGGTTTGTGAATACCTAATAGAGAATTTTCGAATGTTTCAAACCATTAGATTTCACTATCAACTGTTCCCATTTTATGTTTCATGCATTAAACAATAAAAATGAAAAAAAAAGAAGAAGAAGAAGAAGAAGAAAATCACTCATTGGGGGTCGAATCTTGCAACACCGAAAAAAGTGAGGGTCGAAATGTAAAATAAATTTATGATTTGACCGGTGTATTATTTTGCTATGCGGAGATTTATCTGTAGGCGCGCAAAAATGAAACACAAGAAATTGATATTGGTGTGGAGAACTGCTAAGCTGACCCCCAATTCCAAACAGATTCCGTGAGTATAATATTCATGTAGCTAGAAATATGAATTTTGATCAAAATATGCTTTGTGTAGTAGTGCAATTTGTGACGAGAACCGAGCGACAGGTGAGCTGAGCTGAGTCAGTGAGTGATTGCAGAGCCGCCTTGGGCCCTGGCACCGCACCGCAGTGCCAGGGCGGCGGGGGTCGCGGCCCTGCCTGTGTGATGATGAGCCCGATAATGCTGATGATATTCGCTAACTGTTAGACGCTAGATACCTTGAACTTGAAGTCTTGATGTGGCGCTATATACGCGCTAATGCACTTTCGTATCCATGCCCAATGAATGACGGAATAAAGGGCTGCTGGTCATGCTGGTGCATGCATGCACCATGCATGACAGCACGGTGGTGTGTGACTGTGTGCAACTGTGTGCGCCTTTATTCCTTCACGCTTGCCTGGCCCTTGGTAGCCAGACCCGATGCCTTGCACTCGTTGCAGAGCACAACGTCAGACAAGGACACACACAAAATCTTGGTGAACTCATTCGGTATCCCAGAAGATAATTGGCATTTGCATACATAACACATAGATCTAGACTTTATCATGTGCGAGAGGTCGAACTTCCGGTCAGGGTTGGCGGATTTAAATCATGTTGATTTAAATCATGATTTAAATCGCGATTTAAATCACCATGATTTTTTTTTTAAAATCATTGATTTAAATCACTTCCACTGAAACATTTACAAATCATTGACAAATTGTTTGTTCAAGGTAGTTTTAATTCTTCAAATCAACTGAAAAACTTTGAATTAACTTTATATCACTTGAAAAACTTTGAATTAACTTTATATCAACAAAAAATCAACAAATCCTTCCTATCTACTTAAAACAAATTAAAATCAAGTCAATAAAATCAGCTGATTTCTTAAAAATTAGAGATTTGTGTCATCAACAGTTACTCCATTTTTTTGTAAATGTAAAGTTTTTCTTCTGAAATTTTACATTCTTTGTCAGCTATTAATAGTGAAATAAGTTTCGTATTTATTTCTTATCATTTATCACACAATCCAAGACTTTTCAGAGAGCAGTAGTGTAAAGAATATAATATGTAAAAGTCAATGACAAAAGGTTTGTTGGCAGTTTTCCAGTTTCGATCCTTCACAGTTATACTTCTATCATGTGAAATTTAAAAAAAAAAATCATCTAATCAACAGATTCCACATGCTTATTTCTTCTTGTTACATTTATCACACAATTAACATAATGTAGTACAGTCACAATTTGACTGTTGAAAAAAGCTTTCTCATATACCTTTAGGTCACTAGCTCATGTTATGTTCAGTGCTATGGAAGTTTTGTATTTGCATGTAGCAATGGAAAGAGGATCTATAAAAACAATTTTCAAAACTCAAAATAAACTTTTAAAACTACATTTAAATCTTAAGATGTAGGTACTTACATGTAAGTTACAATCGATTACAGATGAAAGTTGTGTCTGATTTAAAATACAATACTTCTTTTTGTAATACATATGTTATAATATCAGCAGTTTTGCTGGTTTTATCCTTTAAGTCAAACTTACAGTTGTATAGGGTCGAAAGTTGTTTTTTTTTCCTACTTCATGTATCTAACAGATTCTTAGAGAACATGTGAATAAGGATTGTAGATTAATGTAAAAATCACAGTAACATAATGTAGTGTAGTCACCCTTTGACTAAGCTGTCTCTTATATTGGTCTCTAACACTGACAGTTTTGCATCTCTATCTGTAGCAATAGATGAGCTTTAATACCAATTTGTAAAACTGTCGCAAAGCTGTTGAGTGCATATTTAGATTTAGATGCAATTTTCACTGAGGAGTGTCTGGAGATTTTCCTCTGGGATTTTTAAAAAAAATACTGAGTGGAAATTCACAGAGGGGAATATTCTCTAGATCTACTCACTGGGAATTCCTTATGGAAGTTTCCTTTATAGCCCTACATGTATGTATGATAGAATTAAGTTCATATACATGATTCCTCAAAATGATTTTTATTTGCCCATTTTGACTAGATTTAATTACAAATCATTATGGTTAAGAAAAATATTAGGAGTGAAATGTATGATAACATTAAAATTGATGTCATTGTAGGGTGAGGTCTTTTGGTAATTAAACTTTTTTTTCGAATGAACTTTTAAAACATAAAAAAAATCAACAAAATCCGATTTAAATCACAAAAATCTGATTTAAATAAAAAAAATCCGATTTTTTTGATTTTTTTAAAAAAATTAAAAAAAATCGCCAACCCTGCTTCCGGTTGACCTCGGCGGAGAGAATGAAATTTCTGACTTTTTCTGAGTGCAGATGAAGCAATAAATCATTGTTTTTTGGTAAGTTTTAAGTTGTCAAAATAAATATGAGAAGTGAAAAACATCAATCAAACATTCATTTTTAAGATAATGTCACTTTTGTAGCTGAGAGAATTCAGCTTCATCACATACATGTACGCGATGTTGTCGCACTAATGTGAATTTACAAAATTTTTGGTTATGCCCGCTTGTATGATGGGGGGACCTAAAGCTACGCACTTTGTTTTCAGCATCTAAAAGTCACAAAAATATTGGCTTGTGCAAATTTCATTTCTATATCTTGATTCTACATATTCCCAAGTTGATTTGTGGAGAAAATCACGACTGGTGAATGTCAGCAACACATATTTCCAGGTCGATATCAATACCGGTGTCAAATTTTGTTCTGAAAAATGAAGGGGTCCTAAAGCTACGCACATGCAATAAATGAATGCAAATCTTGATATTGAAATTGACTGTGTGTATCGCGTGTGTATTTTAGCCTGATATGAACGTGTTGCATTGCGCGGCTGTGTGATTGGTATGGTGCGTAGCTTTAGGACCCCCGACCATACAGCGAATGTGTACAGTTAGGCCCTTGGATACGAAAGTCCATTAGCACCCTTTATGTTTTACTTCAAACGGAACAAGAATTAAATTTACGTTACTTAATATTCATGTAAAAATCAATGTCATATGACTTGCCACATTAAAGAATATTATTTTTGAAATTTCACTTTGAAGTTATTCACTTTTCATGTCCATGAAATGATGTTGAATCCAATCCAACTTTTTAGTCTCTTCTAATGTTATCTTACTCATGATGAGGAAAATAATAAAGGCCACAGCCACATGCATGTGGCTGTATAAAGACCCGGTGTGTAGGGGATGTGAGGATACTCCTACAAATGGATCACCAGCCAGCGGTGAGCCGCTGATCCTCGAATGCCAGGGGAAGAACTAACTAGAAGAAGAACAGCCACACGCGTCTCCAATCATGCATAAATTTGGTAATACCTCATCATGATCACAAAGTCATTACCATTCCAAACTGACACCATACATTGCATGTACCATACATAGAGTATTCAGCGTCCAATGACAAAGGGAAGCATCTTTGTAGAATGAGTTTTTCAAGTACATGTATATGAAGGAAATTATTCACTGTTTTGTGTAGAAATCTGTGTACTTGCTTCCTTTTGATACATGTATGTCTATATTTCGAAAATTAGGGGTCATGTGACCTCAATTTCTTCATCATCAAGTAGAACACGTACATACAAAAAATATCCCTAAATCAAGAAAAATTCAACTTTGAAAAGAAAGTCAGAGTTGCTTTCTTTTGCCATTGGACGGCAGTATTGGAGATGAGTATGGCTGTATCCTCATGCTGGGTCTTTGGATACAGCCACTCGTGTGGCCGTAAGGGCATAAGAGACACATGCGTGTGACTGTATACACTGCCAATGCTGAAATGAAAAAATGCTATGGCTAGCCAAGGGGAAGAATAAGAAACATAAAACAGTAAGGGGGGGGGAAGGGAAAAAGAAAAAGAAGGAAGATGATGCTGAAGGAGGATGAGAAGGAAGGAGAATTTAAGAAGAAGAAGGGGGAAAAAGAGGAGGGAGAAGAATATTTGTTTCTTCTTCAGTGTAGTCTTCTTCCTTCAAGCTTGAATTTTGAAGATCCTTGCGGAACTTGACTGATGGAGAAAAAGAAGGAGGCAGAAGAGATATGAACTCACAATTCTTTCACTTGTAGACCTAGATTATATCTAGATCATCACCAGTCATATCTAGATTTCTAGATGTTTTTTTTCTTCTTATGATTCATATTCCTAATGTAAAAAAAAAGAAATTGTCTTTTTTTTTACTGCCACTGGCTGTTCATCTGTAATAAGCCATAATTATAATTTGACATTTCTCTTCATGTATTGAAGTAGACTTATAATGTACTGTCTACAGTTACAGCTCATGTCTTTTCTGTTCTTAATTTGTAGCTGAGTATGCACTTGGTATAATACATGTATTGAAATTTGCATAAATTTGTTGGGTTTCTTGCTGCCTAATTCATACAAGGCACCCTGACGTGTGTGACCAGCGTTGGAAATACACAAGGGCGACGGGCGATTTCGCCCTCATGACAGCCCAAATCGCCCCTAAAATTCTCAAAACCTAATGCTTTGGGGCGACTATTTATTTCAGAGTCGCCCCCATATATATGCCCCTTTTGAAAGTCTTAACAGTTTTTCTGAGCGAGTAAACCTTTATGATTTCATGTAAGTATAATACCTTCACAAGCATCGCGGTTTTGTGTCCGATTGATACGAATCGAGGAGTGTCAGTCGCTATGAAATTGCAACCATGCTACCTTACCTCGCGATATCGCAAGTCTAGCCTGTGCATATTGCGCAATTCATGCATAGAGCTCATGCGCGGTGCACTGTCAACATTCTATTCGGCTCCCCCCAAATATCATCCTAGAATCCCACCAATATGCCATCCGGCTGTTTTTTCAGTGATGATATTTAGTCAAGAGATAGTGTCAGATGCCTCTGTATATTTGATTCAAGAAATTTATCACCTTAAAATGAGTCTGAAATCACAAAAACGGCTTAATTTCTGAGTTCAGTCCCACACATAGTCTTTCGAGTCAGTTGTGAGATGATAGAAATTCAACAAATAATATCGCCCCCAAAGTATCTGAAAAGGTATTTATATGTTTAGAACTTACTTTAAATGTGATATTTGGCTGTCTCTTTTAGCTTTTGTGGAATGAAGGTGTATTCTAGAATATGAAAACTAGTTGTTTTTTCACAAAAGATTGCCTTGCAACGAGGGCTTTCTGACTCCCTACTGTGACTGTACATGTATGTGACTGCAGATATTTCTAGTGTGGCTGGGCGTGTGATCCTAACATATCATTCAGTGATCACTCTGAGTTACTTTGAACATTTGATAGTACAAATTCCCAATCTAATACAGTTTACAGTTATAAAGGTTCTGTGCTTTTATGCATTATGGTGCGTCTAAGAATGGCAACAGATACTTTAAAAAGTTACAGAAGTGCGACAAAAAGTAGCCCTTAATGAGAAGAATAGCCCCAAGATATTCAGTGGTAGCCCCAACGTAAAAAAAAAAATAGCCCCTACAAAAAAAAAATTAATTCCTACGCTGTGCATGACGCATGTCTAGGGCGGGGTGTAAATTGAATTGTAAGTTAATGTAGGTACGGTTTATTATCGGTAACTGTTGTATCCATCCCTGTGTAATTAGGAGATTTTATTTGAATTTGAAGCAAGCATTAAAGGGGGTACCCAATGCTGAAACAATGTTAGTTCATTTAAAAGAGCATGATTTTATTAGCAGAAAATCATCTGTCTAAAGTTTTTTAAAAAGTTCTGTTGCCAAGGAAACTCCCAAATGTGGTAAGATTTCAGGATATTTTTGACCCTTCAGCTGTGACCCAGTTTCAACTGGGTACCCACTTTGACGTCAAAATGACGTCAAAGTGGGTACCTTGTCGCGCACTTCTAGCAAAATGCGCGCAAGGTATAATACATGTTGTACAGTCTAGCGCGTAGCACAACTGCAATGCGCGAAGCTGGGTACCCACTTTTACGTCATACCTCATACTCAATTTTTTTTGGTCAGCTCATAACTTTTCATGAGAAAATTAGCCAAAATGCATTGATTTCGATTGAAAATCATTATATTTTTAATGTCATTCTTCTTAGAATTCTATTCTCGATCATATATAAAAACTTTGTTTACCATTGTGTAATCACTTTAAAGTTCCTTGTACTGTAATTATATTATCTGCTTCTATTGCCAGGTTCTTGTTGAAAGAAGAGTTCTGTCCATGAAGCATAAAGTGGGACTTTGATGTGAGGATGGTTTTCAAAACTGCAAAGCTATGAGTGGATGACCATGGATGAAGAAGGAGGAAAGGAACAGAGTGGGTCATCTGGAAATAACCATTCTTTGGATCCTGTCATAAAAGAAGGCAGTGAAACTGCAAATTCAAGTGAATCTCAGAATGTTTCTGAAGAAAATGAAGCGGATGACTGTATGACTGAAACATCACAGGAAGTAGCCGAGAAAGGTGATGTTTGCAATTGTAACGATATAGAGGAGAAAAGATTAGTTGAACCGATGGAAATCTCTGAGGCATCAGATCAGCAAAGTGGGACAAAGGGCACCAGTGGTCCCGATGAAGGTGAAGATGGAACACCTGTAGCAGCATGCTCTAAGGATGCTAACATGGATGAGCATGTAGCATTGCCTGCAGGGGAGAAAAATCAAACACATGTTGATCAACACTTGGGAGAAAAACTAAGTGAGAATTGTGAAAATGACCAAAGAGAGGAAATAGTAATATCAAATTCTATTGCCATCAGAAGTCCTTTCCAGGAAATAGGTGGTGTTAGAGTGTTGAATGATCAAGCACTTGATAGCCAACCTTCAACACCTCCTAGAGAGGTTCATTCTGAAATGTTTGTTGAAACCATGCTGACTGAATCTCCAGCATACAGTGATGATGGGAAACTGGTTATTGGTACCCCAAGGTCTGTGGAATCTCCTGTAGCCATCCCTGGACCAGCATATGAAGTGGACAGGACTAGACATCCTGCAGATGTGGGTTGTGAGGTGGAGATTGTCAGTGACTTTCTACCAGTAGACAGTACCCCTTCCAACAGCCAACATACCCCTTCTACCAGTCTATACACCCCTTCCACTAGCCACTGTACCCCTTCCACCAGCTACTGTGAAACCCCCGAGACAGCGACTGATCTGTCCCTGAACCAGACCCCTAGAACTGGTCCCAGACCCATCAGATCAAAGAAGCGAAAGAAGAGAAGACTTGTCCTGGCAAGGAAAAAGCAACGAAAGGTGATGCCAGTAGAGAGAGGAGAAGCCATTGATCAAGTGCTTGGTCTGGATGATGACTTGGAAAGGAAACTGGAGGAGAATGCAGCAAAGAACAACCTGACAGCCATCAATGTGAAAAGCATCTTGCATGTGAGTTATAATTTGTATATTATAACATACATGTACAATGTACCTATTAAACATCATTAAAGATTGAACTGCTGAGCTTTAATTAAAAACTTCTTCAGAAAGTCATTTTCTTGGCAAAAGAATCAATTAATTTTGTATTACAGAGGAAAGATCTATTCCATGTTTTTATATTTGATGTATTTACTAATACTCTTCGTTGACAGCACTCGTGAAGCTGCTGCTTAGACTTAGATTGTTGAGAATTAAGGCAACTGCATGTAAATCCTGCTTTGCATGCAGTCAGCATGCCATTCTGTTCTTGTAATTGCATAAGCTGTGATATGTCTTTCAATTCAGTTCTATTCACTTCAATTCCAATAAAATATAAAACAGTACAATCATGACAGAATAACATTGGTAAGAAAAGGGCAATCAAAAATACGAGATAAAGTAAGATATAAAACAGAGAACAATTAAGTTCACTTTGTATTTATTTTTATATTTTTTATTTCATTTTTTTCCAACAGAAAGAAAAAAAACAATGGCATTACAGGTATTATTACAGAAAATATGAAAAATATATGTACATATCATTTTTTTTCCCTTGATAAGTATACAAGTACACTGTATACATAAATGAATTATTAAGAAAAATTATCAAAAGAGGTTCTTAATTTCTGAGGAAATGGGGGGGGGGGGGAACTAATAAGCAGTGCTTGTAATTTGTGGATCCCCAAATACAAGATAATACAAGATAAGGCATTATTGAAATTGAGTGGCCATGAAAAAAACCATACATAAAAATGCATGAAGATTTGGCCAGTGTCATGTGTCAGAGAGAGGGATATGGCTTATGGTATGCCCTGAACAATTTACTTGTGTACGATAAATGATATTGATAATTTTTTTTTTCTTTCTTATCAGCATGTGATAACAAATGAGCATGTACTGTCAATGGTGAGGAATACAATGACTGATGCTGGGCTGGTCGAGATTGAAAGAGAACCTGCTGCTTATGTAAGTACTGGATTTGAAATTATCCGCATCCATGTCAGTTTTGTTATGTCATGTATGAACAAAGTTTACTTACATTTGGGGTCTTATGCAAGGCTCGACATTAGCGGTGGCCTGGTGGCCCGGGGCCACCAAAATTGGCTCCCAGGCCACCATTTTTCAAAAAGTGATAAGTTTGGTGGCCCGAATCGGTCAACCAGAAAATTTTAAGTTAACGCAATTTACGTGCGTGTTAATTGTACACATTTTAACTCCTTCCGCGATCCGAATTGCAAGTCAGTTTGTTCGCGGTTCATCAGCAACGACGCAGTTTGAATTAGCGCAACACCACTCTAATTGCACCTGGATCTAGTTGCGGTGAGCTAGCCGACCTCAGATGAGAGTTAGATTAGTCTTATGGCAGTATGTATAGGCCTCGGTCTGCGACCGTGTGTATTTTCCGCACACCACACTAGGCCTGTTTCAAGTCTAGTACACGTCCGAAAATGTCACTATACGAATAATAGAATTTCTGTCGACTACTCGGAAACATAGCTTGAACTTCAGAATGATCCATCAAAAATGCGAAATCATTAATGAAATCAAGAATGCTTCTCTCCATTTCAAAGTTTTAAGGTGTGCTTATGTCATTTAGATGCCTTAAATTCACATGAGAATATCTTTTATCACCAAACTCTTATGTCTCGCGCAGCGAAAACAAGTGTTTCAATAATATTCGGAAGCCGTAAGCCCTAATGTGTGTGTGTGTGAGAGAGCGACTTAATCGCGCATTGCACCATCGTTCACCACAGCGATATGCACCGTAAGCAAGTGAGCTCACTAACGTAATCAAAGATACGCTATCATAGTCAGTGTGACAAAATATTTTTGGAACATAGCAATGAACGAAGACGAAAGGATATTACCAAGAAAAAAACATTCATACTTGCAAGTAAGCGCTTGTTCGTTAGTTATATGCCCTTGCTGGCGATTTGTGATGGGGATTTCAATCATTGGAGTTCGATTTCAAATGACTGCTAAGCGCTTTCATCGTAATGTATACGTAGTTTCAACACGGCCGAATGGGATTTTGTGCACTGACTGTTACGCTCCACTTCCGGGTTGGCGCCATCTCTTGTCAGCTGACGAATAGTTGAAACACGATTTTACCAATTATCGATGAAATATCAAGCAAATGCCGATCTATTTGGCTTTATTTGACCAGGATTTTTTATTCGGTCCTCACAAAAATAGGTAGGAGGCTATGATTTGAATTCTTATGAACTGGACAAGCAATACAGTTCTTTTCAAAGCTGCTTTATTGACAAGTTTCTTTATGAAAATCGGACATTACTGTTGGATATTGCACACGCTGTTATATGGGTATGGTACTGGCCTCACTCCGATGCTGCAGCGCAGGTGCAGCTCCGGGGCGGGGCTGAATGGTGGCGAGCTACGAACAGCTGGAGTGGTCGGCCGACTGGCCAAATGAAAGTACCGAGTAGTCGATTAATTGTCAAAAAAAAATGACCGTTTAAACGAATACCAAAGATGGGCTTTCAAAACAGCCCTACATTGAAGGGTCATTGAAAGGAAGAATCATGAAATAATCTGCAACTTTATCATTGAATATGATCATTTGAGGGCATAGGAGGGTAAAACAATGGGTTTTAATCATTCTAACAACGTTTTATTATAATCTTTAAATTTCTTATGTTTTCTTTGTTTTTTTCGGGCCACCAAATTTCATTCTCGGGCCACCAAAAAAAAAGAAATGATAATTTTGGTGGCCCGAATGGGCCACCAAGAAAAAAAGTTAGTGTGGAGCCTTGTCTTATGGATCGCCATTTGATAAATACATTTATATTCAAATTTGTCATTAATATTGTTCATATCATATTTTATGTTTTATGTATTCAGTATACTTCTTAGTAGAGTTTTTTTCTTTGTCATGCTCCCATTATGAACACACTGTATTATGAAAATAAACATGTTCTGAGCAATAATACTTTTGTTAACATCTTTCAACTCGTGGATATTAGATTCTTGTTAGCATCATTTTAGAAATCTTTGTGGCAGATTGTGAATTTGTTTGGGCTTTTTTCTGTAATTTATTCCTTTTTATGTTTCTTTTCTTTCTGTCATAGACACCAAAACTGACAAGGGCAAAATTGAAAGAAGCAACAGAAAAGGTTGGCAATGTAAGTATTCATTTTTATTTTTGTATTGTGAAGGGAGTGTTGTTGATACAAATTTCTCAAGGAAAATTGTGGTTTTTGGAGATGGGTGGCTGCTAAAAGTGATTGAGTTGGAAGTACATGTAATGTTAAACCCTCTTTTGTGAAAATGACCATACTACCCATGGTAATTTGATTTCATAGGGTTGAATTATCATCAAAATACCATGGTTTAGCATAACTTACCATGGTGCTCCTTTTTTTTAAGGGTTAATATGTACATATAATACATTACATTTACTATGTACATGTAATGTATGCCTTTATACTGTATACCTCCACATGTACATTTCAATGCAAAGTGTACAATTTTGATTTGTTTTCTTGAAATGATTTAGTGGCAGTATATTTGTGTGGCAGCGTGTGCACACACGTCATAGTAATTGCTTTTATCATTTTACTACACATTTTGTATGAGTAAACCTCAAATGTTTTCAAGCTCAATTCTGCTATCGTCTTTTTCAGATTTCCTCTCTTAATGTGCATTATTGTAATTGTTAATATTACTGTGAAATTTCCTCAAATGTTAATTTAAGTATCTCTATTACATTATGTAATAATCTTCTAATGATCATTTCCATATTCCTTCCTTGAGAATTATTAACCCATTCATGACAGAGGTCCACATTTTGTGGTTTGGCCTAATATCTTTTGATGCAAAGCCCCCAAAATCATACCAAATACATGAGCAGAAAGAGCAAAAAGTTCTACTCACATTGTGCCCATATTCGTTGCATCAATATTTGTTGTTTGATGCTGAAATTTTTAAAAAGGAAAATAAGCATTAAAATCCTTGAATTGGCAATGCGATGAAAATGTTAAAATTACTGTTTGTCCCTGCAAATTGGCAACTTTGTGACTTCTCATACATCCTGTCAATTTATGTTTATTTCAGATACATGACATTTTATAAGAAAATGTAGCAATAAAATAAAAATGTTGGTTTGCCAATTTGAAGAATAAAAGCTGAGCAAATTAGGCTTTAAATGATTCCTGTCACGAATGGGTTAAGATGGCTGTGTTCGAATCCTCTTTTTAGATGCCTTATGTGTGGCCGCTGTCTCCAGTCAAGAATAAGAAAGCAGCGCCAGGATTCATTGAGATCAACTTCTCGGATGATACATCATCAGATGATGAAGACTATGAACCTACTCTAGATGAGCTCATGGTATGTTCTATGTTCCATGAAATTAACTGATTGTGGAAAATTATTTGGAACTAATGTTGCCAAAGCCAGCTAGGAAAATGATATTCTTGATGGACTTGAAGAGGTTTTGAAGAGACTATGAATGCTGGGCACCCTTTACTATGTTAAGTTTCATTTGTAGACTGATCACTCAGAACTGCATTGGCAGTATTTCTTTTTGTTATATAATGCCTCCAACAATAGCATTATTTGGTGCAAAATGCATAAGTGTGAGTGACGGGTCCTTTCACATATTGTGTGAAAAAGGACAACCAGTGATCAATATGATAAAAAACAAGTTAGTTAAAAAGTGTAATAGAGAGAATGATCGTACTGATGGGTAAATCATAGAAAATTTTGCAGTTAGAGGCAAGTGTAATATTTAGTTTGTATGAAGGTGAAAAGAGTTCACCTTCACTTCCCCCATCCTCCCCCTTCCATCCTGATCCTCCCCCTCCCTCCCCCCCCCCAAATCAACTTTTATCATGCCTTGTTTCAATCCAGTGTCGTGAAATATGTGTTATAGCCCTCATAATTGTTTTCTACTTTCACAGAGAGAGGAAAGTGACTATGAAAGTGTCACATCCCAAATGAGTGACTTTGGCTCTCCATGTGCCAGCACCCCGCCCCGATCAGTCCAACCGAGCATCACGGAGAGTGAGGTGGAGGACAGCCCCACCCCTGAGCCTGCCCCTGCAGCCATCACCCCTAGGACCAGTCAAAGACCAGCAGTAGCAAGGCACCTGCAGGTGGCTCCTGTACCCATGGGGCCTCCTCCTCCTCCCCCTAATCCCGATAGGCTTGGAGATGATGATGCTTTCCTGAGGGAGTTGGCTGCAGTCACCAAAGAGGTGAAAAATTTGGATGATCTTGGTAATAGCTTAGGAATATAGAGGTGTTTTGGTCTGATACGTCCCAGGCCGTGGAGCGCATGGTTCGTGGTTTGAGTCACGCTGTGACTTTTGGCAACACATTGATCTGCATTGCCACTCTCTACCCGGGAGCAAATGGGTACTTGTAAGGATTGCCGAAAGCCAATATGACTGCCATTGCCCTGCATGTACGCAAGTGAATGGTGCAAAATTGTAGAAATGCTCCCTAAGGGGTGGAGACAGTGCAGATTCGTGTGCAGTCTAGAAATCCAGCAATAAGGGGTACATGTAGTAAAAGTAACATTGTAAAGCACATTTAAGCATTCATGCAATGCGCTATATAAGTGTAACATATTAGAATTATTATTATTAATGTCAATGATATTACTAATTCTTAACAACGATGGTAATGACAGTAACATACAGTAAAGACAGTGATTATGATGATGATGAAAAAAGTGATGATTTATAATCTGGTGATAGTAGACTATCATGGGTACATATTCGTAATGAATAACTTGTGCTTCTTTTATGAGCTTCTTACATTTTCGTAAATCAAGGGGGTGGGGGAGATGGGGGATATATCCCCCAACTTTTTCGAGAGGGGGGGATGGCGTGAACAAATATCCCCCCCCCCCCACTTTTTAAGGAAGAAATTATATTTGAATTAATCAGTTAAGTTTTTGATAATCTGTCATAAACAACTATCATATTTTAGAATTTCTATTTTAAAATGCGATTAAAAACCAGAAAAGTGGTTATTTTGGGCTTGCTCACTTGGCTCGCTCGCAAAATAAAAATTAAAATGTGTGTAAGGGGGTCTGTGAGGGTGGGTGAGGGTGTGTGTTTATACTTAAGTGTGAGTTTGACCAAAAAAAAATCGGCAAAAAAGTTGATCATCCCCCCCACTCCTCAAAGTGGATTTACGCCGGTGGCTTCTTATCATACCCTTATCTTGTCTGAACCCACCTGATATAAGTAGTGGAGGCACAATATATTGATTGAGCAGTGGTCTTCTAACAAGGATGTCTCAGGTTCAGAACTAAGTCATTGCTCAGGGGAAAACCCTTATCCTCATTTTTCAATCTCTCTGATGGGATTTTAATAAAGCTGCAGGTAGCCCTGTTTATTTAGTTAAAAATCATGATCTTTCTGTAGGGGATATCGCAGATGTCATTTAAACTGAGTGCTGTATGTTAATCACTCCTGTGCCATTCATGTCATTTTTCAGGAGGCTAACATCATTGCCCATCGCACACGATCAAAGCTAACCATCAACAAACCTCTGGAGGCCATTGAAGCGTCCTTTGTTGCTCCCGATGCTGAGCATGACATGTATGATGTCTATGAGTCTGATCACGAAGACACGGAATGGAAGAACTGGCTGGCTTCTCTCTACAAGACAGAAGTTGAGTCTTTACTGATGTTAAAGGGGGTACCCAATGCTGAAACAATGTTAGCTCATTCAAAAGAGCATGATTTTATTAGCAGAAAATCATCTGCCTAAAATTTTTTTAAAAGTCGTGTTGCCAAGGAAACCCCCAAATGTGGTAAGATTTCAGGATATTTTTGACCCCTCACCTGTGACCCAGTTTCAACTGGGTACCCACTTTGACGTCAAAATGACGTCAATGTGGGTACCTTGTCGCGCAATTCTTGCAAAATGCGCACAAGGTATAATGCATATTGTACAGTCTAGCGCGCAGCACAAGTGCAATGCGCGAAGCTAGGTACCCACTTTGACGTCATATCTCATACTCAAATATTTTGGTCAAGTCTCGACTTTTAATGAGAAAATTAACCAAAATGCATTGATTTCGATTGAAAATCATCAAATTTTTAATGTTATTCTTCTTAGAATTCTATTCTCGATCATATGTCAATTTTTATTTTACCATTGTGTAATCACTTTAATCCTTGTCAAGTCACGTGATACAGGTTTGAAAATTTGTAGGTTCCAGTCAAGAGAGTACCATTAACTTATGTTTGTTTTGTGTAGCGAAGACCCTCTGAGATGTGGGCTATAAGGTATAAGGACATTTCATATTAGATGGGTAAAAGAGGTGCATTGATAAACTTTTCAGCTTTTCAAATTTTGCTTCAACCTTTGCATGGACTACTGTGCAGTGCCTTTTTATTTTCCTGTGTTCACTTGCATTTATGTAGTTCAGTGGGTAAGCTGTGAAATTCATTTCTAAAATCAGGTGTGAATCTGTTATTGAGCATGAACATTTCTTAATTTTTTCTTCATAGTTAGAAATAGATTTTGTACATCTTCTAAAGTGTACAAGAGCTAACAGCATTTTTTGGAAGAATCAGTTGCATTTTTTTTCCAATTTAAATTGTGATTCACATGTCCAAAGAACATGTATGAAACCAGAGGGGTGTTTCACAAAGAGTTAAGTTTGACTTAGAGTCATGCTTAAGCGCCAATGCACATCCAGTATTTAACGTGTAATCTCATTGATAGACTTTCCAATAGTGTGTGTCCCCTGACCATGATTCTGACCAATACGGTGATGCGTAATATACAGTATGCAAGTAGGAATTTAAGTGGGACTTAAAGTCAAACTTAAATCTTTGTGAAACACCCCCCCCCCCCCCCCCCCCCCCCCCGCCCGAATGATTAGGTTAGTAAGCCCTGTAACAGCTGCCCATTTATTACTTTATTACTTTTATTTATTACTTTATTACTTTTTTACCTTATTCACTTTTGTTTGCCATGTTTCCAGATACAGCCAACACAGAACCTACTGATGATGAACAGAATGACCCAGAATACAACTTTCTGGCGGAAGAGGAACCAGAAGACAGAGAAGACTTCAGGACGGATAGGGCTGTCCGTGTCAGCAGTAAGTCACGGTGCCTTAATATTTGCATAGTGCTCTGATAGTCAACAGAGATTGAATCAAACTCAATTAACCACTGCTCTTCAGAGCTGTTTATATTTCTTGCAAATTATTTTTCTTAGGCAGCTTACCAAAATTGCCTAGTGCGAAAAGATGCATAAAGAATGCAAAATGCAATTTGTTATAACTGTTTGTATTCTGGGGTGCGTTTCAGCAAGTGTCTTGTCAGTGATTTTTACTGACAAATTTGCTCTCAGCCAATCAGATGCAAGAATTTCAGTAGTTATAACAGTTGTCGGTAAAAATCTCTGTCAAGAAACTTGATGAAATCCTCCCCAGAATACAAACAATTATAACAATGTGAGAAGCTCGAGTTCCCGGAACGGTAAAAATTTATTTGTGAGCTTTTTTATTCTGTCCATATCAGTTAGGAAGAATATCATAGTAAAAATGCCCCTAGAAAGGATTGCTCTTCAAATGCCCTCATATGGGAAATATGACAAGAAAAAGCTGAAAAGTTCGGGCATAGCATTCATCCCAGATTTATGTGTGATTCCATATATTAATTTCTTTGTTAAGTGCAAGTACCTTTGGGGGAAAGTAAGTGAATTTCTTATCAGTTCGATAGTCTTCCTAATCTCCCACTAGACACCTGTGTTTCTATACGACTAATCTAACTATCCCAGTTGCCTTGGAACAGTTTCTTTCACACTATGATCGCACGACGACCATAACTCCAGTTTATCTTCAAAAGGACACATGCATGTATATGATAGCACAGAACATGGTTGTATAATGAAGTAATTATTCTTGATTTGCCAGAAGCAACTACAAACTCTCCATCCTGCAAACAATATGCTGCTTGATATTTTATCACGAGAAATCATATGAACTCATATGTAATATATCAAGAAGTTTGATATTTTTATGTGGTGATCTCATTGTTTGATTTTGTATTTGATTTTTCTTAACAGAGAAAGAACTGAATGAACTTTTGGACGAGGTTGTTGAGGCAGTAAGTGTATACAACTGTTCTCACTTTGTTATCTCCCGATTTTTCTTGTTTTATCTGCATAAGAATTAAGTGGAATAGTTAATTGTGAATCAATATTATTATTATTTTTTTTTTTGTATTTGTATGTTTTATTGAATCATAAAACCAAAATTAAGAAAAATTACAATATTTACAAATAATTACAACAGATCAGGATATTGTTACAATATCAATATTATTTTTAGTATTCATTCATCTCTTTCATCATATACCTGTTTATATCTACATTTATATTTCCTACATTCATATGGTAGTCTTTGATTCATGATAGGACATTTTAAAAATCTGCAGTTGGAAATTGTTACCTGTTTATTAAATGACTTGAAATACATGTATGCATAGGCCACAAACTTTCAAGTTTTTGAGGGATGACATGATCTCTGCTTTTTATGCAAAATGAATAACAGCAAATTGCGTGAGAATGGTATTTTTTAATGATAAAAGAGAATTGTATATTCTCACAGACTTGATTATCCTCCGAAGCTTCTGTATTTTGCTCAAATGTTCAGTTTCTTGTTTGATCTTCCTCAGTATGGTGATGAAGTAGACTGGTTGGATGACTTTGACATGGAAAAATTTGACCAGGAACCCGAGTCCTCCCTCTTTGGTTCCTTGATCCAACAAAAGCAGAAATTCTCCCCTTCCAAATTTTACACCATGCCTTCCGCTGCACCGTCCTCCCCTTCCCCTGTTCCTGGAGCATCTACGTCATCAAAGTTTAGACTTGGAGAAGTTCTGTCCTCAATCATAGCAGCAGCATCAGCAGAAGCAGCACCCATAGAAACGGTAGCAACAACATCAATAGAGGCAACAGCAGCTTCAGCAGCAACAACTTCAGCAATAGATGCAACCATGGCAGCACAAGCAACGTTCCAGCCAACATCAGTAGCAGCAACTTCAGAAGCAACGATATCCGCGGCAACTCAACAACCACTTCCCCCTCTGCAGCAACAACAACAACAGCAGCAGCAGCAACCACAGCCACAACTACAATCAACAGCAACAGCCCCTGTGGCAACAGCTACAGCTCCTGTAGTAGTTCAGCAGGAAGTTTCTGCAGCTAGTGTCCGGCAGGCTCCCCCTGTAGCGTGGACCATTGAAGCCAAGACACTGCCTTCACTCACCTTGAGTGGGGAGGAGCTTGAACAATTTCAACAGCAGATGCAACAAGTACGTATGATTTCTTACAGTTGGACACGTTCAACCCTTTGCTCTGACGTAGGCCACAATACTGTGTGTACATTTTATGCAGAAATCCTAATAAAAGGATCCCTGTAGGTATATCATCATCTGCAGAATGCCTGAACATGGAAGGTCTGCAGAAACGGAGTTCGTACTGAGTTAAAGATACAGCATGCTTTAGAAATTGATGAAATCAAAGTGGATAATGTCATGCATTGAAGCATGCATGATGTTCTTTGCTTTGAGAAAATGACTGTTATCACTTTAGATATCTTCTTGTTGCTAATGTTCATGCAATTCAATGTATTGGTTTTCATTGATATATTAGAAAGTTTTAGAGATAGATATGAAGTGTTTATTAATTAATGTTTTGAACTAAAATCTAGTTTAAATGTATGTTCTTATCTGTTTCCCCTGACCCTTTATGAGAATGAAGCAAAAAGGCAAATACTGCTGCTTTATTATTCATCCTTTTCTTGAACCAGAAGTAATGAACTAAATAGGATAATCCATTTGCAGAAAATTTTAAGAATATCTGCTTAGTACATTGTATATTTTCCCATTCTACAAAGGGATTCTGCGAAAGTAATAGATGTGTCAATCGATTCTAATTCTGTTGTTTTTTTTCTTTTGCTTTTACAGCATGTTCAGCTGCTGTGTCAAATGCATGTGATTGCCAGGGAAAACGACACCCTTACGGATTGTGCAAACCAGGCAAAGCAGTTCTTGGTAAGCTTAGGTTATTCACATATTCTGTCATGCAGTACTACTCATTTTACCTATGTCAAATCATAGAGCAATCAAGATAAGATCATTATGGCATTCCTAAACTCCTGTTGAGCTCCCATTTTGGGTCTCGTTGCATAAAACTTACCATTGATGGTAACTTTGCCATCAGTGGCTACTTCCATGGAAACCTCGAATTTGATTGGCTCTTGAGCAATGTTACCATGGTAGTTACCATTGATGGTTAGTTTCATGCAACCCGTGGCCCAGGTCTACATCCAGAAGGGTTGTGAAGGTTGACCATGTTTAAGTCTAAGGAGTATGTGGCTATAGCCCTTGATTATCTGTATTTGTATGGGCATAAGCCAACAGTAGTGAACTACATGCTTTGGGGCATACATGTATAAGGTATCACTATGAACATGGCGGACAAAGAAAGCGGACAAAATAAACAACCTCTCATTCTACCCTTCACAACGGTTCTGGTAGTCAAAAGAACATCCCTTCACAGCTATTATGTTTAATCCTGTAGTTCCAGGTGAATATGCATGTGACACCTGTTCCACATATTTTAGACAATAGCAGTGAAGGGATGTTCTTTTGACTGCCAGAACCATTGTGAAGGGTAGAATGAGGGGGTTGTTTATTTTGTCCGCTTTCTTTGTCCATCATGTTCATAGTGTATTTCTGATAAGTGCTCACCATAGTCCAGAGTTGAAAATTGATATGAATCCTTCATGAACCAAATGGACCCACAAAAGAGTTAAGATGGAAAATCATCCTGATGATTTAAAGTCGAGTAGTGAACATTTTTACCTTGGCATCCCCCTTTCTTCGTAAGGAGTTATCAGATCCTTTTCCCCTCCGAATTCTTTTGAATTTCACTCCCCAGAGAGAATCAGAAGGGATCCCTGAAATGCCTAGAGCAAGTACTCTGCCCTACTTTGACAAAAGGAAGCAAGTGACATATCAACCAATTATGAGTTATTGATATTTTCACATATCATGGAGTGTGCTCTTCCAGGCAAAGTTTTATGCATGAACAATCATCCTACCAAGAGATATGTTAGGCAAGACATTGTGTTATTACATTGACATCATCATTGTAAATGACAGATACATTTTGCTCATTTACAGGAAATGTCACTTTTGTCACTTGCTGCCTTTTGCCAAAGTAGGGCAGTAGTGTAAATAGTCCATTGTTTTATGCACATTCACAATATCTGCACACTTCTTTCATTTCCCCCTCTACCTAGGCCGAGCTGGATCTACTTGCTGGTGTGAATGAAGATGGAATGAAGAGTCAGGCGAATGTGGCTCAGAGGCCTCACAGTTTCCAGTCTTTCTTTCGCTCATGTAACTTGGGCGGAGCCCTGGAGTTGATCAAGACACCCAGGCTGCCGTCTCACAAAGAGGAGGAGGAAGAGGAATATAAAGGTTAGAGTTGGCGTCTTACAATGACATCTCTTTTAATACACCTGTGTATAGAAAATGTAAAATAATTTTGAAAGAGGGAGAGTATTATTGTCTCATAGAATGCATTTTTGCAATTCACAGAAGTTTCACAGAAGTTTCACAGAAGTTTCACAGAAGTTTCTTGCCTTAAAAGTTGCTGTGGGTAACAATTCATTTTTTTTTGAGGATTTGCTAACACTTGGGGCTTAAAGCTTGGATAAGCTTTGCACAAGGATACCTCAGACTTAGTCTCGAACCTTTGCTGTCATTTGTCTTTGACCAACTCTGTATCACATGATCCACTTTCCTTTCTCCTCTATAAACTTTTCCAAAAATTTGGACATTTCCGTGAAAATATCAATTACACTAAAAATACCCAAATGTAGGAATGAATGGTAACCCCAAAGATACCGTTTTCTTCGCATCCATCATGTTCTGTGTGGTATTCAGCTAACTTCTTAAAATCTAAATGAAGGCATTTCCTTTTGTTCAAAATAATTGTATGTGTACAAACAGGTTATTGTTGTCCTTCTTGCTGCTGTTGTTAAGCACTGAAGATTTCAGTTGAAAAAGTATTGAGGGCCAATTCTCCATGACAAGGTTACCCATACTGGCAATAGATATACCACTGCATATGCTTAACCTGCAAAATGAATTCGATTCTCTAGCATCATCCCCATGGGTTTTTGTAATGTTAATACATATTCCACTCTATTTGCACCTGGGATAAATTATTTTCTTTCAAGAATTCCACACGGACAGGTGAATAATTTTTGATAGTGTTGTGTTAACACCTTTTTAATTTTATGTATTCATGTACCTTGCAGATAAAAAACCGGGGTCAAGATCAAAGGCCCAACCACTCCCCTCTGATCTCTGCAACATGATTGCAAAGAGTGATGTCTTCATTCATGCAGAGCTTCTACCTAAGAACATGTTCTACGACATCTCCAGAAGTTCCAAAATCATCTTTGTGGAGGGTGAAGACAAGTATGTGAAAATCACATAGTTTAAGGGAAATTAGATGAAATGGCAGTCTCTGTGTAGAGTTAGTTGTGCTGTCTGCTTATAACTTGCATTATACAGAAATGTGATACTAGTATATAGTGAAAAAAATGATTATTTATGCTTAAACTCTAAACTTAACCTTTGTAACATCGTGGGGTTGTTCATGCATTTTGGTTTCTAGATTGTGTAGGATATCATACTTTCATCGAGCACATGCTAAGTGGATAAATTTGATCAGCCTTCTTTTTCACTGCATATTCCATTTGATCTATGAAAGTAGTATTCTCCTCTTCATCATAGAATAGGAGACAAGGCCCCTTGCCTTCAATGATATTGAAATTTGTCATGTGTATTGTCCCATTGAGGATTATTGTTTAACTGCAAATGAATTTATTGATTCTAATAAAGGTATTTCTTCTGTATGCCCTCTTTGCTGCCTTTTCTTTCCTTTGATGCACCATATGGTTTGGGTTTTGAATTCCTGTTTTAGGGCACTTACCTTTTTTGGTAAGACTTTACCGTAATCTATTAGAACCTATCTCTACCAAGATGATCCAAATGTATACTTGGCAGGAAGAATTCCTGAAATGCTTAAGTGCCTTATCATCATAGCTCGGCTAAAGCATGTTTGTCACCTTAATCCTTAGGAAAAGTGTCACATGCATTTGTTCTTATTATTACCATGGTTTTATGTCTTTGTATCTCTCCTCTGTAGATTGCTTACGAGGGGTCTTGATCAGTTCAGCAAGTACGACAATGGTTTTCATTTGATCCAGAGTCTGATGATGCCTTGTAAAACATCAACTCAAATAAGAAACCGTATCAAGAACCTTACTTGCCATCGTAGATCTAAAGTTGATGTCACCAATCCCATAGTGGTAAGTAGTGGAAAAAAAAGCAAAAATTATTGTAGTGGTAAATGATGATGGTAGTGATATTGATGATGATAATGATGGGAATAATGATGATCACGACAATGATGATGATGCTTATGATGATGTGGATGTGGATGACGATGATGATGATGAGGTTGATGAGGTTAATGATGTTGGTGGTGATGATGATGATGATGATGGTAATGATGATGATGATATGTTGATGATGGTGATGTTGTTGATGATGATGATATGTTGATGGTGATGTTGATGATGATGATGTGGATGATGATGATGAAAATGAGGATGAATTGATGATACTGATGTTGATGATGATGATGATGATGATGATGACGCTTATGATGAGGATGAATTGATGATACTGATGTTGATGATGATGATGATGATGATGATGATGATGATGATAGTGATGGGGTGTTAATGATGGGGCGTTCATGATGGGGTTGATGATGATGTTCATGATGATCTGTAACATAAAATGTCTTTTTCAGGAGGAATATCTACACTTACTCTTATCTGTCTTTTTCATTTTCCCCCTTCCCTCTTTCTCCAGTTTCCCTCATCTTCTTTTTATACAACTATTATGTAAAAATGAAATATTGTGTATTGCTTTATTACGTCTTATTGTAATGTACATTCCTGCAATTCATCCTTTGGGCTCCCATGTGGTTTTTAGCAACTACCTTTTTGAATTCCAGTTCAAATTTAGATGGTATGGATAATAAAAAGGATGATGATGATGATGATGATGATGATGATGATGATGATGATGATGATGATGATGATGATGGTAATAAAGATGGTGATTATGACGTTGGTAAAGTTCTTGTGTAATATTACATTATTATACAATGTCCATATGCACTAGGCCTGATTTGGACTTGCCAAGACTCTTTGATGCCATTTTTCTTTTACTTTGAGGATTTTTTTGATATATAAACACATTGTAAAAGAACCTCTGCATGTATACCACCTGCTTGTAAGGACCATCTTTTTTGTCATCCACGAGCCATCTTTCTGTACAACTTTCACTCTAGTACCAGCATGCCTTCTCTTTGAACTCACCCTTAACAGATCTACAAGGGTACCAAACAGCTGGTAGATTCACCTTCCATGTGTGCGGTGGTGAAACCTCATGAAGCTACCGCCCCTCTCAACATGCGGAACAACAAGAAACTACCGAAATGGGTTCTCAACATCCAGGTGAATTCACACAAACATATTTATACATTTGGAATCTTTTCCAGTGGTTATGGAATTTTTGGTTGAGGGTGTTGACAGTTGCTTCGTAATGTGGTATAATTAATGTATGTCAGTGTCTCACATTTTAGGACAACTGATAATGTAAAACAAGAAAGTTTTTTTTCACAATTTTTATTTGACTTCTGAACAATCTTGCTCATACATATAAATTTCAACATTGTTATTCACTCAGTTTGTTGGATGACCTTTTTGCACATCTGGACCCTTTACATTGTTCTACAGCATCTAAATGAATTTGACGTAGTGAAAATAGATTTTGACCTGCACTCTTTTTCTTGAACATAACATATAAACCTTTCTGATCAGCTTTACAATTATAGTCCACACAAAGTCATCAATTTTGTCAGTGTTGTGTATTGGTATGTAAATCATGCTGAAGTTGTGGAAGTTAATGTTTTTCGTCAAATGCTTTGAACATGATGTAGTTCTACTCATCTTTAGCATTTATTGTATGATGTTGTTACTATTACAGAATTGTTATGTCACTGCAAGTTCCATTACACCAGTTTGAAATAAATTTCTTCTCATGTCTGCCCACAGGGTGTGCAAGCTCACATGAAGGAGTGCCTGCGGGAGCAAGAGAAGGAAGCAAGACGTCCGCAGACTCTATCTCCCCTCAAGCCAAAGGTCCAAATCCCAATTCAGATTTCTGCTGCCCAAGACCAGAAGATAGGCCAAGTTAAGGTCCAGGTCCAGGTCCAAGACAAAGGGGCAACAACAAGCAGCTCCATTCCAATCATCACCCAGTTTCCCTCTGAAGCAGCCCATTATATTCTTTCTTCAAATGTTGGCCTGGCTGCTAAAGGACTGATACTGCAGCCTGGTCAACAGATCCTGTCACAAGGACTACTTCCTAGGACTGTCTGTGAGGTGAAGTACGTCATAGACAGCCCCCAGATGTCAGCCATTGCGGCAGGAAGTGTAGCTGCAGAGGGTCTACCGAATGTTGCACAATTTTCCACTGTTGCAGAAGCTGTTCCTGCACCCACAGCTCAAGTTATATCAACTCCGAGTACAAATCTTGCGGTAAATGTTCCGTCAAGCAGTACTGTGACTCTTGCTTCACTTAACACTAACCCACAACAGTCAGTGTCCATGATAGCATCACAGATATCTCAAACTGTACCCCAAGAAACTGTGAGTGCTGATGCTACTGAGATGGGAGCATCTATAGTGAATGTTAAATCCTCTAGCCCTTCCCTTGTGGAATTGCAGAACACTCAAGCTCATGCAAACACTGCACCACATTCTGTGGTAAGAACTCTTCAGTTCTCTGATGCTCCTCCACCCACAGGACAAGCAACATCTTTGAAATTAGAGGCTGAGTCTTGTCAAACTAATGGAAGTGATAGAGGTGCAGCACTGTTGCCCCAAACTCAAACAGAGCATGTTCTGCATACAACTCAACTACATGAGCCTAGAGATTCTGTGTGGCATGGAAATCAAGAAGCCGCATACCAAGGTGTTGAAAGAACAGCACAAGCTGAGGCATTGCAGTCATTGTTTAGTAGCAGGAGAAGGACTTCTTCGGTACCTCTTGGAGTTAAGCCGAGAGATACTGTGAGGGATATGATTCTGAGAAAGAGGAAGAAAAAGAAGCTGTCCCCAAGGCGCAAGTTTGAAGGTTTTGTTAGCATGTCATCTCTGGCCTCAAAGGGTATGTCTTCCTTGAATAAGTTTAAGCTAGGCACTGCAAGAAAGAGTCCAGGGAAGCACCATTTGAAAAGCCCTGCTGCCAAACATTCACCTGGCAAAATGACAGTGAGAATGGATAGTGAAAAGGAAGATTCACCTCCTCCTTCTGCAAAAACGAACCAAGGATCAGCAGAATCAGGCAAAAGCAACAGGACTGAAAATACCTTAGTGGATAAAAGAATGAATGATGCAGATGAGGATTGTATTCCTTTGGAAGCTGCTTTGAGACAGTTAGATGAGGAGGAAGAGACTGTGAGGACGTCAAGTCCAAAAGTAATTGCCATAGAAAACCTGGTCTCTCTTACTTGTGAGGAAAGTCCATCTGAGATCAGTGCTTCTCCTGTGAAAGCAGCTAAGGAGGTATCCGTAACAACTGCTCCAACTGCCAGCTCTGAAACTGGGCCCAGTCCAAGTACCAAACACTCACCTTTGCAGATGACAGTAAGAATGGATGATAAAGTACCAATTGAGGTGCCTGTACCTGTAGGGATAAGCTCTGAGCCCATGCAAGGAATCACAATTGGAAACTCTGTAGGAAGTGCCAGTCAGATCCTCGCTGCAAACAGAGTGCAGAGTCCGAGCATGGAACCCTCCAGGACAGCCTCCCCTGTAGTTGGCTCTGCTGCCATACCAGAGGGGGATTCCTCACCAATTGTATCCAGCTTACCAGCTGTCCAACAAGAAGACACGACTAGTCAGATGTCCGAGGGTGCAGCCAGTGTTAGCAGCAACCCCAAGCTGCCCTTTGATCCACCCCATGACCAATCAGAAATGATGGCATCCACAGCCACCGGTGGCAAGTCTCCTACCCTAGATGAACAGCCTTCAGCCAGGGAGTTTCTTTCTGGAGGAGAACAAGGTGGCCCAGGGGAAGATGGTGAGGAGGAGATGGAGGTGGGCAGGAGGAGCAATGTCAAGGTAGCTGCCAAGAGAATCAAAAGCAAACTAAGGAAGGATTTGGAGTCAACAGTAGTCCTCCTTGATCCAGACATTGTCAACCAAGACCCCCATGTAAGAATCCTAAAAATGAAAAGTTTCCTAAAAAGCTCTAAATTTCCCCAACTTACACTTGTCATGGGTATAAATAGAAGTGTGGGTATTCCCAGTCAGTCAGTGTACATTATGTTAAAAATCTATAAATTCCATTGAAGTTATTGTAGGAGATGAAATGTGAAAAGAGGATCCCCCAGAAGATTGAATGAAGAGAAGACTGGACTAAATTGATATGTGAATAATGTATGAGGAGGGATGAAATATTTTTTCTTGCCTTTGTGCTTACTTTGTAAACTGTCAGTATACTGTAAGTATACATCCGACCTCGCTTATCCAGCCTTTTATCAGGACTCCTCTATTACACGGCCACCTCTCCCAGCCAGCTTCCCTCTTTTATTCTTCATCCTATTCACCGAAAAGCCTGGGATAGCGTAACATCTTGGGCAATTTTCTGTTTTGTTTTATTTTATTTTATTTTCATCTCATACAAACAGAAAGATATTATTGATCATTTACAATCATCCACAACACCAAGGAGATAGATATTTTACAGCAAATAGACTGCTCTACCCTATAAATTTTCATAGAAAAGGTGTCCCACTACATTACTCTCATATCTAGCCATTTCACTTATACGGATGGGTGCCGGTCCCGACCCGGATGGATAAGCGAGGTCGGACTGTACTTCCATGCTTTGAGCTGTTTTTTTTAAAAACCATTTTCAGTGTGTTTTAGTGCAAAAGGGATCATTTTACATCACTCAATCGGTACCACTCTCAATAATGTGGCTAGAAGAAGGATGTAATAACCTATTGTAATTTTATCACTTTGATTTGCAGAAAGAAGAACGTGAGTTTGCATTTGCTAGGGATTTTCTGGACAGAGTAAAGGTAATGCTAAAACTGTTTCTACCCTCATGTTGTAAAATGGGAACTTTGAATTTCATTGCTCTAGATTCACCTGTTTTTTGGGCATGCATTGTGAAAGCTCTGTTTTCCACCATTGTCCTTGTTTTATTTGTTACATATTTGTGCAAGTTGTTATGAATGGAATAAATTTACATGTTATAGGGAAATAAAGCATGTTATTCACTCCACTTACATGTACTTGCTTGACAAAAGTTAATATTTTATTTCACTCTTCTGTTTTTATTTATTGAGCTGTAGAATGTTCAGTAAAAATGCAGGATAGATTGGGAAAAATTAAAATTTTTCTAGGTAGAAAGAAAATGCAGTATTTTTCTGTTTCCCGACTCTTTTTTTTTTCTTGTATTGATGAATAAATCACTGTGAATTATTTCTTGTAACAGGATGCCTTGAGTGACAACCAGGATCAATATCGTAATTTCCTGCGAGTCTTCAATGAACATTCTGAGGATCCAAACTCATCCATTGCAGATGTAAGTTCCATTCGCAGTCATCATGCGAAGCTCATGCTTGGCAGTTTGTTCCACCACTCACAAATGGACATCAAGTCAATTCAAATTGTTTTTACTTTCTTTTTGCAAAGGACGAAATGTTCAGTTTGTTTCTCTGTCCTTCGAATTTCAGTTTAGTCACTCTCATGTTAATCGTATGGTTATTCACACCAGGGTTCAACTTTGCAGGTTATGTACAGTTTTGGTAGGCCCTCCAAAAGTTTTTGTCGGGTTTTGCTCAGCAGCAAGGTAGAATCAAAACTAAAATATTCTACAAATGAAAGGCGAAAAATCCTTTTGATGCCAGGGGAGCATTTCATGAAGAGTTTTGTCGGTGATTTTCACTGACTAATTTGCTGTCAGCCAATCAGATGCAAGGATTTTCAGTAGCTTGTAACATTTGTCGGTGATTTTCTCCGACAAAACTCTTAAAGAAAAGCTCCCCAGGTCTCAGGATGTAAAGACACACAGGCTGTGAAGCTACATGTACACATACACACTCCACACTGCATTATCTTCATTACCTTGAAGTAGTACTCTACCCACAAGAAGAAGAAGAAGGCCTGCACTCATACTGCACTCATATAAAACCAATGAGCGTTCTGTTTACATGACAAGTGTGGGAAACACTTTGATTATTGTACGGGGAGTGGTCGGGATGCAGGGGTCCTAGCGTAGGGCACAATGTAACCGTTGCATTTTGTTCATTTCATATATTTGCATTTAAATTCTCTGGAAATCAGGAATGGAATATCATGTGATCTCATGCATATATCTCACAATGAGAGACTATATTTAAGCCGTGTCATGCCAATTATTTTTTTGCTTCCAAAACTGTAGATGAGCTTTAACCCATATATTGCTGTGCCCCCCCCCCCCCCCCCTTGAATGCTTGTTGATTAGTACATGAATTTGCTATTAAGTGCAAATATTTAACCAAGTTTCTCTCTTTATAGAAGAAACTACTTCTGGGTCCCATTTCATAAAACTTGTTATCAATAACAAGTTTCAGTAACTGTTATAAGCTACCGAAATCCTTGCATCTGGTTAGCTGAAAGCAAATTTGTCATAGAAATGTGGCAGTTGTTCTGGTAACAAGTTTTATGAAAGGGGGGCCCAGAAACAGAAACTTGGTTGGATAGTGCTAAACTGCACTTGAGAGTAGCTTGCTCTCAAAGAGAGCTTTAATTCTGTGGCTTATCTTATCTTGTCTTACTTCACATTATCAAAAGGAAGCATGTATATATGAACCAAACATGAAGAGTTTTCAAAGCGCCTTCTAATCAAGATGGAAAGAAAAACTACTTAAAGCACCTATACTTGGGCATTTTATTAGAAGGGAGATTACCAAGGGTGTATTAATTTGTTATATTGGATGATTCATCTCTTTTGACAGTTATACTACTCAGTAAAGGAGGTATTGTCAGATAGACCTGATTTGATAGAGGAATTTACTGCCTTCATGCCTCCGGATGTAGCTCTGCAGTGTGGCGTGGTAAGTGAAGTGTATTATCTTACTGTTAAGTGCTTAAAAACTGTTGTCCAGTCTATTTCATGGGCAAAAAAAGAGAGCTTGTAAGCAAGGTTTGAGAACAAACTGTTTGGCAGGAGATAATGAAGAGGAATAATTCCTAACTAAAAAAAAAAGTAAGAGTGATCATTTATCCATTTGCCATTGCATTGTTTCAGACTTTGAAATGAATCAATTGTGTAGAAGACTGAGAACTGCTGCATCAGGTGATTGATCAAAAAGATTCAAATACTAGTAAAGTGAATTGCAGTTTTGCATAACACCTCCAGAAAATAGTATGTCAACATTCTGAACCATATATATATATTATCTATATCAGGACAAACATTTCTAAATCATGTAGGAGTTTTTGAAATTAGAAAAAAGATACTGTTCGTGTCATAATGGAAGTGTTGTGGCAAAGTCTGTAAGAATACGTGCTCAGCAAGATATTTAATCCACCTTTGCTGCACTCTACCCAGGTGTATAAACAGCACTGCTGGGGTATTAATAATAATGAATTGTTAGCATCTTGAGTACCCTTTGGGTGGATATGTTGTGCGGTATGAATATCTTCATCATCATCATCATCATCATTATGATTATTATTATTATCACATAACCTACCATTGGGCGAATCTAATGAATAGGTTTATTTCGTCACAATAGGGCAGGAGAGTGTTGGTGAATCGAACCTACGTTAAGGTGAATTCAAACAATAGGCCTAGACAAAAGGATTCGCCCTAACGCCGCAATAAGTGTTAATATTATTAATACTGTTATTATTATTATCATTATTATTATTATTATTTATTTTTATTATTATTATTAGTAGTAGTATTAGTAGTAGTAGTAGTAGTAGTAGTAGTAGTAGTAGTATCATTATTATTATTATTATCATCATTATTATAATTATTATCATTATTAGTATTATTATCATCATTATTATTATTATCATTATTATTATTATCATCATTATTATTTTTATTAATTATAATTAATATTATTATTATTATCATTATTATTATTATCATTATTTTTATTATTATTATTTTTATTATTATTATTATTATTATCATCATTATTATTATTATTATTATCATTATTATTATTATTATTATTATTATTAAATTATCTGTTATGATAGTTCGTGATTGTGGCATAATCGTCTGAGAATGTTTCAAAATCTCTTTTCCTTATTTCAGTTCTTGGAGTGTCTGGAGTTCTCCAAGGCCAGACTGTTCCTCAGGCAGGTAGAGGTTCACTTCTACAAGCAGCCAGCTCAGATACAAAGAATCATCAAGACCATGATACAGTGGGGAGAGACACAGCGGAACTATCAAGATGTAAGACATTATGAAGATGGATCATGATGTCATATTTGCCCTAACTTTATACAAACTTGATTAGGCCACACCTTTTTGCCGCCAGAAGGCGAAAAAATATGTCTCTTGTCTCGGCATTTAAAATTTTTTGCCACCTCATATCCTATTCATTTTTACACAAAAAAACCGCTGGGGTTATTGCAGGGGTTTTTCCACTTCATATGTGAACAAGCCTTAACAAGTAGGAGATGGTGTCATGTTTGATATTGAGCAAAATGCTAAGTGAAAAGGGACTATGACTTGGCTTAGCATGTAGCAGGTCAGTTTTTCTCCTCCCCTTTATTTTCTCTCTGTTTTATCCTCTTTTTCCCTTGTCTCAATACACATACACATGAAGAAAAAATTTCACTATTCTGGTGCAGTCCATATGATCAGGTAAATGCAGTCCTTTACATAAACTCATGAGGCTGGTCACATATGGGGAAGGAAGCTGTAAAGGGGTTTTAAGCACATTTTTTGTGTGTACAAAGTGAATGGCAATGAAATTTCCCGAAATAATTAATTGTGTGTTATGAACTGTACTTAACCCCAGTCCCCCTCCCCCCACCACTACCCCATCCCCCCATCCTCCCATCCCCCCCCCCCCATTTTCCTTTTCATATTTGAATGGGTCTTTATCTCTTCTTTCCAGCTAAAGGATGCATTGATACCACTTCTGAAAGGGCAGCCTCACCTGGAACAGGAACTCTCCATGTTGTTCCCAGATAGCAGACCACCAGAGAATTACATGATGGACTTTGAGGAAATCAATCTCACAGATGAAAAGAAAATGCCTGTAAGATATCTTGTCTGTTTACCTACTTCATTTCATTATAATAGACCTGGGCGTGTTTCACAAAGACTAAGATTGACTAAAATCTCACTTAACTATGGCTGGCCATTCATGTCACTATTTTTTTTCACCATGGATTTCTCAAAGGATTTGCAATTCATGGTCACAAGTCTGCAGAACTGACAATTTTTTATAGTTCATTGATGAAGAAAACAAGAAATGTAAATTCTGCAAATCTGTGACCTTGATTTGCACATCCCTTGAGAGACCGATGGTGAAAGCAAACAGTGGTATGAATGGCCTACCATAGTTAAAAGCGATTTGAGTCAATCTTAGTCTTTGTGAAACACGCCCCAGTTAGGAGTTAGCTCATGTCACAAATATCTGCAGATATTATAAACATGGAGAGGTCCTTTTTATATACTTAGAATAATCACTCCCAAAGTGACTAAGGTGCCTTTAATAGCATTTTCTTTTCCCTTTTGAAAAGAATGCTTCTACCTGGGTATCATGGAATGCACCATGGGTGCACAATAATTAGCACATATCAAGAACTCATGTAAGTGGGTTTTAGATTTTTGGTACAAATGACCTTTATCTGCTCAGATTGTATATACGAACTGGCTTATACAAGAATGTAATTCATTTCAGAGTAAAATGTAATAAAATGTGATGTTGCCTCTATGTTCTTGAAAGTTGTTGGTTGTGAACTATTTCAGGTTCATTGGCTAACTGTGGAAATAACAGGCATTAAACTGAGCATAATTGTAATCTTCATGAATAAAGTAGAATACAAATATAGAGGGTTGCTTTTGAGGTTCAGTTTTGTAGCTCCAATACAAAACTGAAGTTTAGTTTGACTTTGAACAGTAAATGAAAACTCTCTGACTTTGTATTTCAGTAGGATTTGTTGATGTTTGGAAATTGCACCTTGAATAAATGTTACACATTCAGCTGTCTAGATAAATGAATATAGGATGCATATTAACCTTTGAAGAGAAGCTTCAGTTCTGGGAAAAGTGAAAAATAATTTGTGAGCTTTGTGATTCTTCCCATGTCAGTAAGGAAGAACAGTAGAGAATAGTAAAAATGTCCCCTAGAAAAGATTGCTCTTCAAATGCCCTCATATTGGAAATATGACAAGAAAAAGCTGGAAAGTTTAAGGGTAAGATTCATGCCAGATTGAAGTGTGGTCCCATATACTCATTTCTTTGTGAAGTGCAAGTAGCTTGTGGGGAACATATCAATTCTCAGTAATCTCCAAATCTCACAATAGACACAACGCTCCCAGTTGCTTCGGAACAGTTTCTTTCACACTGTGATTGCATGGCCAGAACTCCAGTTTATCTTTTAATGTTATTTGTGCTTGTTTTTGGTTCGTTTGGATATGATTCATGTAAACTAAAGGGAAGGATAAGCACTTATACAATAATTTTCTGAATTTTTCAGTGTGATGACTTTGAAGAGATTGAGCTGTCGGAGAGTGAAGAAGAGGAAGAAGGCACTGTAGCCAAGCAGCAGGGTAGGGGTGCTACAGATAGGGTAAGGGCTCTTTATTTTGTCCTTTGCAGTCTAAAGGTGTGCTCAGATATGACACGACACACCCCCATGACAGATCCCACAGTTTTTTTGTGTGTGTAATAAAGGAATGGAATATGAGATGGCAAAAAAAACCAAAAAAAAAAACAACACTGGGGCAAGAGGCATATTTTTTGCCTACTGGAGGCAAAAAGCTGTGGACCAATCAAATTCTTAAAAAGTTAGCACAAAATATTTTGTAATGAGATTGGATTCGCAACTTCTGACAAAAATCTGTTTTATTTGAGCGTTGACGCGTAAATGACAGATTCTCTATATACTTGTGTTTTATGGTGTCAAATAAATGAAGTTATTTATCTAAAAAGATAAATTTGTATTTGTGTTTTCATTATCATTGCACAACAGATCTTCAATAAAGGAAATAATAAAGACAATTTTGATCTCCACCCACAAAATTTAATTTGTTGTTTTTTTTTTATTATGTTGAAAACGTTACATATTTGACAGACAAATACTACTTGTTCATGAGCTATTTATATTTGAAACATTTGTAGGAAAAAATGGGAGACCCCTTTTACCAAATAGTATCATATTCGTATACCATATATGTTCCTTTCTTAAATTGACGCAGTAAAAATTTCAGACTCGTGTATCTTCATAACGCAAACTGAATTTTGCCGACGGTAGTGGAAACGTTACTCCGATCTGTCAAAATCTGTCAAATTCCCAGTAATCTAAATATCAGTAAATCAAATGTACACTGTAACCTGCAGTTAATAAATATTACATTTAGAAGGTGCAAAGTACGATAAAAACAAATTTTAATCGACCTCGGAAATTACTAGCTTATTCCCTTCGGGCGTGTTATCGCGGACGTTACTCACTACCCCTTGTCTGTCAAACGCATCAAGTAACGTTTCAATTTTTTATCTCCAGCTGTTAGAAATTTTAAGAAATCTCATTTGATGTGATAATCATGGACGAAGAAGTGTTTAGAGAGCATTTAAATTTCACAGTTTTTCTAGCCCTCAAAAAAATGTAAATTTTCCAAATTACTACCCGAAACAATGTCTGTCAACTTTCATCACGGTACTTCGATATATAACGTACATATAACGTTTCCACAAAACGGGTCCGTCATGATCACCACGTAAGGATTTTAAATTCAAACGTACTTTGTCATGCTAATTCAATCGCTGATGTTTATCATAGTATGACAGACACAATATTTTAATGTCCGTATTTTTTATTAAGTTCAGGAAATGTGCAAAACGTTACGACTTAGTGTCAGTTGACCGACATGACTAGAACGTTATGGGCTGCTTGACAGAGCGACTCACGTTGCGCGCCACGTTGCTGTATTCTTGACCGACCGATGCTGTGCAGTACGTGCATTTGACAATAACGTCACAATTTCGCGGTTCTGCAGCTGATCAGCAGACAGGCGCGATGATCGTGAAAATCTTCCGAGCAGTGGCGGTCGTATCCAGGCGACCAAGATCGGATTTGTCAGATATTAAGAACAGAGATTAACGGTAAGCGACATTCTTACTTGCGTTTTTGTAGGTGAATGACAATTCTTAAAAAGAAAAATGTCTGAATCTGATGAACAGGAGCAAAATCTCGTATGTTTTTACCTCACTCTTCCCTAAAACATCCCAAACTCTCCCCAATGTCCGTCTGTGTAGTCCCATGTGTAGACTTTTTCGTATGTTGGTGTAGGTACAACAGATTCGTTTTCGATTATGGCATTTATCTAGACTATAGTGATTGTGAAAACAATATCAAAACCACAAGAAGAAGAGACTTTGTATATTTCTTAATGAAAATTTCAGAAAGTTTAATGTGTCAATTTCTGCCAGTTTATAAACAGTGACAATGAGGGTTGATCCAGAGAAGAAAGCCCGGCAAGCTGAACGTGCCCGGAAGTACCGCCAGGGTCTGTCTGAAGGTGAGAGGCAAAGGCAGAGGGAATTGGCCAGGCTAAGGCAGCAACGATTCCGAGAAAGGAAAAAATGGTAAAGTTGTTTGATTACTAGTATTTGAATTGAAGTTATAGATCTAGATATTGAGTCAGTTTTTCTTTTTTAATGTGTGTACATTGGTGGTTTGTACAAGGTACCTGTATGTGTTTTAATGTAAACTGGAACAGTGAAATAAGTACCATGTATTAAATTAAATTTTACTTTTCAATCTACCTGTAAGTTGGAATCAGGCAAAAAGGAAGTTAGAAGGCCCGGGGGGGGGGGGGGGGGGGGGGGGGGGGGCCACTTACATTGATGAGTGGATACCATGCGCGACCAAAAAAACATGTAAAAAGGATGTCTTTTTCACGATAGGGCACGTTACGTACGTAACGTTATAAGGGTGTCAAAAACACAAAAATAATGAAAAAAGGGTATATATTTCACTCGGAAAATTACATGTTTGGGGTCGAATTTAAGGGGATGATAAAACAAAATTAAAATGTTTATAAAGGATGTCCTTTTTGCCCCAACACTTTGTCCGATTTGCGCGAGGTGTAGAAGCTGGGGTCGTACTAAACCGAATAAGGTAAAGCCGACAACTGAAGGACCCATAACAATAAAACATTCCTTTACTTGTTTAGGGGTTCATTTCAGGGAATATTTGCCAAGAGTATCGTTTTGTTTCCAATACTTGTTAAGGGTAGGGTTTCACACGCCAATACTTGTTAAGGGGTGCATTTTCAGAATATGGAAATTACGTGTTTAGGGTGCTTTTCGAGACCCCATGGTCGGGCATGGTATCCACTCGTGAATGGAAGTGGCCCCCCGGGTTAGAAGGATAATTTAGTTTACCCTAATTTTTTCAAGCCCTGCCAGGATTAAATGTTTGTTGATAAAAATTATGTGCCTTTTATGATAACTGTAAAAGTGGTTATTTTCACAGGATTAATTTTTCGTGCTTAGCCAAATATGATGCATTCCGCGATTTTTTAATTTCGCGAAAAGTCAGCTGTTTCCATTGAACAAAAAGGTAAACAAAAATATTTACGCATTTTTATTTCGTGCTATTCTCGCGTTGCGAGATATGCATGAAAATTTCCACTTTTACAGTAGTACATTGTTTGTTTCTAATATTTTGTAGATATTCCTGTTTAAATACATGTGGTTGAACACTATGCTGTTTTTAATGCACATCAATTTCACTTGAAATATATGAAATACATGTAAAAAGATGAATTACAGAAGGAAAGTGATTATAAATTGATTTATTACAAATTTGATCATTGCAAACTTTGTTTTATTTTCAGTCAAAGCAGGTTACCTCACCCAGCAGAGGCATTGAAGGTGAAGCTACCAATAAGGACCTCAAGCAAGAAGGATTCAGTCTCAAAGGCAACGCGATCGTCAGTTGAAGCAAGACGTGCCTACTGGAGGGAAAGAAAACAAGCTGAAAGACAAAGACTGAAAGAGAAGGAGCCACAAAAACTGAGAAGGATTCGAGAAAAAGATCGGAAACAAAAGAGAGAAAAGCGTGAAATGCAAAAGAAAGTTGCAAGTTCCAGAAGGTCAAATTGTGCATCACAGAATCCTTTCTACAATCAGAATACCTTCTACAATCATGTTTCCAAAGCAAGGAAATCATTGCCGGAGTCCCCAAGGAAGTTTGCGCAAGTTATCAAGGCACTTCTGAAAAACACCTCACCTCGAAAACAGGCAGCACTGGAGAAGGAGGGAATACAGTGGAGTACAAATCCCCAACTTTCACCACGTGAGCTGAAACTACTGCATCGAAAGTCAGCACTTACGTTGGCACGGAGGGTTTTGGCCAAAAAGAAGAAGCCAGGACGAAAACTCCCAAGGCATGTTGTGGAGAAAGTGCAGTCTTTCTACAAGCGAGGGGACATTTCGAGAATGCTTCCACACAAAAGGTATGCAACGAAGCGAGATGGAGCAGCATATGTCATGCAGATGACGCTCAAGAGGGCCTTCCAGACCTTTTCCAAGGACTCTCCACAGTGCAAAATAAGTTTTGCCGCCTTTGCAAAGTTAAGGCCAAGGAGTGTTCGACTCTTCTCAAGAAACTTTCATGACACATGCCTCTGTGTGTACTGCGCTAACATCATGTACAAGTTGCAAACAATCAAGAAGATTGTGAATTCTGGAAAGTGTCAGAGTCCCAGAATCACTGATGAATACCAGTTGATCGATCTCCTGCTCTGCCCTTTGCCTGCAAGTCAACGCTTTCACAAGGCAACTTGTATCAGAGGTGAGTGTGACAAATGCAGTGATCTTGGGAAGAAACTGACTGAGTTATGCCATGAATTACTGCAGTCTGATGATGGAATGGACGTAACTTGGAATCACTGGGAACGTCACACAATGACAGATGGAAAGTCTAAACGTGTCCTCAGTACAAAACATGGTACCCTTGGTGATCTCGTCGGTGAATTCAGAAATGATGTCCTTTCACCCACACAAGGTTTGAATTTCGTTCAACACCTCCACACTGCAAGGTGGCAGCAACGACAGTTCCAAAGGATTAAGGACAACCTACCTGACAATGTTGCATTGATGGTGATGGACTTTGCTCGGAACAGAAAGGTTTTTTACCAAGATGAGATAAAGGCAGCCTATTTCGGTCAACAGCAAGTCACAATGCATCCTGTAGTGTGCTACTACAGGGAGGATGGTAGTGTTATTCGGGAATCAGTTGTGTTCCTGTCAGATGACCTTGGGCATGATCACCATGCTGTTAACCACTTCTTGAAGTGCACAGAAGACTACCTGTCTGCTAACCACACCATCAACAGAGAAATCATATTCAGTGATGGGTGCACCAGCCAATACAAGGGACGCGGCTCATTTGCTGATTTGAGCCTCCAGACTGTGAGAACTGAGCGACACTTTTTTGGGTCTGAACATGGCAAAGGTGAAGGTGATGGTGAGATTGGCCTTATCAACAAAGCCATTGACCGTGCCATCTTGTCAAGGGAAGTAGTCATTAACAGTGCAGAAGAGATGTTCACATGGTGCTGTCAGAACTTGTCGTCCTCAGAAAGACCATCTCGCAGAAAATTCTTCCTTGTCAGAAAGGGCGAAATTAAGAGGAACAGACAAGAGACTGATGTTCACACCATGATGGGATGCAGGCGCCTACATCAGATCACAAATCTTCGTCCTTATGTTCTAAAGGCACGACAATTGTCCTGCTTCTGCGAGGAGTGCATGGAGGAGAGATTTGAAGGCTGCCTAAACACAGATCACGTTGGAAGTTTGCAACGCGGAAATTGAAGCTGAAGCATGCAGAGCATGAACCAGGTACTCCCAATATTCATTTTGCCCCTAAAAGAAACAGAGCTGATGGAAATTAATATTGACTAGTGGACATGTTATCACGATGACAAAACGTGTAAATGTGTATTATTTAGTAATATGCAAGTTTCGAAATTGTTATTAAAGAAAAAGAACACTTGTGCAAATATTAGTATACACAATTCATTACACTAACTTTAAGATTGGTGTAGAAATGCATTTCTTCTTTCCATTCTTTTTGACATGCTCATCAATTCCTTTTTTTTATACTTTTTAAAACTTTTTAAGCATACTGAAATGATTGTTCTCTTTCAATTTTAGCACGAGAACAACCAGACCCGGTACAAGCAGACCGAGCAACTGATGTTCCAATACAAGGTCAGTCTTTCTACAAGAATCCATCAAGTAATTGAAATAAAATGTAACAACTGTAATGAATTTAAATAGACCTGTTAACTAGCTGGTATTTTATTAATATGCAAAATCCAGTTATTCTTACATGAAATAAATTACAGATTGTTTTTTTTTTTAATTGCAGCAAGAGCTAGAGAGGACAGGGTACCAGCTGGACGACCAAGAGATGTTCCCGTACAAGGTCAGTCTTTCTTCACTTCAATATATTCCTCAATGCACTAGTTACATTTTTTCACAAAAAAAACCTATCAAAAACTGTTATCTTTTAAGAAATGGGACTAGTGTATTGAGTATGGATTTCCCTGCCCACTTGGTTGTATTTTTTTGATTCTGTGTGCAAAATCCAGTTATTTGAGCAAGAAGAAATAACTTACTGATTGTTCAATTTCATTTGCAGCACAACGTAGAGGGGACAGACTACCAGTCGGAAAACCAACAGATGTTGGAAAACCAACAGATGTTCCCGTACAAGGTCAGTCTTTCTGTACAAACCCATCTTATAAGTTTCTGAAACATTCTAAGTAGTGTAATGAGTTTGTATTTTCCTGTCCACTCGCTTGTATTTCATTAGTATGCAAAATTCAGATATTCCGACAAGTAAACTACAGATTTATTGCTTTCAATTGCAGCAAAAGATAGAGAAGACCCAGTTCCAGCTGAAAAACCTGCTAGGGAACCTCAGATTGAAGTGCAGCCTTCCAACAAGGACCAAGCAGGTAATTTATTTGCCAAAATCAAAGCAATAGTCATTTTTATGCATGAGATTTTTCCCGATAATGTACTAGTCTTCCTTCGTTATCAAATATTTAAACAAACGTGGAGGTGTATTTGGATGAATAAATGATCTATAGAATGAGTGGTCTTCTAATTTCCCAAATAGATAGACAAGCCCTAATTTTAGTGAGAACTGCAAAGCAAGTTTGAATGGTAGGGCAGTCTTGCCACAAGGATTCATCACAAAAAGAATGTATTAATAACGCACCCACCAACCATGTTAGTCTTGATTGATTATATGTTAAACATTGAATATTTTTTGGCATCGGTTGGGTGGGGGGTGGAAATGGTAAACATTTTTTTCATTTTCTTGATGTGCAGCTCCAGTTGAGGTGACTCGTGGCCAATTTGTGGCCATTAGACTTACAAGTCTCCGCGGAAGAGGTTCTTGGTACATAGGAAAGGTAAGCAACTATTGTGAATAGTTTGGGAGTCAAAGTATGTTACATTTATAATAAAGATGTCTGATTTCATAAAATCGCTAGAATAAGTTTAGATTTTGGTCCCATTTATTTCCAATTTAAATCTGATACGAGTGTAATATACCAAGGCAATTTTGTATGACCCCAGTGTCCTGGTTTTAATGACTTTTCACTGTATTATTACTTGGAATTATGTTATAGGACATAATAGCAGGACATATAAATCAAATTGTTCCCCATACCCATCAAAAACTAAATAGATAATTTTCTTATGCACTGCAAATTTAGGTATTTTCACGCAAGCAAATTTATGTTCTCAGAAAATCATATGATTTGTGATTTTCCTTATGCATTCAAGCTGGCAATTTCTTTCATTCTTTCAGGTTTTGGAAATCAGAGATGAGCATGTTAAAGTGACCTACCTCACTAAGACTGGATCATACTACTCATGGCCTGCAGTGGAGGATGTGTCCTGGCAGACGCAGGATGACATACTCTGCACAGTGTCACCTGATATAAACATTACAGGGACAAGATCCAAACTGTCTTTAAGGACATCTGAAGAAGATAAGATTATCAGGAAGTTCCTCGCTACCAGTGAAGCATAAAATGTTCAATCATTTTTATACGTCCGCCTGGGGGCCGTATTATGGTATCACGCTCGGTGTCCGTCTGTCCGTCTGTTAACTTTTCCTTGTAAACGCAATAACTTGAGTTTAAATAAACGTAGGCTCATATAATTTGATGTCTACGACACTAGCATTGATCCCAGGAATAACTCCCATTTTCCGCTTTTCAGGCGGGCTCATTATGTGCTCAACCCAGTGACACTCTTGTTCTGACACTTAAGGCCTCCGCACACTTCACGATTTTCGTACAACTGACCAACTCTTTGATATGAAATAATCACCGTGCACAAAATGTACGCAATATTTTATTTCAGATCCGAGATCGATCAGTCGTGCTCCGGAAAATCGTGTTGTGTGCGGAGGCCTTTAGTCGTATCTTCTTTCACACTTGTGTTAGGTAGTGTGTTATCAAAATATCTTACGGCTTATATAGTACATCATTTAAAGGTACTGGGTAAGAGTGTTGGCTTGTGCAAAACTTCTGAGAAATCCAATCGATATATTTGCGAGACATCAATGAAAGTAAAAAACAAAGTAAAGAAAATTAGCATTACGGTGACGCTCTCGCCATATTTTCATTCATAGTTTTCTCCAAACGTTATGTTTTCCAAATCTTTAGTCATATTTAGGCTTCTGTGACACCTGATAACATTTTTTATACCAGTTCAACTCATAACTCAACACTTTTGCATTCTGCAGTCATATACTCTCACCCAGTACCTTTAATGGCAACATCAGAATTCATTGTCATTTTGGCCCTTTTTTGTGTGTCTACATAGTACATGTACAATAGAAAAAAAAAAGAAATTCTGACTAGCTAGCCTTTGAAATTTTCATGCAGAGGATCATCAACTAGTATTTAGCGAACCTGCTTTAAATGCTTGTTTAGGGGTACTTTGGAGCCAATTCCTGATACAATTCCTGATATGAAAGGGGGGTTTTCGCATATCTTTGGTTGCGCATGTGTACAGCACTGGGCTTGACTGCCCCCCCCCCCCCCCTCAGGATTTCTTGATATCAACAAATGCATTTTGTGATATTTCTTGATATTAAGAATGCATTTCTTGGTATCAAGAAATATGAATACATGTTATGATGGTTTGCAATATGATACAGTGTAATGAATATAACTTAAAATTACAAATTATGAGACTGAATAATTTATTTACAGACATTGATTTGATTTTGATTTTATTTCTGGAAATTTTTTTCCAAATAATTTACAAAATGAATTCAAACAAAATCTAGTATAATAACCTAAATAATAAACCGATTGTTTACAAGCAATCTACAATTTACATACTCATTTATTAATGAAAATTAACCATAAATAGGAAACTAATGTCAAACCGTAATAATTACGTCAATGATGGCATGATAAAGCACATGCACCAATACATTTGTAGTTGTACATGTTCTAAAAATGATCCATCTTTCTTCCATAATTTCTTCTTCTGTTCAAATATTTTCCAATTCTCATTCAAATACTGTTCAATCTATAATATATACTCATTTTAAATGAAAATTAACAAAGAATAAGAAATAAATGTAAACTGAATTGTATTTAAATAATTGTTCTTATTTGTTACATGTAATAATTATACCCATGATATAATGGGTCATGTATTATTTGTACATGCATTAAAAAATTATCCATCCTCTTGCCATCTTTTTTTTTCTTCTGTTCACATATTGCCTATTGTGACTCAATTTTCCTTTCATATCCAATTATTATAGCCAATTGAAGTATGTGGGGTTATTCCCATGTGTCTGGTCCATGATGAGGTTGTCAGTAAATTCCTTTGGATTTGTGGATGAACAATGGTTGTGTATCCATCTGGATTGGTTGCTTCAGGTACATTGGTATGGAGATCCTCATCAGGTCTGTGCAAAAAGGGAGAGAAAATGAGAGTGAATGCAAACATAAATGAAAATAAAATGAAAAGGAGAGTACAAGATATTAGAATTATCATCATCATCTGGTATACGAGAGTGAGGTATTGATTAGATTTCCCAGTCTTCGTAGACAAGTCGACTGTCAGTCGTGTCTTAAAGTGGAGTTCAGGAGTGTCTACAACTTTTATAGATGAGATAATACCAAATATAGCTATCTAAAAGTGTAATTACAACAGTACATGACAGTTAAAAAAAAAAAAAACATGTAAAAACAAACATTAAAAAAGTATTAGTGCCCAAAATTCAACTTGAAAAATGTTTGAATCATGCATTAGCAGAATTTGGTTAGTCTAATTAACATGAATTGAAACAGTTGTATTGAATAAAAAACAAAAATGTAAGTAATAACAAGTCTTTAATTGACTAATGTTAAGATTAAAAGAAAAAGTAAGAGCCTTTTCCACACTACCTTGTCTGACGTAAACAGTTTCAACGTTCGCTGCACGTGACAACGTAACCTGCCAGATGCTGCATGTCCAGCAGTACATGTTGCATTAATAAGTGTGACTGTTCCTAGTGAATTTCTGTCAATAATTTGTCAAAGTCTCTTCATGTGACTTGGTAGAAATTCATCTGTGAAAATCACACTCGGTGCTGAAGTATACGTGAAATAACAAATCTTGAAACAAAATTCAGTCAATATTTATCAACAAGTCATTCTTGATGGAATTCAAATGAGCTGTCTTTGACATTTTTGTTATGGATAGCCGTTTTTTCTTTTGACAAAAACTGCATGTTTTATGCGGCTTCCATTGTATGCAGCATAAGTTTCAGGAATAAAGGACTGATTTTTAAGGTAAGCTGGTAAGGATATAACGATTATACTTGTAGGGCTAGCGTCATGGTCATTGCATAATTATATATACCTTGAATATCCGCTTTAGAACTGAATTTTTCACTAGGGAAGTTCAGCCGACTATTTGCTCATTTGTCACATTTAAGGTAAAATAATTATGCTGTATATTTGATTATTCTTCAATCAAGCATGACATTTGTAATTTGTATGGTGTTCTGAAACGTAAACAGAATGGTAACATAAAAAATGTAAATCCCATCTTGTCAATAAGAAGTGCATTAAATTACATGCAAATCTGCACCTCAAAATTCCAACAGTGAACTTGGAACCTCGAAATTCATAACCAACTTAAACGAAAGCATGCATGAAATAAAATTGATTTCAACCAAGTACAATTACCGGAAACAAGCAAATTCCCAGCACTGAACCTGTATCGTCATTGACGTGTTGAAGTTTATCTCCTGTTTAAAAAGTGTTAGGTACGGGAAGAAAGAAAGTGAAATGTTACGAGTTTGGGTTCATCAGTTGAGTAAATATTGAGGGGACTTAATTTTGAGGGTTTATGAACATCTTACGTGGTGATCGCAAGTCTACTTTTGTAACTAAAGTACACACTTGAACTCAGATATAGTTTCTACGCAGGAGTGATCGTACATTTCCTTGTTGACTACACTTACATTACGCATTTCACTAGAAACAAATTGTTGCACACTCGGGACTACCAGAAAAAGTATGAAAACATAAGATCCCAGCTCGCAATTTCACGTCGGTCACACGAATTTCTATATCGGTAATAAGCTTAAAATATACATGCTTCCCCTCTAAAACATGGGGGGGGGGGGGGTTCATGCCGATCAATAATCATTTAACAAGCAGACGATCGGTTCGTTCACATTTTGCCTTGGCTCCGCCACTCGTCTAGCCGAAGCTAAAACTCTAGCAGTCGACGCGACGAGTCGAGTACGAGCTATCTCGATCTCGCGCTCGACGATTTGTGTTTGGGGAACTTTCCTTACACATGTTGATAAATGTTTCCCTTTTCTGCCTCTGATTTGATTTGTTTTGTAAATAAAATTTTTCAAAACCTATTACCTATTACATTAAACACAATGAAAAAAAGTGTCTATTGGGGCATCTTTGAATGATAAATTCGCGAAACGGCAGATTACCCCACGTGTAGAATAGATGAATCCTCCCCACAATGCTTTGCGTGCATGTCATTGCACTTTGTGTGCGGCGTTGTTTACGTCTGTCAAATACCGCGAACGTTACGCGCAAAATGTCAAATGTGACGTTACTCAAAACAAAGAATTCTCTTCCACTCTTTCTTTTACTGGTCGAATTATATTATTTTAATTTTGTAAGTTACAGCGGTACATTAATATGTTCATTTTGATAGGGTCTTGATTTATTCATTGTCTTTTGCTTTCAAGTGAGGTTAAAGTTTGAGTTCTTTTGTCTGTCAAAATACAGTAAATTTTGTTATTTAAGAGCACATTTTCAGGAAGAAATGGGTTATCCTCAACTTTATATGCTAATATGATTTAAGGAATACCACAAAATCTCACAACAGTATCGAAAATGGAAACTGGATTGTGTACATGTTTACATGATTGTGCTATCGTGGCAAGTACGAACAAAGGGGGTTTTGAGGTGTCGATGATGGATCAGCTGTAGTAGAAATAAAAAGCAGTATATTATGTCATAACAAGTATTTTTCAGAACTCTAATATACAAGGTTCTTCAATAACCAAGTATTGTAACTCACAGAAAAACTTGAAATTTTAATGGTAGAAGTGGTGAATAATGTATGTATATAGAGAATGTGCCAAATGCATGTTCATTAACATAAGTGGCGTAGTTTGCCGCGCCATATCTTAACACACACACAAAAAAAACCCAGGGGTTTGTTGCAGGGTTTTGTCGCATCATATCCGAATAAGCCTTTATATGTATGAAAACTACATTTAAATGCAGTAGTAACCACCCTACTGAAAGTTTTTGTATTTGTAACAAGGTAAGGTAAGGAAAAACTGAATTTGAAGGCTTTGTATCTATTAAAGAGTTTAAGATATTTTTCCTGTTTATCTTTCAGTTGGTGTGACAGTGCTTTTTCACTTTCCTATTATATATAGTGGGGGAGGGGGGGGGGAGGGGAGAAATTTAAAAGATGTAGGAAGGCTGGATGAAGTTTTGTTTTCAGCAGGGAGACAACAAATCAAAGTAAAATAGAAATATATTAGTGCACACTGGCCAAATTTTTAAAAGGAGTAAGCAGTCATAACACTTTAAAAAGGAAAGGAGAAAGGATTCTCCTAGAATTTTGAACTGATGATGCCATTGAGGTTTATTTCGCAGTCATTCATTATTATGTAAGGTCTGTTACATCATTATTGTGGGTTTTCTTTTTCCATTGTAGAATATCCTAGACCCATGGAAAGGTTTGAATGATGAACTTCAGTATGGCACCAGGAGCTGCAAGTGTAACTGCCATGAGACGTCTCAAGACTCCAGAGTGCAACGCAAGACCAGGCACTGCGCATATTGCTCGGAAATGGTGAGTTGTTTATAAATATATCTCCATTTTTTGGCTTGCCTTTAATTTTTCCTATTTGACTATTCAGGGTCCAGTTTTTCTTGTCCTGCATGGATGCAGAAGTGAAGGTTCACAAATAAGAATTCAGCCATATCTGTTCTTTCCTCTCAGATGCTTGGTGAAATACATTAGTTTTATAATGATAATACTAGTTACTTAATATTTATATAGCTCCGTTTCCACTGGATACAAAGCACTTTGGGATGTCATACCGTGATCAGCATTGGAGTGAAAATATTAAACACCAGGCGGTGACAGTGCAAGTCACCTATCACATGCAATGTCAGGTACTTCAAGGTTTGGGGCAAGAAATAGTGAATGGAGTTACATTATAGCTAGCTTTTTCCTGCAGAATAAATCTCTAATTCATTCTACATTAATACATATGTTTATGGGGCTCTATCAGTCTCCTTTACTAACTCATACCTTCTCACTTTCGTCATCTCTGTAGGTTACCAGGGCAGAGCTTATCAGTTCCCTCCGTGGTCTCGGCCCTGGACGAAGACGGCCCATGCGAGATGGATCAGGAAGGAGAAGAGGAACTGGAGTAAGCACGAGACGAGGGAGAGGATCCAAACTGGCAGATGGTGCAAAGAGTGACGATGGTGTTGGAGGCTCATACCCCACCAACGAGGCTGTCGATCATCTCTCGAAGATGTGCGATAACTTGGCAGACTATCTCCAAGACAATGCCTCGGCAACGGAAGACGAGGATGATGTGGAGGATGATGAGGATGGAGTTGATGAGGATCATGAGGATGAAGAGGAAGATGATGACGAAGATGATCATGATGACGATGACGAGGATGGTGGTGATGAAGATGAGGATGAAGATGAGATGGGGTTGGCCACAGGTGATGATGATGATGATGATGTCGCAGATCATGACGACGATGGTGTAGATCATGACGACGATGGTGTAGATCATGATGATGATGGTGAAGGTCATGAAGATGAGGAGGAGGAGGAGGAGGAGGATGTTGGAGACAGAGAGGATGAAGATGAAGATGATGATGAAGGTGGAGTTGCAACAGAAGATGATGCAGATGATGAGGCAGAGGATGGAGGAGAACTGAATCACATGACATCAGGAGAGAGCATGGATGATCTCACTGGAGACCACTCACCTTGTACCAGCCAGGGCAGTAGAGAAACAATGGGATCGGGAAATAGGTAATTGGAATAGGATTTCCAGCCCCTTCTGTGCCGTTGGTTGTAAATTCCACTAAGAATGAAAGTGTTGAACAATATATTTGCACTATTAACATTTATGTTTTTCTTCATGAAACTGAAATGGCTGTCTTCATTGTAAAGCTTATTCCAGAGATTTATGCCCATTTTAACTTCTAGAAATAATGCCATATCAAGTAAGATGAAAATTTGATTCTTGAAAGACAATTCATGGTAACTGTTTCAAATCTTATTGGCACGGAAAGGGTTAGTTTATGGATCCCATTCAATCAGAATTCCACCTTCTAGTCACATTGAAGATCAAAGTCAACATGTGTCTTAAACAGGTAACATTTCTTTATTCAGTGAATGGGATCGTAAGTCTTTTTATATGTATTTTCTTTTTCTTTTTGTGTACTTTAAAAATTGTAAGGAAACTTACTTCATCAAATGAGCTTTTATTCCTTAATTGCCTGTGTTTGAAATGTGATTTGATCTTAATATGAATTTTCTTCCTGCCTTCCTTTCCCTCCTCTCCTATAGCAACTCTGGATCCCAGCTGAGCACAAGCCCCGCCTCCTCCCATACTACCCTGTTGGGTTCAGGGGTCAATATGGATACAGACAGCTGTAGTCTCACATGTTCACCTACAGAGTTTCAAAATAAACTCAAGGTATGTTATTTTGTGGCTTCTTCGAGTGCAGTATTGGGGAAGTCCATAACATAATGTTTTCAGGCATTTCAGGACATATATAGATTTAACTTTCATTTACAATGAAAACTAACAGAACCCCCCCCCCCCCCAGTTTATTGACACATTTTTATATTTCCATTGCCTTCTGTGTATATGTATTCACAGAGTTGTAATAATATCAAAATATCGCATGATGGTTGTTTACATGTATCAAACCTTGCATGGTAAGCTTGAAGTGAAATGTTGATTAGAAATTTAAAATAGATTCAAAGCTCTGTTGAATATCTTGTCCATATCGGCCCAAATTAAGAGGTTTATTGTAAACCATGGTCTAAACCTCCATAAGTATAGTATGGGCATAACCTGTTTTCCAATAGGCAAGCAATAATTCGCTTATTTATGCGTATTTATGGTTATTTATGCTTGATTTAGTTCATGGCAATGATGTATTTAGAATTTGGTTTGAAATAAAACTCTTTCATAAATTTGTGCCAATAACTTGAAAAATTGTATTTTGTTCTGTTATTTTGATAGCTTGAGATTAAATTGATCACACATATTTCATACTCTTCCACCAAAAAGCTTACTTGTTATGCAATCCTCTATGAAATAGGCCATGCATTTTGTAAGGATAAATAAATGCCCCATCATTATGTTTTGTTTATTTTTATTTAGGGCAAGGAAAAAGCCAGTGAAGCCACCACTGATTCTGAAAAGAAAGATGTTGCTTCCACCCCTCCAAAGGCTACACATTCTTTGGAACCTGAGAACAAAGTGGAAACTGCTGCAGGAGCAATGAAGTCAGCAAACATTGATGGGCAACAAGATGGACAAGGACAAATTGGTGATGCTCCTGCCAGCAAGGGAAGGCAAGAAACTGAGAGAAGAGAAGGAGGGACACAGGCTCCTGCAGGAGGCACAGAGATGCTGGGAGATGGGGGAGTGAAGGAGGAGACTGATGATGGAGATAGGGTAGAACAAGGAGCAGGAGGAGCAATGGATCCTCAGGAGTCATCTGCAGGGGAGAGTGGTGGAGCTTCATCTGTGTCTGCCTGGAATAGGTATGTGTCAGAACTTTTACAGGAAGACCTAAGCATAACAATATGATGTTCTTGTGAATGCCCCCTAAAAAGGGGGGGGGGATGGAGAGAAAATAATTATATAAGTCATTTTACTGTTACCATAAAAGGAAATCAACAATGTTACAATATAATACCCAGGTCTTCTTGCCAGAAGGGGAGGAAAATTTCCCCCTTGACTTGCAAGAGGCAAAATTACAAAAAAAGAGTCATTAATGAAAAAACAGAGAACAAGTACAGTATTAACCTGTTGAAAACTAAATCCAAGATAACTTGGTTGAGGGTCTATGGAAAATGCATGTTATACTGAAATTGAATGGTGCTAAACAGGTTGATAATGAAAACAATAATGGTAACAAAAGAAGAGCGATAACAGTAGTTATTAAGGCAATCAAAAGTAGGCTTATGGTGTGTCAGCATCATACATTTAGGATTAAGTGGTAAATTATGATTGTAATTCAGAACTATCTGATAATAATGATGATGAAATGACAAAAACATGCACCCCCCCAAAAAAAAAAAAAGTTATTTTCTTTAAATTCTGATAGTCATTGATGCTCATAATTATTCTATAGCTATCGCTCAGGTATCCTAATTGTTTTCAGGTTCCCTGATACGCTTGTAGAGGAAGAATCTAATTATTACGATTGTTTAATTGTACCATTGAGATGATAGATGATGCTAGTTGGCAGAGAATTAAGTTCTGGGCCCCATTTCATAAAGCTTGTTATCAGTAACAACTGCCACATTTCTATGACACATTTGCTCTCAGCCAATCAGATGCAAGGATTTCAGTAGCTTAAGACAGTTATTGCAACTAGTTATTGATAACAAGTTTTGTGAAACGGGACCCAGAGCAGGGTGTGGTCTTTTTACGACCCATAATTTACAAGGCTAATTGAGAGCGAGTCGTAAATAATTATTTTGGAAAGAATGAGGGTCCTATTTGGTACCTCTTTTTTTTTTTCATTCACTGCAGTCTGACATTATCCATGCTGTTTGTCATTTACAGAGATGCAGACAGAGTGTTACTAAAAGCTTGTCAAGAGAAAGGAGCAAGTGAGGAGACATTTGTCGGGGTGGCTTCTCAACTGACTGATAAAACACCTCAGCAGGTACGTGTCTGCATCAGGCATGCCTCGTTATTGCATACTCATTTTCTTCATTGATTTTCCACACTGAAATATCAATAGTTTATGTTGCAATGTGGCCTGATTCCTAACAACACCATATTCTGGGGCCTGTTGCATAAAGCTTGCGTTTGATTTTTAGGAGTAACAATGCAAATTTTATGCAACGGGCCCGTGATCTTTCAAAAGGTTTTCTGTTACAGGAGTAGTAGTAATGGAAGAAAAATTGACCTGGAAATTTGTTGAAGTATTTCATACATGAAATTT
>CM057156.1:19002993-19027993 GCA_029962745.1 Echinometra lucunter
ATGCAGTCTGGCATAATTATTGTACAGGGAGCGGAGGAATATTTTTACATCGCTCAACGGTTCCTCATGCTATTGTTCGCTCTATTGTTACACAGCCTGTTTCCATGCTGTTTATCAATGCAGTCTGGCATAATTATTGTACAGGGAGCGGAGGAATATTTTTACATCGCTCAACGAAATACTAGCATGCATGCTAGTCAGTTTACAAGGAACTCTGGAAATCATTTTAATAGAATATTACGGACAATATTCCAACTCTTTCCATGTTTATACTAACTTGTTTTTAATTACCCAGTGTAAATAGAGGTGGATTTTGACATCTTAAAAATGGAGAAAAATAATGAAGAATATTATTAAGGGAGAGAGAGAGGAAGAGAGAAAGACAGAGAGAAAGAGAGAAAGAGAGAGAGAGAGAGAGAGAGAGAGAATAATGGGAAGAGTGACAAAGTTTGGAATGTGGTGATCAGAAGTTCAGGGGAAGTGTTATGAAAATAAAACGTGGAATGGAAATGCATGTGTCGACTGCGCAAACGCCCATGTGAGGTTAAAATGTCTGGAAGTACCGTGAAGCCTTTGGCTGCATGAGGGCGTGTGTGAGAAAACAAAGAAGAGGCGATATGATGTGGAAATATACAAGGCTGAAAATTAATTATTTGGAGAGAGGGGTTGGCACCAAGATGGGAAGAAAGTGTAGAAGAGAATAGAGATAAACAACTTTCACCCCTTTTCTAAGAAGAACGCCGAAAAAAAGGAACGTCAAAGTGAAGAATAAAGGGACATGTCCTTTAATACAAATAAGGCTAAACTAGCGTATGTTTTTGACATGAAAATTTAATTAGGAAGAGAGAGGGGCATGCAGAAAGAGAGTTTGAAAAGAGTGGGAGAAAGCGTGAAAGAGGAAAGAAATGTTGGGGATATAATAATACAATTGAAGAGTTTCATTTAAAAATACCAATATATCCATCTGCAACTGAAGTTACTAAAATATGAAGAAAATAGTAAGAAAATGCATGATACATTAGTTCATAATTGCAAACATTTTCCTTAATGGGTGAAGTATCAAATAGAAGGCATTTTATTGTTCCTACAATGGTGGCGTTTCTTTCAATTTCTTTTTTAAAGGCCTTCATCGCTTTTTGTAATCAACTTCTTCAAATAGCAGTTATATACAGCTGCCCTCCCTCCAAAATATACATATATATATATATACAGTGGGAAAAAGCCTCGCCATCCAATATTTCAAAATATTTTCGGACCGTTTTCATACCTTGATTGATTCGGTTGATCGATTGCCTAATCCTTTTATATGATCATGCGATATGACAATAGTGACATTCTTTTTCTGACGTCCACAGTATGCCAGCTTAAATGACAAAACGCATCCCCAAAACTAATATTTCAAAACAATTAATAATATTCAATTGAATTGCTTAATCAAACATGACATGCTAATAAGATATGTCAGAACATCACGCAACAAAGGATATTCCTTTTCATAAAGCTATCAGAACAGGGGCGGCGGAGCGTCTTTCAAGGTGGGGGGGGGGGGCACTAGCGAAAAAGGAAACTTACAAAAGTTGAACACAAGACGGAAAATATACCCTTACATTGTATTCAACACACTTTTAAGGTGCATTTTACTGTTTTTATCTTTACATGATAATACTTTGCAATATTATTGTATACTGCTCTGTCTTACTCAAAGCGAGCGAAGCGAGCGAGCAATAAAATGCTAAGTATTTTTGCTGAAGGGCAGGGTATAATTTGCAGTATATTTCGAGTGGCCTATAATAATATAATGATAAAAGCTACCGGAAATTCATTTTATGGATGTTCCTTAATTATCATTGTAGATTTCTTCTGTTTACTCTGTATATAGTTTTCCTTACAGTGACCAAGCTATAATGTTTTCAATGCATTTGTGAGGTCTCATAGCTATCGATCATTTTTTATTAGAGAAAATATTCAAATTAAATGGGGTTTTAAGCACAATACCATCAGGAACTTAGGAGAACAGATAAGACTTTATGGTTGCAACATACTTGAAGTGCCTTGCGTGAGATATCATAGTTAGTGCGAACGAGCGTAGCGAGCGAGCTTTGGAAAGATAAAATAGAAAAATACCCTCCAATTTAGGGGTACCGTTTCTTCTAATTAATGTTGTGGGAGGCACTTCCCGAATGGAAAAGGGACACTATGAGACAACAAAAAGGGCGCTAATTGCCCTTATCTTACATTAACAGATGCAGAAATTGGACATACTAGAAAGGAAAAGGGGCACTTATCAGAAGTAAATGAGGGCATGTATCAGAGGTGAAAAGGGGCACTCTGCAGAAGAGAAATTGCACTGTGAAAAACGAAAAGAGGTCAAGGGGGGATAATAATCACATTATTATCAAGGGGACATTCATTTGAAGTGTAGAAGGCGCACTTCTCAGGAGGAAACAGAGCACTATTAAAAAGGGAAAGGCATAAATGTGCGCATTTCTATAGATTTTAAGAATTAAGGGTAATTTATTTGAAACGAAAAGGGGCACTCATTAAAAGGCGAAAGGGCACTAATCAACAAAAAAATGGGCCCTTCTAATATAAAAGAAGGGCAGTGAACAGGTATAAAAGGGGCATTTTTTGGGGGGAGGGGTTAAAAACGGGCACTTTTTGGTCGCTTCGAAAAGTGGTGGGCACTGTGCCCCCCTGCCCCCCCCCCGAGTGCCGACTCTGTATCATAATATGAAAATTTCACGGCCTGACCAATTTACACCACTCTCAACTTCGCTGATACCTACCAATGTATACGGAGGGGGGGGGGGGGGGGAGGACTGCCATTGTAAGGTGGACACCATGCTCGTACATGGACAAGTCCATGTAATTAATTTGGCCTAAAAGTAAATAAGAGTTCAGGATTTGATGAAATTGATAACAACCTTTTACAGAAAACTACGAATTATATAATTCATCCCCTTGTATTCAATTTGTTATTATTATCTGGACATATTCCAGAATCAATGAAAATTTCGAAGATAATCCCAATTATCAAAAAGGGTGACAGCGCATACAAGTAATTATAGACCTATCTCATTGCTAACAACCTTTTCTAAAATCCTTGAGAAGTTGGTCTACATACGGACCATGAGTTTCTTTAAAAAGCACAACATCCTTTCTAATACTCAATATGGCTTCCGGGAAAAGAGTAGCACTACGCATGCAATAATTTCAAACAGTTGCCAAAGCTACTGATCAGTCTTCTAATACGGTTGGTTTGTTCATAGATTTTTCTAAAGAATTTGATACTGCTGATCATGACATCCTACTTTACACGCTTTCTCACTATGGAATACGGGGAAAACCATTGATGTGGTTCAAGAATTATCTTAAAGGGGGCTCCCAATTTGTTTCACTTAATGGTCATTTCTCTGAACGTAAGCCTGTCCTTTGCGAAGTTCCGCAGGGCAGTATTCTTGACCCACTCTTGTTCATTATTTATATAAACGACATTGAGAAGTCATCTTATTTGCTTGAATTTATACTTTTTGCTGATGACTCGAATATATTTTTATCACATCGCCATCCAGAAAAATTGACGCAAATTTTGAATAACGAACTTAAAAGTATTACTAGATACAAATTGGATAAAAGCAAACACTGTAACTTAACTTAGACAAAACTAGTTACATGCTATTTAGTAATAAGTACCTAGGGGGCAAAACCCCATTTTCAGGGTTTTTGAGACACGGAATGCTGTAAAAGGTTGTTGGGTGTCAATGTGTTCAGGAGATCATCCTGCACAACTTCCAGGTGGACTACCTTGAAATTACGCTGCCGAAAAGAAATGGCGGCCATTTTTCCAAAATGGCTGCCCTGTAAACTAATATTGGACACTTTTGAACATAAGATTTTAATATAGCCTCTATTTTACACGTATGATACATCATATTAAAGAGTATTAAATTTCCTACAAATTGATGTCACTTTTGATGGGTTTGAGGATGATTTGCACAACTTTTTTGGCTCAAATATGCGAAATTCTACCATTTTTACCCGAAATCTTAATTTTACCAAAATACAAAATTTCGGCCTATTTCAATAGTCCTGATGACTAATAATTTCAATCTTTCTCAGAAAATGTCCATATCTATGGTAAATATATCATATGCAAGTTTCAACTTCATCACTTATCTAACAAAAAAGTTGTAGGACTCTGAAGTTAACACTGTGATATTGACTAATGGCACAGAAATTGGTTGCTAAGGGCTGCCTGCTCCCTAGCAACGTTGGCATCTTGCTATGTCTAGTGATCGCTATTTCCATGCAGCTTAATGATAAGATATGTGCTGCCTATTGATGTAGTTTGATCGTATTTCATTCATTTATGAATCTTAATTAGTTCCCAATGCTATAAAAACAACTGCGCATGTAGCAACTGACGTACAGATAGAAACTAGTGCAGGCTATTGGTGTATTTGGTGTATATAGAATGAGTCCTTTCTGATGGTGATAGTCCTGATTTGCACTCCAACTCTTAAAAATTATAATTCAAGGTTTGGTCGCCACCTTCTGTTACATCTCCACTCCTCTCCATCCCGCCTCATCCCCCCCCCCCCCCCAATTCGGCATTTAAAGAGACTGGTACAATGCCTTTTAGTAATGGAAAATGATCAATGGATTAAAAAGGCCTGACCATTTTCTATTCACAGTCAAATGGTTATCTGAAAAGAAATCTGTCAGTGACTTACAAGTACTAAGGCAGGTATCCATAGAGTAGTAAAAGATAATTGGTAGAGGAGAACGAGAGGAAACCTTGCAAACATTGACTGATTGATTAGGTCACTGTGGTTTCCAATAATTGTATATTCATGCTAAGAAAACTTTTAAGAATCTTTCCACTTCTTTTATTCCCTCTTGTATAAAAAATTGTATTTGAAAGCAACTACAAAAAACAACAAACCAAACCATACTAATAAACCCAATGTGACTTTCAACCAACCGGGACAGAGTATCAAGGACTTGCGTTTACCATGTTCATCAAGTTTACAGTATAGCTTGATTTTGATGGCAACTCTTTTGTGTAAGTGGACCCTTGTCAGTCAATTTTTGAAGGATCTTTTGAATGCACGCAAAGAAGACACTAAAAATGAAAAACAGGAGAGTATTAAAGGGGGCCATTAATTAATAAACTTGCAGACTTTCACACAAGTCACCAGAAAAACTCCGAAGATGAAGATCTATCTGCCTGCTACAAAAAAACATTGTCTCTGTTTAACACAGGCAGAGTTTTAGGTCACGCCCTAATAAATGGGAAACTTGATTATATGATTACTTCTTTAAACTGCCAGGATGAGGATGTGTAACTTGTTCAATATGATCAGTCATCCCCAATAGCTTCCTAGTTTTACCATCCTTAGTGCCTTAATTGCATGGCCAGAATTCAAATTTGTACATTTCTATTAAAACTATTTTATAAGAATAATTGGATGGGGTAAATTCTAATAATATAGGAGCAAAAAAAAAATTGTTGAGCTAGGGAAAGATTTCTTCCTTGAATGCTCTCATAATCTTCAAAGCCTATAAGGCATAAGCAGTACTGTGATGTTTTTATTATGATTTTGATCAATTTCTCGCTTTGAAATAAAAATAAAATGGGCAGGATCATAGCTGTTGAGGAAGGAGGAGGAGGACTAGGAGTTCTGATCCCAAAATAGGAGCTTCGCTAGATATGTGTGCGGAGGTGTCACAGCCAAGGATGGAAAAAAGGGCAAATTTGATATTTTCATATATATCTGCATGGGATGTTATCAGTTCTATGCAGCGTTGCTTGCATGTTCTTTCTGTTCGTATATTTGTTTTTATCTCTTCCTGCAGGTATGGCAAAAATCCAATTACCTTTTATTTTATTTATTTATTTTTATTTTATTTATTTATTTATTTTTGCTTAGAAAAGCAATCATTTCAGCTGCATAGTAAGACATTTCACAACTCAAAAGAAAATAACGACGTTAATATCTCTTCTGAGTCAAAGTCAATTGATCTTTAGTACTTATATTTTTATTGTTTGATAGCCATTGCAAATATATTTGGACCATATAGCATAGTAGTACACATAGTTACCTGTATTGGTGAAACTGTAGTAAGGTTAGCTTCTGGGCAAAAAGAGTAGGGTATTGGGGGAAAAAATCCTTATTTGTAAATATCCATTTTCTTCCCATCAATTTTCATAAAACAATAGTTTGGCAACTTTTTGGGGGGAAGGGGCTCGAATCTCAAAATGGGTATGTTTTTGAGGGAGTGGGTGTGCGGGAGAAGGAATGAGTTCTGAACCCTACACGCTCTGAAAGTTGGTTAAGATCATTGCCGGTTGCTTATGAACCTGTCAATTTTTCGTAAAAAGAAATGTACAGTATGAAACGTAAGCAAATTTTTCTAACCAACGTTTGGTTGGTTCATGATAAGAACCTACCAAATGTTCATCTAGAAAAATTCTTATTATTATAAAAAAAAAGATCTTCAACCAACCTAAAAAACCTTTCTTAGATGGTATGTTTTTTTAAAAATCTTGTTTAGCACTTGCATGCATGTCTAATTGTATTTCGCCGATGATCCTAATTGGTTTCCTTGAAAGTACTATAAATTTAAGGCTAAATGATATGACAAGGGGGAGTGAAAGAGGGGGGAGCAAGAAGGGTAAGGAATGGGCATATATGCTAACTATTAATGAGTTGTGGAGACTCTTTCATTTGTTTGTCAATAATTCTCCATTATAACAAAGGTAATGGACCAAAGTCTCTCGCTTTTTAGCTTTTATGTGTGTGTGTGTGGGGGGGGGGGGGGGGAGTATGGACACATTAAGATATTAGGATGTGGTGTGGAGCAACATCTGAACAATTTCTTCATGTGATAAAGTCATAGTGTCCTTGTTCTTAATGCATTATTGGACCGATAATCTAGATTTTTATAATAATTCATGAACACACGACATACATGTAGATTGCTAGGCACAGACAACATCAACAGCTTATTAGGATTGGGTGAGCGAAGGGGCCTAAACATGGCGCAAGAGGGGGTGAACGAACCGCACAATCTATAAGCTTTATGAGTTGGAATGTAAATCATAAATCATGAATACCACTTTAAGAAAGGACTCGTTCCCTGTATCATTGGACCAATGCTGTGCTAGTTTCCATCTCTGCATCATCAGTTTCTAGGCGCAGTCGCTTTTTATAGTGCTCATTGGGAACCAATGAAGATTCACACATGAATGAAATATGATCAAACTGCATCTTTAGACATCACATGTCTTATCAGCTGTATGGAAATAGTAATTACTGATGGAAATGTCATTCTACATAGCAAGATATCAACAATGCTAGGGGGCAGGCAGCCCTTAGCAACCAATTTCTGTGCAATTAGTCAATATTAAAGTGTTCAACTTCAGGGTCCTACAACTTTGTTGTTAGATAGGTGATGAAGTTGAAATTTTTATATTATATTGACCAAAGATATGGACAGTTTTTGAGAAAGTCTGAAATTATTAGTCATCAAGGCTATTGAAATACGCCAAAATATGTATTTTGATGCAATTAAGATTTTGGGTAAAAATTGTAAAATTTCGCATATTTGAGCCAAAAATGTTATGCAAATCATCTTCAAACCCATCGAAAGTGACATCACTGTGTAGGAAATTTAATACTCTTTAATATGATGTATCATACGTGAAAAAAAGATGCTTTATTAAATATTTACATTCAAAAGAGTTCAATACTAGTTTACAGGGCTGCCATTTTGGAAAAATGGTCGCCATTTATTTTCAGCAGCGTAATTTCAAGTAGTCCACCTGGAAGTTGTGCAGGATGATCTCCTGAACACACTGACACCCAACAACCTTTTACAGCATTCCGTGTCCCTAAAACCTGTCTTGCCCCCTAGGTAAAGGTTGCGACTTTCCCAAATGATATCATTTTTGATGGTCCTGTCATTCAGAGGGTCCGATCAAACAGATTTCTGGGGCTAATCATTGATGAAAAACTATCTTGGAAAGCGCACAGCACATTGACAACATCTGCACAATCATAGCTCGCAACACTGGCATCCTTAGCAAATTAAAACACTTCCTACCCAATAATATTCTGTTATCCTTGTATTCTACGTTAATTCTTACATACTTTAATTACGGACTTATCGCCTGGGGAAGTGCAGCGACTTCCCAAATTAATAGACTCTTTATATTACAAAAAAGAGCGAGTCGTATTATTAATAGTGCATATTTCCGGGCACAAACGAATAATCTTTTTCTGAATAATAAGATTCTGAAAATTAAAGAATTTTATAGTTTTAAACTTGGACAATTGATGTTCAAGCTCAACACTAAACAATTACCTTTGCCTCTTATTGATATGTTCATAAAAAAAATGATTCGATTCACAGTTACTTTACTCGGCAGGAGAGCTTTATTCATCTACCACTAAATAGAACATCGTTTGCTCAAATGACATTTGTATTTATAGGTCCAAACTGTGGAATTCTCTTTCAAATGATATTAAACAATGCAATTCAATACACATTTTCAAAAGGAGACTTAAAATCTTTCTTCTGAATAGTTACTAGGTTATTGCATTCCCCAATCAAATATAATTTGTGGAACTTTGATATTTGTGTACTTTGATTGTTTCTTTTTATGTATATAGTTATCATTGCTTTACGTCTTAAAATGATTTTGTATTAATGATTCCATTATTGTTATTTTGTTGTTTATTGTACTGTGCATGATGATCTATATGTATGTTAATATATGTGAATATGTACATGTAAACTGTAACATCTTTGTAAATATGAAAAATTGAAAGTGGAAGAATAAATGAATTGAATTGAATTGAATTGAAATTGAACTGAATTAAATACCTGAACATATAAAAAAAAAATATATGGACCCTAAACAAGTAATTAGCCTTCGATCTCAGAATACCCGAAACAAGTATTTTGTCACGTTTTCCCTACCCTTAACAAGTTAGAAGTATTTTCAAATCAAGCCTGAAAAGATACCTTTTTCAAGCCTTTTGATAAAAGTACACCCTTTTCCTGATTTTTACCATTTTGATATCTTTTCACTGTACGCGCGTACATCGCCCGTCCGTAAAAAACAACCTTTTTTACGCGTTTTTGTGTACGAGCATGGTGTCCACCTTGTAATGGTAGTGTCCCCCCCCCCCCCCCCCCCCCCCCCGGGATGTATACACATTCTTGTCAAAATTGAATTTTGCACCCTTTCATGCACAAAAGTTACGTTTGCTCACTCAAGTGTAAATTATTTTCAGACTGTTAACGTCATTTGATAGAAGACACAATGTGCTATCAACGGGCATAAAGACATCCTGGAAATATTAGAATGTGTATAGATGATGAGATATTTTCCTGTACCCTTTTGTTGGGGGGGGGGGGGGCATTTTATAGATTTTCAGAACGGGGAAAATCTGTGTCATATTATTCAGTGACCTTTGTTGGCTCGGTCTACAATGAGCTTTTGTGTAAACATCGATATCAAACTCTACGGTAAGTTCATTTTGTGTGTGACAGCATATAATTCGAATAGTTTGTTTTTGTTTTTCTTCCAATGCTTTTACTGTGTTTTCCTAATTCCATTATTTGGACAGTTTTCAGAGTTTCACCTTATTTCATTCTGTATACAGTGTAATTGCAAAAAAGCTTCAACTTTTTTGCCATGGCACAATTTCCCAAGAGTTTGCAGTGCATCTAAGAAGATTTCAACATTTGTATTGATAGGATGGAAATGTATAATAGTAATCGCGAGAATTGCAAAAAATCGCGTCTTTCACCCTTCATCATTCTGTTCATCTCCACTTGCATTTCTATTTTCCTTATATACATCCCTCATAATAGGCAAATTGGCCAAAGCTCGGGCCTTAACATATAAAGAGGAATGCATCTACATCCGGTCGTATGAGTTTTTATTTGATTAAATATTCGGAATTAACCCAATACAACAGCCACTCTCATGGAAATCAATGCAATGCGAAAGGAAGTAAGAAAATAATGGTAGCGTTCGGCCAATCCGCCGTCAGCCACCAAAGACCGTGCTAACACCGTACGCAAACCCTATTCATCTGTAACTCATCCGCCATGAACCCTGATGATGAAAACTATTCAAAACGCGTTTACAGAGTTCCGCCATCGCTTCGACACCGTTCATGTCGGTTTGAGAACCACCGTGAACCGCCGCCTAAATCGGCGATGTATGATTGCGCCTTAATTTACAGCAAAGTCCCCCAGAGTTGCCCCCCCCCCCGCTTCCTTTCTGAAAACCTTCAACCCTTTGGCAAAGTGAGGACAACTCTTATTTATTTTGCATATATGGGCGTGGGTGTGGGTGTGGGTGTGAGAGTGCATGTGTTTGTGTAGATGTGTAGGCGCGAGCGTTCCTGTGAATGCGTGTATGCGGTTGTGTGTGTGCGTTTTATGTCCACTGCAAGAAGGGGTTTCGACCTGTTTTAAAGGTACAAAAACAAAAATGTGAAAAGTAAAAAAGTAAAAAAGTAAAAAAGTAAAAAAACAAAAAAACAAAACAAAACAATTAACGGTAAAAGTTGTATTAGTGCACAAGTTTCATATCGGGTTTGCAGGGGCATTCCGCCCCTTCCCCGTTGCATTGATAACCAGTAATTCTTCTGCATGTCTTCCGTTCTTGTCTAATCGATAAAGAATACATCAATGTTGATATCAAATATAATAAATCAAATATAAACAATATATCTGCCTAAGTACAACCCCCTGCATCTTGTTTAAGGCGTCGCCATGCATCCTTTGGACTATGCTTGTATTGTGTACTTCCTTATGCCGTCTTCTGCTTTCATACGGTAGAGCTTTTTCAAATGCATCGTATGAGGAACGCGCATTTACAGGTAAGTCTCAAAATTTCGGGATGTCTTGGTGATAATTTTCAAATGCATGTGTATTCCTGTACTTTCCAAGGTGTGGTAATTATGGACCTACTCCAAAGCATAGTTCAAAATGGTCTGACCAAACAATATGTATTCTCTCTCATGCATGAAATGTATTTCAGAGAATGCCACATTGAACAGTTCTTTTTGTAATGCTCAAACATAATTCATGTAGTTCCAAATTAGGAATGCGGATCGTATAGCCTATGAGGTATCAATAAAGTGCACATGATCCAGTATTGGTCGAAATGTTGTTTTTAAGGAGTAACGCATTTTTTTACCAATATACTGTAAGCCTACAGGTTGATAGTCTGCAGATGTATCTAAATGGATGAGTTTGCATTAATTTGCATAGATGTAGCCTTTGGTGACGTAGTTTGATACTATCGCAACCTACAGGATAATCTTACCACATGATCTCCACCACTGCTGCACTGCTGTCTGGAGAATAAATGTATTTTTCCGTTTCTTTGCAACCAGTTGGGTGTCTACCAAAATACAAAAAATTAACAACCAAAAAAATCTTATCATACCGTAAAATCCATGGACCAGTTCACTACTGTATTCTAAGCATGTTTCACGCTGAAATTGAAACGCGTCCCCGGGTCTAAACTCGCGTCTTAAGGATATCAGACCGAGGTCTTGGTTTCCTTTTATTAATCTTTTAATTTGATGTGAGTGCAAATTGGTACTATAGCAGACGAGCCTCACAATGCATATTGCTACAATAATTGGGAACAATAGACAAACGGTTTTCCACTCACTGCCATGACTGCGTATGACAAAATGATCTACATAATAACAAACTTTCGAATTAATTTTAATTAGCTTCCTGAAATTCCCGAATCACCGGACATTGCACTTTAATTGTGGAAACTGCTAAATAAACCTGAAGATGTTGGTAAATCTACCACAAATCAAATCAAATCAAAATCAAATGAATTTTAAATGCACAATTATTTGGTATCATCATCAACATACAAAAGTTTTTACAAAGGCCATTGAAATGGCATAACAAAAACAAAAGAAACTATACAGATTTGACAAAAATCATTGGACAGGTCGAAACAAAATAAAACAAAAAGGTAAAAAATGTATAGAAAATCTAACAAAAATCTAGCAAAATTATACAGATATAAGAACAAAAATCAAGCTAGAGGCAAAAATATACAGATATAATACAATATTATACAATGGTATGTAACAGATATAACTTCGCATTGTCCATAGAGTATTAGTATAATAGCCTATTATGATTATGCAAGTGTGGCTCCTGCCTACTCTTCCTTTCAAATTTTAAAAGAAAAGATACAAGAGGGGGAAAAAGTCTAGTTATTATGCCACATGAGAAATATGCTGCGGCATATGCAAGTGCGGTAATTTGTGTGGCACAAGTTAAATACCCCCCCCCCCCACACACACACACACACACTTTTCAGAGAAGAAATAATATTTTGTTCAGTTGTTGAAATTTGATAAATCTATGATAAACGACGTATACAGTAATAATAATAGTAATAATAATTGTATTTATATAGCGCCTTTTCCAGAGGATACAAGGTGCTGTCAATCAAAGTCTAAGAGCAAATCAAGAATACAAGTATGTTTTAAAATGCTTTTTAGAGAGGTCAAGTGAAGTACTATTACTAAGAAATGCAGGGAGTTTGTTCCAAAGACGTGGGGCAAGGGATTGAAAGGATTTGAAGCCAGTCCGTTTTCGGGATTTGGGAATGACATAGGAAGGAGCAGCGGTAGAACGAAGAGAATATGATGTTCTCTGTTGCTGAGAGAGTGAGATGTATTGTGGAAATGTGGTTGACAGTGATTTGTAAGTTTGAACAAGTATACGGTAAGTTAGAACAAGTATACGGTAAGTTTGAACAAGTATACAGTAGTAAAATTTGTATTTGAAATGCTATTAAAAACCAGAGATAGGATGAGAGTATGTGTGGGTGTTTGTGCCGGTGGGTGAGGGGTTTTGTACTCTTGTGTGAGGTGCCGTAGGGTGCCGTGAGTGTGGTTTAAGGCGCTTGTCTGGGGACGGTAGAATCGGGGGTTCGATTCCTGGCATGGCACTTATGCCCATTTTAGATAAAATGGGGAAGGCATTTTATCTACATTGCTCTTTTATCGTGCATCAAATAAATTAAGGTGCTACAGGCATGTTGTTACCAACGTGTGCACGTGCTTCATTAAAAAAAAGTGAGTTCGCGCCAGAAATTTCGGCAGAAATTTCTCTTATCCCGCACCTCCCCCCCCCCTCCTCAAACGGATTTACGCCGATGCTTTTACATCCTTTCGACACGACTTCATGTGAACATAATCATAATCACGTACACTTCAACTGGAATTCTCACCAAGCTGAATGAATATTGCAGTGCATGTGTCATCACGGTATTGTGTCATGTGATGGTTCATTGTTGAATGCTATCCTACTGGAGGTCGCGGGTTCGATGCTTACACCCCTGGACAAGGTGTTTCGCCCATAGTTTTCCCTCTCGACCAACGTGCATTAAATGGGTTGGAGTGATAATTATTGCAGGGCCAGCAAAAAGAGCAGTATCATTACTAATGTGGCCAACCCGGGGTTAATATATAATTACCCCCATTGTAATTAACACCTGATTCCAACTAACTTATGTTTAAGAATGCCGTTTTATTCTTTACTATCAGGAACAAAATGGGTATGGTCCTAGCTCTTCTTGTTCTGTCCTCCATTTTCCTGGAGTCAATCAATGTTGGAAGCTGCATCGTAGCACAATACGCCGATAATATAGGCAGGAGATCGCTCAGTTGTAAGTATTTGACCTTGCTGAAACTTTATGGTAGCATTAATGACGAAAACTTCATAAAACTTTAAGCAATATATAGCAAATGGTGATATTAAGGACATTCCATACAGGAATTATTTGAATCCTCGTTTGATCAGCTTTTCTTCTTCAAATTGGCAACTCCAGAATTTTTCTGTTACTGCGACATTTTACTCATAAAAATTATGAAATGGAAATAAATTAACAGAAAGTATGTTGAGATGTTGAAAAGTTGACAATTTGCATTGAAAACATGTACTGATTTCGAACCTTCAGCCGCACTGTCCAGTAAAAGATTCAAGTGCTTATTCTTCTTCAGAAAATTTTCAGCATTAAACAACAATACTGACGCAACAACAAAGGGCACAATATGTGCAGAATCGTTTGCTCTTTCTTCTAATGTTAACGTGTTTTAGGGACTGCATCCAAAGCTATTGGACCAAACCACACAATGTGGATCGGACTCTCGGTCATGAATGGTTTTGTAAACTGAATTATCACTTTATCTGCTAGCTTCCACCTGATAACTTCTGTCTCAATATTATGTGAATTATAGGGGGGAAAATATCTATTAATTTCAGATGGCATGCATTTTGTTATCATTGTATTGCCTTAATTGGGCTTCTGGATATTTGTCATTTGATAATAATTGTCTAAGCGCGTAAATAGACATAGTATAAAGTAACTGCAAGGGAAATGGGCCATACTAAAATGCGGGTTTGATTTGGTTTGAATTTCATATTCAAAAAATTATTTGGATATAAATGACTGTCACTTATGGCTAAAACAGGTAGGTGTCTCATATTGGCTGTTTCATTTTGTAATCAGTGGCAGAAATATGAATTGAGACATAATCGAGCGTCAGAAATTGGTGCCTTATAATGATATACGAGCTAACAGATTGCGGTTAGATTTTGAGGGCAAGGGCGAAGTATATAATAAGGTATTTGGTCCAAGATTGGTCCTAATTTTAGAAAATCTTCGGACAGTTCTCCAGGTGCATTCAATTTATCTTCACCACTTTGGCTGGTATATTTTCAATGTTATTTATAGGTGCATTTTCAGTTTCTGATGTTCCCAATACAACCGAATGTAACACCGCCTTACGACAGGTGTTCCGACTCCTGGATGTCAATGAGGACTATGTACTCATAGGAAGCACAGAATGTCTGTATGCCCTCACACCAGACCTGGTAAGCTATAAAAAAAGGTCTTTTCGTTGACTGAGAAATTTAATGACGACTGCATTGTATTGGAATTTGATTCAATTCTTCCATACTTGATAAATACAACCTATCAATATTGACTGGTTTATCTCAGTAAAGCATGATCAAAAACCGAATAAACAGGTTGTTATTTTATAACACAAGTCGTGGATCCAGGCCAGAAGGGAGCCTCAGGGTGTCAAGAAGCACTCCGGTCATTATCTGGCTATCTACATTAACACATTAACATTTCTGCATAACATTTTCCCAACATTTTTTCGATAAGTATTGCCAAGAATCAAGATCCTGCAAAGTATCGAATGGTGGTATTGCGACAATGCTGTTAGTGCATGATGTCAGAAAATTTAAGATGACCCCCCCCCCCCCCGTTAAAAATAATGAAACAAAACAAAACAAAACAAAATTTGAGGGTCCCTTCCCTTCTATCGATTCCCTATTTATTTGCCTGTGATACTGGGAAATTGGGAGCGCTTCAGCAAATTCGTGGTCAAAAAGGCGCCGTACAAGAAGTAAAAAAAAAGTCTCTTGGCCGCCACGCAAGGTACATGCCAAGAAAAAGCAGGGGCACGACCACTTTTGAAAGATTTTGTGAGCACATTCTCAATGCGCTTTCGCCTCAGTGTTCCTATCCTCACCACCACCTCATTGAAAACTTTCATCTAAATGAAAGTAACTTAAGGATTATAATTTTAAAAATTCTTCTTTGTTTCTTCATTCAGGAATATGTTGACTCCATAGAAATTCCTCAACCGAGTTCAAGCCAATGTAATACACTTGGTTACGGAGAGGTAGGTTTATGTTCAGGTGTGAATACACTTAACTAAAATGCACAATAACATTAACAACAACAAGAATTATGCTGATGATAATGATAATGATCATATGATATTGATTAATATCAACATAATACTGACAACGATGAATAATCCTAATTGTAATTATAGGCGATAAATAAACAGATTCCATGGAAAGTGAATTACATTTAGTTTTGAAATAAAAGCAATATTAATTGTCTCCATATCATTCCCGATAGCAGGCTTAAAAATTGATATTCAAAGAAATTATCCGTAGATGGTCAAGGATATGAGTCCTTAATCGAACTTTTTATCCAAATACATTTTACTAATGGCTCGATTATGCAGGGAGTATGGACACAAAGTATGTTATACGGAGTCTATGACTACAATTTCATATATTGTATTACTTTCTTTTTTTCTACTTATTTATTTTCTTTTATTTTAGTATCATATTTCATTTGTATTTTGCCATTTTTGCTCCTGTTTAATGGCAAATGCATTTCTGCCTAGTTTTATGTAGTTTAATTTAGTACTGCAAGCTTTCCTATATATGTATTTTAACCAGAGGCCAGTGGTGTCAGGAGCTCTACTTCTTTTACTGGTCTCTGTTTGCATTTTTCATTCTTCAATAATTTTTAGTTCTTTTCCTTGGATTTTTGTTTGTTTGATTTTTTTGCATATTGGTTTTCTATCTTATATCACTTTGATTTCGTTCCTTCTTTTCCTTTGCTACATTATATTTGAAGTATGATTTTTAAAATAGATATTTTGAAAAAATGAAATAAAACCTGTGAATTTTATCTTTTTCTCATTGATATACTGTGCGTTCCATTACCAAGTAATGTAATCTGAAGACAATAAATATGAGCACACAGTATGTGTTGTTGCTTTGAGGAATACATACACACACACACACACACACACACACACGCACACACACATACACACATATATAATTATTTTTATTATTTTCCATATTTCGATTCTATGCTCTGTGAGCTATTGTTTGGAAGTTAAATTGGCACTAGTTAGAAGTTTAGAAAATTTGAGGTATATCTATTCGCAAGTGATAACAACCTCGCAGAACATTACTCAATACACTGGTCTATAAGAGACATTAAAAAATGGAAAGACAATGCAATGGCGTAAATCGAATGGCCTATCACAAAATGTCTCTTGAAACTTTATATTACCATTTACCAAAATGATAATGATGATCTTAATAATGATATGGTAGTGGAATAGTGAAAATAATAATAATAATAATGTGCTTTGTATGAATAACGTACATATTATTTCCCTTCATTCCTGTTTCATAGACAAAATTTCTCCTTTTTAACCACAGCCATTGTTCATGTTGTTTATATTCTTATACATGTACATCATTGGCAGTCAACTGACTTCATATGCCAGAATTACATTTCCAATTGGTTTAACGATACCAGTGATCCGACATCTTTTCGAGTATGTGGGACATACGACGCACTTAATCCACGATGCTGGCAATGCACCTATGATAACACGGTATGGTTGAATACGAAATTTAGCATATTCGGCTCTTGTATGCAAAGACATGAGAAAACGTATGAAGAAGACGATGGTCGACAACTGTAGACTTCGCATAAAATATGTTTGTTCTTTGACATCTTCACGTTTTTAACGGACACTGGGGAGCAGTCGTAAAACCATTCAGAACAATCTATTCGCTCATAATGTTCAATTTATTTTTAACACTATTATCAATTTGATTATCTGCCAGACTTTGATCTTCATTTTCAAGCGCGTTTACAATTAGGTCGTGACAGGGGTTACTAACATAAATTATCCTGTGAATAGGACGAAGCCCCTCCCCCTCCAGCTTCCTTACACCTGTGCACTGAGAATGTCAGATATGGGTGAATAAAGCAATACTAAAAAATAACTTCTAAGAATAAAATTCATTTGCAAGCAGGGCCGTATGCAGAAACTTTTTCCGGGGGGGGGGGGGCAAGACGCGTAAAATTTTTCAAAGAAGCTCGGAAGCGAGGGAGCGAAGCAACCGAGCTAGTCATGAGGGCGCTTTTGCATTTTTAAAAGCGAAATTGAGGGATTTGGTGCACACTTTTCATGGATTTTGTGAAATTTTTCAATAAAAAATGCAAGTTTTCCAAATTTCGGGGGGGGGGGCAACTGCCCCCTGCCCCTGCCCCTTCCCCCGCTGCGTACGGCCATGTTTGCAAGTGAGAACGGGACGCTTATGATACTCCTTCCTGTTAGGAGAAATTAAAAGTTTCAAATTTGTATCTTGCTCATTTCGGTCTCTCGCTCGGTTTAAGATTCATAAGAAGAGACACCAGCCAAGGCAGTTTTCTATAATTTAATCAATGTTAACAGTATTCAGTTTCCTCTATGTTTCGACAGGATCTATCATGCGACACCGCCAATGGCATATCAACGGAAAGCATGCCAACAAACCCTCTGGAAAACGTGACTGCCATCATGACAGAGGGTAACGTGGATTTTATTCAGTTTTGAATCATGTAATATATTTGTTAAATCTTTAACTGACAGATATACAAACCGAATATTTAAAGTAAATAATTTCGCCATGAACACAATTTGCGGTCAACAAACGTTGTATGCAATGTAGGCCTTCCTGCTTTTGACCGTATATTTCATCAAATAATTCTTCATAAGCCAAAAGCCGTTTGTTTGCAGCTAATTGCAGGATTTTTTAAAATCTTTCTATAACACACTCTTTGACACATCAATTGAGTTCTATATTTCACACATACAGATGGATCGAAGTACTTTATTGGAGGACTAGAGAGTTACAGGCGTCCATCTTTACAAGAAGAGTTTCAAATTGGAAAAGTGGATGTAAGCAGTGGAAATGAGGAAGTTGTAACTAAACCTAATGAAGACCAATTAATGTACTGTAAGTACAGCATTTAAATCAAATGGTACTTAATATAATTAATATTAATCAATATAACTTGTACCTTTCCGGACATATGTGTTCATGAGTCATTATTCTATGCATCGTGCGGGTGTTCATATATCTTTTCTCTTTAACATTTACTTTAAAATTTCCTGAAAATATCTTAAAAACTGGTGGCTTTTGACTTTACATCAATTCAAAGTAATATTTGTCTTTTCCATTGATTCCCCCATTTGGAAGTATGTTAAAAACATTGTACACAGGGCATAACATTAAGAAAAATTAATGTAATGGTATTACCGGAGACTGAGTCTGTTGTTGTTTCGAAAAATGGAACTCAATGCTGTTTTCCTTGCTCGACTGCCATGACTGCACAATTTATTTTGAAAAAAAAAATCATTATCAAGATTTGCCGTCCTTCAGTGTCCTTTGCCATGGAGCTGGAAAATATTTCGTTGCCATGCAATTTCCTGAACATTTCTCATTGCAGCACCTGTAGATTTTGTTGGAGAGCCGATCGAACATGGTAATTTCATCTATTTTTTCTTCCGTGAAAGAGCCTTGGAGAATTACCTACAACCAGTAATATATTCACGAGTTGCCCGTGTTTGCAAGGTAATCATAAACGTTTTACTGTGCATGCTGGGTGTACACTCTAAAATAACAATCTAGTCAGATTTGACTATCATGATATTGCCGGTTCAGCCGGGCACTTGCACTATTATTACCAGAATCCTAATCTGCGTTTCACGAAACCATTGGCGTAAATCCGGGGGGGGGGGGGGGGAGATGGGGGATGGCGTGTACCAATATCCCCCCACTTTTTAAGGAAGAAATCATATTTGAATTAATCTTTGAATATAAGATTTATTAACCAGAAAAGTGGTTATTTTTGGTTCCCTCGCTTAATTCGCTCGCTCATCATATTTTAGAATTTCTGTTTGAAAATGCTATTGAAAACCAGAAAAGTGGTAATTTTTGGCTCGCTTGCTTCGCTCGCTCGCAAGATAAAAATTAAAATGTGTGTAAGGGGATCTGTGCAGGTGAGTGAGGGCGTGTGTTTATACTTAAGTGTGAGTTCGACAGAAATAAAATCGGCAAAAAAGTCGATCATCCCCCCCCCCTCCTCAAAGTGGATTTACGCCGGTGCATGAAACCGTCATAAGTCTTACCGGCACTTCTTGGACATCCCATTGAAACGTGTGTTGCAGAATAACACGCGCTTCAATGGGATGTCCATGAGCTAAGCCTTATGACGGTTTCGAGAAACGCAGCCCTGGTCATTTTCACTAGAATCCGGGTCAATTTTGACTAGAATAGTGTAAGTGCCTGGCTGATCTGGTAATCTAGTCATTTCTGACTAGATTGTTTTTGGAGTGAACGATGTATATACTTAGTTTTATTCTGTCATAGTTTGGTGACGGAATGGCAGGTATATAGAATTATCATAAGACAACAAAGATCTCAATAGTTATTGCCTTGGATCAAATAATTTTTTAGAAAAGCATACTTCAGTAAAAGTATCCCGAGTAAAGCATACTATGTATGATGATGATGATATCAGTAATAATGATTGACAGACTGTGATTATTGGTAGGTCTTGGGCCCCCAGAGCATGCTCACGCCTCACGGGAGTCGCTAGACCATTTTGAAGGTGGGGGGGGGGGGGGTTGTAAGACCTAACGACGTGGCTCTTACCTGTGATAGACGATGGGAAACTGTGCTGACACTCGAAATGATTTATTATTATTATTATTATTATTATTATTATTATTATTATTATTATTATTATTATCATTATCATCATTATTATTATACTGCTATAATTATTATTTCTATTATTATTATTATAATCATTATTCATCATCATCATATTATATTTTTATCATTATTATTATTATAATTATTATTATTATTATTATTATTATTATTATTATTATTATTATTATCATCATCATTATTATCATGATATTATCATTATCACCATTATTAAAATCATCATCATCACCACCACTGTTAATTATTATCATTAATTATTTACTCTCTATTTTATTTTTAGAGCGACGGAGGAGGTGTAACTAATCCATTGGCTGATGAATTCACGACGTATCTCAAAGCTCGACTGATGTGTTCCCGTGGAAACAACTTTCCCGCGATATACAATGAGATTCGTAAGTACAATACAATACACTATGGTAAACTAGGAATATGGAGATCTAGTAAACTCACCCTCCCGATTTAAGCTAATTTATTTGTTTCTGCATCCTGTTTTAAACATGTATTCACGTAGTTCAACATAAAGATTTGATATCATTATTTGGACTATCATTTCTACATGTACGAAAATGTGAAAATGTAAAAACTACAACAAGTACACTGAATCCGCTATAAATGTGAGTTAGCTCAGTAGTTCAGGAAATGCAGGAAGCAATTTGAATTAATCTTCATGCAGCCACCGACCATTTTCTGAATTTCTGTTGACATTGGATTATGTAGTATATAATATAACGACAGTTACAGTTATGTTATCGACGATTTTGCATTAGCCGTTGTGATTGTTACAACAAATGCAACATGAAAACTAATAAGTTACATCTACATGATTATACAAATATGTTGTTGTTGTTTCATCATATGTATTAAGAGTTTATTTCCAAAAGGCTCTAAATCCACTTGGATTTCGAGTAAATCAACGATATTTATTTCATCCATTTTCCTTTTTTGAAACATCAAAACTTTTTAAGTTGGAAGTACCAACATTACAGACAAAAAAGAGAATGAAAGAAATCCTGCGTGAGTAGTATGGGTTGTTGTTTTTTAAAGAATTATTTATATTGTTCGTACCATGACCTAGAATGTTGCCAAAAAAATATTTCCGGACGGCGCTAAATCCGTACAAATAAAAAACTGATATAAAGAACCACTCTGAATACTCATGCACGATTACTTTCGTTATCGTTAGTTATAGATGACAAATGTTCGTACTTGCAACTGTCTGAAAGAGTTTCATGTTTTGACAAAGCAAAATTATTTGCATAAAAATACTTGATTTATGCACATTTGGATTTACCGCGATTTCAACCCATTTCTCTTCTATATACTTTCCTTGTATATATATCAGGGCTGGATCCAGGGGCGAGGGTGGCGAACGCCCCTATTTTTTTTTGACCAAGCATTGTTTGTTTTTTTTCTATGAATTTTGAAAATTTAATCATTTTCCGAATTGCACTCAAAGCACCCAATTGCACCATTTTATGATGAAAAGTGCAAAAGCTCCACGTTCACTCCCTCGATCGATTTACCCCCCCCCCCCCCCCCCTTTTGGATCCGGCCATGAATATATTTCGTATTCAAATTAGTCATATAGAAACGCATATGCAACAAACTATCCAGTCGTGATAAACTTCAATTCGTTTTGGTGAAAACTTGAGCGTCTTTTAGAAATAAGCTCTTCATTTGCCACGTTCTTCCGTCACTTTTTCATGTTTGAGGGCACCAAAAAACGTACTTTGCTTTACAATTCGGACCGACTTCAATACTGGGAAATATCTAAATCAACGTTTGAAATGATTAGAGGATAGCTTTGAGGTTTCGCTTGAGAAGCCGGTCCAGTTATAGAGGTAGACCAGCAGCAGTGAAGTTTAATAGTGAGCTTGAGAGACAAGATATGTGTGCCATCTTAAGAGTACTTCCAGTCAGGTATGAGCTGACCTCACATTTACATTCTTCATTTTCATATGAACAGTATTGTTTCCCGATTTGTTCTTCCTTTAGAGGATATCGATGTGGTGGAGCAAGGAAATGATAAGATGATTTACGGACTCTTCACAACACCCAAGTAAGAGAACGTTCCATGTCAGACCTAAATTGGTCGATTACTAAAAATCGCTGTTCTGCTATCTTAATGCTGAGGAATGGAATTCCATTAGTTTCAGGGGCTACTTTTATGAATCAATGCCTTTACAAGGGGTCCTCCCCGGACACTGGCGTACTGGTGAGGGATGTTGGGGGCTGCTGTCCCTCCCCCCAAAAAATCACGACCAAAGTTTTTTTTTTGTCAGTTATTGTTCGTATCTCCTCTAAATCTCCTCTAAATTGTCACTGCATCGATTTTTAAAAAAATATCTGGCCGATAGGACCCTTTTTATGCTGTTATTCTTCAGTTTCCTTGAGGACAGAGGTGGCGCTCTCGGGGGGGGGGACGACAGGGTGGTATAGTGCCCCCCCCCCCATTTTCGAAGCACCCCAAAAGTGCCCCTTTTTACCTAAAAAATATGCCCCTTTTAACCTGTTCACTGCCGTCATTTTTAATCTTAGAAGGGCCCATTTTCTTTGTTAATAAGTGCCCTCTTGCCTTCGGATAAGTGCCCCTTTTCGTTTAAGCAGGCAATACTCACATTTTAAAAGGGACATTCATTGTGTGATGTGTAAATGGCGCAAATGAATGTCATTTTAAAATGTGATTATTGCCCGCTTTGACTTCCTCTTTTCGTTTCTCATAGTGCAATTCCTCTTCTGCATAGTGCCCCTTTTCACCTCTGATAAGTGCCCCATTTGAAATCTGATACATGCAGTGGCGTATCTAGGGGGTGCAAGGGGGGCAAGTGCCCCGGGCGGCATTTGAAGGGGGCGCAAAAAGCGCATAAGGGAGAAAGAAAAGAAAGGGGAGAATGAGGAAAAAACACAATCCTTAAGGATTATGGCAGTGTAAATGTAGTACAAATACAGTTTTTGACGGTTTGAGATGCAAAAAATTCTTTAGCTCGGTCGCTTTGCTCCTTCGCATAATCATTTTCTTTTAGGATCTCGTAATTTGGCGCCCCCCCCCAGTATGTAGTTCTTTAATGACAGCTTTTTTAATGGTTCCGAATTTGAAAAATAAAGATTTATTTGTCGTTGCATAAAACAGGATTTGCAGCGGTTCTACATTTAAAAGAAATCTCAACTTTCAATTATGCGCCCCCCCCCCCCCAATCGGCAGGGTAAATGCACTAGAAGTACAGCTTTTGAGGGTTTAGAATGCAAAAAATTTCTAAAGCTCGGTCGCTCTGCTTCCTCGTATAATTAGTTTCTTTCAGGATCTCGTAATTTCGCTGCCCCAGTATATCGTATTGTTCTTAAATACGGTTTTTAAAGGGTTCCGAATTTGAGCTACGTGTATAAAGATGTAATTGTCGTTAATTTGCTTTGCTCGCTTTCATGGAAGTTTCATATCCCTCTCAATATTGCTCCCCAAAGAAGGATAAAGTGCATAAAACAGCATTTGATAAATTCAACATTATTTTACAGGGAATCTCAAATTTCAGTTGACTTGTCGAATTCCTCCATTAGGCCTATTTATCAAGGTTTTCGTTTTATTTTACTCCCAGTTTTAGAATGAAAAACCGCTTAGACAAACTTCATACTTCTCAACCATTCCATTGCAGTGGTAAGTTGCAAAATTTCCTGGGTACGCAAAAAATTGTGTTTACGGTCAAAATGCAAAAAATTGCCGCTCGACGGTCGCTTCGCTCCATCGATTATAAGTAGATAGGTTTGTGCACTTGGTGGGGGGGGGGGGCGCAAATTCATCGTTTGCCCCGGGCGCCATAATCCCTAGATACGCCACTAGATAAATGCCCTCATTTACTTCTGATAAGTACCCCTTTTCCTTTTTTTTTTAGTATGTCCAATTTCTCCATAATTATGTTAATGTAAGATAAGTGCAGTAAGCACCCCTTTTTGTTTTATGATAGTGTCCCTTTTCCATTCGGCAAGTGCCCCTTTTTAAAATTTGATACATGCCCATTTGATTTCTGATAAGTGCCCCTTTTCCTTTCTAGTAAATTCCATCTCTCCTCACGATTTAATACCCCCTTCGAATCTGATAAGTGTCTCTTTTCATTTCCGGTTTGATTATGATAAATGGCCATTTTGAGGCCCTTTTTAGTTTAAAATACCGGTAGTACAATTTTCTTTCTGATAATCTAGCAACTCCCCTTTTTTCCCTTGTCCCGAAAGAGCCATTTAACAATAGCTCCAAAGAATCAGAGAGGCTTTAAAGTGTGAGGCAGTGGAGCAGAGGACAGGAAGGGCCCCTTCCTGTCGCACAGCGTCTCCAACAACTTTAATTAGAAGGAACGCTGCTCCTAAATCATTGAAGCGGTGTGAATATTTTTTTCTACTTTTTCTTTCCAAAGCTCGCTCGCTACGCTAGCTCGCACTTATCATATCTCACGCAAGGCACTTCAAGTATTTTGTAACCATAAAGTCTTAGTTGTTCTCCTATTCCTGGTGGAATAGTGCTTAAAACAACATTCAA
>CM057156.1:19030493-19064014 GCA_029962745.1 Echinometra lucunter
TTCTCTGGCAAGCCATGGAAGCACAGGCTGGAAGTGCTACCCCCCCCCCCTTAATGCTTATATTTTGGGAATAAATGAATAATCGGGGAGCCGAATCCAGTTTTTATTGATGAGGTCAAAGCTACCGCGTTTGCGACCTGTGCCGTCGGTATCACCGAAAGATGAGCATGGGGCGACTCCACTCCCAAGGTGAAAACTGATGTAAGAGGGAAGCAGGCTTGTAATAAACTTTTCACCTTGACACATTATTCTGTTTGTCTACTTTGTTTAGCACAAAGGTGTCGTCTTCGTCTGCTCTCTGTCGGTACAGCCTGACAGAAATTGAAACACTTTTCAATAATGATAATCGCAGAGGACCGACCAATGACAAGATGATGTGGACCATGCGTGCTAAGGACAGTGATGACGATGCAGATCAAAGAGAAACAGTACGTTGTTATCAATCTCTAAGAAAGGATAATTGGAAAACTACATCTGTAAAGTGTTGGGTGTATGTCTTGTAGAAGCTACGAGGAAATTACGATCGTAATCTACTTCTACTTCTATACTCCTACACTCTCATCATATAATATAAAAATATATTAACAACAGCAATTACGATAAATAAATAATGATATTAACAATAATAATGATATTTTTTCTTGATAATGATGATAATGATGATAATATTAATAATTATGATTGATGCAATAATAATAATGATAATATCAGTAATAGTACGAGCTCAAGACGGCTTTTTGAGATTATCGTGGATAAGGAAATAATTATGCTTACTTATTCGTGATATATCTTCAATTTTCTTCATCATTTCAAAAAAAAAACTTTAGCCTATTCTTCGTCCACATTTCATGCCCATACTTCCATTAATTTCAATGCAATCTCTCCCTCAGTGTGGACAGTACGAACAAGCTACTTACGATCATATCCTCGCTTTTCCGCTGCTGAACACCAACGTTCCTAACTGTGGATTAAACAATGATAGTTGTTCAAGCTATAGCAGGGAGTCTGACAGTGCTCTCGCAGTGTTTCAAAAGATAAGGGGACAACAGCTAACCATTTCCAGTTATTCAGAAGACGAATATTCAAATGGGATGATCAAGGTCTACATCGGCACGAGTAAGTTGCCCCATGCCAATTTTTGACAAAAATAATATAAAAACAGAACAAGAAACAAGGTCGCCTGGATGCACTGAGGATATTTCAGCTTCTATGTCAATTATCTAGTTTCAAGCTTATGCGCTCGACCAAAACGATACTATATTAAAGGTTTGAGCAGTGAGAGCCAGCAGAAATTATATCCTCTCTTGGTGAATTGCGTATCCATCGATAACCTTTTAATCTACAGATAAAAATATTTGTAAGAACGTAGTGCTGCAGCCCCCCCCCCCCCAAAAAAAAAAAATCGGCTATCCCCCCAAACTAATATCTAAATTGTAAATTGCTCATTTCTTCGGCTTGCAAAACCATAAAACACCAAGGGCTTCAGGGGGCGGATCCCCCTGAACCCCTGCCAGGGGCCCTACACCCCTAGCTCCACCTGTTAAGGTGTCAGCCCCCCCCCCCCTTCCCACCAAAAAATAAAAAAATAACTTCCGCGGTCCCTGCACATAACCCCGTTCAGGATTCCTGGATGATTATTTGTTTTGTCGAAATTAGTACATTTGGCATCTTGTGAAAACAAAGAAGTATAATAAATGAGTACCCCTGTACCTGGCTCTTCCGGGGGTTATGTACTGAAAGGCCCGGCTAGAGCAGTATTTACTAATGTGCATCCGAGATTTATGACTCGTCCGTCCGTCCCGGTTTTTCCTGAACGTGATAAGTCAGTACCCATTTTAGGGATGAACTTCAAACTTTTATGCTAGTATATATCAACATAGGAACACGATATGACTAGAGGGGGGGGGGGGGGCTTAGGTCAAAGGTCACAGAGATCAGTTTCGAAATTTTTTGATTAGTATATCGCTAAATTTTAGGTATGAACTTCGACCTGGGTGCTAGTATGTATGAACATAGGTAGATGATCTGCTTAGATTTGGGGGCAAAGGTCAAAGGTCACAGAGGCTAAATCCTGTAATATTAGGACTCATTTTGAGGTGTATAAACTGCAGACTTAGTGTTAGCATGAAAGAGGAAGACGATTGGATTTGATTCAGGGGTATGTACATATAGGTGAAAGGTCACAGGGGTCCATTTCCAAAATGTCTGATTTTAGCTTTATTAACAAGATAGCTCAAGAATAGCTTAAGGTAAGAACTTCGAACTTGGTGCTCGCATGCAAGCACCATAGTTCGACAAATTCATTAGACTCTAAATTTAGTAGTCTAAGGTCAAATGTCAAAGCAGTTGAGCGCCATAAGCACCGAATCAAAGATTTTTTTAGTTTTGTTATATATTTCATCTATTTTGCACACATCGATTATGACTGGAGAAAGTGATAAAACTTTTGGGATGAAAGGTCAGAGTTCATTTAATCATATACATTCATATTTTTTTTATGTTGGTTGTCGCCACCATTTAAGGGCAGACATACTTAAGTGTACATAATCCGAGGCATGCAGGAGACGCAATCGCATTCATCTTCTATAAGCTGGAATGCAGGGTTGTCAGCTGCTGTTCACATTTAATATGTTTTGAGATTTCATGTTTTTTCGTCAGCTTTTCTTGCCAAACAATGGTCAGCTTCACATACACATTAATATCAGCATCAGATTAATATCAGTATGAAGAAATGTTAAGAATGTTATTTCTTCCTACCTCTGATGTGTTTTTACAAAGATAATGGAGAGATAATCGGAGCGAACATCGATGAAACAAGCGCGTTCATTATCGAGGTTTACCGTTTGTACGACGATGGAATGACAGAACAACATGTAAGTATGGCGAATTCAAGTTGCTATAACTACAGTGAAACTTGTCATAAAGACCGTTCAGCTGAGACAATAAAAGCGATCTTTAAATGCAGGTGCACCTTTACGTACAGGTTCCTTTTCCCCTTAACCAACTTGGAGGAGGGGGGTCCTCCTCCCCCTCTCCGCGGTAATTTTGCAACCTCCGCGTAGAATGCAGCGAATATCATAATACACTTTCAAGATACTTTTGGTACCAAATTTAGGATCTAATTAAAGTGCTTTAAAGTCGATGACACATGATGGTCAAAGGTCATTATGAAAATGGGAATGTTTTCATATACGTGCACAAATCAATGGGAATTGGATGGAACTTATGAAAGTAATGCTGTTATACAAAACCGTTTAAAATGATAGCTAGCAGAAAAGCAGCTGTTACGGTTATTGCATTTTGTTACAAAAATAATGTCTAAAACAAGATAATACTTAAAGAATAAAGACAGTAGGAAACATGAGAAATCAAAAACTATAATAAGCACACTTGTAGGAATTGTGTATACTTCAAGGTGTTTGAAAAATAATTGAATGAACATGAACAAAATGCGTATGGAATTTTATAACAATTCGTCAATTTTTTCAGAAAAAGATTGCAATCGTATACTTCCCTTCAGATATAGATTTACGTAATACAATATAAACACAACAAAAAAGTAACTCCCCCCCCCCCAATTCAAAATAGCATAACTATTTACCGAAAAAAATTTGAGCAAAATGATTTTGGCAGGAGTGTTCCTACATTTATTGACTAACTTCTGTGTGAAAATGAGATTGATTCGTCAAGTCATGCATGAGTGAGCAGACATTAAAGGCAAAAATGTCACTTTTCAAAAGTCACACGAGTTATTGGGGGGGGGGGGGTCTGTCAAAAAACTTTGGCGAATTTGGTTTCTTCCATTGTTTGACCCCCTCACGCCTATCTCTGACACTTGTCATGCTTATCACATTTGGGTGAACACAATTTTGGGGAAGAATTGATGTTTAGTCCTCCTAAATCTACAAAATCAATTGACTTTATGGAAAGAATTAGCATCGACCAACATGAGTCAGCACATTTTGCGAAAATACCGGGTAATCGTTTCTCCGGCATTAAACAGTAAATTTAAAGTTCTTCTTGCTTCATCGTTAAAAATGTGCTCACTCAACCATGGCACAATCATGATAAAAATCAACAGCACTTAAACAAACACCAGAAAAAGTTTGTTTCACAGACCCCCCCCCCCCCCTCCCCCCAAACGACTTTTGTGACTTTTGAAAAGTGACATTTTTGCCTTTAGTGTCTGCTCACCCTTGCATGACTTGACGGATCAACCTCATTTTCATACAGAAGTTAGTCAATAAAATTTATTGACTAACTTCTGTTAATTTAATGTAGAAACACTCCTGCCAAATTATTTTACTCAAAACTCGTTCGTTAAAAAGTTATGCTATTTTGAATTAATGGGGGTTACTTTTTTGTTGTTTAGAATCCTTTGTTCATATCTTTTAAGATGTCACAAAGTAAAACCGTTCTAGAAAAGCACTGAAGAATTTATTCCTCATAACTTTAAGCAATCGTCGACAATAAATGAAAAACTCTTGATTCTAGGTGTAGATTCCAAGTGCTAAAATTTCTAGAATAATTATTATTCATTTAATTATCAATTATCTATCATCTAAAATGCACATGCAGAATCATTTCTGTATATGAAAAACATGTAATAATAAATCGATAGGAAACATTTTGAAATATGAGTTGCCATTAGATGAAATTCCTTTATGAAATGGGTTTCAACTTTTTAGTATACATTTGTGACCTATTTTTTTAAGATGTCACACAAATTTGTTGATATGAATTTATATGAATTATGTGTTAAAATCATTGTAAGGTTATTATTGCTGTTTAATGTGAATAAAATTTTGTTATATAAAAGTTTAATGTTGTAAATAACTTCATGTATTCCTTCTTTCATTTCTTTCTTTCTTTCTAAATCACCAGCCATATTTATTTCTTTTCCTGCTTTTTTTCTCACTTGTTAATGACAGATTGATTTAAAATGGCCGTATGGTATTAGCTCCCTGCGAACTTACGGTGGTTCTATTTATGGAAGTACTGACAACCGCTTGTTCCGATTCCAACCTGCCTGTCCATGTCCACCTCCACCTCCTCGCTGCACAAATTTAACTGGTAAGAGTTTCTGAACAATGACACTATTAACCTCATGAAAATTTATATTGAAAATTCCTAAATGAAGCAAAACAAAAAAGAGGGGGGGGGGTTGTCAATTCTGTTTTTTTTTTAAATGCTCACGTTAAACATGGTTAGCATATTCGAAAGTGCTCAGCAAATGTGCCATATACTACATGGAAAGTCACAGAAATTCAATATTGAAATTAGATATACGCTCCTTATTTAGGACCCATGCAACCCACCGACAGACTCGTTTACGGCACAAAGAATCTCTAAAGAAAACCAGCTGAACAAAAAAAGAATACAGAAAGAGTATCAATTTTTCTGAATTCATCTGTTTTCTTATTTTGTACTGGGTTTGCTAGATATCGTTGATGAGCGGGAAGACTTGGCATTGGCCAATCATACAATGTACATTACTGACGGAGTCACCAGATTCTTCACTCTGTTTGATGCACCCTTTGGTACTGGTATGGTGCCTCGTTTCTCGGAGATGTTCAATGACAGCATCTGCAGCTGGAAGAGGTTTGATTCCTTAGCCAGTTGTAAGGAGATATTAAGAGTCGACTGTCAGATAACATCGACCCACATTGCGAGCCAGACGGATTGTAACGATAAGTGCTCTACAGTCCCCGGACTTACAGTAACAGGAACGATCACAATCGTTAATGGAGACCAATGCCTAGTAAATGAGGATAATCTTCAAGTCCATGTGGATTTTGGCATTGATTGCTCTTGTAAGTACATGAGATTGAGCGAAGGGAGGAGGTAAAAAAGAGAGGGAAATTCCGTCTTAACGGAAGAAAGGCAAGGGAATAAGTCGCTGCGCAGAAGTCCCCAGTGCCTCACACTTCGATCAGCACCTTGACCCTTGAGTTACTGTACCCTCTCCCTAAGAAGAAGAAAGATATTAAAGTGGTATACCTGTGCATGGCTTCTGCTTGACAACATGAGTGACATACAGATTTTATGACGGATAATTAGGATATGGACCTATAACTGTAGACTATTCGCCACATATGGTATAACTATGTTTGTTTAAAGTTCATCATCTCTTGCCCCCTTGTCCTCTGGGGCCCTTTTTCATGGAATCTCCATTCCAGTAAGATTTCATGCAGACTGTGTAGATGGGGATCATCATGGTCTCTCTCTGTCTCTCTCTCTCTCTCTCTCATTAATCATTTTAATGTGGCTTAAACTCTATACCTTTGTGTAAGAATTATTGTCTTTATTTCATTTCATTTTATTTCCATATCCATGATATCACAAAGTATATAATATAACTCAGACATACAAATTACACAATTTATGTTACTGAACGATAAAGCATGTAATAATAATGAACAAATTTGGATATGGGGGGAACATGCAAAAAAGCAAAGCTTGTTACAATAACAGCTTGGACATGTCGTGATGCACACTTTAACTGTGTAGAGACTACTTGTTGCCAAGAAAATATGTTGATGACATTCTGTGTGCATCAGATATCAAATCAGATTCAAAGACTTCATTATTATGTTCTTTTCTGTATTACTTTCCTGCTTATGTCATGCAGGCATTGCAAATGAGCACCCGGATACAGTCAAGGAGCATGATAAAGGAATGGCAAAATTCCGATTCAATCAAAATCAGTGGCTAAAGACCCAAGTAAGTATATCAACTAGCAAATTTAATTTCCCACCATTTCCCATCAAAGCCTTAGCTGATTGAGTGCATCTTTTTTTAAGGTATATGAGAACAGTGAAAGGAAGGAAAGTACATTGTTTTTCCAAGCACCACAATGATCCACCGGGGATTGTCATCCCGACCAACATTTTGTTTATTTCCATTTCCAACAATATAAACCAGAATACACAGGATGCATCGTTCAAAGTAAAACAATGAAACTTGACAATGTAATCGTAAATGTAAATAGCAAACCACACTTAGCGGGAAATCACAAACATGCCTACTTCCCGCGTGAAAATCCAATAGCCTGTATAGACATGATAGATAACTGCGCCCCCCCCCCCCCCCCCCCAACTCAAGTAGCCAACTGTACTGCATGTGCTGCCCGATTTTTCGGGAAAAGTAGTATATTATTTTCAGGGGCTGAGTTCGGGGAAAAATCTAGAAAAATCGAAATTGCAATTGGGGTCTTTTAGCATTTTTTCCCACAATATCTTCAATTAGGGTAGTTTTCAAATCTTTCCCCGAGCAGTCCTGAAATGGAGTCCCGAATAGGGTTAGTTTCAAACCTCCGAACTCTTCATCTCGGGACTTTAGGGAGTAATTTTGCTAGCTTCACTTCCAAAAACCTGTGAGGGGGGGGGGGGGGAGGAGGGGGTAGTTTTGCTGGCTTCCCTTCCAAAAGCCCGTGACCGGGGGGGGGGGGGGGATTTTGCTGGCTTCCCTTCCAAAAGCCCGTGATAGGGGGTCAAAATCCTAATCTGGAAAAAACATGTGTATGGTTGACCGACTGAGGGGGGGGGGGGGGGTGGGGGATAACTGCTACTTTTGAGTCTTCTCTGCCAATGATTTGCTTCTCATATCATGATCAGAATGCAAACCCTAACATTGATAATAAACTTGAATGTTTGCTTTCAAAATGTGAGGAATTGTAGGTCTAAATAACATCGGAAATGACTGTGTAATAACTGTGGTAGTTTTAGATTCGAGATCATATTATATTTATAGATCATAATTCATTTATAGATTTTTTAGTTTTCATTTTTCAAAATATCATTTATACAATCAAGATATTCAAATGTAATATGACCAAAAATAAAAACTAAAACTATGATGACACAAAGTTAATGTAACAAGGAAACCTATATGTAGAAACGTATTCCGAGAAAAAAAACCCCAGCAGTAATTATTTAAAAATGAAAATGAAAACAGAGACCTGCAAAGAAGCAGAGCTTGTGATAACACTGGTCCCTTGCAAAAGCACATCATAATTCTCTCAATACATGCATATCTAAATTGAACAAAACAAAACATGCATAAAAATTATGCCTGACACCAAGACAGAGACGACAACATATATGTTGCTATGAATTAAGTTCAACTGTTATATGCAAATATAAGGAAATCCAGACGAATGTAATTCTTAAATATTAAATACTATTCATCACTCCACTTGGTTATTATATCTCTACAGACTAACTGCTCCTCTACATGTCCTGCTGCCTCGAATTGCTATGGATACAATAGACCATAATTAAGGGAGCGATTCAATCTGAGTACGGCTCTCACAGAACACCACGTCGAGATTTATCATCTTTGTATGCAAATCAAGTTTCCACAAAATGATATAGAGAGATAGGGGAGGGAGGAAGGCAGAGAGGGATAGAGAAGAGAGGAGGGAGGGAGAGAGATATAATCGCGGTAAAATTGGCTGTATAAAATTTACAGTAACTGGCAGCAGAATAATTGTGAATAATTTAATGTAAATTCAGTAAATGATACAGTAAAATACTGGTTTATACTCTATTTTACTCCTGTCTACAGTTTTACCGTAGAATAAAAGGTACCATTACTGTAAAAAAAAAAAAATAAAAAAAAAAACAGTAAATTTCTGGCAACCCTGCTGCCAGTAATTTACTGTAAATTCTAATATGATTTTTTACAGTATATATATAGTGAAGAGAGAGAGAGAGAGAGAGGGGGGGGTGGGGAGTGAGAGGAGAGTAAAAGAGGGAATGGGAGTTTCATAAATGTTATCCAGTCAAAGTCATTATACAGTGTCCCATAAAAATTACTACCGACCTTGAGTTATATCGCTTATGAAAGAAATCATTAAGGAATATGGAAAGTCATTGTAGATAATGAAATTAAATTATATATATTTCCAGTCAGTAAGAAGTCCGTCTCACTCTCATTTCATTCAGTAGTCACGAAGAAATAAGAATTTTTGTAACAGATGTCATGAGTTACTCACACGCATCCCATCAAACGGCTGTGGGCAATCCCACTATCTTTTGAAATGGTTTACAAAGGAAATCACCGTTTTATTTTTTCATTTGCGATTATTGTTATAATCATATCATCTTAGTTTATTATTTTTGTTGTAGCCAAATAGTATTTATGTGTTCTAGTCACAAAGGATTGAGGGGCTTAGTAATTCATTAGTGCACTTTATTCCATCTTTTATCTAATATTGGGTGTCCTTCAGGTGTCCACGTATTGAAAATATTGAAAATATTTTGTTGTCAGGAGACGGGTTTACCCATTCATTCAAAATGCATACTCTTTAACAGAGGTGGTTTCAGATCATTTCAGTGATAACCGTACTGAAATATCAACACACGGTACTCATAAACAGTCCCATTATTTTGTTTATTAGCCATTTTCAGCTCGCAATGACTAACAATCTTTGAAACGTCGAAGAATTCTTGTCTATTTACTTTCATGATTTATTTCATTGAAAGCCACACATATTTTCTTTATTTGCAGTAACAACAACAGCAGCAACAATAACAGAAGATATTATAATATCTGTGATGATAAATTAACCATAATTTATTATCAAAACCATGGAACAAATAAAAACCAAACAGTGATTTCCTTTCCAAACCCTTCAAAATGAGTGTGATTTGTCCATAATGTCCTGAGTCTCAAACTTGGATGGGAAATTACGATGTCCGTCCCCCACCCCCCCCCCAAAAAAAACCCTTTTCTTTGTGACTAGCTGGGCCGATTCGGACGAGGTTTTCATTGACTGGTAGAGAAATAGTTCTAGATCCATAATATACAATGAATTTCCACATTGTGAAATGATTTCTTCCATAATCAGTAAAGAACGGCTGAGTGTATTCTATTCGTGATGAGATTATGCTTAAAACACCTTTCAAGTTGAACTCGTTTTTCTCTACTAAATTATGATCACTGCATGAGGATCGGTCACTGGGAGACCTCCCGATTGTTCTTACAAATTAAAGCTTGGTCTACTGTATAAGAAAGCGACATGATTAATGGATGGAAATTATGACGATATGGAAGAGCCCTATGAATGATTTTTGCTGTTGCTTTTATCAAGTCACTGTAAAAATATTGTAAATACCGTGGCCTTTCGAAAAACTAAATTGCTCGCTCGCTTTGCCAACTTACAAATGAGAATGTAGAGCAGCATAACTGCCAAGTAGTTATCATGTAAAGATAGAAACATATGTCTAAAAGGATCCTACAGTGTGTTAAATAGAATGTAGGAGTATACTAAAGCCTCTGTTTCTTTCTTGTGTTACCCTTTGTTGTAGTACTAAATTCACAAATTTTAGTAAGGAAACACGCAGAATTCTCTCTAATTCATATTCACCAGACACCTGCCAGATGTAGAAGTTTGGTGGATATACTTTGACGAAATTTCTGTTAACTAAAGTTTGGTAAATTTAAATTTACCTTACCCTTGTTGACACATGTTTTAAGCATCAATTATCCCAGGTTGCCAGAATCATCGGTGACACATACTTTCTAAATTTATCATAACCTAACAAGTCAAACGTGTTAGATATTTTTTTCATATTGTTGCAAAGTAGGATTTGAGAGTATCTCTTTTCTGCTATACTTAAGACGCACGTAAGTATTTCAGATAACCAGATTTGATACAACTGCATGTATTTTTTTTAATAGATTTATCATACCTTAAAAGTCGCAGCCTAGTTTGAAATTCTTTTTCTCGTAAAGTGGGATTTTAGATCATTGTTATGCTGTACTCACTATTTACACAGGTTTGAAAATGAATTAAAGTTTGTTGTTTCTATGTGAACAGGTGTTTCCTTTAACGTTTTCTAATTTTTGTCGCTTTAAGGGTCATCTGAATGTTTTTGCCTGATGGAAACGCTTGCGTTTACATCCAGGTACACAAATTGCTCTAGTCTGTGCTGCTATATCATAAACTTTTATGTCACAACCTGTTGGAATGTTTATCCTTGTAAAGTAGAATTTTAGATTATTTTTCTACTATACTCACAGTGTACAAGTTTTGAATAACCAGGGGGATGTTTCATAAAGCTGTTCGTAAAGATACGCTTGACTTTACGAACGACTTGAATGTGAAGTGCCAAATGGGATGCCCATAGTTTTTCCTGACGTTTTAAAAAAAGTGTGACTGCATTTCCCATAATCTCCATTAAATTGTTGCAAAACATATACATGCCAATAAAAATGATTGTAAATAATAGTACAGTTTATCTACAACTGCATATTTCACCTTTAGCTGATGTGATGTATAATGACTGAGAATCCCATTTGGTTTGCCATATTCTAGTCGTTCGTAAAGTCATTCGTAACTTTACGAACAGCTTTATGAAACACTCCTTGAGTTGTTATTTCTGTTTGAACACGTCTTTCTTTATTTTGTCTGTTTGTCGTGTTGGCCATCTGAATTTTTTGTATGCCTGACGGTTTACGGTTTCTTTTCAAATTCAAGTGTATAGACTCTTAACAAAATTGCTGTAAATATGTGCCTTAACATGATAACATGATGATTTTCTTTATATGCGTACGTGTGCCTTTTGCGGTGCCTTCTCAAATTCAATTTAGTATAGATTCTGTACAAAAAGTGTATTGAAAAATGATGAATTTGTACATCTTTGCTATATACATGTGACATTAAATACATTATTTTGCGGTTTCTTCTCAAATTCAAGTTAGTATATAGACTCTTATTCAAAATCGATACTGTAAGATGACGAATTGGTACATCTATGCGTATGTTACATTATTTTGCGGTTTCTAATTCTGAAATTCAAGTTAGTATATTAACATGTATATACAATGGCGTACCGTGGGTCAACTCATGGGGGGGCACCGAGCATAGCCGTACACAAAAAAATTTTTGAGGGGGGGGGGCAAGGTGCATAAAATTTTCGAAGAAATACAAGAGCGAGGGAGCGAAGCGACCGAGCTGGTCATGAGGGCGCTTTTCCATTTTTAAAATTGAAATTGAAGGATCTGGTACACACTTTTGGTGGATTTTTTTTTTGGACAATTTTCAGTAAAAAAAAAAAAAAAAATAGTATGCAAAATTTCGGAGGGGGGGGGGCAACCCCCTGGGCGGGTATTTGTGGTTATTTTTATCATGCTAACAACATGAACAATAACGGCAGTAATCTCGAACCAAGGTGTCTTTAGGGACGTGAAGCATTTTAGAATTTTGGGAAAATAATTCATCTTGCTAGATACCACCATGTACTTTTAAATTTTGCGAGCGAGCGAAGCGAGCTAGCCGAAAACTTACAATTTTGTTGTCAATAAAAGACATGTTATTTTATTATAAAAATACATCAGACCGGGGGGGGGGCTCTATATGATATTTAAATATCTAGTCACCTCGCTGCCAATTAGCACGTTCCTGGTCTATTGTTTTCTGTCCGAAACTACCATGTCTCTAACCATTACGAGGAGCGAAGCGAGCGAGGAAGCACACACTTACCCCTTCAGTAAATTACATTGTGAGCATATGAAACATCTGAATCATTTATTTGGTCATCTCACTCGCCCAATTCGTTTACTTTTTACAAAAATCAAACAATTGTATAACGGGCGAGCGCAGCGAGCTAGGAAAATTATACTCTTTTTTCATTGTAGAAAGTGTTATTTCGTCATCGAAATATAAATATCTACATAATCTATTCGATCCTCTGTGTGCTGAATATGAATCCGTTTACTTACCTCGCTCACCGTCTGAAACCTTTCTGTTTTAACAAGCTAGCAAAGTCAGCGACGCCCACCCCCCCCCCCACACACAAGATATAGAATATACTGTATACATGTATGGATTCGTCAGCAAATACAGTAGATGTTTTTTGTAAGTTTGTGAATCTCCTCGCTGCCCAAACATTATGATACTTTGCTATAACCCGCTTCTGAAATATGATTGCGGTGCCCGAAATATCCTTTTGTTTCTAGCTTTTCCTAGCGGGAGTAGCGAGCTAGCGAACGAACAGATTTGTGTGCGAGTGTGCGTGTGTGTGTGCGTGCGTGTGTGAGTGTGTGTGTGTGTGTGTGTGTGTGTGTGTGTGTGTGTGTGTGTGTGTGTGTCTAGGCCATCTACTGAAAGGACCCTTTTTAGGTAAACTTCTTGGAGTGAAATCCTGACCATGGTTATTCCTAACATTCTATGAGTGGAACAATAGCAGCCTATAACATCAAATTGAGCCACAAAATGCAAACTGATTCCTTTCATAAGAATAATAATCAGCATCGGTATTAAGTTACTTAAATGCCAGCGAGCGAAGCGAAGGAGCGCTCCCGATTTACCACTTTCCTTTCCCTTGTTTCCCCCTTTCTTTTCTCTTTCCTTCTCCTTTCTTTTCTCTCTCTCTCTCTCTCTCTCTCTCTCTCTCTCTCTCTCTCTCTCTCTCTCTTTTACCAGCCGATGAGGGGGGGGGGGGGCACGATTCTCTGGTGCCGCCGTTTAAACGCAAAAACATATGCGCCGCTCGGCAGCAAGCCCCCCCCCCCCTTCGGTCAATACCTGCTTCCGCCTATGGGAGGTGCACATTTTGGGAGGATATTTCCTTTTCACATATTATTTTCCGAGATGACTTGTTGCCCAAAATTTGCAGACTCTCAAAGAAATCTGAATAACAAAACATTGATCCCTATATGCCTATCATACCGATATATAAAACCGACAAAAACGTTAAAAAAGCGAATACGAAGACGTTGGCGTTTTACTTAGTGTTTCGCACAATAATTTTAGTGTCACGGCATCACTGAAATATGCTGCAGTTCAATGGAAATGTTTGATAGTCGTTCAGTTAGTCATTATTCAGACCACGTGATAATGGATGAACGGCATATAACCAGTAGCGTCTCGGGGGGGGGGGGGGGGGTTGGTGAATGATCCCAGGCTGCCACTTAATTTCAGGGGGCGCAAACTGAGAAAGGGGGAGAAAAAAAATCCTGTGACTCATATGTTAAATTTTCAGTTAGACTGGAAGCAAAGGGGGAAAACTAGGGGAAAGGAATAAAACTCATTTTCAACTTTTCACTAAAAGTGATATTCTTCAGTCGGAACGGGGGCGCCGGGACGGCCGGAACGACAGAATGAATCAAACAAACAGACAAACGGCGCATTGGAACGGTTTTCTAGCTCTCTTTTTTTTTTCTCTCAACAAGAATCTTCAATCTAATGGACGGAGGCAGACTTAATCAGAAAAGAGAAGAAAAAAGGACATTTGAGTGTCTTCTCCATGTCACACACCCACCGAACTGGAGTGAGACTCCTGTATAAAAATGACCCCATCCCCCCGGATCCCCCCCCCCCCCTCACCGGGGACGTGACAATGATTTATTATGTCGTCTAGCTATGTGACAATTCATTTGCCTATAGTAAAGAGTATTAATGCTAAGAATTCTTAGTGCCGAAATAAAGCACGCGTACATATTGTGGTACTTGTCAATCGTGGAAAGCCTATAGCCTTAATCAAGACGGCCCAGTTGTTGTTGTTGTTGTTGGTGTTGTTGTTGTTGAATTGGGTTTTTACAGACGTGAGGCGTGTATCAATCAAATATGATTATTTACGTCTGGGACCGACCTTTAACGTCACCATCCGAAAGACGTGGTAAATGAAGATTCATATCTTGCCAAAGGACATTAGTACTGCTGCAGGGATTCGAACCCCGGACCTTGTGGTTCAAAGTCCGGAGACTTGTCCACTGAGCCACAACAAGGGTGAGAATCAGAAGGGGCCAGAGCTAATAAGTTATACAGGAGAGATTGCTGTGAAATTCTATGTGATGGGGGGGGGGGGGGGGGGTAAACGTGTTCCGTGATATCAAGCTCTATATGAGCAAACGCTGAGATATCTGACAAGGATGTCCGGAAATTCTGATATAGAATTAATAAAAAGGAGATCTTCAAGTTTTTCTCAAAATCAGAATATTTTATTCAATATAATGTATCACGATTTATGCAAATTACAAAACTATAAAATACAGGCCTTATGATTATAGTCAAAAGTCCAAAGACAGGTGTATGAAAGGGCTTTGAAAAAATGAGATTGCGTGCGAACAATATAAAGATTATTCAAGATTTTCTTAGCTGGGTGGACTAGCATGTCTGACAAAAAGAATTAACAAAAAAAAAAATATTTAAAAAGTCGTCAGATACCTTACTCTGAGTTTTTGGACAAGTAAGGAAAAAAAAGGTTTTGTCATGTTCCTTCTGTGCCGGGGGTGCACATTTACTTTCACTCGATGTGTGAAATCAGATATCAGATTTGGTGGCTGCTGGCATGTAGGCCTAAGGGCACGGGGATTCTTGGATCGCCTCCAATAAGAATACCAGAAAGTGAGGTTTTGTAATACATGTATTCTACTGTAGCAATCTGAGTAGTCAGGGGATCGAATAAAAACAACAACAACAACAACAAAAAAAAAAAAAACGGTAGGCCTAGTATAAGGTGCAACAGAGCCCACAATCATGAAAAGAGGGGGGGGGAGCCACAGCCTCTACATTATTTTTAATCAAATACTATTTAACCTTCTATAACAATACCAGCTGAGGATATATTTACTACTGAATCTTCAATTCAGTTTTTTTTTAAAGTAGGCATATCCCATTTATCCCCCCCGCTTTCTTTGTCTCTTTCTCCCTTCCCTCTCCCTCTCAAAGAGTTTCACTTTCCTTTTATTTTCTCATACTCTCTACTCTTACAACTGTAAAATCTGTAAAACTGACTTCATTAAAACAAATGAGGCACAATAGAAGAGTGATTCTAATCAATTCTAGATTTTACCCATTCCATTTTTACCTCCCTGGCTCTAGCAGACGACGCGTCGGTCTTACGTGACCCACGATACAAAGAAAGTACACGCCCACATGACGTCATCGATGACAACAAACGGCTTCACATGTGGTATTACAAAATTGGTCAAAAGCATGCATATTCCCGGGGAGCGAATTTTTTTTCCGTACATGGAAACGCAAATCCTCCTTGTGCGCATGTGCGCGGACATTTCTTGCTGGACCTTTCCATAGGCAATCCACGCAATCCAATTGACTGTGACGTATGACTCATTGACGATTGTTAGTAGTCTTCGCGCGCAGACCCTATCGCTGATACTTATTGCGTTCGAGCAGGCACTGATTTTTCTCTCTTTCTCCAATAATGCTCATTCTTTCTCTCTCTCTCTCTCTCTCTCTCTCTCTCTCTCTCTCTCTCTCTCTCTCTCTCTCTCTCTCTCTCTCTCTCTCTCCAATGTGCTTGCACTCTCTCTGTCACTCTGTATTAGTACTACTAGTACTTATTTCAAGTGTTCTGCTGCTGAGGGCCAGAAAGCCATTAACTAAAAGCACAACAAATGCTCTTAATTCTGGCTCTCAACCAACTATGGGATCGATGTTGCTTGTACGAGTGGTACACAGTGAGGGGAGTCTAACGCTGGAAAAGTATCGAGTCAAAATACTAAATGTACAGTTGAAAATATAATTGTATTTCCAAGTGTAAGGAACAAGTATCCATCACACCACCAGAAACATACAGGCCTTTAACAAAAAACGAACAACAACAACAACAGCTTAAACAACAAAGAAAGAGGATGGCAGCTCAGAAAGCACCTCTTCTATCAGGCAGCTTAAGATTGCAATCGGTTCCTTATCTCCACATCATTTTCATATTTAAAAATTAAAAATGATGTTTTCTCTTATTTTCGTTTATAAAAGTGCAACCACACACACCACACTGACTACAGATTAAATGTTGGCCAGTAATATAGGCCTACATAACAAAAAGGTATATTAGAAAGACAATCTTAGGGTTGAATTTTACATCGACTGTTTTTGGCAATGAAGAACATGAAATGTACAATGCAGTTATAATATAATCGTTAAAGGGTCTGTTTTTTTTTTTTATATCTTTTCAATTCAACTCTAACAGAAAAAAATATACTGATGATATTATTTTTTAAAATGTATACAAAATGATAACTAATTACCAACCTACTACTACCACCAACACCACACCACCACCACTGCTACTATTACTATTACTACTACTACTACTACTACTACACCGCTACTACTACTACTACTGCTGCTGCTACTACTACTGCTACTACTACTGCTACTACTGCTACTACCGCTGCTACTACTACTATTACTACTACTACTACTACTGCTACTACTACTGCTATTACTACTACCGCTACTACTACTACTACTGCTACTACTACTGCTATTACTACTACCGCTACTACTACTACTACCTCTACTACTGCTACTACCGCTGCTACTACTACTGCTGCTGCTGCTGCTGCTGCTACTACTACTACCACTACTACTACTACTATACGCATACAGATCTAACATATCTCACAAGCAGGTGTTTATGTATAAAATTTGGCCTGGAGGAAAGGCATATTTAAATTGTCAAAATCATATTTATTCATTTCCAAAAGAAGTAGGCCTACAATGACATTTGCATGAATATAATCGTACAAGCAATATTAGTTTAACATATATACACAATATCATTGTATATTATATGTTTTACTTTGTGAATGAACATAAATGATAAGAATGAATTATCTTATTTTTCATTTTTCATATTAGATGAAATATGAAATATCAACTAAAATTTAGGGAAATTTAGATATCACGTCACTTGCTTCCTTTTCTCAAAGCAGCGCAGAAGGGCAGACCCCAAATGGCCTATAACCTGCAGAAATAAATTCATGCATGCAAACACTTAAAGGTAAATATCCCACAATTGAAATTATGAATCTGTGCGGTAATAAATCATGACAGCATTCATTTAAGAGTAAACAAAGAATTGTAGATAGACCTACACAGACATTAGAATTATACAAAGAATTGTGCTTAGTGCTCGAAGCCCCCCCCCCAAAAAAAGTAGGTACATAGGCTTAGATTTATAATAAAATATAACTCTGCTGCCATCCATTGTAGACAAATTTAACAGTATAGGGCCACTCTACCCACGTTGAGTTTTTTTTCTCTTTTTTTTGTAGTTCTTTTTGCTATGTAGTAATTATTCTTCCAAACTTTAGTGGTCAGTGCCACACAGTCCCAAGGATAATTTATAGCAGTTTGGAGGATACTATTGTTTTAGTACTGCAGGTGATTGAAAAGAATTAGTAAGTCGAAAACATTCTTTTGATACAAATTACAACTCTAAGATAGGCTATGCCAGTAACTGTTGGTGTGTGTTAGTAGTAGTAGTAGTAGTAGTAGTAGTAGTAGTAGTAGTAGTAGTAGTAGTAGTAGTAGTAGTAGTAGTAGTAGTAGTAGTAGAAGTAGAAGCAGTAGCAGGAGCAGCAACAGCAGAAGTAGCAGTAGTAGTAGCAGTAGTAGTAGTAGTGGTAGTAGTAGTAGCAGTGGTAGTAGTAGCAATAGTAGTAGTAGTAGTAGCAGTAGTAGTAATAGTAGTAGTAGTAGTAGTAGGAGCAGTAGTAGTAGTAGCAGAAGTAGCTTAGTGTTGTAGCCTTTATTGTAGTAGTAGCAGTAGAAGCAGTAGTAGTAGCAGTGGTAGTAGTAGGAGCAGTAGTAGTAGTAGTAGTAGTAGTAGTAGTAGTAGTAGTAGTAGTAGTAGTAGTAGTGGTGGTGGTGGTGGTGGTGGTGGTGGTGGTGGTGGTGGTGGTAGTAGTAGTAGTAGTAGTAGCAGTAGTAGCAGCGGTAGTAGCAGCAGCAGCAGCAGCAGCAGTACAATTTAATATCATCAGTACAATTTTTTCTATTACAGTTCAATTAAAAAGATTTAAAAAAAAACTTTAACTTTTATATGATAACCGCAATGTACATTTTATTATTATTTATCATTTATACTGCGTTTTTCCCATAAGGCCCAAAGCACTTACAATAAGTCAAACAGTGCAAATACATGTAATTATAATTACGAAATTAATCATATGAAAATCCTAAACTACAAACTGCAAAAAGATGGGTTTTCAATGCCTTTCTGAATATTGTAATTGATGGAAACCTATAACACTAATCGTGCTGCCCAATTCTGCAGCCATTGAACACGAAGCAATTGATTAGTATTTCATGTTGTTCATTGTCAAAAACACTCAGTCGATGCAAAATACAAATCTTAGATTGCCTTTCTAATATAACTTTTTTGTTATGTAGGCATATATTACTGGCCTACATTTAATGTGTAGTCGGTGTGGTGTTTGTGGTTGTACTTTTATAAACGAAAATTAGAGAAAACATGATTTCTACTTAAATGAATATGAAACTGATGTGCAGATATGCAACCTATTGCAATCTTAAGCTGCCTGATTAATCTTATATTCGGCTTTGGCAGAGAAGAGGTACGAAACTTTCTGAGCTGCCATCCTCTTTCTTTATTGTTTAAGCTGTTGTTGTTGTTTGTTTTTGTTTTTTTGTTAAAGGCCTGCATGTTTCTAATGATGTGATGGATACCTGTTCCTTACATTTGGAAATACAATTATATTTTCAACTATACATTTAGTATTTTGACTCAATACTTTTGCAGCGGTAGACTCCCCTCACTATGTACCACTCGTACAAGCAACATCGATCTCATAGTTGGTTGAGAGCCAGAAGGGCATTTGTTGTGCTTTTAGTTAATGGCTTTGTGGTCCTCAACAGAACATTTGAAATAAGTACTAGTAGTACTAATACAGAGTGACAGAGAGAGTGCAAGCACATAGGAGAGAGAGAGAAAGAATGAGCATTATTGGGGAAGGAGAGAAAAATCAGTGCCTGCGCGAACGCAACAAGTATCACTGATAGGGTCTGCGCGCGAAGACTACAAACCATCGTAAATGAGTCGCATGTGACAGTCAATGGGATTGCGTGGATTGCCTATGGAAAGGTCCAGCAAGAAATCAAGTCCACGCACATGCGCACATGGAGGATTTGCGTTTCCATGTACGGAAAAAAAATTCGCTCCCGGGGATATATGGGGGTCTGTTGGACTCATCGAGGCTCAATTATATATTTTCAGAGTTTGATATTTCATGTGAATCACCTTTTCATTTATCTAGATATAGGGGAATTTAATTTCAAATTACCTGTTTTTGTGTATTAACCTATGGTAGCTTGAAGGCTAAAAGCATCCATATTCCCTGGGATTTATGGGGGTCTATTCAGGCGCGGATCCAGGATTTCTTGGGGGGGGGGGGGCAAATTTGAAATCATGCGAATCAAATATTGACATGTAATGCAGTGGCGTATCTGGTATTTGGTCTTGTGATGGGGGGGGGGGGGGTGCATTGTGAGAATTTAAGGTCCATACAGAGCATATTAATGGCTAAATTTTCTAAATCCTAAAGATAATGTAGATTTGCCGGTGGCGAAGGGCTCCTTCTTCATGTTTTGTTCGGTAATGAATAACTTTAGTTTCAACTTTCTGTGGGTGTCACCATGCATGGTTATGTACGCTGACTCCCTCGGAACCCGCCCTAAACACTTGTGAATCCTAATTAGCATACATCGGCTCTTGCATGAGCCGTAAGCAGTTTTGTACCTGGCATACCGCGTCAAGGGGGGGGGGGGGGGGGGGGGGGGCAAGCGACCGAGGCGGGGTGGCCACAAACATATTTAAGTCGATGTTAATTTCATTTTGGCGAGCGAGCGTAGCGAGCGAGCGAAAATAAAAACACTTCTCTTTTAATAATTAGCAGGGCATGCTGCATGGGTTTTGTTGTTGCAGGTCGAGGCAGACACTATCTTGTTAAAGGGGATGTTAATTTAATTTCGGCGAGCGAGCGTAGTGAGCGAGTGACGAAAAAACACCTCTCTTGTAATAATGTTTGGAACATCAACTGGTTTTTATTGTTACAGGTCTGGACGGGCAAAATTGTGTTTAAAGCGATGTTTATTCTATTTTGGCTTTTCCAGGTGTCTGTTTTACCCGAAAAAGGGTCCCCTGCATTCTCACATGTATTTTACCCTAAAATTTTGCTTTAAAAGTGGGGCCGCGGCCGATTCGGGTCCCCTGGATCCGCACTTAAGGTACTAGGTCGGGGTGAACACAATAGCATTCAAGGAGATGTTGATTTAATTTCATGGGGAGGGGGGGGGGGGAGAGCAACAGCTTAGGAGGCAAGGCTCTTTCGCCCCCCGGCCTATACTTGCTTCCCCCTTATCTTTTTTTTTCTTCCTCTCCCCCCCCCCCCCCCTCTTTCTCTCCTCTTTCCGTTTCGCTTCCTTCCCTCCTTTTTTTGGCAGGGGGGGGGATATGCAAGACCCTTTCGGCCCCCGGCCTCCGTCTTCCCCCTTTCCCCTTTCCCCCTCTTTTTTCCCCATTTCTCTCCTCTTTCCCTTTCCCTTCTTTTCCTTCTTTCTCCCTCCTTTTTTGTTTTTTGTTTTTGTTTTTGGCGGGGGGGGGGGGGCAAGGCCCGCTCGGCCACCCTGATCCGCGCCTGGGTCTACTGGACTCATCGAGGCTCAATTATATATTTTTCAGAGTTTGAAATTTCATGTGAATCACCTTTTCATTTTTCTAAATAAATGCTAGGGGAATTAACTTAATTTCAAATTAACTTAATTTCAAATAAAAACTATAGGAATTACAAAAAATCATCCGAAAATTGCTTGTTTTGCGTGTAAACCTATGGTGGGCGAGGCTTTTTTTTGTGCAAAAGCATGCATATTCCCGGGGATTAGGGTCTATTGCACCGGCGTAAATCCACTTTGAGGAGGGGGGGGGGGAGGGATGATCGGGTTTTGCCGATTTTTTTTTCACACTTAAGTATAAACACACACCCTCACCCACCCGCGCAGACCCCCTTGCACACATGTTAATTTTAATTTTGCGAGTGAGCGAAGCAAGCGAGCCAAAAATTACCACTTTTCTGGTTTTTAATCACATTTTCAAATAGAAATACCAAAATAATTATGATGGTCGTTTATAACAGATTATCAAAAAGTTTACTGATTAATTAAATATTTTTTTTCCTTAAATAGTGGAGGGGGGATATTATTTTGTACACGCCATCCCCCCTCTCGAAAAAGTGGGAGGATATATCCCCCCTTCCCCTGGGATTTACGCCGATGGTCTATTGGACTCATCGAGCCTCAATTACATACACCGGCGTAAATCCACTCTGAGGAGTGGGGGGGATGATTGACTTTTTTGACGATTTTTTTTTCTGTCGATCTCACACTTAAGTATAAGCACACACCCTCACTGACCCCCACAGACCCCCCCCCCCCCCCACACACACATTGTAATATATATTTTGTGAGCGAGCGAAGCGAGCGAGCCAAAAATAACCACTTTTTTGGTTTTCAATCGCATTTTCAAATAGAAATTCTAAAATATGATGGTTGTTTATGACAGATATTCAAAGATTTTACTAACGGATTAATTAAAATATATTTTCTTTCTTAAAAAGTGGGGGGGGGGGATATTTGTACACGCCATCCCCCCCCCCTCTCCAAAAAAGTGGGGGGGGGGGATATATCCCCCCCATCCCCCCCGGGATTTACGCCAATGATTACATATTTTTAGAGCTTGAAATTTCATGTAAATTACCTGTTTCTAAATTTGCTGTGGGAATCAAAATCATTTCAAAATCCCTGTTTTTGCGTGTTAACCTATGGCAGCTAGAAGACTGAAATCGGGCATATTCCCTAGGATTTATGGGGGTATCTTTCACTTTTGAGCATTCTGTAAGCTTTTTCAGAGTCTCAAAGTACATGTAAGTTACATTTGCAATAAATCTAAGATAACGATAGGGGGACAATAATCTTTCTTAAAATCGTTGTTTTCACGTGTTAACCCTATGGCAGGTGACTCGATCTGTCCAAAAGCAGGCATGATCCTGGGGATTTATAGTGCAATTTATTGACAATAAAGATTCAAGAAACGTTTTTTTAACTATCCATCCTTCCGGTCGTGCAAAAATCAGGCTTCAAAAACAAAGTTTTAGATATGAAATATCCAAAAAAAAAAAAAAAAAAAAAAAAAAGACATCTTTTCACACGTATACCAATAGCGGACGTATTTTTCCGAGTCCGTTTTTAACAAGCATTTATCCTTGCCATAATGTACTACGGAAGTAGGTGAGAGTAGTTTGTCTTGTAATTCAATTAATTTTCTGTGACGCTTGCTTGCGTCACAGAAATAGAAGACGTCTTCTATTTCTGTGGCTTGCGTATGCGGCCTTTCAAAACGTTGCGTGTGTGGAGTGCAATGTGTTACTCGACGTACACCTCCACATGGTAACTTTCTTGGTGATCTGCTGATATAACTGCATCAAAATGGTAAGGAAACATGTTGCCTTAAGTACGAAGTTATATTCTATTCGGTTTATACGAATGTTTGTGTATAAATGTAATAATACACGCAGCATAAAAAATTTAAAATGAATCGGCCATTTAGGCTAGACCCACGTATTGAAAAGCATGTCATTGTCACGTTACGATGTAACATAAATTTAAGGCAGCCTAAATTTAATGTTGAATATTAACTTACAGACAGTACATTTAACAAGCTTATCTGAGATAAACTTGGGCGCAAATGCACTTTCGTATCCATGCGCATATTTTCAGTTCTAATAAAAGAATTTTCTTTAAAATTTTACAAAATGACAAGCAGAGTAGAGCGCCCGTCATTTGACTTGGCCCTGGGCCTGAGGGGCGTTCAGTGGTGTTATTCTGTTGTAACAGTTATATTTTGTCATTTGTATTTGATTTTCTAGTTTTACATGTTGCTTTCCATATTCTATGCTTTGCAGTTTCTCACATCTCATTAGCACTTTCATGCATCTCATTTACAGTTTCGTGCATCTCATTTTCAGTTCAGCTCATTAGTATTTATCCCTCTCCCCATCTTCACAAGTCACCCTTCCATTGCCACACCTGTTTTCTTCCATTCCATTTTCACCTCACATGGGCACATGCTCCTATTCATTTCACTTCCACTTCCACTTGCTCTTCACATGATCCTATTGTTTAGTTCTCATTTATATTCAGGTCACCTCATGTTCATCCTTCCATGTTCTCTATTGGTTCTCCCTTCTCTATGGGTTCTTCTATTATTTTGACTGTACTATTTTCTGTTTTTGATTGGATATTGATTGATGATGTCACTTATGTTCTGTTCTGTTAAACTTGAATTTCCATGAGTAAAATCAGTGCTACTCAGGATCTGATCGAGTCAACAGATAATTCTTTTTTGCCTCACCTACTTAGACTTTTGGGTGTATACTTGTGGAGAGCAAGAGTTGTTTTGACTGTGAGCTCAAGAGCAGTACTCCAGAGAGAATTTGAGAGATTTGAGAGCCAGAGAAACATTTAATCAGTTTACACTGTTATTTCACTGAACGCCCTGACCCGAGTGCATTTGCCCCTGTATAGACCAGCTTGTCAACAAAAGAAATATGTTCCCAAATCACACTTTCTCCTGCCCGGTTAGCCGTGAAAACTACCTTCCAAGTTCGCCATCGGGCCGATAGATCTAACTGCAAACTAAGATTCTAAATTCTTAGTCTAGATAAAGAAATAGTCTTTTAATTGCTTCGAGACCCTACCTTCCTGTCGATTCCGTCACATGGCTAATTTTCATTCCAATAGCATGACCTCCAACATCGTCAGTTTATTTACGTCCGTTAGCCTAGGCCATAGGCGCAGGCGAAAGAACAGTGCGCATGCGGCGTTGCACTCTCACGTACGTATACGTGCGAGAGTCAAACGCCACATGCACTTCTCCTAAACTTCCCACAATCTTCCCGGCTCTCTCACCTGTTTGTTTTGTGTATCTTAGAAAGCTATGTCGCAGGGTGCCTGAAGATCAGAAGGCAATATGAAACTGTTGTTGTTAACTTGTTCATGTTCTTTCAACCTCAATGGTTTCTGTAGTCTAACAGTGAGGGAACAACATCTTTCTTCACTGCGCATAACGTATCCCCGTAGTTTGCCATGAACTAACAATGTACTAACATTATCCTTATGTCTGGCAAAGTTTGGTTTATCCGTGCTTATGTGGTAGAATCTTCTGCCCCACAAATATTATCTTAAACTCCCCGAGATCTCCCGGCTCTCTCAACTGTTTGTTCTGTATACCTTCCAAAGCTATGTCGGAGGGTGCCTGAAGAAGGCCACTGAAAACCTGATGTCATAAATCTCAGAAACTATCAAAAGGGGAAGCACATCTTGGCAACTCCTCAAGAGCACCTCACTAAAAAAAAAATGCATGATCAATGATCAAATGATGTAAAAAGAATAAATCAATTTCCTAAAAATGGTTTTTCTTCTGAAACATTTATGCAATGGTAATAAAGGATGCATGCGTTTTCTTTGGAGAAAGCTGAAATTTTCTACTACATGTACATGGACAATGGACATATACTGTTAAGACTTACCACATGGTGAACCGTAAACCTCATCTGTGTTTTCAGTACCACCATGGAAACCTCCACCTTCAAAGATCATGTGATGTGAGGTTATGATGATAGTATGATGAAAGTTACTTTCAGAACTGCAGTGATCCAGTGTACATGTATGTGCCAGCATCATAATATGTTATAGTTCCTGTGACACTTCCTATTTATAGATGTATTATCTTTATCATTATTATTTTTTTATTCACTACAGCCTCAGAACGAACATATTGAATTGCATAGAAAGCGTTATGGACAGCGCCTTGATCATGCAGAGAGAAAGTAAGTAATCGGAGATTCTTCATTTCTTTAAAAAAAAAAGAAAATTCTTGGGAGCAGAAATCAATGAAGAAAGCTAAAAACAGACCTGGGAATGGTATTTTGATCTCCAGCCAGGGGGAAAAATAAGTTGACCCTGTTAATTAAACCCTTTTTGTCAAGAATATTCAGATAACTGGGGTTGAAGTCTGTTAATATTTGTTTTACCAAACTTGAATTGTATCAATTTGGTTGAAATAAATGTCTGAACATGTGAGATATATATGCTGAAAAATTTAAGGTATCTTCAATGGGAAGTTCTTTTAGATTGTATATTGAAACTATCTTTTGTGATTTATGTTTAACATATACACTTCAGTGAATGCATATAGACTTTAAGATGTAAGATTATGTATTATTATACCTGTGTATTTCTTGTTTTACAGGAGGAAGAAGGAGGCTCGTGAGCCCCATGAAAGAGCACACAAGGCTCGTATGCTGACAGGAATCAAGTGAGTTTTAATTGTAAAGTATAATTTTAACCACCACTTTTTTGCTCATTTTTTTCATTTTCTCAATTAGTTTCAGCTGTAAAGTCTTATTCTCACATCTTCATGTAAGATGCAACTGACACATTTCCTTTCTTTGCCAATTCATGTTTGCAAATTTTCATAACAATAAAAGGGATTTGAAAGTACATGATAATTAGTATACGTTAGGCCTAGTACACATCAGAATGAAGCTGTTGAACACTGAGCTCAGTATGACTCTGGTTAGGGTCTATGGAAAATGTGTATTATACTGGAATCAAATTGTGCTCACAGGCATAAAAAAATTCATGTGTGAGGTGCATGTTATTTGAAGTTTGTCTTCTAAAATGGCATATGACATGCGAACTTGTTGGACTTAAATTTCTACCTACCCATGATAAATAGTGATATTTGTTTGAGTTTCAATTTTTCATCCTTCCCTCTCAAGTTTTAGCAAGGAAGTATGTATCAGTAGCATTATTTTTCGATGATGTGAGGTGTGTATTTCATAATGATTTAAAGTTGTTTTGAAATTATGAGTAAGTCCATTTCACGTAAGTCAATTTCACGTCTTTTGACATGCATAAAGAGAATTGCTGTTTAGTTTTCCAGGTACCCACCAACAGACTCCAAAAACTGATTGATAATTGACAAAATATTGGCCATATGTAGTAGCTTGGTTATTCTGTGTGGACTTTGTCTGCATGGTTGGTGTCTGCTTTGTAAAGAAGCAACACGGGTACCAAGGCAACTCATTAAGCAAGAGGTCCAATATAGAAATAGATTTATAGATGTGAGGACTGCTTCGTAGGAAAATCAGTTTTTTGCTTCTTTTTTTTTTTCACTACAGGGCCAAGTTATACAACAAGAAACGACATGCCGAGAAGATACAGATGAAGAAGACGTAAGTACATCGAATAAACTATTTTAGTTTAGGTCCTGTATTTTTTTTTTTTTTTTCATTTTATTGACATGCTGTGTACACTTACAGGAAGGAAAAGAATACACACGTATCAGGTGCCATAGCTAAAATAAAATAAATGAAAACTTAATATTAGTATCTAAATTGTAAACTGCTCATTTCATGGGCTTGTAAAACCATAAAAACCCATGGACTTAAGGAGGCTCTGCCCCGTCAACCCCCACCAGGGGCCCTACAGCCCCTGGACTCCATCTCTTTGGGTGTCAGCCCCCGACTCCAAAAAAACGTACCATGGCCCCTGTGTATAAAACCTTTAGATGGTAAGTCTAATATATGTGTATAATGTTACGGAGTGTTATGGCATAAGAAATATAATAGATATATTAACTGTCAGATATTTCGTCTGATCCTAGCTACAACAAGGCCATTGAATTAAAGGTATCATCAGTTATACTGAAATCCTTGATGCTGCAGATTCCCCTTTGGATAAACTACCGTGGCCTTAGCCTGATATACTCTACATGTTACTTGTACTGTAGCTCTCTTTGCAAACCATCAGTATTGTTTTAAAACGGGGGCATTCGTATGGTGTCAAATATGCCAATGAAATCAACCCATGATTTCTTATTCAATAGAGTATTGTAATTGTGCATCATTTAGGAAGATATTATGTATAAAAACTTAAAACTTGTAATCACAGTCATGATTAATTACTCACTTTTCTTCACCCAGCATCAAGATGCACGAAGAGAAAAAGACAAAGAAGCGCAACAAGGATGAGGTGCCAGAGGGTGCTGTTCCTGCCTATCTCTTGGATCGAGAGGGTCAGACTAGAGCAAAAGTCCTCTCCAACATGATCAAGCAGAAGAGGAAAGAGAAGGCTGGCAAGTGGGATGTGCCCCTGCCGAAGGTCAGAGGTCAAGGAGAGAACGAGGTCTTCAAGGTCATCAGGACGGGCAAGAGGAAAAGTAAGTCATCGGCTGATGTCACATTTGTATAAAGGGTTCTCAGCTATCTGGGAAATCAGAGAAAACCTGGAAATGGAGTTTTCTTTTCAGGGAGATGGGAGGAAAGTCTGGGATTTTGAGAAAAATCACTCAAATCAAGAAAAAATCAAGGAATTTCGCTGGTCCAAAAGGTCAGAGAAAAGTCTTACATTCTTTGTTTCTCTGTCCAATTGTTTTTTCCTGTGTATAATTTGCTGTTCCACTCTTTAGCTTGTGAATAGTCTCCTCTAATAATGACCTGGAATTTCATTGCAGCTGTATTGTCATGTATGAAACAATAGGAAGTGTATATAGACCCTTATTAGTTCATGCTACTCTGAAAACCCACATTATATGTGTTTTAATCTTATCAAACCTTATCAAAATCAAACTTGAAATCCAGCAGTTCAGGATTAAAATTCAAATAAAGATACAGAAAATAACAATAAAAATCTGTTTTCGTGTCATTCTCTTCACATTCTAGCCAAAGCATGGAAGAGGATGGTGACTAAAGTAACATATGTAGGAGAAGGTTTTACAAGAAAACCACCAAAGTATGAAAGATTTATAAGACCAATGGTAAGTATGCAGTGCTTTAAAAGTTTGAATAAAGTTTGTAATGTTCTAGAGATCTAGGCCAAAAATAAGAAATTTACTATCTGTTCTGTTGGAACTACCAATATTATTGCCCCCTGAGATGCTGACTTTAAATACTTGTAGTAGGAATGGGATGGTATTGGAGTGTCAGGGAAAAATATTTTATTTTTTTTTCTGGGGCTACTCTTTGAGCCCACCCACCCAAATTTTCTACATTGTATTACAGTTTACATTGGACCCTATGAGAATTTTAGGGGCTCTTTTTTAGTTTTCCAGGGCTCTTTTGGGCATTTCGGGGGCGAATTCGCCCCAAGCCCCCGTGTATTTTTTTCCCTGTGGAGTGTACATTGACTCGCGCACTTTGATCTCAACTCTGGTATTGTGCCTGGTATTTTGGGGGATTTCTTATTCTGTGGTGCTCTGTTATCTGAAGAATATGTATGCTCAGCATGCTTCAAGAGTTGTCATGATCATTTGGACTTTCTCACTTGTTTTGCATTGTTCCACTGAAAATATCTTTCAAATTTGGACTAATAAAGTATATTTCAGAGATTGTGCAATAATTATAATAATGATAATAATGAATAATATTTATTGGGCCTTTTATACTGATGTATCTCTTCAGATATTTCTGTTTTTTCTTGCTTTCATTTTAATGTGGGACACATACGAGATATAATATATGTAGGTCATTTTTTAAAAGCAATTTCATGGAAGTGTCATTGATTTTAATACAGTACTGCAATATCTTTAATTTTGAAGCATATATACTAATATTCATTCTGATTCAGATTCATTTAGATTGATTTATTGGTCCATAAGAAATTCACTTTGTCATGACATGAAGCACATATACAATATACAGTAGAAAATACTATTAAAAAGTATCAGAGAAAATACTCTGCTGGTTATGTTTTTGACAGGCACTGCGCTTCAAGAAGGCTCATGTCACTCATCCGGAACTCAAGGCTACTTTCTGTCTTCCTCTCATTGGTGTGAAGAAGAACCCCAGCTCACCCATGTACACATCACTAGGAGTCATCACAAAAGGAACCATCATAGAAGTAAGAACAGATCCATTTAATTTATCCATAGCAGTACAGATTTTTCCTGAGGTGCATTGTCACTTGGTCTAATCCCACTTTGTCTAATGCCCATTTGGTCTCATCCCACATGGTCTAATCTCATTTAATCTACAACCATTTCATCTAATAACGATTTGGTCTAATTGCCACTTAGCCTATTTACCATTTCATCTAATTTGCAGTTAGGCTCTTCCCATTTCGTCTAATATCCACTTGGTCTAATCATTTAGTCTATCTAATTAGACAAACTGATAATAGTCCAAATGGTCATTAGACAAAATGAGGAAAACAGAGTAGATGAAGTGGCAATTAGACCGTTTGATTATGAGACAAAATGACAATTAGCCCAAGTGGGTATTAGACCAAGTGATGAGTTGACCAAACGGCAATTAGACCAAATTGATAGTAGACCGAATGGGTTTAGCCATAGTGGTGTGAAACGATCTGGGAATTTGACCAACTGGTATTAGACCAAGTGGCTATAAACTAGGCCTGGCACGAGTACTCGACTACTCGAGTAGACTCGAGTGCTGTTTGAAAACTCGCCTCGCGAGTAGGCATTTTTTACTGCTCGAGCTACTCGCATGATGGACGAGTACTGTTTTTTACTCGTTACTCGCTTCATTACTCGCCCACTCGCGAGTAGAACACTCTCTTCTCACCTTTTCTGTTAACAGTTTTGCACAAAATTCTTCACTTTTGCCATTCATTAGCGATGTTTATTGGCGACATTGCTGTTAGAAACTACAATTTTGCAATTGTAAACTGTCAAAGAATTGATTCTTGATGACGTCGTATCAACGAACGATCGATCAGGTTCATACTAAAAGACGCAACGTAGGCCTATCTACCGCCGGTTGCGGTACACACAGGCGAGCGCGAGCCACAAATACAAGACCGAATTGGAACGCACAACGCGATATGAAATGACAAAAATGGTCAAGAAAGGGGGGGGGGGCAGAGATAATCACTTCAGCATAATTACAAAAAATTAATATTCCATCATAATTTCCAAAGAACTTTCATTGCGATGCAGATCTCAACTCTCGATAACCTAAGCTCCTAACTTCTGTTTTAAATGAGACTGTTGCATTTATTCGATACGAGCGCGAGCAGGCCAAAACTTGCCCAACATTCCAGTGCATGATCGCACCTGCGTATCTAGGCAACTTCATAAACAAAATATTTGCATGTGGATCGGGGCATGTAGATGACACAAATAATTAAAAGCTTTCAAAGCAGCAGAGAATGACACTGCTGCGATTATTTCCTAACGTATGCATGATCAAAACGTCATTTTTATTTTATAATCAATCATAATAAAGTAAATCGAATTGCCATACTTCATTGTTGTAATTAAATCATTGCTTCTTCATTTTCAAAAATAATAGCCGAAACTCGGCAGAGTAACACAAAGTCAAAGCCACGCATCAAAGTCAAACACAAGATAAAAATGACAATCAAAACATGGAAGGGGGGTACAGATAAATTATTTTGGTCCGATGTGAATTCGTTATTAAACAAAATAATTGATTTCGATTCTGATTTTACTCATGATTTTGGTCGACAGAAAAAGCCCACGAAACTTTATTTTCAATGCGACCGCACGCACAACTTCCATTAAATTCACACATTAAATACCTGGCTTACGATAAAGGCTCTAATTGTTTTGATTTATAAAATATTATCACTGAGATCATTCGAAATCATGATCATGGCGAATTAATTATTCTTGTATCATCAGTCATAATAATTTCAATCAAAGTGGCTTGAACTATTTTAGAAACAAGTGCTTGCTTTTATTTTTGAGCTGACAGTACAATCCAAGTAATTATTTGCACTTCTTGACGAAAGGCTATTATTATTGTCAACAAGATGGTTTGGCGTTGGCGATAGAAAACCAAACAAATTTACGAAGAATGGTTTGCTTGTGGTATTTTTCCTAGAAAAATTACGGTAATTATTCCGTTTTGAAATAATCATTGAGTTTGGATATACATCATTTTTTCATTGATATGAACGTAAAATGAGTAAGAATGGTCTTTTGAGATGTACGAAATTTTTTATCAGTCCCACTCATTACATTCTGTGGTGGACAGTGCCACTCGCGACGATCGGAGCCCGAGTCCAAAGACTTCAAACTATGAATTGGCCGTAATTTATGATGCAAATTAGCGGTAATTTGACAGCAAATTACTACTCGAGTACTCGAAAAAACTCGAGTATTTTTTACTACTCGCCTCGAGTAGTAAAATTACTACTCGTGCCAGGCCTACTATAAACCTTTCCAGAATCCTAAATTAATCAGCTTTCCCTCCTTATGTTAGCAGCAATTATTCTTTTTGTGTGCTCCTACACAGTATGAAAAGACTGCAAATATTTAGTAAATGAACCATTGACAATTAAAAGTGAAATTAAAATCATACGATTTTACTCTGATGAGTGCATGTTGAAAAGCTTAAGTATGTGTTCAATGTTGTTTTCCAAATTAAAATTGTGCAATTTATTAAACAGAAAAACTGCAAATTTGCACTTGAAAATAGTAATGTTTGTTGTTTTGCCAATTTAATGACTCTAATAATTAGTTACAATTATTCATATTCAAGAACAGCAAAATGTACTGCATTGAAAATGGACTAATTTTTTATCGATGAATTTCGCTCTTTCTGTTCATGTATGATGTGTAAGTATTTTGGATCTGAAGGTACTGTAAGTGTCACTGAAAGGAGAAACTGCTGGGGGGGTGGGAACTTACATTTAAGCTGGAAGGAATTTCATACATTTATTCATTTATTTGAAAAAGAAAAGGTGTTTTGTATGAAAAGTATCAAATTATGTAGGCATGACATTTTTCCTGACTTTATACATGTACTTTCATGGTCTGAAAACTGTCATCTGAGTAAGACTCATTTCATTTCTCCTTCTGAAAAGAAAAGAAGTTTCTCACGTAAAACAATAAAGTTACATTGGATTTCTTTTAATAGTATAAATTGGAAAATTTCCTCACTGACAAGACACTTGATGAAAAACTCCCCTGCTCCCTCTTCATGTATTTCTCCTTATTATGTGGTAAATTTTGCATTTGATGTGAATCATTTGTGGCATTTTTTCTGCTGTCTTTATCTTGCAGGTTAATGTTAGTGAACTTGGTATGGTGACACAAGGAGGAAAAGTGGTTTGGGGTGAGTTTTTGATTTACCTCTATAACTTTTTACCAACTAACACTTTATAAGAAGAAAGATTATAAGTGCATAATTGATTGAAAAGAAGGTTACATGTATGTACTTGCTTGTTGATGGTAAATTAATGAAATCAAGACGATTAAATAAGAAATGGTAATGTAAATGGGCTTGCATTTTTCTGCCTCTTCTTGTGGAAATATGAAATATAAGTTAAAGCCACTGGCAAAATGTAGAAATTACCAACCAGCTTATGATAAAATCTATAATAGTCTGTGCTCACCTGTACCTTGTAATTGGTGGTGAATATTCTTGGTTCCAAAACCATCCCTTTAAAAAAAAAATGTACTGACATGTTATCATTCCAAATGTGTCTACCATGCCATCCATTATATTTTCTAATTATACAGTTTATTTTCCTGTTCTCTTCATTTTTTCCCCTCTGCAGGTAAATATGCACAAGTCACAAATAACCCTGAAAACGATGGCTGTATCAACGCAGTCCTACTCGTCTGAGTGGAATATTGGACCAATGAACAATTTGACTCGTGAATGTAAATTTTCCTGTGTTATGGTTAACAAGA
>CM057156.1:19064514-19162441 GCA_029962745.1 Echinometra lucunter
TATATAAGTGTGAGGATAAGATAGTCGGGATATACGCTCCATCAGATAGCACATATTTCACTTTCTAAACCTGAAGAAGGCCGGTTAGGCCGAAAGCTTGTTGAATACAGTTTTGAAGTACAGCAAAGTCCGTGTCTCGACTGTTTTATCCTTACACACACACACACACACACACACATACACGGGTTCGACCGGCGGAGGTTTTTTCGACTCTTGATTCAAAATGGATGACAGCTCTGGGGAACATTAGAGAAGCTACGCAATTATTATTCTTTTAGTATATATATATACTGAAAGAAATGAAAATGGAAGAATAATAATTGCGTAGTTTCTCCAATGTTCCCCAGAGCTGTCATCCATTTTGAATCAAGGGTCGAAAAAATGCCTCCGCCGGGAATCGAACCCGGTTCACTGGCTTAGAACGCCATGCCTTAACCACTAGACCACAGAGGCGGGCCAGCAGTTAGGCGTGACCGAATCCAATTGACCGAGAGACAGATTTCCACCCTTTTGATTCTTTGTTTTGGTGCAGATGAGTTCATGAACAATGGGGAGCCGCGTGCCGCAGTTGGAGAAGCTACGCAATTATTTTTCTCCATTTTCATTTCTTTCAGTGTTTATCATTTACAAGGGAGGTGCCAAAGTTGTTTGCATTTGTCAAATTTCTTTCAATATATTATATATAGAGAGAGAGAGAGAGAGAGAGAAGAGAGAGAGAAAGATGTCCCCTCGCAAAACGTGTGCAGTGCTTCATTTTAGTACACAGTAAAAGAAAATAAATGGAATGAAGCTGACGTAGCTCTCGATCATGTCCTTTTATTGTAATGGCAAGCTTTCGGCCAACATGGCCTTCATCAGGTCTGAACAGATAAGAAACGAACAGGCAAAATAATATACACATAGAAGTGATATCAAAATAATGTTGAAATAATACATAATTGGAATAATGATACATAACTGAACAATTAAATATCAAAATAATATACCGAAATGATACGGAAATGATACTTAATCAACTTTAGGAATAATGATACATAACTGAACAATTAATGTCGAAATAACAAATAAGTAAAGAAAATATAACGAAATGATAAGGAAATAATATTTGATCAACTTAGGAATATGGTAATTCAGAAATGACACAATGAATATAATTACCTCGGGTTGAAATTAGACCGAGCTCATCAGATTATTAGAGGGTGAGGGGTACACTGCGAATAAGATTGTGATAGAGCATTCTCCTTAATTAGGACTATTTTATATACCACCAATTGTTAGCAGAGTATTAAATATAGTAATGTTCGTCAAACCACATTTTAAATCGGTAGTTTAGTAAACCACTTTCTGTAGTCTTGTTAAAAAGTACCTGGTAATCCTAAGATACATCGACATATTTTTTATCTGGACTACATCTCCCCGACTCCTGACCAAATTCCAAAGTGAAACCAATTCCTCCCACCCCACCATAAAATTCACCTTCAACACATCCAGATCAGAAGTTAACTTTCTTGACACTACCGTCCGAATCGAAAACAACAATATCGAAACAGATATGTACACCAAACCAACGGACTCACACGCCTACCTCCTCCCATCATCCTGCCACCCCCCTCACATTTTCATAAGCATCCCGTACAGCCAGGCCCTACGCGTCACTCGCAACTGCTCACAACCCAACCGCCGCGATTTGCACCTAGCTGACCTACAGCACCATTTCTCTAACCGCGACTACAACCCCCAAATCACCAAAGAACAAATTGAAAGAGCCCGCCAAATCCCACGCGAAAGTCTGCTTGAAAATGCTAAACGCCCCCCTTCCACCCGAACCCCCCTAGTTGTAACCTACGACCCCACAACAGCAAAAATTCCACAAATCATCAAAAAACACAACCACATATTATCCAACTCCCAACAACTCATGCAGTACCACTTTCCAAGACTCCCCCATGGTTGCCTTCAGAAGAATGCGAACACTCCGCGATCTCCTGACGAGAGCGGCCGACCCCACCCCCAGACACCACAGACACAACAATAACAACGACGACAACAACAGCAACAACACCGGTTTCCAAAACTGTAAATCCAAACGGTGCATGATGCACGCACACACAACAGAAGGTTCCACCTACAAAGGTACAGTGACAGGTAAAAAATACACGATCAACTCCGTACTTAATTGCAAGTCGGAATGGGTCATTTACCTCATCACATGCAAGAAATGTAAAAAACAATATGTAGGAAAAACCGAAAATACATTATATACCCGATTCAGTAATACCAGATCTGAAATCCGAAACTACAAACCTGACACCAATGACCAATCACAATACCAAGAACATCCCCTATGTCATCCATTTCAATTCACCCAATCATTCCATTAATGACGTTCAGATAATGGCAATAGAACAAATACACAACAAATACCGCTCAATAATCCTCCACCGAGAATCCTACTGGATAAGCACCCTCAATACTCTTGCACCCAATGGCATCAATGTTGACAGCTAGCGTGCAATGACCCATAACACTGTCCCTCACACGTCACATTACACATTATATATACACACACAAGCAAGCATACTGAACATCTCCGTACAAGTATTTTGGTAAATATTTGTTATTTTTCACTTTTTCTATCTAAGCAGCAACAGGTTATTGCACATACCATATTCAATTAGTTACCTGTAAACCACTTATCTATTAATATCATTGAAGATTTTACCTACGGTTTTGTACCACTTGACTTTTTTTTTGGGGGGGGGGGGGGAACGCACTATACTACTTATTTTGTATTAGGATTACCAGGTACTTTTTAACACGACTACAGAAAGTGGTTTACTAAACTACCGATTTAAAATGTGGTTTGACGAACATTACTATATTTAATACTCTGCTAACAATTGGTGGTATATAAAATAGTCCTAATTAAGGAGAATGCTCTATCACAATCTTATTCGCAGTGTACCCCTCACCCTCTACTAATCTGATGAGCTCGGTCTAATTTCAACCCGAGGTAATTATATTCATTGTGTCATTTCTGAATTACCATATTCCTAAGTTGATCAAATATTATTTCCTTATCATTTCGTTATATTTTCTTTACTTATTTGTTATTTCGACATTAATTGTTCAGTTATGTATCATTATTCCTAAAGTTGATTAAGTATCATTTCCGTATCATTTCGGTATATTATTTTGATATTTGATTGTTCAGTTATGTATCATTATTCCAATTATGTATTATTTCGACATTATTTTGATATCACTTCTATGTGTATATTATTTTGCCTGTTCGTTTCTTATCTGTTCAGACCTGATGAAGGCCATGTTGGCCGAAAGCTTGCCATTACAATAAAAGGACATGATCGAGAGCTACGTCAGCTTCATTCCATTTATTTTCTTTCACTATATATATATATATATATATATATATATATATATATATATATATATACACACACACCCACACACACACATATATCTTCAAATATACTTCTTGTTAGACAGCATCAATAGTTATGTGATCTATTTTCAGCAGATTTACCAGATATAATGTTTTATAATGATAGTAATATATAAAGGTTTTTTATTGTAAAATTCTACAAGTTGGCTATTCCAATACTTATAGTATTTGCAGTATTTGTAGTAATTCAGAAAGAATGATTGAAGATATCGCATGGAAACAAAATATATGATAGTAGCATGTAATTTTTTTCTTCCATTATATAAGGACGATGAAGGAGGGCAAACCAACCCACTAAGTAATAGCTTCACCACTTTTCTCAAAACACGACTGATGTGCTCGTGCGGGGAGGATTTCCCTGTCGAGTACGATGAAATCCGTAAGTACTTTTAACATATGATAAAGACAGTATGACCCTCCAAAATTACAACCAGGCTTTACGTATCGATTATCGAAGAAATCTTTTTGCTATATAAGAAGTCATTGTGGTTCATGGAACTATAACTTTCTCTACCAGTTAATGCAGACCCCGTCCGATTCGGTGCAGTAGGCACGAAGAAATAGTGAATTTGTAACGGAAGTCCTCCCATCCAAGTTTGAACAACGGGAGACTCGAAGCACAGTGGACAAATCGCAATCTTTTTGAATGGCTTGCAAAGGAAATTGCCATTTTGTTCTTATCAGTGCTATGGTTGTGATTGCAAAGTTTATTATTATCATAATTTTCATCATTCTTAATTTTGTTTTTGTTGATGCAAATAAAGGGCATGAAGGGGAAAAGAATATGATTTTCCAAAACGAACTGACTCGTGAATAGAAATGGATGAGCAGTTTGTAGAGTTTTAAAAGGTGTAGGGTAACTGAGAAATGAGTGATTAAGAAAATGAGATTGTTAAGTGAATGCCCTGTATTCATTTTTTAAAGGAGCTATCATTCATATGATCTGGAACAATCACTGAAATTAGTGTGCATAAAATTTGAATAAACCTGTCTACTGTGAACAAAATATTTCATTTCTTGGATACCAAGGACATCCACTTGACGAAAGATGGAATAAAGAGAGCAATGACATGCTTTACCAAACTCCACAATCCTTTGTCACTTCTGTACTGCAACAAGAGTAATTATAGCTTTGATGATATACCACTGCAGTAAATCAAAGCAAATGAAAACAAACGGTGATGTTCTTTGTAAACCATCGAAAGGATATTCGGATTGTCCATTCTGCTTGGAGTCCCCTTTCTGTCCAAACTTTGATGGGATGGACTTATGACGTCCGTTACAAAAATCCCCATTTCTCCTTGACTACTGGACCGAATCGGACTGGGTCTTCACTGTTTGGTAGAGAAATGGTTATTTTTTCATAATCTACAATAACTTTCAATATTGCGAAATGATTTCTTTCATAATTAATACCTAAAGGCCGCTTATTATTGGGGACATACAATCATACACACTCACACCCACACGCCCACAGAGTTACATAGGTTGGATGGTTCTTCAATAATAGGTGGATAGATTTGTTGACAAGGTTTTTAAAGTCAAATAATAAGTAATAGTTTTAAAAAACTCATAAGGTTCTTTGCAATACATTTGCATTAGTGTTCTTACTCAAATCTGTGTTGAAACGTAAAACAAATCATTTGCTTATTCACATTGTATTCTTGGTTCAAATGCGTCTGCACATTTTAAGCCAGAGCGAACTGGCACCCTTACGTGGGATTTTGAAATAATGCCCTCTCAGTCCTAAACTACTGATTTTGTCCCCTTTTTGCTCCCAGCATGCTCTATCCTGATCAATGAGAGCTTCATTTTTTTTTAGTAAAATCTGTTAAAATGTATTTGTATTCATACTAGGGAAATTCACTAGAAGCCACAAAGGATATAATGTTTCTAAGAGTCTCTGGTTTTGAGTAACCATAAGTTGGCGCTGTTGTAAATACATAATAAGGGTCAGTTCACTGTTGCTTTAAAGGTTGCACATCGTGTGTCTGTGTTTGTGGGAATGGTATGGTGGCCCTGAAGTACGCTCGACAACAGGTCATGTGCGACGTGAATTTCGCATCCCAGGTCCTGAATTTCGCATCGCGGGTCGTGAACTTCGCGTCCCAGGTCGTGAATTTCACGAACCGCGATGCGTTATTCAGGACCCGTGGCGCAAACTTTGTATCCCAGTCCTGAATTTCGCACCGCGGGTCGTGAATTTCACGACTTGGGATGCAAAGTTTGCGCCACGGGTCATGAATTTCATGACCTCGGATGCAAAGTTCAGGACCTGGGAATCGAAATTCAAGTCGCACATTACCTGTTGTCGAGCGTACTTCAGGGCCACCATAGAATGGGCATTAGATAGTTTTTAAAACGTCTCTAGCTGCCCCGAGATTTCCGCCCATGGTTCAGGACCTTAGCTTTCTGTTAAGCAACAAAGTGTCATTCTGCATGTTACATTTTTGATGATGTTATCTAATCATCGAGTTGCTGCCCGTCACTTTCTGATGAACAGTCCGTTGTGCTGGAGTTAAACATACCCTCCATGTTTTCTTATAACGCAGGAAAGTTTTACTTACTTTATATTTCTCTAATCATACAGAGGACATTGAAGCAGAGAGAGACGCTTCGGGAAATATCACATTTTTGTATGGAGTCTTTACTAAACGAATGTAAGATTTTGTTTAATCCTTTACCCTAAGAATTTGAAGAACTTCACGAAAATTTTATAAGAAGCATAATAAAAAGAAATTTCATTTATTCATTCACGGCTCATTAAAATTCAAAGAGAGGAAGACTTTAAGTAATATATTTTATAATATGTTTATATACATTAAATATATAATATATTTATATATATCATAATATTATAAGATTCAAACAGTTATTCTCCTAAATGCGATAGTGAGGGCATTCGAAATTTCATGGGGATACGTGCCCTGCACTCCCTGGAATCCCCTCATCATTTATAAAATTCCACAAGAATCAAAGATAAAAAACAATATTCTAGAATTTCATGACAGAAATTAAAACTACATGAAAGTGAAATTGTTCTTTCATTTTTGAAAAAAAAAAATGTTGATGTCATGAGAGCCATGTCCGCCATTTGAAAGAAGGAGAGTGAGCTTAAAATGGTACGCATTAATTTCAGTACATGATTTTCCATTATCCTCTTTGTGCGTCGTCTTTTGTTTTTATTAGTTTTTTAATTTGTATTGTCTGTACTAAACACGATATCCAAGCTTTATACATGTAACCTTACTTGTACACGTTAATGTATTAGACGGCATATAATCAGATGACAATGGAAAATTTCATAATTTTGATCCGCGCTTCTATATAAAGAACTGAACGGCAGTATGAAGATTCCGTGAGAAACTGCCTTCGGGCTGCCTTCAAAGACTTCACGCCGATTGACTACATCCTGTTGAATTTTAGACTAGTATATCTTAATTACATCAATCGTTATCCCCAATTTTCCCGAGATTGTTCAGTTCAAGGGTTCAAGACTGCAAGAGTTTATTTTTCATTTCCATTAATTATTGTTCAAAATTATACAGCTCACTGAAGACCTATGATACAGCTGTCTGCCGGTACAGCATGGCAGAGATAGAAGAAGTGTTCAACAACGCTCTCCGAAGGGGGCCTTCAGCGAATGACATTGATTTGGACTCAAACTTTTTGTGGAACAGCATTACGAGGATGTCAGGGGACGAACCAGAATCTCGTCGGGACGTAAGTTATTGTGTAATCTCTTGTTGTGAAAAGGGAAAAATGTGTGTGTGTGGGAGGGGGAGGGGGGGGGGCGAGTGTGATGTGTATGAAGAAAAATGAAACTTGGCCGTAGCTGCAGTATTCAGGGGCTCAGGAACGTTTTTGGAGGGGGATGGGGGTGACACCCCAATAGGCAGAGTCAAGGGGCTGTCGGTTTTTATGGTTTTTAAAGCCTATGAAATGGGCAATTTACATAATAGATGGGGGGGGGGGGGGAGTAGCCGAAATCGCACATGACTTCTTGTCGAGCGTACTTCAAGGCCACCATACCTATGGAAGGCGATGTGTTCCAAAATACCCCAAAACCTGATTAGGGGTTTTGCTCTGAACGAGCGGTAGTTTCTCTCTGCACGAACAACGAGAAGCCCCTGATCAGGGGTTTTGCTGTGCACGTGAGGTAGTTTCTCTCTGCACGAACAGCGAGAAACCCCTGATCAGGAGGTTTGCTCCGCACGTTTATTTATTTTTTCAGTTTTTATTTATTCAAAAATATTTATTCAGGATATAAAACATGATCAGTGCAAGGCTGTTTTCCATCATGGTCCTGATTAAAGGACATAAATAGAATGTACAACAGAAAGCAAAAAGCAGTAAGTACAAAACGTAAATATAAATCAAGATACACAAATAATAAATACTGTACGGAGATTAAAAAGTGGACATAAATGTAGCAAGAGAGTTTGAAGAAAAGGCATAGAGAAAGATGATTGAGAAAGGAGAAAGGGTAAGGAGGTAGGCCTATGAGAGAGAGAGAGAGAGAGAGGGGGAGAGAGAGAGAGAGAGAGAGAGCGCGCGCAAACGGAGTACTCGAAGAAGGCATAGATGGAAGAAAGGATAAAGAGAATGGTTTTTAAAGGAAGAGATTGGTCAAAATATAAGAGAGTGTAAGAAAGGAAGCTGACGGGCAAAACATAATTACATATTTTTAAATAAGTAAACAACAACAAATTAAACAACAATAATTAAAGAAGAAGGGAACATAATCAAAAGTATCACCAAAATTGAGAAAGATGAAGAGGGAGGTTATAAAGAGAAGAGAAACAAGTTACAAGGTACTAGGGAAAGGAAGGAATGGAAGAAAGATGGGAGAAAAAGAGGTTGAGTTAAAGAAAGGTGAAGAGGAAACGAAGAACAAGAGGGGGAAAAGGAGAATGCAAATTAACGTGTTACAATACCATCAAAGTAAAATAAACGAATCAACGATTATCTAAATAATCTGGTGAATGAACATTCAAAATAATATAAAAAATTATATCAAGCTAAAAGATTAAAGTGATTATTTAGAAAAAATTGAGTTTGTAAGATCTTTTGAATGAAGAAAGGGTATGATGATTTTGCAAGTCATTAGAGAGAGAGTTCCACGATTTGGGGCCTGAATATCTGAAGGATTGTTTGAAGAGTTCCGTATTTGGTTTGGGTAGGACTACATTTCAAGAATCTGAGTTACGGGTATTGAAGCCATGTCTGTCATAGAACATTTCGATTTCGTTACATAATCTCACTGGGGCAGAGCCATGTATGCAACGATACATAAGTATATTAATAAAGTAATCTCTCCTCGGTTCAAAGTCTTGCCATTTCAGATCTTTAAATAATTTAGAAACGCTAATGTCGCGTGCACCAAAATGCTTCGTCACTATACGGGAAGCTCTTTTTTGAATTCGGTGAATAAGCTCAGTGTTTTTTGACGAACAATTACCCCACACAGAACACGCGTAATCAATACTAGGTTGGATGGTTGTTTTTATAAAGGGTATTAAGTAGGGAGGTTGTTGTTGTTGTTTTGGTTTAACGGGTGCTTAACGTATTACTTAGTCTCTGCAACGTGAACACTTTATACGATAGGCATTTACACAGTTGCTTAACATGGTCGTCCCATGTCAAGTGACAATCAATGTTGACACCAATGTATCTGGCTGAATTAACCTGTTTTAGTTTGGTGCCATTCGGATTTACGTTCAATTCCATAGAGTTATAATTAGCTCGTGTGGAAACCACCATAACATGTGTTTTATCAATATTAACTTTTAGTCTGATATTTTTGTACCACTTATCAATTTCGTTAATGCACTTTTGAAGTTTGGACTCAGCCTCCTTTACATTCTTTCCTGTTGTATAAATTGCAACATCATCTGCAAAAATGCTACCAGAACCTGCATTTACGCTTTGGATTATGTCATTAACATAAAGGAGGAAGAGGGTGGGGCCAAGGACTCCACCCTGTGGAATTCCGATCGTTACTTTACCTAATTTTGATGATTTACCATTTCGACTAACAGCCTTCTTTCTTCCACTTAGATAGCTTTGAAACCATCGCAGTTCAGTACCTTGAACGCCATGGTGCTGTAGCTTTTAGAGTAATAATTCATGAGAAATAGCATCAAAGCATTTTGAGATATAAAAAAACAACAAACAAACAAAGAACCAGACAGCCTTTACTTCACGATCGTTTAATGCTTCGAGCCAATCATCTATTACTCTGTGTAAGTAACAGTTGAGTGATTTTTTAAGAAGACTGATTGCTCTACAGTAATGGACTCATGCTTGAGTAAGTAAGAAATAAATTGTTTGAGTACTAGCTTTTCTAACATTTTAGCTAAATGAGATACAACCGAAATTGGTCGAAAGTTAGAAAAAAACATCCTTATCTCCCTTTCCCTTGTAGATAGGGGTAACACGTGCATATTTCCAGTCATCAAATACAAACCCATTATACAGTGAGTAGTTGAAGATAAAGGTTAGATTTTTAGTTAAGTATGGTGCAGCAATACTACTTGTGGGTAGTTCTCTTAATAGCTTCATGACATCATCTTTCGAAATTTCGAGAAACTTGAACTCATATAGACATTTCGGATTTGTCCAGCATAATGGTTCCTGGGCAATGCAGTTCGTGATATTATGACCGATATTGATAAAGAACTTATTGATTTCATCGGGACTGATATCAGTATCAGCATTATTCAGAAATTTTGAATTTCCAGTTGCTCGATGGAGTTCACTCCATAGTTTTTTTAAGGATTATTTCTATATTTATCAGACACCTTCCTGGGCAATGCAGTTCGTGATATTATGACTAATATTGATAAAGAACTCAATGATTTCATCGGGACTGATATCAGTATCAGCATTATTCAGAAATAGACGATCACATTTGCTTATATCGAACAAAAAATCATCAGGCTCAAATTTACTGTATGCTCGAAAACGAGCCTATTTGTGACCAGAACTTTTAACTTTACAATTCACACAAGTAAATATCATAGGCCTATAATGATCACTTAAGGAAATTTGACAGACATCACTCTGAATATGTGAATCAGGCATAGTGGTAAGAATTAAATCAATACAAGTGGAAGAAGATGCGGTAACACGTGTTGGTTTGTGGATATGCTGATGTAAGGAAAAAAGACATTCTAGTGAATGTATTACTGTATCATCTCCACTGACATAGTCAACATTAAAGTCACCAAGAATGATCAGTTCCTTATTATCCATAATGAACTTCTCCAACATATTCAAGAAGGTATCAAATAATTCAGGACCGGAACTAGGTGGGCGATACACCACAACAGGTGAAGATTGACGCACATTGACTCACATTTCAATTCAATAAGAACTATTTCAATGTCATATTCATCAATTAGATCACTCCTATCGATCTTTTATCGATCCTGTCTTTTCTAATGATATCATAACCTTCCATTTGATCCTTAATTTGGTCGTGGAGCCAGGTTTCTAATATACACAGAATATCCAAATCAAGTGTTGTGAGAATAAATTGTAGTTCATCTATTTTAGGATACAGACTGCATGCATTTATATGAACTAGTTTTAGACCAGTACAACAATCGATCTGGGTTTTGATTTCATGTAAGGGGGACTGTAAAGACTCTGATCATGGGGGAGTATGTGGAGGAGAAGTGTCAAGAGGTGAGCATGTAGGGGAAGATAGTTGCTCAGATACGGCAAAGTCTTCTTTGCCAACTACTCAATAATTTTGATAAGAACTGCAAAATTTAGCTTTATGGCCATACTGAAAACAGGAGTTACATCTTAGTTTGAATTCATGTTTACAGTTTCTTTGCTTGTGATTCAGTTCTCCACAATTATAACATTCCGTGTAAGGGTTAATGTTGGATCGTCTATGATTCAGCATTACAGAAGGGGTCAGATGATCACTCTGGCGGTTTGATGCTAATACATTCGCATACTGTTCACATTCCTGGGATGTACCATCACTAGGATTTCCAGGGAAGAGTCCAGGTCTCGGAGTTCGAGAAGCACCATGTATGTGAGCTGAGATCGCACACCCAAGTAGTCTAGCACCTTCAGCATTAAGGTGGATGCCGTCACTTGCGAGATGCTTCTCGGGATCAATGGCGTCATGTTCAATGAATTTCCATTCACGTCGTAATGCCAAATGGTAAAGTCACCAGTTTGCCTCATACGTTTCCATACAAGTTCCTTTTGGAAGGTCTTACGAGGAATAATGGAACTTAGAACGATAGCTGAAACAGTAGAACAGTTAGCCAAAATCTGATCTCCAAGGGATACAATCTGTGCAACTAACATGCTCAGATCGGTGTTGACCAGATTGTTTGTTCCAAAATGGAGGACAACTTCACCTATACGATATTTGTTTGCGAGGAGATGAGCGTGTTCAAAGACATTCTCCACTCTGGCACCAGGGAGAGTTTTACAGAAAACTCGTACATTCTCATTAGTTAGTGACATGGGTTTAACATGTTTGATTATTGAATCCCCAATGACAAGAGTGGCTGATGACATTTTAATCTCATTCGTCACAACTTCAGGTTCAAGATTTGCGGTATGTTCTTTTCTACTATGCAATTCATTGATAAATTTCTGTCTATGTCTATTACGGTATTCATCAAGTTGCTTATCAATCGCTGATTTTGCGTGATCAGTACCATCTCCAAACGAAGCGGCATGGATTGGGAGAGGGTGTTCAGTTCGAGGGGGGGGGGTCATCTTGAGGACAGACAGAATCTGATGGATTTAAAGCATCGATGTGTTTGCTAGCGGACTCACATACATAGTCAGAATGTTTTCTTATCAAAAGTTCATTGACTTGTATTTGGAACACTTTAAACTCATTCAAGAGATCATCCAGTTTTTTTTACTTAGTTCCGAATTTGAATACATGGTACATGTACAAGGTTCTGTTAACTGCGCATGTGTATAAGCTGAATGCTTCGCACAAGAGTTAAGAACAGGGGGATCCTCCGTGCATAATGAGTCATCAGAAGGGGAATCCTTTGTGCAAGGGTGAGTAATAGGTGGGGGATCCTTTGCACTTGAGTTAGCAGAGGGGTCCACCAGGCAACTATTGTCTAGTTGAATGGGCTTCTGTGAGTTGGAGTTGCTGAACATAGGAGAGAAATCCATTTGGCAGCTATTATCGATGCAATTAAAATTTGCATACGAATCACTTAAATGGTCGCCCAAAGTAACACTGGAATCCGTTTGACAACCGTTGTCATGGAGTCGCGTCAATTTCCGCTCGTACATTGCACTGTCCGTATCACGGCGGCCATTTTTAACAGCTAAAATACTTAAATTACGGGCTATATCATGATTTAAGTAGAGATAGATAGATTTCAACTCAGATGTAAGGTAATCAATCAATTCATCAAGTGTTGCATCAGCAATATCATGTATGAGTAAATGCGATAAGATAGAGTTAATACTCGAGATTGTTATATGTTTTGGCAATTTACATCGGAATTCATCAGAGCCAGGCGTTCCATGGCAAGAATATGTTTTAACTTGATGTTAGGTTTGGGTTTAACCATTTTCAAGAAGGTTTATGCATCATACAAGTACATGAGCTGCCAAGTTAGAAGAATAACCAAGGCAAGAATAGGGTAAATCGGGTTTACCAATTATTGAAAATGATGTAGGCTCCGGTAGTCCGGCGTTGTTAAGGCGGGCGCTAGATCCCATGTGCGGTAGTTTCTCTCTGCGCGAGCAGCTAGAAACTATTGACCTGGGGCCAGTTGCATAAAAATTACTGTAATAGTAGCTTTGCTATTATAGTAACTCTTCATGGAATACTGGAATTTGATTGGCTGTTGAGCATATGTCTTTTAATTTTTGTTTTATGCTATCTGTAAATCCTTACAACTATAAATTAACTTTATTAGGTAGGAAAATGTGCACTTATCAAACTGCTTATTCCCATATTAGGTGGTATTATGAATATATATCGCTGCATGGATTTTGTGTCCCCTCCTTGCAACTGGACTCGGACTGTTCTCGCTCATCTACAGAAACTACTGCACGAGCAGAACAGAAACCCCTGATTAGGGGTTTCTCTGTTCACGCAGAAACTACCGCACGTACAAGAGTAAAATCCCTGATCAGTGGTTTCTAGCTGCTCGCGCAGAAACTACCGCACGTGCAGAGCAAAACCGCTGATCAGGGGTTTCTTGCTGTTCGTGCAGAGAGAAACTACCGCACGAGCAGAGAGTGAAACCCCTTATCAGTAGTTTCTCGCTGAACGTGCAGAGAGAAACTACCGCACGTGCAGAGTAAAACCCCCTGATCAGGGGTTTCTCGCTGTTCGTGCAGAGCAAAACCCCTGATCAGGGGTTCTTTTGTTGCTTGCGCGGAGTAAAACCACTGATCCCGGGTTTTGGGGTATTTTGGAACACATCGCCTTCCATACATACCCTGAAGTACGCTCGACAACAGGTCATGTGCGACCTGAATTTCGCAGCCAACTTTGCATCCCAGACGCGAAATTCGCGACCCGTGATGCGTACATTACGTCCCAGGGCAGTGGCGTAACAGCCGGGGGGGCAGGGGGGGGGGCACTCTGCCCCCCCTGAAGGATTTCAGCGGGAAAATCCACCAAACCACCGGGAAAAAATGAAAGGGAGGGAAAGGAAGAAAAAGGAAGGGAGAAAGGGAAAGGAAGAAGAAGAAAGGAAAAAAAGAAGAAGAAGAAGAAAGGGAAAGAAAGGAGAAAGGGAAAGGAAGAAGGAGAACGGGAAAGAGAAAAGGAGAAAGGGGAGAAAGAAGAAGAGAGAGAGAGGAAAAAGAGGGAAAGGGGGAAAAAGAAAAAAGCAAAGGGAAACAAAAGAAATGAGGGATAATTTAGTACCAAAACCCCGGAGCTTCCGGGTGCTCCACTCCCCGGACCCCCGCAGTGGCTTTCCTGTAGACCCCAATCATGGGCCCTAAGCCAGAACCCTGAGCCCCACACGGTAAGGGCTTCGCAACAAACAACGCGGTGCGGGCTCACCTCCGTATATTCTATTTCTAGACTTAGATACCGGGAAATTTTCGGCTCTGCCCCCCCCCCCCCTCGATAACAGGCAGAGAATGTAAGAGACCTGGAACAGTCAACGAACAATTCAAAGAAACGTCAGAGCTTCCGCGCTTCGCGCGGAAGGGGAAATCACCATCCCTGCACCCTCCATCTAGCATGCCTAGGGAGCGCGCTTTGCACTATCGTCCTCCTAAAATAAAATCCTAGCTACACCACTGATTCTAGACTTAATTACCGGGAAATTTTTGGCTATGCGTATGCCCTCCCCCCCCCCCCCCATAACAGGCAGAAAGCGTAAGAAGAGCGGGAACTGACAGCGAAAAAACGTCGGAACTTTGCGCGGGAGGGGGGAAATTCCCCCCTCCCTGCACCCTCCCCCCTAGGGAGCTCCGTCCTCCTAAAATGAAATCCTAGTTACGCCGCAGAAGATAGACTTAATTACCTACAACTAACCATTCAAAGAAACGTCGGAGCTTCCGCGCTTCGCGGGGGAGGGGGGAAATTCCCCCCTCCCTGCACCCTCCCCTCTAGGAAGCACTACATTGGCGTAAATTCCGGGGGTGGGGAATCTATCAACCCCACTTGGGGGGGGGAGGGGGGATGGTGTGTACAAATTTCCCCCTATGCAGACACACTTTTTAAGGAAGAAAATCTATCTTAATTAATCAGTAAAAATTCTGAATAACAACCATCATATTTTAGAATTTCTATGTGAAAATGCTATTGAAAACAAAAAAGTAGTTATTTTTGGCTTGCTCGCTTCGCTCGCTCGTCAAAATCTTAGGATTTCCATCCGAAAATGCGATTAAAATCGAGAAAAGTGGTTATTTTTGGCTCGCTCGCTTCGCTCGCTCGCAAGAATAGATATCAAAATGTGTGTGAAAGGGAAAAAATCATTAAAAAAGTTTTTTATCCCCCACTCCTCAAATTGGATTTACGCCGGTGGAGCACTACCGTCCTCCTAAAATGCAGTCCTAGCTACGCCACAGATTCTAGACACAGACTAGTTACCGGGAAATTTTGGGCTCTGCCCCCCCTGATAACAGGTACCTGTTACGCCCCTGTCCCAGGGTCATGAATTTCGCATCCCGAATCATGAATTCCGCGTCCCATGTCATGAATTTCCCATCCCGGGTCATGAATTTCGCATGACGGGTCATGAATTTTGCATCCAGGGTCATAAATTTTGCATCCAGGGTCATAAATTTCGCAACTGGGACGTAAAGTTTTCATCACTGGTCGCGAATTTTGCGAGTGGGACGCAAAGTTGGCCGCCAAATTCATGTCGCACACCACCTGTTGTCGAGCGTACTTCAGGACCACATAGGAAGAAATTCCTGGAATATCTGAGCGCCTTGAGATGTTAGCTAGCCTTATAGTGCGGGTATCAATAACGCATGATTATTCATAATAATATTTATAATGAGGGTAATGATTTAGTAAATAGCAAGGTTGTGTGATATTACTGTTTTTTATCATTGTTATAATGATGATGTTGATGATGATGATAATGATGATGATGATATTATAATACTACCAATAATAATAATAGTAATCATAATGACAATATCAATATCATTATCATTATTATTGTTGTTGTTTTACAAGGAATATGGCCAAATTATTTGTATTTTGTGAGGGAGTGAAGAGTTAATGGTTTGCGGTTTCGAGTGGGGTTAGGGATGGGTGGGGATGAGGAGAAGGGTGGGAGGGACGGGTTCCAACATGCAAGTTATGCGGTTATGCAGTGGTGTCTGACTAAATCTATTCATCAGTTGAACAACCATAACACCATACTAACACACCCATCCATACACAAAAAGAGGGAGAGGGAGAGAGGGAGAGGGAGAGAGGAAGAGGGAAAGTGGAAGCTTGAGGGAGTGTAGAGTTTGAGGCTCCGGGAGGGATTGGGGATGGGGGTTGGGATCGGGGGTGGGGTGGTGATGGACAATGAGGATGAGGAAGGTGGGATAGGACATGTAGGAGGGGTTTCTACTCGAAAGTTTTTAGACCACACGTGACTATCGCCGCATCTATTCGTGTGAAAAAACTAATGCTTTTAAAAATCACGGTAATTCAAGTTATCTCTGTCATCCGTTGTTCATTTTTCACGACTGAGGTGTCAAACGAACGGGCAGAACATGAAATTTCTAGAAATGTGATTATCTCTTTGAAATTCAAACATAGTTGGCCAAAGAATGTTTGGTAGCCGTCCTTCACATTGTCTTTATCATATTAGTAGCATCGCATGAAAGAAGACGGTCTAAGCTTTATAATATGTGTCACTTATTAATAACAACTGTGATTAAGATATGATTAAACATCGATCAATCTCGGTTTCGTTTATTCTGGGACGCACTATATAAGTAACACCATTCCTTTGCTCCCATACCCTTATGTTCACTTACCTATTCATATGTTCATTTTAGGATGGTCATCCTCTTTATTATGCCTAACTCTCTTATTGGTTGATTTACTAAATACAAAGTCTAGCATATATTCAGTTTTTATTTTTTCCCCTTTTGATTATGGGAATATTTTATGTAAAATGAGTAAGATGATCATTAAACCGCCGAGCCTCTGTAGTAAGAAACCCAGAGCAGTCTATGCAAGGCCTTTGAAGCATAAAGACCTGTCTGCTTTATGTTCCCTGTCTTCTACCCACGCCCATAAGGTCACCCTACATCATCATCATCATCATCATCATCATAACTATTTTTACGACTATTATTAGTATGATTGTGATTGCTATTATTATTATCATTATCATTATCATCATCATCAATCATCATCTTTTTTTATCTATTTGTATCATTGGCATTTAAAATATCAATATTATCATCATCACCATCATCATCATCATCATCATCATCACCATCATCAGAGTTGTAGTACATGTACATCCAGTATTTGCACTCTTTCATATCCCAAACCAATTTACCAATATCAATTAATTTTATGATCTTGGTGGCCAGGGTACGACATACACCTTCAACTCGAACCTCTACAAATATCTCCGGAATTTCCCTCTGCTGAACGTCAACATCCCTAACTGTGGACTTGGGAAGGTTGGTGAATGCACAGATGGCAGTCGGGTGTCTCACAATACTCTTGCTGTATTTCGTAAAATACGTGGACAGCAGATAACCGTCTACGCATCTTCAGAACAGAACATCACAGTTTACATCGGGACGAGTAAGTTGATGATACGTCTTCATCTCCTCACTTTTACTTCAATTCCAGTTCTCAATCAACTTTAAACAAACACACACACACACACCCACACACACACACAAGCACACACCCATATGAAATCTATATTCACACAGGTGACATGAGGTTCATCTGATCTTTATTGTGCTGCTCCGAGTTTCAAGCTACCTGTAGGTGGTGCAGGGGGCATTATGCTTTCGGTTTGTCCATCCGTCCGTCCTGGTTTTTCCTGAACGCGATAAATCAGTATCCATTTTAGGGATGAACTTCAAACTTTATGCTAGTATATATCAACATAGGAACACGATATGACTAGAGGGGGGGGGGACTTAGGTCAAAGGTCACAGAGATCAGTTTCGAAATTTTGATTAGTAAATCGCTAAATTTTAGGTATGAACTTCAACCTCGGTGCTATTATGTATGAGCATAGGAAAAAGATCTGCCTAGATTTGGGGGCAAAGGTCAAAGGTCACAGAGGCTAAATCCTGTAATATCAGGACTCATTTTGAGGTGTATAAACTGCAGACTTGGTGTTAGCATGAAAGACGATCGGATTCGATTTTGGGGTATGTACATATATGTGAAAGGTCACAGGGGTTCATTTCCAAAATGTCTGATTTTAGCTTTATTACCAAGAATAGCTTAAGATAAGAACTTCGAACTTGGTGCTCGCATGCAATCACCACAGTGCGACAAATTCATTAGACTATAAATTTAGTAGTCTAAGGTCAAATGTCAAAGCAGTTGAGCGCCATATGCACCGAATCAAAGATTTTTTTAGTTTTGTTATATATTTCAACTATTTTGCACACATCGATTATGATTGGACAAAGTGATAAAACTTTTGGGATGGAAGGTCAGAGTTCATTTAATCATATACAATTCATATTTTTTTAAATTGGTTGTCGCCACCATTTAAGGGCAGATATACTTAAGTTTACATAATCCGAGGCATGCAGGAGACGCAATCGCATTCATCTTCTATAAGCTGGAATGCAGGGTTGTCAGCTGCTGTTCACATTTAATGTGTTTTGAGATTTTATGGTTTTTCGTTAGCTTTTCTTGCCAAACAATGGTCAGCTTCACATACACATTAATATCAGCATCAAATTAATATCAGTATGAAGAAATGTTAAGAATGTTATTTCTTTCTACCTCTGATGTGTTTTTACGAAGATAATGGAGAGATAATCGGAGCGAACATCGATGAAACAAGCGCGTTCATTATCGAGGTTAACCGTTTGTACGACGATGGAATGACAGAACAACATGTAAGTATGGCGAATTCAAGTTGCTATAACTTATCATAAAGACCGTTCAGCTGAGACAATAAAAGCGATCTTTAAATGCAGGTGCACCTTTACGTACAGGTTCCTTTTACCCTTAACCAACTGGGAGGAGGGGGGCCCCCCCCCCCCCCCCCTCCCTGCAGTAATTTTGCAACCTCCGCGTAAAATGCAGCGAATATCATAATACACTTTCAAGATACTTTTGGTACCAAATTAAGATCTAATTAAGGTGCTTGAAAGTCGCATGACACATGATGGTCAAAGGTCATTATGAAAATGGGAATGTTTTCATATACGTGCACAAATGAACGGGAATTGGATGGAACTTGTGAAAGTAATGCTGTTATCCAAAGCCGTTTAAAATGATAGCTAGCGGAAAAGCAGCTGTTGCGGTTATTGCATTTTGTTACAAAAATAATGTCAAAAACAAAATAATACTTAAAGAATAAAGATAGTAGGAAACATGAGAAATAAAAAGTTATAATAAACACACTTGTAGGAATTGTGTATACTTCAAGGTGTTTGAAAAAAAAATGAATGAACATGAACAAAATGTGTATGGAATTTTATAACAATTCGTCATTTTTTTTCAGAAAAAGATTGCAAAGAATAATATGAATATGTTAATATCATAATGATCTCTGACTTTGTTTCATTTCAAGTCATTAAGGTGCTTTTTTTTTCCCTGACGAATTTGTCAAAATAGCAAATATTTGCACTCTTTCCCACTTAATTATGCCCAGAATTGAAAAATCAATATTCATATTGCATAATTGATTATATCAATATATCATTAATAAGTCAGAGTATCTTCAATCCAAATTTCATGCAAATTGGACATTCCGTCTCTGAGATCTTCACGCACAAGTCAATCTATATGATAAAGAAACAGGTGTTAGAATGCAAGATTGACTTTTATGAAATAAAAAATAGGTTATGCTATTAGATTGTAAGTAATGAAGGCAAAAAAAATTCTATAGTTTATTTAGTGAAGTAAAAAGAAATAATCTATGTGTATTAGGAAATTTGAAAGAACAATTCAACCTTCCTATTGATTTTAACTAGAAAATATATATACCGAAATTCAAAGTAATAGAAACATTAAGTAAAGCAGTTCATCGTATACTTCCCTTCAGATATAGATTTACGTAATACAATATAAACACAACAAAAAAGTAACCCCCCCCCCAATTCAAAATAGCATAACTATTTACCGAAAAAAATATTGAGCAAAATGATTTTGGCAGGAGTGTTCATACATTTATTGACTAACTTCTGTGTGAAAATGAGATTGATTCGTCAAGTCATGCATGAGGGAGCAGACATTAAAGGCAAAAATGTCACTTTTCAAAACTCACACGAGTTATTGGGGGGGGGGGGGGTCTGTGAAAAAACTTTGGTGAATTTGGGTTCTTCCATTGTTTGACCCCCTCACGCCTATCTCTGACACTTGTCATGCTTATCACATTTGGGTGAACACAATTTTGGGGGAAAATTGATGTTTAGTCCTCCTAAATCCACAAAATCCATTGACTTTATGGAAAGAATTAGCATCGACCAACATGAGTCAGCACATTTTGCGAAAATACCGGGTAATCGTTTCTCCGGCATTAAACAGTAAATTTAAAGTTCTTCTTGCTTCATCGTTAAAAATGTGCTCACTCAACCATGACACAATCATGATAAAAATCAACAGCACTTAAAGAAACACCAGAAAAAGTTTGTTTCACAGACCCCCCCTCCCCCTAAATGACTCTTGTGACTTTTGAAAAGTGACATTTTTGCCTTTAGTGTCTGCTCACCCTTGCATGACTTGACGGATCAACCTCATTTTCATATAGAAGTTAGTCAATAAATGTAGAAACACTCCTGCCAAATTATTTTGCTCAAAACTTGTTCGTTAAAAAGTTATGCTATTTTGAATTAATGGGGGTTACTTTTTTGTTGTTTAGAATCCTTTGTTCATATCTTTTAAGATGTCACAAAGTAAAACCTTTTCTAGAAAAGCACTGAAGAATTTATTCCTCATAACTTTAAGCAATCGTCGACAATAAATGAAAAACTCTTGATTCTAGGTGTAGATTCCAAATGCTAAAATTTCTAGAATAATAATTATTCATTTAATTATCAATTATCTATCATCTAAAATGCACATGCAGAATCATTTATATATGAAAAACATGTAATAGTAAATCGATAGGAAACATTTTGAAATATGAGTTGCCATTAGATGAAATTCCTTTATGAAATGGGTTTCAACTTTTTAGTATACATTTGTGACCTATTTTTTTTAAGATGTCACACAAATTTGTTGATATGAATTTATATGAATTATGTGTTAAAATCATTGTAAGGTTATTATTGCTGTTTAATGTGAATAAAATCTTGTTATATAAAAGTTTAATGTTGTAAATAACTTCATGTATTCCTTCTTTCATTTCTTTCTTTCTTTCTAAATCACCAGCCATATTTATTTCTTTTCCTGCTTTTTTTCTCACTTGTTAATGACAGATTGATTTAAAATGGCCGTATGGTATTAGCTCCCTGCGAACTTACGGTGGTTCTATTTATGGAAGTACTGACAACCGCTTGTTCCGATTCCAACCTGCCTGTCCATGTCCAACTCCTCCTCCTCGCTGCACAAATTTAACTGGTAAGAGTTTCTGAACAATGACACTATTAACCTCATGAAAATTTATATTGAAAATTCCTAAATGAAGCACAAAAAAAAGAGGGGGGTTTGTCAATTCTGGTTTTAAAAAAAATGCTCACGTTAAACATGGTTAGCATATTCGAAAGTGCTCAGCAAATGTGCCATATACTACATGGAAAGTCACAGAAATTTAATATTGGAATGAGATATACGCTCCATAATTAGGACCCATGCAACCCACCGACAGATTCGTTTACGGCACAAAGAATCTCAAAAGAAAACCAGCTGAACAAAAAAGGAATACAGAAGGAGTATCAATTTTTCTGAATTCATCTGTTTTGTTATTTTGTACTGGGTTTGCTAGGTATCGCTGTTGAGCGGAGAGACTTGATTTTGGCCAAACATACAATGAACATTCCTGACGGAGTCACCAGATTCTTCACTCTGTTTGATGCACCCTTTGGTACTGGTATGGTGCCTCGTTTCTCGGAGTTGTTCAATGACAGCATCTGCAGCTGGAAGAGGTTTGATTCCTTAGCCAATTGTAAGGAGATATTAAGAGTCGACTGTCAGATAACATCGACCCACATTGCGAACGAGAGGAATTGTACAAACGAATGCAACTGTACAGTAAGAGGAACGACCCACATTGCGAACGAGAGGTATTGTGCAAACAAATGCAACTGTACAGAAAGAGGAACGATCACAGTTGTTAATGGAGACGAATGCCTAGTAAACGAGGATAATTTTCAAGTCCATATGGATTTTGGCATTGATTGCTCTTGTAAGTACATGAGATTGAGCGAAGGGAGGAGGTAAAAAAGAGAGGGAAATTCCGTCTCAACGGAAGGAAGGCAGGGGAATAAGTCGCTGTGCAGAAGTCCCCAGTGCCTCACACTTCGATCAGCACCTTGACCCTTGAGTTATGTACCCTCTCCCTAAGAAGAAGAAAGATATTAAAGTGGTATACCCCCGGGGGGGGGGGCACTCAGTATATAATGCGTGGTGGGTATGTGCCGCGGAGAAGACCCCCATTTTTACACTCAAATTTCCGTTCCAAAGCATAGCATTTTTATCTTATTGAGAAAAAGAACAAAGAAAGCCATTCCAAAGCATAGCATTTTCTTCTTATCGAGAAAAAAAAAGAAGACAGAAATCCGTTCCAAAGCTTCGCATGTTTTTCGTTACGCCGTTCCGGCCGCATTGATCCGCTACAATGAGCTGCATTTTTTGGTGAAAAGCGGCCCGCAGAGCGCTGTCCGACCATCGCCTCTGCGCGAACGCACCCGGGCTAGCTGCATGCACGTATGCCCGTTCCATAGGGATACATACGCACTCACACGCAGGCGAACCGTTCCAAAGACCCCCATTTTCACAAACATTTGTAGTTCCGAAGCCCGTTCCGAAGACCCTCCTTTTCACAATAAGCCCGTTCCAAAGCCCCCGTTTTTTGTCTCGCCCGCGGCACATACATACCACTTTGAGGGTCGAGTACCCCCCCCCCCCGGGGGGTATACCTGTGCATGGCTTCTGCTTGACAACATGAGTGACACACAGATTTTATGACGGATAATTAGGATATGGACCTATAACTGTAGACTATTCGCCACATATGGTATAACTATGTTTGTTTAAAGTTCATCATCTCTTGTCCCCTTGTCCTCTGGAGCCCTTTTTCATGGAATCTCCATTCCAGTAAGATTTCGTGCATACTGTGTAGATGGGGATCATCATGGTCTCTCTCTCTCTCATTAATCATTTTAATGTGGCTTAAACTCTATACATTTGTGTAAGAATTATTGTCTTTATCACCATAACAGCTTGGACATGTCGTGATGCACACTTTAGCTGTGTAGAGACTACTTGTTGCCAAGAAAATATGTTGATGACATTCTGTGTGCATCAGATATCAAATCAGATTCAAAGACTTCATTATTATGTTCTTTTCTGTATTACTTTCCTGCTTATGTCATGCAGGCATTGCAAATGAGCACCCGGATACAGTCAAGGAGCATGATAAAGGAATGGCAAGATTCCGATTCAATCAAAATCAGTGGCTAAAGACCCAAGTAAGTATATCAACTAGCAAATTTAATTTCCCACCATTTCCCATCAAAGCCTTAGCTGATTGAGCGCATCTTTTTTTAAGGTATATGAGAACAGTGATAGGAAAGAAAGTACATTGTTTTTCCAAGCACCACCATGATCCACCGGGGATTGTCATCCCGACCAACATTTTGTTTATTTCCATTTCCAACAATATAAACCAGAATACACAGGATGCATTGTTCAAAGTAAAACAATGAAACTTAACAATGCAATCGTAAATGTAAATAGCAAACCACACTTAGCGGGAAATCACAAACATGCCTACTTCCCGCGTGAAAACCCCAATAGCCTGTATAAACATGATAGATAACTGCGCCCCCCCCCCCCAACTCAAGTAGCCAACTGTACTGCATGTGCGTTCCCGATTTTTCGGGAAAAGTAGTATATTATTTTTGGGGCTGAGTTCGGGGAAAAATCCCGAAAAATCAAAATCGAAATCGAAATAGGGGTCTTTTAGCATTTTCCCCCAAAATATCTGCAATTAGGGGTAGTTTTCAAATCTTTCCCCGAGCAGTCCTGAAATGGAGTCCCGAATGGGGTTAGTTTCAAACCTCCGAACTCTTCATCTCGGGACTTTAGGGAGTAATTTTGCCAGCGTCCCTTCCAAAAACCTGTGAGGGGGGGGGGGGTAATTTTGCTGGCTTCCCTTCCAAAAGCCCGTGGGGGTCAAAATCCTAATCTGGAAAAAACATATGTGTATGGTTGATCGACTGAGGTGGGGGGGGGGGGATAACTGTTACTTTTGAGTCTTAATTCTCTGCCAATGATTTGCTTCTCATATCATGATCAAAATGCAAACTGTAACATTGATGATAAACTTGAATGTTTGCTTTCAAAATGTGAGGAATTGTAGGTCTAAATAACATCGAAAATGACTGTGTAATAACTGTGGTAGTTTCAGATTTGAGATAATATCATATTTATAGATCATAATTCATTTATAGATTTTTTAATTTTCATTTTTCAAAATATCAATTATACAATCAAGATATTCAAATGTAATCTGACCAAAAATAAAAACTAAAATTATGATGATACAAAGTTAATGTAACAAGGAAACGTATAATGTAGAAACATAATCCGAGAAAAAAAAACCCCAGCAGTAATTATTTAAAAATGAAAATGAAAACAGAGACCTTGCAAAGAAGCAGAGCTTGTGATAACACTGGTCCCTTGCAAAAGCACATCATAATTCTTGCATATCTAAATTAAACAAAACAAAACATGCATAAAAATTATGCCTGACACCAAGACAGAGACGACAACATATATGTTGCTATGAATTAAGTTTAACTGTTATATGCAAATAAAAAGGAAATCCAGACGAATGTAATTCTTTAATATCAAAGACTATTCATCACTCAACTTGGTTATTATATCTCTACAGACTGACTGTTCCTCTACATGTCCTGCTGCCTTGGATTGCTATGGATACGATAGACCATAAATAAGGGAGCGATTCAATCTGAGACTCCTGCAGCACAGCTCTCATAGAACACCGCGTCGAGATTTATCATCTTTGTATGCAAATCAAGTTTTCACAAAATGATAAAGAGAGATAGGGGAGGGAGGAAGGGAGAGAGGGATAGAGAAGAGAGGAGGGGGAGGGAGGGAGAGAGATATAATCACGGTAAAAATGGCTGTATAAAATTGACAGTAACTGGCAGCAGAATTTTGAGTAATTTAATGCAAATTCAGTACACACAGTAAAATACTTGTTTACACTCTATTTTACGGGTGTCTACAGTTTTACCGTAGAATAAAAAGTACAATTACTGTAAAGAAAAAGAAAAAAAAACAGTAAATTTCTGGCAACCCTGCTGCCAGTAATTTACTGTAAATTCTACTGTTAATTTTTTACAGTATAGATAGATAAGAAAGGGAAAGAGGAGGAGGATGGGGAGTGAAAGGAGAGTAAAAGAGGGAATGGGGTCATATTCCTCATAATATAGTGAAGACATCTGAAATCCTCGGCCATGAATTATGTAGCACAATGGATTTTGCCTCGACAACTTTGCTTACAAAACAAGTTATCGGTTTGCGCAATATTTATGTAAATAGCCTAAAGATGGAGTGATAGAGAGGGAAAAAAATATCATTGAAACAAATTCCTAAATCAAATTTATAGCGTGTAAATAATTTTGTATAAATAATTAGACAAATGAAAACGAGTGAGAAAATGATTGAAACATATGAAAAAAGGTTTGTTTTGTCATCAATTTATGTGTGCGTTGCGTGTCCGTGTTTCGTTTCTTTTTGCGATATCATACTCAGATGAAGCCAATATCATTGATTTTGAGAAGACAATTCACCTGTATTTTACCTACTTCAAATTATAGTTACTGCACTGAATGGATGCATAGTGAATTTACAACTAAAAAGGTAGCGTATACTATAAATTAAATACATTACACAAATAGAGAAATGGGAGTTTCATAAATGTTTCAAAGTCTTATCTATACAGTGTCCCATAAAAATTACTACCGGCCTTGAGTTATATCGCTTATGAAAGAAATCATTAAGGAATATGGACAGTCATTGTAGATAATGAAACTAAATTATATATATTTCCAGTCAGTAAGAAGTCCGTCTCATTTCGTCCATTAGTCACGAAGAAATAGGAATTTTTGAAACAGATGTCATAAGTTACTCACACGCATCCCATCAAAGGGCTGTGGGCAATCCCACTATCTTTTGAAATGGTTTACAAAGGAGATAAACCGTTTTGTTTGTTTTTTTTTCATTTGCGATTACTGTTATAATCATATCTTAGTTTATTATTTTTGTTGTAGCCAAAAAGTATTTATGTGTTCTAGTCACAAAGGATTGAGGGGCTTAGTAATTCATCTTTTATCTAATATTGGGTGTCCTTCAGGTATCCGCGTATTGAAAATATTGAAAATATTTTGTTGTCAGGAGACGGGTTTACCCATTCATTCAAAATGCATACTCTTTAACAGAGGTGGTTTCAGATCATTTCAGTGATAACCGCACTGAAATATCAACACACGGTACTCATAAACAGTCCCATTATTTTGTTTATTAGCCATTTTCAGCTCGCAATGACTAACAACCTTTGAAACGTCGAAGAATTCTTGTCTATTTACTTTCATGATTTATTTCATTGAAAGCCACACATATTTTCTTTATTTGCAGTAACAATAACAGCAGCAACAATAACAAGAAATTATAATATCTGTGATGATAAATTAACCATAATTTATTATCAAAACCATGGAACAAATAAAAACCAAACAGTGATTTCCTTTCCAATCTCTTCAAAATGAGTGTGATTTGTCCATAATGTCCTGAGTCTCCCTTTTGCTCAAACTTGGATGGGAAATTACGATGTCCGTCCCCCACCCCCCACCAAAAAAAACCCCTTTTCTTTGTGACTAGCTGGGCCGATTCGGACGAGGTTTTCATTGACTGGTAGAGAAATAGTTATAGATCCATAATATACAATGAATTTCCACATTGTGAAATGATTTCTTCCATAATCAGTAAAGAACGGCCGAGTCTATTCTCCTATTCGTGATGAGATTGTGCTTAAAACACCTTTCAGGTTGAACTCGGTTTTCTCTACTAAATTATGATCACTGCATGAGGATCGGTCACTGTGAGACTCCCGATTGCACTTACAAATTAAAGCTTGGTCTACTGTATAAGAAAGCGACATGATTAATGGATGGAAATTATGATGATATGGAAGAGCCCTATGAATGATTTTTGCTGTTGCTTTTATCAAGTGACTGTAAAAAGATTGTAAATACCGTGGCCTTCCGAAAAAATAAATTGCTCACTCGCTTTGCCAACTTAAAAATGAGAATGTAGAGCAGCATAACTGCAAAGTAGTTATCATGTAAAGATAGAAACATATGTCGAAAAGGATCCTACAGTGTGTTAAATAGAATGTAGGAGTATACTAACGCCTCTGTTTCTTTCTTGTGTTACCCTTTGTTAAAGTACTAAATTCACACATTTTAGTAAGGAAACACGCGGAATTCTCTCTAATTCATATTCACCAGACACCTGCTAGATGTAGAAGTTTGGTAGATATACTTTGACAAAATTTCTGTTTGGTAAATTTAAATTTACCTTACCCTTGTTGACACATGTTTTAAGCATCAATTATCCCAGGTTGCCGGAATCATCGGTGACACGTACTTTCTCAATTTATCATAACCTAGCAAGTCAAACCTGTTAGATATTTTTTTCATATTGTTGCAAAGTAGGATTTGAGAGTATTTTTTTCTGCTATACTTAAGATGCACGTAAGTATTTCAAATAATCAGATTTGATACAACTGCATGTATTTTTGTTTTTTTTAATTTTTTTTATAGATTTATCATACCTTAAAAGTCGCAGCCTATTTAGAAATTCTTTTTCTCGTAAAGAGGGATTTTAGATCATTGTTATGCTGTACTCACTATGTACACAGGTTTGTAAATGAATTAAAGTTTGTTGTTTCTATGTGAACAGGTGTTTCCTTTAACGTTTTTAAATTTTTGTCGCAGTAAGGTTCATCTGAATGTTTTTTCCTGATGGAAACGCTTGCGTTTACATCCATCAAGTACACAAATTGCTCTAGTCTGTACTGCTATATCATAAACTTTTATGTCACAACCTGTTGGAATGTTTATCCTTGTAAAGAAGAATTTTAGATTATTTTTCTACTATACTCACAGTGTACAAGTTTTGAATAACCAGGGGGATGTTTCATAAAGCTGTTCGTAAAGTTACGCTTGACTTTACGAACGACTTGAATGTGAAGTGCCAAATGGGATGCCCATAGTTTTTCCTGACGTTTTAAAAATGTGTGACTGCATTTCCCATAATCTCCATTAAATTGTTGCAAAACATATACCTGCCAATAAAAATGATTGTAAATAATAGTACAATTTATCTACAACTGCATATTTCACCTTTAGCTGATGTGATGTATAATGACTGAGAATCCCATTTGGTTTGCCACATTCAAGTCGTTCGTAAAGTCATTCGTAACTTTACGAACAGCTTTATGAAACACTCCCTGAGTTGTTATTTCTGTTTGAACACGTCTTTCTTTATTTTGTCTGTTTGTCGTGTTAGCCATCTGAATTTTTTGTATGCCTGACGGTTTACGGTTTCTTTTCAAATTCAAGTGTATAGACTCTTAACAAAATTGCTGTAAATGTGTACCTTAACATGATAACATGATGATTTTCTTTATATGCGTACGTGTGCCTTTTGCGGTGCCTTCTCAAATTCAAGTTAGTATAGACTCTGTACAAAAAGTGTATTGCAAAATGATGAATTTGTACATCTGTGCTATATACACGTGACATTGCATACATTATTTTGCGGTTTCTTCTCAAATTCAAGTTAGTATATAGACTCTCATTCTAAATCGATACTGTAAGATGACGAATTGGTACATCTATGCGTATGTTACATTATTTTGCGGTTTCTAATTCTGAAATTCAAGTTAGTATATTAACATGTATATGCAGTGGCGTACCGTGGATCAACTCATGGGGGGGGGGGGGGCAAGGCGCGTAAAACTTTCGAAGAAATACAAGAGCGAGGGAGCGAAGCGTCCGAGCTGGTCATGAGGGCGCTTTCCCATTTTAAAAATTGAAATTGAAGGATCTGGTACACACTTTTGTTGATTTTTTTTGGATAATTTTCAGTAAAAAAATAAAATGTTAAGTATTCAAAATTTCGGGGAGGGGGGCAACCCCCTGGGCGGGTATGGTTATTTCTATCATGCTAACAACATGAACAATAACGACAGTAATCTCGAACCAAGGTGTCTTTAGGGACGTGAAGCATTTTAAGATTTGGGGAAAATAATGCATCTTGCTAGATACCACCATATTTTAAATTTTGCGAGCGAGCGAAGCGAGCTAGCCGAAAACTTACAACTTTATTGGCAATAAAAGACATGTTATTTTATTATAAAACTACATCAGACCTGCCAGTTAGCACGTTCCTGGTCTATTGTTTTTTGTCCGAAACTACCATGTCTCTAACCAGTACGAGGGATCGAAGCGAGCGAGGAAGCACACACTTACCCCTTCAGTAAATTACATTGTGAGCATATGAAACATCTGAATTATTTATTTGGTCATCTCACTCGCCCAATTCGTTTACTTTTTAAAAATGACCTCTTCTACGCTCTCCGTATTTAGCTTGTCCTGATCACATCTGCATCAGTTTGAGAATATTTGAAGTGCATGGAATGCACTTCACCTTTCAAGACCTTCATAGCCATGAATTTCTTCCAGTCTACTGTTTGTCCACCCTCGAAGGATGCCTTCCTGTTGGCCTGCAGACTTCCAATCATCAATATCTCTTGATTGGACCTCCACAACATGATACGGATGGAATTGAAGACAAGCCATCTTACAAATGGTGGTCAATTTAGTTGGTACCATGACTTCTTTGATACGGCTCACATTTCGTTCAGTGACACTGTGCATGGAATCGCCTTCACTCTGCCTGTGGTTTGTAGGGAAGTATTTCACAGTGACTGATTCGACAGACCTAGCCTTCTCAATGAAATGTTGCAGCATGGTAGGGATGATTGAGTTTTTATTTTGTCTGACACATCCATCGCAGTAGAACTCTACTTGTTTCACACCCCTCTCATCTAGACTACAAAGGTACCGATGAACGTGCAAGGCAGTCTCACAGGAACCTCTTCTAGCTTCACACTTGTGTGAAAGGAAGTACCATCCGTCCTTATTTACGAGTTCATATATTGTAAAGTTATAGTTGCTGAGTCTACGTTTGTAGAAAATGTCAGATTGTGGGGACTTCGGCAAATAAATGACTTGCTCCAGATCGAACAATGCAGAAACAAATGTGGGGTCAACTGAAGCTCTGTCCTTTGCAATACTCTTTAACTCTCTTACCTTTTCTTTTTCGGTGATGTGAGCTTTGTAGGCCTCTGCAATTTCCTCTCTCTCTTTTGGGTTTCCACCTCTGTAGGTTTCAGAGAATATGGAAAAGAAGATAAAAGGAAAACAATGATGTTGAAATATACTAAAGTACGGTGTTTTTTTTTTCTTATTAGCTAATGTGGCCATACTAAGTATAACTGATCGGGATAGAAAATGAATGAAAAAAATCCCTTAAATTCTCAATACAGGTACACATTCAATAACATAATAATGAATATTGGATCTGATGTAAGTGTTTTATTCTCAGTCTCAACAAACATCCAGATAATTCTTTTAATAATATATTCATCGTATATTGTGGATAGTCCGTTGATTTCACATTGTCATTTTAAATAGTTGATAAATATTATTACAAGAGATTCTTACCTGCATTGCTATCAGACTGATTTCTTGTTCAGTTATCATGGTTACTGGTTCAGGTAATAATCCATGTCCATATGGTTTGGCAGCTTCAGGATGTGTTGATAATCCTGGTCCAAGTTGTGATTCTGGATTAAGATTACAAAAATGAAATACCATAAACACTATGTTCAGACTACAAAAATAAATTTTTGCTTCACTGACAGGACTGGTAGCAATATGAATCAATATCATGCCAAGTTTTTAATCCCCAATAACTTTGAATGGCATACATTCCCTATAAATAAGACTGCCAGACTAATGCATACGACACCATATCAACCATCAACATTCACTCTTATTAGAGAATCCCTTAAGAATTCATGGCAAAATCTTACCTCTTGCTTTTATATGTGGTAAAAAATGATCAAAACCTCTTTATTATCAGTGAATTACTCCATATATACATCACTCTTCTTAAAACTTACATTCACCAAGACTGATGAATTTTTGACTGGACCAATCTTTTTCGTACATTGCCTAGGCTTTAAACACCAGAATTTCTTACCTCTTATATTATAGTAGCTAACAATATGTTCTCTTCTGAGTTTGAGAAATAGCTGTCTTAAATGACCCAATTTTCTATGTTCTCCTTTGCCGTGTTTAAATGTTCATTGTTTTTTCTTTTTATGTTGTTGCTTTTGATTTTGTTTTTTGTTTTCTTTTCAAATGCTGTGTAATTAAAAGCTCTATATAAATGATACTTTTGTGTGATATGATGCTATCTTGTTAGAAGTATTGGAAATAATACAGGAGTTTCATACCTGCAAATCTGTCACGAATACGTGCCAAGGGAATGTCAAATTCCTCATCAGAATTTGATGATTCAGATTCTTCTAAATTTTCTGAATCCAGAACGATTCCCTGCTACAGAATCCCCTGCCAGTTCATTACGACTTCTTGCCCTTTCCTCAGCTCCCCTATCCACTTGAGTTGTGAGGAGGAAATGACGTTTTTGGTTCCATCCACCTTCCACTCCACAAGAACGTCATAGTCTTGATCCGATCTACAAATTTATTCAAAGTTTATATACATTATAGAAAACTAAGCTGTCTTCAGATTGCATCACATTTATTATCACAAGCATTTGGCATGTGTATTCGGTATTTACATTCATATTATGCTATTCCATGAGAGATACACTGGTATAGATTTTAAGGCCTTATGTGTATTAATGACAAGTTCATTTTATTTCACAGTTATATGGGGCAGTACTTTAATTTGGGCCAATACTTTAAAATTTAAAAGAAAGAAAAAAACCTTGATCATACACTGATCCAGATATGATATTTGGAGTGGTCAGAATGAATCATAAAATGGCTCCATAATCATTCGATGCAGTGACAACATTGTGAAGACCTTTTCTAGCACAAATATTGTTACTAGATCATAGATGTTCATAATCTAGAAATATGTTTTTTTAAAGCAAGCATTAACATTCTAACCTTGATATACTCCTCCCCCTACACTTCTTTGATCCAGGCATCCTTACTATGGGTTAGCTACTTTTGCAAGGTTGTACATAATTTGCACAGACCTAAAAGTACAATATAATGAACAAACAAATAATCACTAATGCCACGCAGCCACGTAACTTTTAATAGGTCCACCAAGTTGATCCCAGACTGGTAGGACTGTGCCTTTTTGTGCATATAAACTAGAATCTGGATGATTTGTGATAAACATTGATGAAAGATGATGTAGCCCCCCCCCCCTGCTTAATTAGATACATGCATAGAATTATAAATAAATCAACAAGAAGTACTATGATGGATCCAATTCAACATCAGTGAACTAATTCCAAATGTTAGATTTCCAAACATATAGACCGAACTTAGTCTATGCCAGGCCTAACTAAATTCAAACATTATGCTAATGAGCAATTGAAAGTTGAATGATTGAACAAGTTAGAGAGATCAAACTTAGTCTCAAGTCAGATCTAGACCTAGACCTAACTTAACTTGGTTGTTGTTGTTGCTGCTATTGTGCTTTCTCAGTTTATTTATAATACATGATTCGGTAGATATCTTTATTAGATCTGAAGTTAGTTTTCTAAATAACAGTTAGACATGGGGTTCGTCATTTGACTGACCAAAAACTGAATAGGCGGGACTGTTACATAATTTGGAGTACAATTTTATCATGGAATGAACTATTTTTTTTGCACGCTGGGGTACTGCCCGCATGAGAGGACGGTTCGTGGTACAATAAAATCGCATTTATTGTTAGAGGAAGCTTTATGATGATGTCAATATTACGTAACCGCGCAGTTTCAGACTTTGAAATCTTTACAGAATGTAGGTAACCATTATTACATGCGAAAAATGCAAAAAACTGAAAAATGATAAAAATGCGAAATTTGCCTGAGAGGACGGTTCGTGGTGAGAATGACAAAATGATTAATGGAGCTGTACTGGTTATTTGTATTCACATGTGACCATTTTGAGATATAGCTAGGACAGAAAAAATGATTGTCGTGGAATATCAAATCAAATCTTGCACTTTTGCAAGTGAGTAATTGTACAGCGCGAATTTAAGAACACGCGAATATGTTTTTGGGTCGCTCAGTGCGAAAAATTAAGCGTGCGAAAATAACGGAGTTTACAGTATGGGTTAAAGATGAATGATGACAGTGATATATCATATGATTTTGATTGATTATTTGTTCAGGTCAAGGAAAGATTTGCCGTCCTCATGAAGCTGTTCCACAGGAAATCAAGTCAGGATGAAGAGCCCAGCAACGATGAGGGTGATGATGAGGAAGAGGAGGAAAGTGAGGAGGAGGAGGAGGAAGAAGAGGAGGAGGAGGAGAATGGAGGAGATGAAACAGAATACTGATGGACATCTGCGAAGTTTGGACACACTGCCATAAATAGCACAGTCAACCTGGCAGTATGAGTCAGTATGGGTCTCCTTGCAAACATGTACATGAGTAGCATCCTGGCATTATTCCTGAGTGTTTGACATTGGACTTCTCTCTCCAGTCCATTTGAATAAAATTACTCCCATCGCTATATGGTGTTAATTCTCGTATTGTACAGTTGCATAGAGAAAGTTAAATAATGCCTTTTACATAATAATTGCTTAAATACATGTACATGTATCATGTAAAATAATGTATGAAGTGTTCAAAATATATGTATCGTGAAGAAGTATGTATGAAACTGTTGCTGCCTTTCTGTAAAAAAATAGTTTTTGAGCTTGCCAGATCAACAGTATTCCATTTGAATTTCTGTAACTCCGTTTTGTTACAGAGGAGAGTATTTTTTATAATTTATCATGTGTTGTATATATACATTTTTTATTTATATTGGTTTGATTTGTTTGTAAAGAAAAGGGAGTTCAAAACCTATTTTGTATGAGTTACTTGACTATCTTCAGTTATATGATGTGCAGTTTGATACAAAAATTGAGAATAACTGAGGCTTTATTAGCAGTACATTTCCTCACCCATACGTTTACATCTCGTTTATGTAGAAGTCATTAGTATTCATGTATACATGTATTTTACAACTCATATCCTCACTGTTACTGTACACTGAAATCAGGAGAGAATAAGACTGTACATGTATTTATATTGTATAGTGTTTGTGCAATTTATTTTCTTTTTTTTGGTAAAATGGTAACCGCCTTTACATAAGGAATGAATGTGAATTGCTGTATTCATTGCTGTTTATCTGTTTATGTGGAATACAATTTTCTTATCTTGCAGAAAGCAAATTATAGAGCTGAAATTTTGAGGAACACAGATCTGTCTACTGTTGTTGTAGTTGGTTTTGTTTTTAGAAAAGGGGGCCAATGTGCTGCATTGGCTGCAATTAAAAATTTTGTGTTTATCTGGAAGGGGTGGGGGTAGGAATGTTTAGATGCAAAGAAAAAGGGGGGGGGGAATTAGTTACTGGTACATGTATTAACACACCATTTGTTCAGAGTATGATAATTATTTCCTTGATGTTTCACCATTGGAAAGTCCTATTTCTCTTCAACTACAGTGTGTTGGCCTAAAAAAAAAACAATCAAATCAAGTGTGACAATATTTACACAGTCTAAACTGGCAGTGTCTGAAACCTTTTTATCCATACTAACTGGATAGTGGCCAAATTTTGTTCATCTGCATTTGAGCAAGGCAGGAAATGATTGAGGATGACTAATTACTGAAATTGCAAATCAGAGTAATACTCGTATCATCGGTGGGGTGATTAAACCTTTATCTCGATTTGGGTGAATTTTGGTTCTTTTCATAATTTTTTCAGCTAGGAACACTTGAAATGTATTTTAAGCCCTCACATGCCCATCTGCAAAAATGAGGCCACTACTGATAAACGAAACTGTACCACCTCCACTGGCTGTAATACAAGGAAGCCATGTTTTTGGCTCTCCCGAACATTCAACATTTTTGAGATACAAGGTTTTGTCGTCCCACCAACTATATAGTCACTTCTTTCATGATCATGTGACCATGATATCAGGATTACTAGGGAAGAATCCTCCATGATAAGCAAGTAGTGCACTAGACAATTTGTCGGCCACATTAACATTTTATTTGATGAGGAAACTGAAAGAGGTGGCTCTCACTATGAACATGATGGAAAAAGAAAGCGGACAAAATAAACAACCCCTCATTCTACCTTTCACAATGGTTCTGGTAGTCAAAAGAACATCCTTTCACTGCTGTTGTCTGAAATATGTGGAACAGGTGTCACATGCATATTCACCTTGAACTACATGATTAAACAATAGCTGTGCAAGGATGTTCTTTTGACTACCAGAACCATTGTGAAAGGTAGAATGAGAGGTTGTTTATTTTGTACGCTTTCTTTGTCCGCCATGTTCATAGTGTCTGCAGCTGAACGAATATCAGTGTGCCTATAATACCACATTATGTCTGTTGAGTCAAGCATGACCCTTATGACTACTGTGTTTATTAGTAGAACATGAGAGGGATGATCATGAGGTTTCAAATGATATTTACTTTTGGTACATGTAATTTATAATCCCAAATATTTTGCTTTATGATCTTTCTCAAACAACAATGAGCGAAACAAAGACCCATCTACTTATTTTGTACAACTAGATTTCAGACATACCCACTTAAGTCTAACATTGACCATGTGAAATTAATGGATTGTGTTGGTTTCAAATGAAATAAAAAGAGGAACTTTTGAATGATGTGTGCAGCATGCGATCAAACGTTAATTTGGAATCATAGGTACACATTTACCTGTATATAGCCCTGGAAAATATTAAACAAGCTCCTTTGGAGGGCACATACAGGAAGTGCTTATTACATATTTAACTCAAAGCAGTACAGGATTTTCTTAAGGTCTAAATCAGCTTTCTCTCCTCAAATTGGCAACAATTATTTTCATTTTCCACTCATACATGGTTTTGGGGGGGAAAAGTATTATATTACACAAACCAATATAAATGAAAATTGCCACATTGCCACTTTGCACATGAAAATTATGATAGTAAGTTTAACATTGCAGTGTCAGTTTAGAGAGTTTTATGGTTAGCTGCAGTCAAATCACTCTTATTCATAAACCACAACATAATTATGGTATTAGACATAGATTCAACAGTTTCAGGAATTTTTTTGTCTTTCTGTTCATACTGTATAATGTGCATCCTAGCATTCTGGATCAACCAATACTGCAAACTTGTCACTAAAAAGGAGACTATGTGCGATGGGTTAATGCAAGTTTAGAAATTAATTCTGCTATTATGATTAGTAGACAACTATTTTTCAAGGCTTTCCACAACAGTTTAGAATTTTCCCCTTAATAAGGATAATATGCCTAGCTTATTATTACAATAATAAGCTAGGCATAGTTTACAGGCGATAGAATAAATACTAGCGAATCATTATCTCCATTTTATCTATTTCATTTGGTGATCTGGTCAAAGCTGTCTTTGAGGAAAAAATGGGAGAAGGGGAATTTTCTGGGGAAATTTATCCAGGGCAATAAGTCCCAGCTGCAGTTATCCTGGTGGTAATTGTCCTTAGGTAATTATCACGGCTTATGTCGAAAGGGTGCGTGCGCGGAGCGGGATGGGAGCGGGGAGGGAACGGGGATGGCCGCACCCTTTCGAGAGAAGCCCCCCGGTTGTCTCGAAAGGGTGGGTTGCGTGTGGGGAGTGAAATTAACACACACATTCGTGGAAACCGAGAGGGCTTGTCTCGAAAGGGTGTATTGAGTAGTCTGATATACTAGCCGTTTTTTGTTAATGTAAGTAATGTAAGTAAAAAAGAAAAAAAAAAGTAGGAAAGGAGACAGGCAGTTATCACCTGATGGGGGTGTCCAAGGAAGGTGCGGATTGGGGGGGGGGCGAGCAGGCCTTGGCACCTGACCCAAAATTTGTGTTTTTCAGCCCATTTTTGACCATTTTGGGTACCTCGGCCCCCCTGAAAAAGAAAAGGGGCCCCCCAAAAAAGATGAACGCCAAATGGGAAATGTAATGTACAACCTTTTTTTTTTTTTTTGCTTGTCGTGAAATTTATGGACCTGTAATAAGATAATAGGATATGCCTACTCCCCTAATACAGTTTTTACGACACACACAGTAAATCTTTTTATGCACACCCCCCCCCCCCCCCGAGTGGGGTTCACTTCTGGAATGTAATGTGCAACTTCTTTTTTTTTTCAGTCGCTAGATTACAAAAAAAATCTTTCCCCCCCCCCCCCCCCCATCAAATCATGGATCCGCGGCTGGTCCAAAGATCCCCCAGAATATACATGTGGGAAAGAATTCCCCCTTTTCTGTCTGCTGGAATATTATGGTGGGATGCATAAAACGGGAGAAAAGCAATCTTCTGCACCCGCACACACACACCCACACGCGCACACACACACAGAAAACAAACTTCTTGTCTAATTTGGTTGTGATTGCTTGATTTCTTGAAGTGCACATGTTGTTGTCCTTCCCTCCATGTTGAATTCAAATAAAATGGAAATATGACTTTCTATTCTGCTTCATCTGTCCTTTGGAAATGCGCATTCCATTACGAAATCAGCCTCATATATTGCACATCTTTAATTTGCGACAATAAGAAACTGAAGGAAGATATTTGCAAGTGTATGTGTGTGTGTGTGCGCGCGCTAGAAATTTCGACAAAAGATTTCGATCATCCCTTTTCCGTAGGGTGACCAGACGTCCTGTATATTAAGGGGCAGTCCCGTATTTGAACCATTTGTACCGCGTCCCATACGGCACTCTCCGGGACGCCGTGTTGTCCCGTATTTCAAACTTACTGATGAAATGATTCTTACAAAATAAATAACACCATCAATCAACCAACGAACATCTCCTTATTCGTTTGAAAAGAATACATGTACAAGAATATACCTAAAACACTCCTCATGCATTAAGAGATGCAGAAATAAGCATTAATACAAAAATCTTACTTCCCTCTCATCTCTAACCCCTTCCAATGATGAGGGGATTTCGCAGCGTAGTGTTGGTTAGTGTCAACTTTTTGGACGCCAATGGAGCCGATTCTCAAAAAATATGCTCGCTCGCTGCGCTCCCTCGTGAATTCAACATTGTCCCTTGCCCTCTGGCCCTTAAGTCAAGAATAAAAAATCCCGTATTCGGGAATCCAAAATCCGGTCACTCTGCCAACCCCTCGAAACGGATATTGGCCGGTGTTAAAAGACAATGGTCACTAAACCGGGTGAATATATCATGCACATAGTAGCAACATAATTGTTTGATTCGATGCCATGGAAACCATGGAAACTGGATTAAACATCACGCAGAAGCTCATCGGTTGGATCGATTAATGATAATGAATGAATCATGGAGACAGATTTTTGAGTTGCCACCCACTATGTGAATATTTATATCAACCTAGAAAATGACGATCAATTTTAAGCTGTTGCTGTGTTGAATGTGAAAGTGATAAACAGTTTTAGTAACAGGTAATTTCAAATCAATTTTATCGCCAGTCCTGGTGCTTGACGCTTGATCATGCATGATTAGTAGCGAGCACGATGGAGTGCTCGAAAATCATGAAAATGGGATGTACATGTAGGTACATCACGTGTGTTTACTTTCTCCTTCAAGATCATCTGCTCCATAAAGGATGGAATTAGGAAAGTACATGATAAAAACTCAAACTAACTTTACTAACACAGTAATGTGAATTCTTTTTTGTACTATGCGGCCCTTCAACCATTGTTACTCTAGAGAGTGCATTGTAAAAATGTTTGTACTTCAGAATATGACCTCTGAAAAAAGAATTTCGTTTTGCTTTGATGTTGCTGTTTTGATGTCGAGTCTTCACGTTACCCGTCTTAAAATCGATAATTCCCCCCCCCCCCGCCTCTCCCAAGGCAGTTTAATTCTTTAAAAGTTTCTTGCTTTAGCGGATTTGCTCCTCACCTGTGACTTTAATTCGTCAAAGGTAGCCGACATGTAAGCGTGAGGGTTGTACTTAAGATTTAAGTTTTAGTGTTATTGTTAAAGATAGCTTACGAGGTTAGCATGAGGGTTGCATTTAATTGTGCTTTAAGGTCTAAGTGTTATTGTCAACGATAGCTTACAAGGTTAGCATGTGGGCTGCAATTCGGTTGTAAAGTCTTAGTGTTGGTGTTACAGATAGCCTACAAGGTTAGCGTGAGGGTTGCAATTTGGCTTTAATGTCTTACCGGTAGTGTTGGTGTCAAAGATAACCTACAAGGTTAGCGTGAGGGTTGCAATTTGGCTTTAAGGTTTTTGGTGTTTGGGTTGCATGGGGGTATTAAAGGCATAGTCATGAGCAGATTTGGACTCAATTTAGTTGGAAAAAAGTCGCATTTGATTGGTGGCGTAAAACAACCATGTCTTTTCAAGAGCCAGTGATATACGTATGTCATGCACATAGAAGCAACATCAATTGTTTGATTCGCAGCCATGGAAACTGGAGTAAAATGGCGCGCGAAAGCTATTAAGCTGATGATCAGAGGTAGTGCTTTGGTTAATGAGAATTATCGAAATAATATGGAGATAGATTGTCGCATCGCCACCCATCACTGACTATCCATGTCAACCTGAAACATTACGATGATCAATTTCAAGTTGTTTTGCATCTGATAGCGATAAACATTTTTTGTAAACATGTTTAAAGCAAATTCAATTCTTTCCAGCCCTGGTGCTTGCTTGATCACGCCTGGCTGGTATGGACCACAATTACTTGAGTGCTTGAAATGGGATGTGGGTAATTTGTATGACATCTTTTTCATCTACTCCATAAATGATGAAAAAATGAAAATAAATATATGGAATTTAGCCGATAGTAATTCCCATAAAACCGCTCTCAAATGCTCTGAAATATGATTGTTAATCATGTTAATGAGGGTAATTTTGAAAGTTCCTACCCTTCCCCCGCTCGGTCACTTTGCTCCTTCGGAAAGGATATTCGGGCCCAACGACCAACGAATACAAATCGACACCCATAATGCAAATGATATCCAGTATACGATCCAGGATCTTTTAGATTTAGATATGGCAAGCTTCGTGTGTGTGTGGGTGTGTATGGGTATGTGCGGTGTGTTTGTATATTTTTTATGTAATGATTTATTTTGAATGAAATCTCTAATAAAACATATGGAAAAAATATGAAAAAATATGGAAAAATATGGAAAAAGAAAAATTATATGAGAGAAGTCCGATACTTTGCACTAGCTTCTCGTTTTATTTCTTTGTTTATCCATCTTTTTATTACGATAAAATGAGGACAAGGTAAGACGAAGATCTGAAAATATACACTCTAAACACAAACAAGTTAAATGACTGGATTATGGGTCAGCTGGGTGCAACTAATATAATATTATGTAATCATGAAAGTTACTATATTCTAGTCAGAAATGACTACAAGTTCTAGTCAAAATACGACTAGAAAATGTGACACATGATTAAAATATTGTTTTTTAAAAATGACCAGGTATTTTTGATACACCCAGCTGACCCTTTCACCTAGTCATGTTCATCTGATTTACAAAAAAAAAAAAAAAAGCAGCCATTGTTACGTCTAATCCATTTTGGAAACTGGAGAGGTGCCTTTTGCCTTTTCAGAGCCCGTTTCAGAGCTGGTCGAAATCACTTTTGATAATATTGCTTGTCAGCCTCTTTGGAATAACCCCAAGCTGAAAATGAATAATGATAAAATGCATTTTAAAGTTTTGGTGTATGAAAGGAATACGCTTTTTAATGACATTTTGAGCAATGACTGATATTTTTTGTATAAAAATGATTATGTTGATATTTAACAAGGAACCCTGTTGAAGGGTAGATAGTAAATAAAAAAAATAAAAAAAAAATAACTGATTTGGTTTAAGAGTGTACCAGCTCTCCGTGTAAACTGCTATATTCAAGGGTTAAATGAGTAGCTCCTTCTGAAAAGTACCATGGTACCCACGGCACTTTGACAAAATAACCCATCAAATCGTGCAAAGGACCATTAATTACCATGACCACTATGGCGTTAAGTTTCTTGACCAAAATTACAATTTGTTTTCAGTGGTTTGGTTGTTTACCAGACTGCATGCTCGTAAGTATATAAGCATCCAGAGGATAAAGCTTTCATTGGAGCTGGTAATGAGTGCTCATGCCTTACCAAGGGACACTCGTGCGTCGACCGTGGGCGTCAATCGGGGGAGACAGGACCCCCCCCCCCCCCCACAAAAAAAAAAATGTGTGGGGGACACAACAGGACATGTCTCCCTAAATTGAAAGCCGAGGAACTTTTGAGTGTGTGTGTGTGTGTGTGTGTGTGCGGGTGCCTAAGATTGCTTCTGCGTTCTTGAGTGTAAGAATACTCATGAACAAAATGAATATTCCTTTTGGGGGGGGAATGGGGCATACAAAAGTGGAATTCTTTCCCTCATATATATTTTGGGGATCGTTGGACACCCACACCCCCCCCCCCCCCCATCAGTTGATAGCCAACCGCCCGTCTCCTTTCCTACTTTTTTTTTTGGGGGGGGGGGCCTTTTCACAAAATGGTCAAAAATGGGCTGAAAAACACAAATTTTGGGTCGGGGGCCAAGGCCCGCTCGTCCCCCCCCCCCGGATCAGCGCCTGCCTTGGACACCCCTATCAGGTGATAGCAAACCGCCTGTCTCCTTTCCTACTTTTTTATTTTTTATTTTTTACTTACATTAACAAAAAACGGCTGGTATATCAGACTAATCAACACACCCTTTCGAGACAACCCCCCCCCCCCCGTTTCCATGAATGTGTGTGTTAATTTCACTCCCCACACGCAACCCACCCTTTCGAGACAACCGGGGGGGGGGGCTTCTCTCGAAAGGGTGCGGTCATCCCCGTTCCCTCCCCGCTCCCATCCCATCCATATGTTGGGAAGAGCAGGCCAGTCACTCTTCTTGAATTAGTTATTAATAACCATTTACAAGTTCAAAGGAATCAACACTGCTCATTTGCCCCTTTTCCCCTTACCAAGCTGGTTTTATATATATTTTCTTCAACAGCTGTATATAATATTCCATACACATTACCCCATGAGCCTACACTACTCTTTTGTGTAAGGACAGGTGCACTCATCGATTCGGTCCACATTCATAACAATATCTCCCTTTTATTCAGGGCGGATCCAGGATTTTCAAATAGAGGGGACACAAAACAACTGTGCACCTAACGCACATGTATAACGAGCGCGAAGTCCATACATTTTTAGCATTAACACAGCCATGTACGTGTACCTGCAAATGCCCCAAGAAATAATCACAACTGGATGTGTTCAAAGAAATGGATTTGGTGCCCGCTCGCATATGATGATTTGAAATAATAATAGTAATAATAATGATAATTATTATTATTATTATTATTATTATTATTATTATTTTTATTATTATTAATTATTATTATTATTATTATTATTATTATTATTATTATTATTATTATTATCATTATTGTTATCATTATTGTTATCATTATTGTTATTATTATTATTATTATCATTATTATTATTATTATTATTATTATTATTAGTAGTAGTAGTATTAATGATAAAATCAGTCTCGAAGAGAGGGGTGGGGGGCATGAACCCCTCTAAATTCGTGCCTGCTGTAGAAGATGTCGATTGTTTTCACGGTTCACTGTGCCATTTATGCAAGCAATGTGATTGTCATATGCGGCTAGTGTCATACATGTACTCAGTCACACTGAAAAAAAAAAACCCGACTCGAAATTGACTGTAAACCGAATCATTCGTAATCATATATCAGATCAATATCGGTCTGGCATCATTCTTGTCGTTGTGACTGAGATGTTAGCAGAGACTAAATCTAAATATAGATTATCATTCCCTTAGTCGCGGGAAAGGTGATGCATGAGAAATTATGAAACAATGGATTGGAGCAAAACAATTTTCAGCTCTTGCCAGCGACATAGAGTACAAAATAGTATTAAATGAGGAAAGGTGCACTGGAATCATAATTCTGACATTTTAAATGTATTTTCAATGCACCGACGAAGCTGTCATATTCTCCAATGATTTTCAAATGTTTTGGTAACTCGTTCCACAAAATAAGCTAGGTTTCTCGAGGGACCCCTATAGAATCATAATTTTTAAATATTACAATTTCCGCATAAACATGACTTTTTTTCTATTATGTCATTGTTTCATTGCTATTTGTCTAATTAATGATAATCTTAGAAATTGGCTTATCTTATAAAGGTAGGTTACTCGTGCTTTCAAAATACACCAAGGTCTTGCAAATATTTTTGGACTATGTCCAGACCCTTTTCTTTTACATCTTTACCGAAAACAAATAAAAATAAACGGTGAATTATCCTACATGTAAGCTAACTTTTTACGTACACTAGTCATCTCAAAAGCTTTTATCCATTACATGTACTTGGGCATTCTCACTCTGGTTTTTACTTTTGAGATGTCTAATTTTCATCCTCCCTATTTACTTTCTCTAGTATTCCACAATGGATCAAATATTCAGAGAGAGAGAGAGAGAGAGCGAGAGGGGAGGCTGGGGGAGGGATAAAGTAGAGTTTGGCGATTTGGCGAGAACAAACTTTGGCCCTATTGATTGATCTACATGAAACACGCAGATAAACGAAGTATGGCCCCTCTCTGTGCATTTTTAGAAATGTTTTGTTATTCAAAATGTCAACTAGTCATCGGCAAATATGTATGTAGGTATGTTCGCTTTGAATTAAAGGTGGATCACTAGGAAATAGGAAGGGCGGGGGGGGGGGCACGTTTGACCCGAAATTTCACCTGAACTTGAAATGCAATCAATACTGAAGCCCCTTGCTGAGAGGAAGGAGAGAGGGGTACATTTTTCAAGCTATATCCCTGCGAGCATAAGTCTGATATTGTCAAGAAATTGGTTTTCGGTGTCTACACTCTGTATGTAAGGAAGTTGTAGCTGTTCCAATACTGATCGCTATTTCGAGGAAATACAGATTGTATTAATCGAATCCCCGATTTCCTGTTTTCATGTAACGATGTGTTACTTTTATTTTAAAGATTGGATTATAGAGGTATAGGTGCGAGTCTGAAAAAGACTGACACTTATAATAATATTGCATATCAAGATTGACTCATCAGTGTGAATATATTTGGCATGTATTTGAAGACTGTTTTCTTATACTTCAGGATTCAAGATTCAAAATACGTTTATTTCCTTTCCATAATCAAATATAATTTTTTTACACAGTCAATGTAAGTGGACATGGTGGGAGGAGGCGAGATTTCATGTGTTAGGGTTGCCGTGATAGGACTGCTTAAAATATATATAAAAAGAAAAGAAATAGAAAGAAAGGGGGAGAAAAGGGCAAAACAGGACAAAACAAAAACAAAAGCAAAACAAACACAAAAAGAGGCCATGATTTGTGCTACAGACAATATCTTACACAACATATACTGCTAGAAAAAGTACTCCGATAAGAGCCACTGTAAGTTTCAAATTTTCGATCTTTATTTTAGATCATCTTCAGGAACTGAAGCATTGAGTGAGATGAACCGTTTATATACATGTAGTAGGACTTGACTGACTTAATGAAGTAAACTTATCCCCTTTTCAATTACTTCCCATGTAATCTCATTTCTTTTGTTGGTAATGTAATTGATCTAGTTCATTTGTTCTCAAACTTTCCTACTATATGGAAACAGTTCATTTCACTCAATGCTTCAGTTCCTGAAGATGATCTAAATTAAAGATCGAATGTGAAACTCACAATGGCTCTTATCGGAGTACTTTTTCTAGAAGTATGTCTTCATAACTTAGGCAATATTGGATTCTTACATCTTTTTCATAATAATGATAATAATAATAATAATAATAATAATAATAATAATAATAATAATAATAATAATAATAATAATAATAATAATAAAGATAATAATGAGATTTTAAGGCACCAAATCCGCTTGATTAGCAAGTGCTCAAGGCGCAACTTGTGCAAGAGACAAAAATACATATAATATAAAAAATAGAAATAAGGTGAAATGGGAGAGATAAGGACATGAAAGGTAATGGTAATTCATTAATTACAGGCCAAGTTAAACAGATACTTTTTAAGATTACTCTTGAAACACTTCAACTGAACTGCTATTTCGTATTACTTGAGGGAGGGTATTCCATGTGGAGGGCCCAGCATGAGCGAAGGTTCGCTCCCCCACTTTGTATTAATACGAATGAATTCATGGAGAGAAGCACATGATTTAGTTTATAGATTCAGGTAAGTTTTTCCAAAGTTTGGGGCCAGTAAAATGGATATTCTGTTGAAACGAAATATTATTGCTCTAATATGTTTTATGAATATGGATGTCTCTAACAGATCTTGGGGGTGTAACATAAAGAGATACAATCAATTTTACCATGCGTACGATCAATTGTAACTCTTTAGTACATAGTTTGCCATCGACTTACGACTGATATCAGTCGTAAGGTTGATTGTATTATTTTTTATGTTACAGGGCCCTTGTTAGATAAAATTAAACAAAGACCTAAAAAGTTTGGAGAAATCTTTCCAAATACAAAATTTTATAGGCCTACATGAAAACACAATGTTGGTTTGTTATGATATTCGAATTTCAAAAATCACAAATCATTTAGCAAGGAGTTGGTGTGAGAGTTCTAGGTAATAATACCTGGCGGATCCAGTGAATTTTTCAAGGGGGGGGGGTCGACTTCTTCAGGTGTCTGTTTTGCCCAAATTTGCTGACAAGAAAAAAAGTGCTTGGCACTTTTAGGTAGGCCTTGTTATTTTACATAAGGTCATCGGTTTTCGGCTTCAAGGGGGGGGGGGCCGATTCGGCCCCTGGATTGACCACTACATTATAGACAATTCTTATTATCCTAAGTTCATCGGCTTTCGGCTTCTAAAAAAATGGGTTGGAGGGGGGGGGGGGGAGGGGCGGCCGATTCGGCCGCCTGGATCGGCCACTGCATTACAGACAATGGTCATCGGTCATTGGTCATCGACTTAAAAAAAAGGGGGGGACCGATTCGGCCGCGTGGATCGACCACTGCATTACAGACAATTCTTATCCTAAGGTCATCGGCCATCGGTTTCATAAGGGGGGGGGGGCGGCCTATTCAGCTCCCGGGATCGGCTACTGCTTTTCAGACAGTTCTTACTATCTCCTTTTGTATTAGGATTTGCATGATTAGCTTACTTGAATTAGACGGAAAAGTATACTGTTCCAGACCACAGAGCAGTATGATGAACACGGGAGAACAAGAAAAGGGAACATCAGAAAGGTCCCCGGCAAGTGGGTGAAAAAAAGCTTCCCCTCCCCTTAATCGTGACGTCAAATTGTCTGCATGGAATAAACATCAAAATGAATTGAGCACTGATCGTGAGCAGGTGAGAGGCGGTGAGTGGATTTCAAGTTCATGCATGCATGGTTCCTAGCTCCACAAATTACACGGCGTGGTGTATTAATGTAGTCCGAATAAAATTATTGTAATACTTGATGCGAATATTATTTTGGTTTCATACAAAGAAAAGCTCGATTGTTTATCATTTTACTGAGCTCTGATCATTATAGTCGATGAGTGGATTTATTTCTACACGTTCAAATCAGTGAATTCAAACTCATGATTCCTCTATCTACTGCTAGCTCCACAGTTTCTATTCATGTACATGTATGTATTAAAGTAGTCCCGAATAATTATCATAATACTGGGCGCGGTGAATATTTGTGTGTTGCTCAACGAAATGCTTGCTCTTCATTTTACAAGGAAGATATTTTTGCCTCTGGAATTATTTTAACTGAAAATCAAGGACAATATTCCCTTCTTCAGGTAAGTCATGTTTCTAATCATCACCCATGCAGATCGATTTAGCATTATTTATGCGTGGTACTCAAGGTGTTATCTTCCAAGGGAAGTTTAAGTTCATAAGTATATATGTTAGAATGATCATATTTTCATTCCATTTCATTTATTTCCACACTAACAGCAAATCCTTTTCGAAAGATTTTCACTTTACAAAATCAAGATGAGCATAAAAGAATTAAGATCATAATCGTGAACATATAGATTCAGTATACATAATGCAGGCTGTATTGTGGATGAAAACCAGGAAAGCAAAGCCTTTGATTAATGTTCCCTAACTTGAATATCACAGTTTGATCATTTTCTAAAGAAAAGCATAAAGGGATATAAACAGACAGACGATACAAGACCATACAAAGCGGGAAAATACATCGAAACAACACATGCACATGCAAGGATGGAACAAACAGTAGCCTTGTGTAGTAAAAACCATGCATAGAGTAGTATTGTAACTGTTTATGCCTAGCCTTAAAGGCCCCTTTACATATTAGCGAATAGAGCTAGCGTACGCCTAGCGAACGTCTATTTTTTTTTTTTTGAAAAGTCCAGATACGCTCAAATACGCTCAAATTTTTCGCCAAAATCTGATTCTAAATTTTTGAACATGTCCAAAATAGAAAATCGGCTCCAGCAGCGTATCTCTGCGATTACTGCGAACACCTACGAATGGCTAACGAATACCACGTACGTCAAACGTGTCACGAACGAATGGCAACTTAATACGAGAACGTATATCAAAATTTGCGAACACGTTAGGCATACGTTGGCTATATGCTAGCACACAATGTTTTTATAACATTTCCAAAAGATCTCAGAAATGTTTTACAAATTAATCTTTTTTTGATAACGTTTTGATAACATTAATAGAACATTATATTCCTCATGTTTAACATTTTTATAATGTTTTGTCCAAAATGTTTTAGTGGTAACATTTTTCAAACATTTTCTCGATGTTTTTGAAATATTGTAATAATGTTTCCAAGAGAGAAAAAACATTTTAATAACATCTTTAGAATGTTATTGTAAAAATGTTATATAAAAATGTTTTATTAATACATTTTAAAAACATTTTTGAAATGTTTTCATAACCTTTAGCAAGCATTATTATGATATTATTATGATGTTTTTGTGCTAGATTCGCTAATATGTGACGGGGCCTTAAGTTTAGGTTTAAACGAAAATAAGCTTGACCGTATGAACGACTCATCAAGATAATTCCAGAAATTCGGACCAGTATATGATAGTTTTTTTTTGTCTCGCCCACCGGAGGTGAAGGCGAGACTTTTAAACGCCCCGTCACATATTAGCGAATAGAGCTAGCGTATCCCTAGCGAACGTCTATTTTTGGAAAAGTCCAGATACGCTCAAATACGCTCAAATTTTTGGCCAAAATCTGTTTCCAAAAATGTGAACATGTCCAAAATAGAAAATCGGCTCCAGCGTATCTCTGCGATTACTGCGAACACCTACGAACAGCTAACGAATATCACGTACGTCAAACGTGTCACGAACCACTGGCAACTTACGAGAACGTATATCAAAATTTGCGAATACGTTGGGCATACGTTGGCTAGATCCGCTAATAATATGTGACGGGGCCTTAAGGGATCCAAATGGCGTCTGTCCGTCGTCCGTCCGTCCGTCGTCCGTCGCCCGTCCGTCACAAATGTTAAAGTTTACTTGCAAGACTCTTATGACGCATAACTTTGCAACTGTTGGTCAAATGGCAACCAAACTTGGGTGATAGATGCACTAGGGGTAACATCATGTTGTGGTGCTTTGGGGTTATTTGAGCTCACATTGTTATAGAGTACCTGCAACACTCTTTTTACATACGTTAAAGTTTACCTGCAAGACTCTCTTATGATACATAACTTGCAAGTGTTGGTCCAATGGCAACCAAACTTGGGTGATAGATGCACTAGGGGTAACATCATGTTGTGGTGTCTTTGAAGGTCACATGGTGAGGTCAAAGGTCATTTGAGGTCAAATGTTGAAGTTTACCTGCAAGACTCTCTTATGACAAATAACTTTGCAACCGTTGCTCCCATTTCAACTAAACTTGGGTCATAGATGCACTATGGGGACCTTCATGTTATAGTGGCATCGGATGTCACATGGTAAGGTCAAAGGTCATTTTATTTCAACCGTTACCTGCAAGACTCCATCATGACACATAACTTGACAACTGTTGGTCCTATGGCAACCAAATTTGGGTGATAGATGCACTAGGGGTACATTCATGCTATTGTGCCATCAGGTCACATGGTAAGGTTAAAGGTCATTTTAGGTTAAACATTAAAGTTTATCTGCAAGACTTTCTTGTGACATCAAACTTGGTTAGGGATGTACTTGGGGAAACTTTCGTGTTAGTTAGTCACGGGCGGGCGAGACGCAATCTTGCTATTGGCTTGTTTATTGCAAAAATTTATAGCATTGGAAGGTGGAAGGATGATGGTAGTCTCTTGGGGTGCCTGTGAAATCTCATTTTTGAAAACTTATAAAAAGTTGGCAACTCGCCTTATTTAGCTGAAACACAAAACAACCTAGGCGAAGATTATGTAAGTCTTGTATTTTAAAACTTTATTGGAAAGGAACGATTGATCTGAGTGAGCTAATCTGTTTTCGAGACAGATATTTCGCGCCGCGAGATAAAACTTCGCGCAGGTTTATCTAAAAATAATCGATGAGATTTAAAAATCCGCAACATCAAATGGAAAGAGAACCTTTAAATAACATTGTGAAGGAATTTTCTCTACCATAATAATAGGTCTGCGAATTTAAAATCGTTCCAAGTGAATAACAGAAATATTCAATATTGATTTCTAGGGAAGATGTCATGTGTAAGTGAAATGTAATCCCAACTGATTTTCAGATATTTCCCTCGCCCATCCTCATCTAGGAGTGTCATGATGTGATGTTCAAGAGAGAGCGGGGAAATAAAAGGTGTTTACAACAGAGGGAAAAGCCCAAGATCAGCGTATAGCTTCTGTATTTAGACTAGTCCACCCTATTGTCATAATAATAATAATAATGGTGTATGGAGTAAACCATAAAATCGCACGATGAACGCTGATCGTGTGAGTGGGTGCGTGGTATTTAAGCTCATCATGGTTCCTCATGCTATTGTTCGCTCTATAGTTACACCAGGGAGATGGAAACTCTCATCTCCCTGGTTACACAGCCTGTTTTAATGCTATTTATCAATGCAGTCTGGCATAATTATTGTACAGGGAGCGGAGGAATATTTTTACATCGCTCAACGAAACACTAGCATGCTAGTGAGTTTACAAGGTATAAACTCTGGAAATCATTTTAATAGAATATTACGGACAATATTCCCCCTCTTTCCATGTTTATACGAACTTGTTTTTAATTACCCATTGTAAATAGAGGTTGATTTTGACATCTCCTGTGTAGATAATTATGTGGGATACTGGAGGCGTTATTTCTGTTTCATCTTCCCCAGGGAAGCTAATAAAGTAGTTTTCATATAGATCATCTTATTTGAAATTCCCACTCGATTTAATGAGGACATGTACGAAGGAGAATGTAGGCGAAAATGATCCCATATTGCATTGTCATAGGAAAAGGGTTGATTCGAGAGGTGATGTCACAGTCTCATGTAAAACCCAGAAGACTTCTAAGTCAGTATTTTCCTCACGAGCAAATAATAAGTTATTTAGATGATTGTCCTGATTGCATGAGCGGGGGGGGGGGGGGGGGAGAGAACAGTGCCCCACACTTTTCTAAAACACCCAAAATGTGCTCCTTTTTGCCCAAGATTGGGGGGGGGGAACAGTGCCCCACACTTTTCTAAAACACCCCAAATGTGCTCCTTTTTGCCCAAGATTGATACCCATTTTCAAACCTGTCCAGTGCCCGTTATCTTTTTGCAAGGGCCTCAATTTCTTTTTTAATAGGTGCCCTTTCGCCTTCCAATAAGTGCCACTTTTTACTTCGAAAAGTTGCCCTTTTAAAAACCTATGTGCCCGAATTTAACACCTTTTAGTGCCCATTTAATTTTTAAGTTGTGCTCTTTTCCCTTCTGAGAAATTAGCCTTTAAAATTCTAATAAATGCCTCTTTTATTAAAAGTGACCTTATTATTATGACTGCCTCTTTTCCTTTCCCACAGTATAATTGCCCCCTTCTGAGTGCCCCTTTTACGTTTTCATGTATAGTCCCATTTCCATGATTTCTCCTTCTGTTATAAGGTGCGATAAGTATTATACCATAAGTGCCCCCCTTGTTTTCTTGTAAATGTCCCTATTCCATTCGGGTAAGGGCCCAGAAAGGCAGATTCCGTTGTTACTGCTACCATTACAGTGTGGGGTAGTGCAGTTGGGGGCAGGAGGGGTATAGCGCCCCTGACTTTGATAAGAATGAGCGGTGCCCCTAATACAAACGGCCTTTTTTCATGTTAGTCCAGCATAATAGGGCGCGGTGGAATCGCTCAACGAAATACACTAGCATGCTCGTTAGTTTACAAGATACCTGAGACTCCGAAAATCATTTTAGATGAAATACTGCGGACTATATTCCCTTTTTCATGTTTCTAATCACTTTTATATTTCTACCCAGTTTGGACTGTGACATCTGTAGATAATAGGCCGGTTACTAGACGAGCCATATCTATTCTATCTTCCCCAAGCATGCCAGGAACTTAAAGTAATTTTCATAATCTAGTGCGACCATATATGCTTCACACGTGGAAAACACTGTGCAGCCTCATATTATTTCGAAAATTCAATGAGATCTAAACAAAAAAAAAAAAATTCTGCGAACACAAATCACAAATGGATAGAGAACCCTCAAGTTACTTTCTGAGGAAATGTTCTCTACAGTCACTTACAACTGGGTGAGAAATTATGAAGGTATTAAAAAAGATCGGCAAATTTACATTCGTTCTGAAAAATACTAGTCTCTGTCGACGAGGGTCTGAAAATCTTCATCTTTAGGGGGTCCGCCCACTTGACCGAAGGCCCGCGAGGCCGAAGACCCGCGAGGCCGAAGGCCAGCGAGACCGACTTTTTTATCTTATTTTCCTTCATCAGGTGCCGCGGCCGAGTGGTTTAAGGCGCCTTGTTGCAGCGGCGTAACAGGTGCCTGCTATCAGAGGGGGAGGGGGGCAGAGCCAAATATTTCCCGGTAACTCCGTCTAGAATTAGTGGCGTAGCTAGGATTTCAGTTTAGGGGGCGGTAGTGAGCACGGGAAGCGCGCTCCCAAGGGGGGTGCAGGGAGGGGGGAGTGTCCCCCGCGAGAAGCGCGGAAGCTCCGACGTTCCTTTGAATCGTTCCTTGTCTGCTCCCGCTCATCTTAATACGTCCTCTGCCTGTTATCGGGGGGGGGGGGTGGGGGCAGAGCCAAAAATGTCCCCGTAACTTAGTCCAGAATCAATGGCTTGTTAGGATTTCATTTTAGGGGGCGGTAGTGAGCACGCGAAACACTTGCGAAACACTTAATACTGAGCGAAAGGCGCTCCCTATAAGGGGAGTTTTCCCCCTCCCCGCGAAGCACGGAAGCTCCGATGTTTTCTTCGAATAGTTCCTTGTCTGCTCCTGCTCTTCTTACGTTTTCCTCCTTCTTTTTCTTTCTTTTTTTTTGTTGGCGTTTTTTGGGGGGGCGCGACTGCCCCCGCCCCCTTTGCTACGAGGGTGTAATCAATTAATAAATATAGATGTTCATTTATTTATTCATCATTCATGCGTCCATTCATTCTTTCATTCAGCTGTTCATTAATATTGATTCCTTTTTTAATATCAATTTTCTGAGATAAAATTTCAGCTTCTGCCGGAGTATTAACTTATTGGAATTGGAATAGTTTGCAAAAATGCTTTTCATGATACTACGAAATCGGACACCCCATCCCGTCTCTCACTTCATCGTCTAACGAAATCATGCCAAAGTCTCTGAAGAAATCTACACAACCGTGGTGAAACAAAAAAATGTTACAACAATTAGAACATAATTCTTAATGAACTGATGAACCAAAATACTGTGGTGCCGCATCCGAAGTGGGCTGTTGCAAATTAAAAGCTTTTCTTCTTTTAAAGAAATATTCTAACCCTATTTTGCATATAAACGCACACACTCATCCCACCCACTGATAGACACAGGTTCTGCCCCCCCCCCGATAACAGGCAGAGAACGTAAGAAGAGCAGGAGCAGATCACAAGGAACAATTCGAAGAAAACGTCGGAGCTTCCGTGCTTCGTGGGGGAGGGGGAAAAATCCCCTTATAGGGAGCGCCTTTCGCGCGCTCAGTATTAAGTGTTTCGCAAGCTCACTACCGCCCCCTAAAATGAAATCCTCGCAAAGCCACTGATTCTGGACTAAGTTACCGGGACATTTTTGGCTCTGCCCCCACCCACCCCCCCCCCTTTCGATAACAGGCAGAGGACGTATTAAGATGAGCGGGAGCAGACAAGGGACGATTCAAAGGAACGTCGGAGCTTCCGCGCTTCTCGCGGGGGACACTCCCCCCTCCCTGCACCCCCCTTGGAGCGCGCTTCCCGTGCTCACTACCGCCCCCTAAACTGAAATCCTAGCTACGCCACTAATTCTAGACGGAGTTACCGGGAAATATTTGGCTCTGCCCCCCTCCCCCTCTGATAGCAGGCACCTGTTACACCGCTGCAACAAGGCGCCTTAAACCACTCGACCGCGGCACCTGATGAAGGAAAATAGGATACCAAAAAAAAAAAAGTCGGTCTCGCGGGCCCTCGGTCTCGCGGGCCTTCGGTGAAGTGGGCTGTCACCAACCTCTGCTTCCTGATTGTGCATATTGCCAATGGTGGAGGAAATCAATATTTAATAAAAGTGGAATTTGGTCTATTTTCATTGATGATTTTTGTTCATTCTATATTGTGAGTTATTTAATGAAACCTGGCACACCTCTTCGGTGCCAGGTAAAAATGTCAGAGGTAAAAATGTCAGAGGTAAAAATGTCAGAGGAAAAATGTCAGAGGTAAAAATGTCAAAGGTAAAAATGTCAGAGGTAAAAATTTCAGAGGAAAAAATGTCAGGGATAAAAATGTCAGAGGTAAAAATGTCAGATGTAAAATTGTCAGAGGTAAAAATGTCAGAGGAAAAAATGTCAGAGGTAAAATGTCAGAGATAAAAAATGTCTGATTTGAAAATGTTGAAGTAAACATGTTACAGGTACGAATATTGAACTACAGAAATTATGGGGAGCGCGAGATATTCAAATATTGATAATGTTAACAAACCGCGCGTTGCCTAATCGTGTTTTGTTCTTTCGTAGTGACAGACTCCAAAAATATGAGCAAGCAAACGCCCAGTTTCAGCTTTGAAACGCTTTGGCATTCACTCCCTTGGCATCTTCCGGAGAAGACAATAAAGCAAACACCAAAACCAAACATAACAGATATAAACAAAACAAAACGAAACAAGTTAGGACAACCAAAACTTGAAAAATGTTAGGGCTTTCGAGCGGTGTTGACCGATGTGAAAGGGGAAGGCGGTGTTGGATTATACTTGATTATTTTGTCCGGGGGGGGGGGGGGGGACTTAACAGACAACCTTGCATAAATATGTGAGATGAATTGAAAAAAAAAAGATAGATGAAAAAGTCTTCCTATCTACCGAATCCACCGTTCATAGAAGAGGAGATTTCTACATAATATGTAGAAGAAAAAACCTAAATATTTATGAGAGAGGGAGGGAAGCGGCCAAGTATGAAAATCATTTTTTCTTAGCTTAAGTTTGTGTTAAACAGCTGGGTCTATTTACATAAATGCACTGGGAACCGTATTCACTTGTTATAATGCGAAAGTTTATTGCAAGTGCTTTTCATATTTTCCTACCTGAATGGGTAAGCGTGGGCCTGGGTTAATTTATGAGCTGAATCAAATTATAAGGGGAATTAAGAAAAGGATGTACAAGCGGAAGATGATAATATAGATTTATTTGTATGGATAATGCGCAAAATATCATACAACTACGAGGATGAACATTGTAAAAACGGTGGTGGGAAAAACTTGGGCTTGTAACATGCATGAGTAGCTGACCGTCCTCACGAGCGCGCGATATGCACATTCCTCTTCGTAAGCCCCCCCCCCCCCCCCCCCCCCACACCCGCCCAACTCCAATCAAGCGTGGTGTACGTGAACAAATACCTAATCATTATTGTCCTTATACGTAAGGAAGAACGCAATAGGGAGTTGAACTCATTCGATCTGTTTCTCGACCTTTTATAGTATCTCATCGGATACGCGACGGAATTTACAACTTTTCAGAAGAATTACTTAATTAGTTAATTGTGTTAGCATATGCAAAACATCAAAAGTAAATATACTTTTCCTTCTATCTACCATTCTTAAATCATTTTAGATAATTCTGTAACTTATTTCCCATTAATCTCACAAAGAAAATAATAAACATCATCCCACGTTGCCCAGAAGGCGCACTTCCGGGGGGGGGGGGTACTCGACCCCCAAAGTGGTAGGTATGTGCCGCGGGCGAGACAAAAAACGGGGGCTTTGGAAAGGGCTTTTTGTGAAAAGGAGGGTCTTCGGAACGGGCTTCGCAACTTCAAATGTTTGTGACAACGGGGGTCTTTGGAACGGCTCGCCTGCGTGTGAGTGCGTATGTATCCCTATGGAACGGGCATACATGCATGCAGCTGGCCCGGCCTCACGGCCGCTGGGTGCGCTCGCGCAGAGGCGATGGTCGGAGAGCGCTCTGCGGGCCGCTTTTCACCAAAAATGCAGCTCATTGTAGCGGATCAGTACGACCGGAATATGCGAAGCTTTGGAACGGATTTCTTTCTTCTTTTTGCTCGATAAGAAGAAAATGCTATGCTTTGGAACGGCTTTCTTTGTTCTTTTTCTCAATAAGATAAAAATGCTATGAAATTTGAGTGTAAAAATGGGGGTCTTCTCCGCGGCACATACCCACCACGCACTATATACTGAGTGCCCCCCCACCCCGGGCGCACTTTACTTATTCACTTGTTGAAATTGTCACAAATATGTTTCACAGTGCGGGTGAAGCGGCCAAAGCTTGGACACGGAGAGGGAACTGGGTGTTTGTTTGCTGCTATATTTGGCTAAACAAGTTTACTGAAGATCAAAACACTGCGGGCAATGCCCGCATACCGGAGTGTTCTCCCCGCCAGAACAAGATTCGTCTCATTGGGTGGTTTATGAATAGGGCAACACCATCACTGTCACATCAAATGAAGACAGGAAGGCCATTCGAATGACTGAACATACACAGAGGGGCTTACAGAGAATAGTACATTGTGATCACTCCATTGATATGCAGTATAAATTTTACATCCATGTATCTCGTGCTCTCCATAATTTCTAATTCAATATTCTTACGTGTAACATGTTCATTTCGGCATTTTCAGAGCTGAAATTTTTACCTCTGGCATTTTTACTTCTGACATTTTTACCTCTGACATTTTTTCCCTTGACATTTTTAGCTCTGACATTTTTAGCTCTGGCATTTTTAGCTCTGACATTTTTACCTCTGACATTTTTACCTCTGACATTTTTACCTCTGACATTTTGACCTCTGACATTTTTTACCTCTGATTTTTTTTTACCTCTGACATTTTTACACCGAACCATACCTTCAGGAGGATCACTAACAAACAGGAGCTTAAACCAAATTAAGTATCCAATACGGCACGGAGCAAGGACAGACCCCTAAACTTTCTTCTCATTAATTATTTGCTCATATCCTGTGCTCAGGGAAGCATAACACATTGGGATTTAAACTGAAATCAGACGAACTTGCCAGGAAGACTTATGATAGCTAACCAAATTGCAATTGAATTTTAGTGAAAAAAGAGCTTTTCCATTCCCACGTGCTCATTGAAGCGTAAACTATCAATGAAATGCCAGGGATCATTGATACATGTACACCGGTCATATTATGAACATACTGAAAATGTTATTCATATGATTTTTAATGCACAAAAATAAAGCAATACTTACTTCTTAATTGTAATATGATGATATATTGTTTTTATTATGTGTTCATTCAACTGTGAATTAATAGGTATCATTGGCAATAGTCGAAAACACCCTTCCAAAACATGAATTCCTTCACGCTAGATCAAATTTACCACGCGGAAGATGTCAAAACTGCATTTTTGCAATTTTCACCTTGCGCTCACTCAAGCGTGAAATTTGGCGCACAAGATTTGATATATTTGGAAGCACAAATTTATGTTGCATGTCTTCTGACGCTGAAAATACGAAATTTGTTCAGATCATATTGAATCGAAGTTATGACATGAGACTCGTGAACTTTAAAAAGTGACCATTTTGCATTTAGGGTATGTTCACTGAAGCGTGACTGAAGGATCTCCCTTATACATTTTACATTAAATGTAGCTGAGAAGTATAGCTACATGCCTCTTTATTCAGATTTCCTCACATGTTTCTGATTGAAAAAAACATACACAGACTTGTTTTAGGGGAGCTTATTTTTGTTTTGTGTTTTGATCAGGTTTTATTTCAACAGCGTTGCCCCTTCAGCTAATCAGAAACTGTATTTCCAAGGGACCCTGTATAACATCTGACAAACAATCGAATTACAAAAAATAAACAAATAAAATGGTACAAAATTAACAAACCTGAGGAAATACAAGTGGAGATATTCTTTCTTTCATTTTTTTTTTGTTTGGAAAGCAGAAACGAATTAATTCTAAACAAAATGAATCATTCAAGATTTATTAAGCGATAGACTGTATTTAGGATAAGAAGTAGTATAACACGAGGGCAATGTTGAATGTTGGTTACGATATGATTATGTTACAAAGTTGCACCATCTTACTGGAAACGAGTAATCTTTGGTGTGATTTTGAAAAATACTTCCGGTAGAATTGTATACCATGCACATATTCATTCGTAAGACTACATCCTCGATTTACAACAAGAAATATAGATCTTCGGTAGATTTAGGTTAAGTGTTTACACAGTTGCCATGGAAAATAACACAATATCTTTAGATTTTCATTATAAGTCTGAAATGTTAGCAGGGAAGAGAGTTTAGAGTCAGAATTGAAATGTATTTCATTTACCTATGATTTTGTTTGAAATAATTATCGAAAGATAATTCACATCTGACTTGATGTCTATGATAACAAATGAGCATCAGATCAATAAAGTAAATCAAAATAGATTTGAATTTTCAACAGTTTTTTGAAATTTTCTTTCAGAAGCAAGATGGGCAGTGGACATGGTATAGCTGTCAGTCTTATCATCTTGTTCGTTATTTCAGTCGGAACATGTGTAGGTTCCTGTATCATCGCATATGATCCCTCTCCCATGTCTGCACCTGTAACTCTGAGCAGTAAGTATTTACAGTCATTCATTTATAATGCAACCGTTATCATGGTTACCAGTATGGTTGCATGTTAAGTACAGAGTGCAAAAAATATAAAGTAATTACAGGCTATTTCTAATAAATTTACATACAGTTAGTGCGACAAAATAAATAAATAATAAGGATGTGGTAGCAGAAGTTGCCGAATTACATGTACACATAACATCTTAAAATACATATAAATGTATAGTATCATTCTAAACGGTTGGCACTGGCCTCATTATCATAAATTCAATTGCAATGTGATTATAATTTTTCATAAAATATGTTCTCCTATTTGTCTTATTTTACCTTACGAATATGATTTTTTTCTTTCATTGTTTCTTTTTTGGTATTTTATCCGATATAAATTCACTTTAAAGTTGACTTTTCATATTCAGTTATCTAAAGGATATGTTCCCTCTTTTACTTTTACTTTTACACTATGAATAACACCATTCACTCCTACCCTACCCGTATAATTCCTCAGATTTTCATATAGTCAACCTGAAATTACTTATTGCCCATAGATCTTTAAGACTCATGGTCCAGACCTATGGCATTCTCTCCCAGAATTTATTAAATCCTGTTGCTCCCTCTATTCATTTAAAGCCGAAGTTGAAACGATAATTATAAGAATATTCAAGGTAAAATGTCTGTGTCAGTTCTTCCGCCTTTATCATGATGTCATCCTTTCTTTCATTTCAATCATTACCATCACCATCATCATCATTATCATCGTCAGCTTTATTTTCATCATCATCATTATCCTTTTAATCTATGTTTTCAGTTATTTATCGATTCTGCTTAATGAACATGTTTATCTATTTCATGTTATTTTGGGGGCTGCAATATTTTCAAGCTAATTGCTTACAATGGCAGTCCTTCCGCAAATGGTTTTATAATGTTTGATGAACTATTATTATTTGGAATTTTTACATTTCTTTGTTGTTTTGAAAATGAAAATTGTTGTTATAGCTACTTATCTATGACTCATTGTAAAAAAAATGTAGTTTTGTATATTATTCTGTATTTCTGTTATGTTGCCGAAAAATGTTGTAGGTATTATGAATGCATAAGAAAGTTGAATTATAATTCAAATACAAAATGATATCTGTTATTTTAAATTGTAAAAATTATTGTTCAATTCAGACCTCGGGATAGGATGCAATATATTTTTATTCAAACAATAACATAATGATCAAAGTTGAAATCAATACCGAACATCAAATGAAACAAAAAGTAATCAAATGCAGACTTAATGATTGGGGCAGACCGACTCAGCATTATTGCATGACTGGTATTTCAAATATACAATACCACTGCATGATTGGTATTTCAAATGTACAATAAGTAAGGTAATTATGGATTATGAAACTTGTATGGCCTATACCTCACTTTAATAGAGGAATCAACTCTCAAATGAGTAATTTATGGAGAGGGGGAAGATCGGACACTTAGCCGATTTTGCAACTCTTTGAGGGAAGGGCGCCTCACAGCGTTGGGCAGGTAAAGTGACGCGTGACTGTGTACAAACTATGTGGGAGAAAATTAATGACCCCGGGGGTGGAATACTATAACAAAAAGCAAAATACTGGTCTCTACGATTTCATTTTTAAGGGGAAGTGGCTTGAAATTCAGGAGAAGCAACAACTAAAAACAAGAACAGCAAAAGCAAACAGAAACGGGTATATTCGATAGGGAAGAGGCAGCTACCACATTTTTCTCATCCTGGATATTTTGTTTATTTTTTTTTGTATAAAGGCTTAATGCTATGTGTTTTTTTATAAAGATATCAAAAGCTGAACACTGAAATGAAATATTTAGTCATACACACACGCTCTCACACAGAGTAGTACTAACGTGGGCAGGGGATACAGTGTCACACTTTTTAAGGTTCCTGAAAAGTGCCCCCTTTACTTCTGAAAGGTGCCACTTTCTGTTTGATAGAAATCCATTTTTACTATATATTCTAATATAAACCATTTCCCCTTTCTGATAAGTGTTCCTTTCTTTTTTTTGTACTACCTGTATTGAAATACATTATTTTTCCCTATAAAAATCTTATAAATGTTCCCTTTCCTATATCTAATAAATTCCCCTTAATGAGGCCCTTATCGAGTAATCATGATCAAGATTTTCAAATAATAATGATAGATCTTGAGATACCGATTTCTGCCCAACATTCGACCGAAATGATCACGATGATCAGGAGATGTAATCTTGTTCTGGAGCTGGGTGTTGCAGATGAAGGCATGAAGGGGTGTGGGTGGGTTGTTGTCACCGTCACAGTCATAAGCGCGCGCGTGTGTGTGTGTGTGCGTGAGAAAGTGAGAGAAAGGGGAGGGGATGTGGTCCCGTGTGAACGTGGAATATCAAGACGCATGAAGGCCTACTATCTTTTACTGGTAGGTTATAACGTCATTTACACAAGTGCAACATTAGTGACATGTACACCGGCAAGCATTTATTTAGCCTGTAATTCTAGACGATATTGGCCTACATGTAAGAATACATTGGTATATTTCTTTGAATGTGAGAAGTAACGAATATAGATATTTCAACATTAACTCTAAAATACACATACGCCTCTACATTTGACGCTCCTTATAGGAACTGCAATGTGCCGGCAGTACTTAACTGTAGCCATTGCCCCCCCCCCCCCCCGTGGGATATATTCCCCCATCACCCCCCGAAATATATCCCCCACTTTTTCGAGAGGGGGGATGGCGTGTACAAGTATTCACCCCCCCCCCTTTTAAGAAAGAAATATTTTCATTAATCAGTTCATAAAATTTATGATAATCTGTCATAAACGACCATCATATTTTAGAATTTCTATTTGAAAATGCAATTAAAAACCAGAAAAGTGGTTATTTTTTATTTTTGGCTCGCTCATTTCGCTCGCTCGCAAAATAAAAATTAAAATGTGTGTAACGGGGTCTGTGCAGGTGGGTGAGGATGGTGTTTGTACTTAAGTGTGACTTTGAAAGAAAAAGAAATCGGCAAAAAGTCGATCATATCCCCCCCCCCCCCTCCCCAATCTTTAAAGTGGATTTACGCCGGTGAATGTAGCTTTTTCAATGTAGCATATTCTGCATTCATGTAACTGAAATACAATAGTTGTGAGCGTGCCAGACAGTTGGGAATGTAAGTTTCGTCATGTGGCAAACGTGTGAAAATTGAATGCATTATACAAACTGATATACTTTGCATTATAACAGTCGTCCATCCATCTGTCATATATCAATAGGCACATTTTCAGTTTCTGATGTTCCCGGTACACCCGCATGTAACACCACCTTACGACAGGTGTTCCGACTCCTGGATGTCAACGAGGACTATGTACTCATAGGAAGCACAGAATGCCTGTATGCCCTCACACCAGACCTGGTAAGCTAAACAAGTTCATAAGTATTAAGTAGGATGGCATAGTCGATCCATTCAACACGGATATTTACGAAGAAGAAGAAGAAGAATCCTCAAAGCAGATTGAAATACCGAAACATCTCGGATTCTACCCTTTAACCCCGAACAAGCTGAACCATATGTTTATCCTCTACGATTCAACTTCATTTATATCCAAACTTCTTTATATACTTTTTTAAATCTGCACATTGTGTGCCAAATCGGACGCATACAGTGCCAAAACAGTGTATACTTTTCGCTGTGATGCACTATGATGTATTTTGTTATGTAATAATATTTTTAAATCATCATAGTTTTACATCCAGAGTATTCTTTAACTTAATTTAGATTCTCTTTACTCTTAATTCACAATGTCGACAGTGATAGACAAGTGTCCTATAGGCTTTTCACATTTGCAAAATTCGCATAGTCCACTGTTGACGGGGCTTGGAGAGGCGCCATTTACAAATCTAGTTTACTATTTGCTATTTCTGTTTTATGATTTAAAATTATGAAAGAAATACATGGAAAATATTCCAAAATTATGCATCTTCAATTTTGTCTTTATTATTTGACTGTAAGCATTTTCATATCTGCAGCAGAGGTAGATAATTCAATCTCATCTCTAGTATGCAGCATGGTCTACAATTTCAAAGGCCACCAAGAAAGTCCCCTTAATACTGTTTCATACACCCATGAGACATACAGCTAATACACATTTTTAAAATCCTTCTTATTCTATAAAGGCGGGGACGGTGCCCTCTCCAAATCCCGAACTTCATCAGCAGTAAAACAGAGATTAAAGGGGATAGAACATAGGTGGAAACATTAAAAGGAGACACCAATTTATCTCTTTAAACCAATTGTCCGCTTAATATATGAAGACAACACCCAGTTTGTCTCCCTACGGTGCCAACCAAGCACGCATGTTGGATGATTAGTAATGTAGACAGTAATAACTTCAAAAAGAGTCGAAGGTACGCCATGTGTAAATCCAACATTAGCTTTTATTGTTCAGAATTTTCGGCCCGCTTCGGGCCTAAAATTAAACTGTAAACACTGAGAAAACTGTATACACTGAGGAATGGTTTTTGTAGGCCTTAATTTGTCAACCACCTCGCTGCCCAATATTATATTTTGGAATCTTGCTGCTGAAATAAGCTGCTTGTTGCGTGAAATCATCTTGTTTCTAGCTTTTACGAGAGAGTAGCGAGCAACCGGACTAAAAAAAAAGGGGAAAAAATTATAAAAAAAAAAACCTGTAGGCCGTTTTCTACTCAAAGTGTATAAATTTTTAGATCAAGTTGCCGCTCAATTTCTTGGAGTGATTTTTCAGTCTTGGTAATAGTTTTAAGATTCTGTGAGTTGAAAGAATAGTATAACATAAGATAGAGACAAAAGATGCAACCCTTTCCCTTCGTAAGATAGTAATTATCATCGGCATAGGATAAGATACTTTAATGCGAGCGAACGCTCCCCGGTTTTCCATATTCTTTCCTTTTCCTTGTTTTCCTTTCTTTTCACTTTTCTTCTTGATTTATTTGATTTGATTTATTTATTCATATACATATATGTACATCATCATCACAATCATATCGATCTTAAGTTGAAATTCAAATGATATTTACATATGACTGGATCGTCGTAAGCTCATAAGAGCTTGATAAGGACGTCCAGAACACATATAATATAAGTAGCATTCATATAAATGATGCACATTTATCACGAAAATTCAGAGAAAATTAAAATGAGAACAGAAATAGACTGAGAGAGAGAGAGAGAGAGAGAGAGTGAGAAAGGGAGAAGAAGAAAGGTCAAAGATAATTATGAAAGAGAGTACTCTACATCAAGAGTAATGTGGAGAATACATAACATATTCAAACATCTTAACGCTTAAAATATAAATTGAAAAGAGCTTAGTGTATGACTCGTTACTAGGCCTACGTGATTTATATGTAATGCATAACAAATAACAATAAACATGAAATACGGGAGTGAAGGTAGAACCATGCAATTGACAATAATTATAAGCCTTACGTTTCATATTTACAGACAAGGGCATTATTTGTCTCTTGAACATATTTTTCGTTGGGCACATTCGAATATCAAGTGAGAGGGAATTCCAGAGGTCGGGCCAGTATGTCGAATAGATCGTTGGGGCAAGAGCTGTTCCTGGATATTCTAAACAGCTAAATGCACATTTGAGGAAATTCGAGTAGGGTAATTAGGGTAACAGGTTGGTGGGAAATTCGCGGGAATGAAATCTATACATAAAAAGAGCAGTTTTAAGGTAATGAATGTCATGTATAGTGAGTGTGTGCAGCTGATAGAACAATGGATTTGAATGTGAAAGATAATCTGAGTTCGTACAAATGCGGACAGCTTTTTTTTTTGGAGAAGAAGCAGTGAATTGATTTTAGTTTTTTTGACAGGCCAATACAATGTTGCAGTATGAAATATAAGGCAATATAATCGAATTATAAATAGTAAACAAAGTTCGGCGAGGAATATATGATCTTACTTTATACAATACTCCAACTCCACGTGATATACAGAAGTTACAACATTGGCTATGTGAGAATTCCAATTCAGTTTGTCATCGAGTAACACCTAAAAATTTAGTACTTACTTTCTGATCGATTTTCATATTATCAATAAATATATCAAAGGATGGGTTATTAATATTTGATCTTTGGGTTTTAAAGTGTATATAGTTCGTCTTTTTTATATTCAACGATAATTTATTGCTTCTGAATCACGTTGAGATTTTGGGTAATTCTACATTCATAGCATCAGTAAAATGTGCAAGATTATGGTGAGAAAAAAATAAATTGGTGTCATCAGCAAATAAGATAAATTGAAGTGATGGGGATGAATCACAAATATAATTGATATACATAAGAACAACAAGGGGCCAAGGATTGACCCTTGGGGTACCCCACATTTGATTGGTAAAATATCAGAGTTCACATTATTTTAACTAGTATATTGTTTTAGATCAGAAAGATAGATTTGAAACCATAAAACGGGGGTTCCTCGATACCATAAAAATTCATTTTTTCTAGTAATATACGATGGTCAAGAGTATCAATAGCCTTGCTAAGGTCCATAGATACACCAAGTATATGTTCTTTTTTTAGATAAACAATTTGAAATCTTATCATAAAATTCAATAAGAGCTACATCTGTTGAATTGTGTTTCCGGAAACCGTATTGACACGAGGTAAGTAAATTGTTCTGTATTAAAAAGCATACAATCTGGAATTTTTCCAAGCAAAATGAAACTTGCCAAAGTGATATCCATATACAAGAAAAAAGATGCCTCATTAATGAGCAATTATCGAACTATATCTATCCTCTCAAGCTTTTCTAAAGTACTTGAAAGAGTTGTATATAATACAACTCCAGTACTTGATAAATTAATGATGTGTGTAAGCGGGGAGGCAATATTGAAAATGATTTTCTTTAAAAAATTATTACTGGTATCATCGTGACTTACTGAATTACTAGATTTAAGTGAGTTAACTATCTGTATTATTTCCATGAACGTCTAGGGAGTAAAAAATAAAGAAGACTCACATGGTCTTTTCAAGAAATGCTCAAAATCTACGAAAGTAACCGGTATTTTTGAGGCTTGTTCAGGTCCTATATTTACATAGTATGAGTTAAAAGCATTTACGATATCGTTTGGTTGATCATATACATAATTATCATGAATGAACCTATTTAAAGTAGTAGAGTCTTTCGATCGACCAAGAATATCATTTATAATTTTCCATGTCGTAGAGATATTACCATTTGAGTTCTCAGGTTTTGTAGCAAAGTATTTTTTCTTCGACAGGCGAATAATAGAAGTTAGTTTATTACGATATGTCTTATATCTATTAATATTATTTAAAGTTGGGTCTCTAATGCTGGTTTTATACACTGTAAACATAAGTTAGTCATTGGCGCTTATAAATTAGTCAAAACGACTAATTTAGATTAGTCAAGTCTCAATGACTAATATACCTCAGTCAAGACTAATGTTAAGTCACAGATGACTAGTTTAGGTTAGTCATTACTGATGCTTTTGACCAATGTAAACCAGTCATTTGTTAGAGTAAAAGTTGATATTCCAAGTTTCTAATTGCTTCAAAATTATCATCTGGGATTTGAGTTCATATATACCGAACATGAAATTAATGTCCAGGCATTTTTTTGTGTATTTTCAACGATTTGAAAGAACCATATCAATAAATTGCTTATTAATTAATAAACTGCTACACAAAATACATCAGTTAATTTGTAATGACCATTTTTTGATATTTAATCAAAACATATTTGTTGTATAAACAATGGCCATTATAAACTAACTGATGTATTTTGTGTAGCAGTTTATTAATTCATTGATAACGTAATGTTATGGTTCTTTTAAATCATTGAAAACACAAAATTTGCCTGGATGGGATTATCGTTGCCGACGTCAATGACTAATGCCTCCGGTCATACGACTAACTTACGGTACGGACGTGCATGTTCACGATGCATTGTGCACCGTATACTGCGCATGCATCGCGCGCACACGTTGTTCGCGCGCCCTGTTCAAAATTAATTCGGCACTTGTCACTTGTAAGATTCCCGGTAAGATTGTCGTCCAACTGCAACCCCAGCGTTCAACAAAGCCATCAAAGTCATAAAAGCGAAGGCAAAAGGTTCAGAAATGTCATCAACTTCAAGGTAAGTCTGGTTTTCGGTTGACGATCTTTTTTTTCTCGAAATTTCCTTTCACTCAAGTCAAGAGAGATTTTTAGTAGGGCAACAACGTAGGCTACTACTACTACTACTAGCACGTGTACCTACGGACCATCGTACACACAACTTAAGTGTAAGCACTGTGCCGCAACAGTCACTGTTTCATGCTTAAACATCTCAATGAACAGATGTTTCCTAATTCATGTTGAGAGCTCATTGAATGCACACTGCCAGCTCATTCATTCTGCTTCACTGGAACAGGAGTTGTGCTCACAAAACAGTAGAGTATAATAGCATATGCACATGCCTGACATTGCACGGTCCAATTGTAAAGTATTTTGGTGGTTTTATGATTTCTTTGCTATAGGGTCTGTAGGAAGATGGGGCTCCATACATCAAGGAGACAACGCCAACCTCTCCGAATGCAACGACTTCGCAATTTCCATTAATGGAGTTGGCGTTGCCCACTGCACCACACTTTTTGCTGCTGTGGCTGTCTACTTCGCCTCGTTTTAGTGGAGGTATCGTGGTGTAGTGGTTCTGTCACTTGACTCTTAATCAAAGGGTTGAGGGTTCGAATCCCGGCCTGGCACTAACGTCCTTTGGCAAGACATTAATCCACATTTGCCACTCTCCACCCAGGTGTATAAGTGGGTACCCGGTAGGAAGAAATTCCTAATAGCGCCTTGCATGGCAGCTCCTTCAGCCGGGGTAATAATATTAACTTTGTAGAGCGCAGTGGAGTATATGCATATAGTAGCTGCGTTATATAAATGGACCATATCATTATTATTATTATTATTTTATGTTTTCAACCTGGCTTATCCTTCAACGTTGAAGAAGACGCTGACCTTCATTCAGAAAGTTATCTTGAATATTCAGGATAATATTAAGATCGAGCGTTCTGTGGTCACACTGCTTGAGAGATTTAACAATCTGGAGTAGATCTCCCAGCTGGAAGGATTTGTCTCTAATTTGTTTACTTGAGGAGAATCAAGCATGAACATACTAGTATTTTAATTTTCTCGGAGCCTGATAGAAATAGAACCCATAGAGAGCTACACAAGAGGTTTGCCTGTCACAAGGGATATTGACATTAGTTATTTTAGAATAAGTTAACGTTTGACTACAAGATTATCACAGCAGAATCCTTGTAATTTTTACTTGATTCTAGAATAGTTTTAACTCAAGTTGAGGACTATCCCCAATCATGTCATTTACCTTTAATGTGTTTAAATTCCAACCAAAGAACAAGACATGGTTTTACGGGTTACTTCTTGCAGGTTATCAGATCATGCAGCTTACAGAATGTTTTTTGTTTGTTTAATTGATTTGAGTGTGGGTAAGGGTAAGAAATGTGTCATTCCTCGTGTCTACACGCTTTGGGTTTTTTTGTGTGAATTATGTGTGTTTTTTTTTTCCTGTTTGGCCGCATTTTTGTCAGGCTTTAAATTTTTTTGGAAGTAAACATATGGCATGATCCCTCGTATGTGTTTTTATGCTGGTTTTGCAAAATTGTTGCAAATTCAAGAGATTCTGTGATGTCAGATTTTTTGATATATTTGATTTACGTTTTGCACTGGCGTAAATCCCGGGGGGATAGGGGAATATATCCCCCCCCCCCCCCCCCACTTTTTGGAGAGGGGGGGGGGGGGGTGATGGCGTGTACAAATATCCCCCCACTTTTTAAGAAAGAAAATATATTTTAATTAATCCGTTAGTAAAATCTTTGAATATCTGTCATAAAGAACTATCATATTTTAGAATTTCTATTTGAAAATGCGATTTAAAACCAAAAAAAAAAGTGGTTATTTTTGGCTCGCTCGCTTCGCTCGCTCGCAAAATAAATATTAAAATGTGTGTAAAGGGGTCTGTGGGGGTTAGTGAGGGTGTGTGCTTATACTTAAGTGTGAGATCGACAGAAAAAAAAATCGTCAAAAAAGTCAATCATCCCCCCCCCCCACTCCTCCAAGTGGATTTACGCCGGTGACGTTTTGACTTGATAGTAATTACGTCTTATTCAGGTACCTGTGATTTAACACCACAGAACACGACTTTGCATTAGGGATACACCTTGACGAGTAATGAGCTTTAAATTTATTTTATTTATAAATTTCTCTATTTTCTTTATATTTCTATTTTGGGGGATGCGGGCAACAAACAACATGTTTTCCGTGCTTCAATATGCCCTATTTTTGTGTACATGCTTTGTCTTCTAATTTTGCCAAACTTCCTGCAAGTTTAAGAGATTTACTGAAGCTGAACTTGTGTATATACATGTATATAAGATGGGTTATTTAAAACAAGGTTTCTGATTGGTCAGATGCCATTGCGTAATGGCCACGACCGTGCTATATAACGAGTTATATTGCACGCTAATTTGTGTACAAAATCCCATTAAAAATGTATCGATAACTTACAAATTATCGATAATACGGAGTTCGTTGCACCTTATTGACGGATGTTGCAATGTTCATAGTTTGGTGAGCTCCGATTCCCATCTTATATAACGCATAGTGCATGCTCATTTTCAAATATACCATAAATTGTGCATCCATAGATAAAGAATGTCTCTATTCTTAAACTTTGGATGCACATATTACGGTATATTCAACTCCAGAGCATACACTATATGACAATATTTAATATACTATTTACTTTGTATTGCCTTTATAAAGGACTTTTATTTGCACTGACCTGTAATTATGGGTTTTACACCTTATTGAGTTGGGGGAAGATGTGCTATTTGGTATTGCTGAACTTTCCAAGACTAACTGAAATCGAACTTCATATTCTATTTCCTGCATTTCTATCTAGTTTTTTGGTTCTGTCCTGCATAATGTTCTTGTATTCAAACCTTGATATTTACACTGTAACACGTACTTTACCTTGTTTGAATGTAATGCATGCAGTGAAAAGCAACATGATGTCATGTATACATGTACATATTCAAAGCTTCTCCGTACTGTATTAATTTGAAGTGAAGGTGATGATTGTGAATTTCTCATATGTACAGCCCGATTATGTTGAAATAAATCCGTTTTAAATCAAGAAGAGATTTAGCTGCTTCATTTCTTTTGTTTTTACATAAAATGTAGCCTTAGTCATGTGACTAATGTGATTAGTCATGATTTTGAATGACTAATTAGAAAAGTCAGATGACTAACGTTTAGTCATTTCAGACGTTTTTGGATTTAGTCAGATGACTAACTAAAATAAGTCGCATCTGACTAATATTTGGCTTTGCCTGACTAATTAAGTTTAGTCATCTGGGTTGTCTGACTAATTACAATTAGTCATTTCAGACATAGGGCAGGACTAATTATTATTAGTCAAAATGACTAACTTATGTTTACAGTGTAGTATTTATTCCTTTTTCCTATCGACTTCAATATTCCTTTGGTAATCCAATTTTTCTTTAAACATTTATGCCTAGATTTTCTTTTTGATTTATGTATATTTTTGTCCAAGTAGTAATTAAATCTTAACATAAAAACATTAAAAGCTTGTTCTGCATTTTCTTCTGATATTACATTCTCCCAGCTTTCTGAACTAAGATCTAGGTTAAGGTTAGCTATGTTTTCAGGAGTATATCGACGAATTAATTGGGTTTCTGTTTTATTCTGTGGTTTATTTAGCTGCTTCATTTCAGAAAAGACTGTAAAAACAGGTAGATGGCCTGAAATATCAGAATATATATTACCGGAAGAGGAGAGAGTGCGGTCGATGTTCGTAAATATATTATCAATGAGAGTAGCTGTTTGTGGAGTAATTCTAGTTGCTTTATCTATGAGTGGTTCAAAAGAATTTGAATAAAGATTATTTACAAGCTGGAGAGGTACTCGGTCGTTTGATAACAAATCTATATTGAAGTCGCCTAATATATGAACACTTTTACCCTCTATACATGCATAAGACAGTAGTGATTCAAACTCATCAAGAATGGCAGTTTATATAACACTCCTGTATAAGTTTTACTGTTTACATTTTCAATCTCAACGAATAAGGATTTTGCACTCTCCTGTTGAAAGAAAATATCGGGTCTCATTTTGACAGGGAGTTATTTATATACAGTGCGACACCACCACCTTTCCCACTCTTTCTGTTATTACAAATAAATTTATAACTGCTGATATCAAATATTGGAGGTGAAAATTCATGAAGCCATGTTTCTGTAGTGCCAATTATTGAGAAGGAATGACATAAAGTGGAAAGTAGCGTATCAAACGATTCAAAATTCTGAGATAAACTACGGATATTCAAATGTAAAATGCTAAAATTGGTATTATTTCTGAAATGTTTTGAAAATTCGTCAGGTAAGTAATAATTACATGTATTTGCATGGTTTATACCTATATCAACATCGCCATCCACGTCCATAAAAGGACATACGTAATTCAGTTATAGGCAACGAGTCTACAGCATACAAAAAAGAACATAGAGCATTTCTTTGAAACAGGTGATGTAGAGTGAAATACAGAAGTTAATAGACATAATAAATGCTACAAGCGAGCTATAAGGCTGACCAAAAAACTAACTACAGTAGTCTGATCTTAGACTTGGCTTTGTACCATAGAGCACAATCATCGATTCTCCATGAAATAATTCAAACAATGAAGAAATAATCCCTTGAGTATTAAACATACTTATTTACTACAGGTACGTATAAACATCAATCAATCATAATTTTTAACAGGCTATATATATGGCGCCACACAAATGCTGTGAATCATCATTTAACATCGTCATCATTATTATCATCATATCATATGAATATAATAACATACACATCCCGATGAACATGGACTAGAAGTACATATTCCACAATAACAGTATGGTGTGGAAACCAGGATGTGCGAGATTAAGTAGGGAATAACAATATAAGATCGAGAGAGAAATAAGTAGAGAAAGAGCGAGAAAGAGAGAAAAGAAATTTAGACTTTACAAACCTCATAGGAACGATCCTACTAACATCAAAAATAACAATATACATACATTCCAACGCACTATCAGTATAAGCGAGAAGAAACAGACATGCCAAATCTTATAGGACCGATCATGATAATATCAATATAGCAATACATTCCAATGCACTATATTATATAATTATAAGCATATTCCGCAATGATATCAATATAATGATATATGTGCATTCCAATACATTGTAAGTACACAGTCATCAGCATGTTCTACAGTAATATGCACGCATTTTGATGCACTGTAAGCACATCATTAAGTATATTCCACAATGAGATACAATATATAAGTACATAATCAAGAGCATGTTCTACATTGATATCAATATAACAATATGCATACTTTCCGTTGCACTATACGTACATAATTATGAGCATTTTTAAAATAATATCAACAGTGGCGTAATGAGCCAAAATATTTTGCGGGGCTCAATTTGTGCGAGGAGCGAAGTGACCAATCCTGAGGGAGTGTAGCGACCGAGCCGGGGGTACCCCTTCCCCCCTCACGATACGAAGCTTTTTCATTTTTTCGACTTAAAAATGTGCAATCTTCAAAACCTGATATGGATATTCCGTTTCGGCAGCGTGAATTTTCACACTGCCGAAACGGAATATCCATGCCGTTATATTTCATGACGCTTCACTTTCAAAACGCTTCCAAAACGCTTCTGGTTTCTGTTCACACTGAACCAATGGAGTCCGTTTTGAGCGAAAGCGTAATATTACGGTGTGAGAGAGTGCAGAAATACGTCATTACCCACCATGCATTTTGCTATCTCTAGATTAAAATTAGTAAACTTAATTTTTTTTTGTTTTATTTGATATATGTAACAAAACAAATCATTTATTCAGAATAAAATGTATAATTATTACGTAACTTATTGCAATTTGTTTAAATTTACTGAATAATTATTTTTTTTATTTGTATGTATAGTTTCATTTTTAAACTCATGTACGAATGCTAACGCGTTTGTTTCTTCATACATGATTCGCGTCCATGCAGCTAGTAGCGTCGAACGTACGCTGCTCTGCCATGCCGATCCATGCAGCTCGCTAGCGCTGCGATCGAAGATACCGGCGCTTTCATTCGTTTCCCGCATTTTCCAGGTTTTTGGTGGGAACCTAGTGGACCTTTGACATTTCATTCCGCTTTATTTCCTTTTTTCTGTACATACCAAAAAATAAAGCGTCATATTTGGAATATTCCGTTTTCAAAACACCTCTACCACTTTCACACCAAACAAATATAGCGGAATAAAAGCGTTTTTTGAAAAAAACGTTTTGGTATGAACACTCGGCAAAGCGTCATATTTGAAAACGGAATCAAATATTCCGCAATCTACGTGTGAGGTCTATCACTAGGTTTTGAGGTGTTTTGAAAACGGAATATTCCAAATATGACGCTTTATTTTTTGGTATGTACAGAAAAAAGGAAATAAAGCGGAATTAAATGTCAAAGGTCAACCAGGTTCCCACCCAAAACCTGGAAAATGCGGGAAACGAGTGAAAGCGCGGGTATATCTTCGATCGCAGCGCTAGCGAGCTGCATGGATCGGCATGGCAGTGCAGCGAACGTTCGACGCTTCTAGCTGCATGGACGCGAATCATGTATGAAGAAACAAACGCGTAGGCATTCGTACATGAGTTTAAAACTTAAACTATACATGCAAATAAAATAAATAATTATTCAGTAAATTTAAACAAATTGCTATAAGACTTGTTTACGTATACTTTGGGTGTTTGTATACCGCGCGCTTATACAGCTAGAGATAGCAAAATGCATGGTGGGTAATGACGTATTTCCGCACTCTCTCACACCGTAATATTACGCTTTCGCTCAAAACGGACTTCACTGGTTCAGTGTGAACAGAAACCAGAAGCGTTTTGGAAGCGTTTTGAAAGTGAAGCGTCATGAAATATAACGGCATGGATATTCCGTTTCGGCAGTGTGAAAACAGTATTAGTGATAGACCTCACACGTAGATTGCGGAATATTTGATTCCGTTTTCAAATATGACGCTTTGCCGAGTGTTCATACCAAAGCGTTTTTTTCAAAAAACGCTTTTATTCCGTTATATTTGTTTGGTGTGAAAGTGGTATTACTATATAATAAGGCATCAACTCGAAAGGGACGGAACGAGTGACAGAGGGAGAGAGAGGGAGAGAGAGAGAGAACGTGAGAGGGCGAGAGAAGAACTAGACATGTCTGACGAATCTCATATCATAATAACAGCAATAGACCAATAACAATATACATTCAAATCATTAGTTGGATGGCTGTAAGTCGTGGGGAGTTCGCCATTTCCCTGCGAAGAAACGGAGTTTATTTAACGTCCTTCTGGTATAGTTCCTGCACGGCTTTTGGACCATTTTCTTTTTTCAGCAAGATCGTCTAGCGTGAGATCGTCCGTCATGTAGTACGGCTCGCCGGCTAACTTTCACGTTGGTTCTTCATCAGATGGGTCTTGTGACGATATGACAAAGTCTTAAACAACATGTGTCACGGTTTATCCTGAACTCCTTTCCCGTCTCGGTGTGCCCTTTCAACTTTGATGTCACACGCGAATTTCTCCTTGAGAATGCCTTCCACCAAAGCAATGCAATCCTCACTACTGGATTCCGGTATTCCCACGATGCGAATGTTGTTGCGTCGAGAGAATCTTTCGCTTTTGTTGATGGCCGAGTTGTGCTTGGCGACTTGCATTCTGCTATCCTTGACTTCTTTCTCAAGCCCGTCCATTCTTTTTTTCCATCTGCCTAGCTATTCTTCTCCTCTATATCCGTGACTCTTCTGCTTTCAAATTCAATAGCTGACCCTAGTTTAGATTCCACGAGCTTTATGCTTTCAACAAGGGATTCCGGCTCTTTTGATCATTGACTCAAAGTTCTCTGTCGCTTCCTGAAAATAGCGGGCAATCCCTTCGGACGTGACCTCATCTCCTTTGTATGCTTTGGCAGCTTGAATGTCAGGTGGCAGAGTGGCTGGTGTTGGTGCTAGAGGAGTCTTCGGGCGAGCACCTTGTCCGGTTGGGGTGGCGGGTCTGGTTTCGACTGTCCCGTCGCTCTTACCTGGCGTAGTCATAATTGGGAGATGAAGAGACTGTGTTGATCTTCAAACTGCTCTTACTGTCCTGCTTTGCCTTCCTCGGCAGGCTATCTCTCTGACAATTATTCATTATGATGCAGAAAATGAATATCCAGTGTAAGATGCAGAAGATGCATATCCAATGTATATATCCAAATGGTAATATTCAAAAAGTTCGGAGAGTCGATGTACTTGGTTGCGTGTTTACTCAGCGGCGGCCATTTACCATTGTGGGTAAATGTGTTTACTTGCGCATCCTGGTACATGTCATAATTATGGTAGTATAACTCAAGCTGATTGCTTAAACATTTCTTCTTTTCTTTTCCTTCTTTTATCTTTTTATCTTTTTTTTTCATGGAAATCATGGGGGCAAAATGATATTCCCCCCCCCCCCCATCAACGCGTCTGTATGTGTCAAAGAATAATAATAGATAATTAATAGTAATAAGAAGTATTTATAAGCAGGTAATAATATTCATCAAAGCTATCAGATGTGTTTACTTGCGCGTCCTGGTACATGTCATAATTACGGTAGTATATACTCAAGCTGATAACTTAAACATTTCTTCGTTCTTTTTCTTTATTTATTCTGTTTCATTATTATTCTTACTTAATATTTGACACCGTTCACATGAGCATGCATGGTCCGCAGTTGGTCAGTGTCTGCTACCTGGGCCCTGTAACATAAAAAATACAATCAATCATACGATTGATAGCAATCGTAAGTCTATGGCAAACCATGTACTAAATAGTTAAAATTGATCGTAAGATTGATTGTATCTCTTTATGTTACAGGCCCCAGGTATGATATCATTCTGACATCATTAATATATTGAGTTGAGTTTGATAAGTTTATTTTTTGACAAACTTTGCTTTTTTCCTCACTTCATAATAGACTTACGAGACTGCTGTGAAAATTGATGGGCCTCAGGATACTTCCACCTGCAGTAGTTATAATCCCAGTGAGGTATGTTGAAATGCTTATTAGCCACACAGTATGAATAACAATAGTACCAGAAACGTAACTGTATAATTATGATGTATGAAGTATTCCATGTGGGTGTTTCATAAAGCTGCTCGTAAGGTTACGAATGACTTTACGAACGACTTGAGCATTGGAAGCAAAAAAGGGATTCCCATTCATTATCGCATCAACTAAAGGTGAAACATGTAGATGTAGTTTAACATCATTATTATTTACAAACATTTCATTACGAAGTATATTTTTTGCCACACTTTAATTGAGATTATGGGAAAGGTAGTCACACTTTGTTAAAACATCAGGAAAAACTTTTGGCATATCCCATATGTCACTTCATATTCAAGTCATTCGAAAAGTTATTTGTAACTTTATGAACAGCTTTATGAAGCACTCTGCTGAATTTCTAAGATTATCAAGATCATAATCTCACCAGAGGCCACAGAGGGATGCAGTATCTTTTTATTGTAATAATTAGTATTACGATTTTTTCTTCTACTTTCAGCATTATCATAATATGAGACAATTAATGTGGGCCATGATTTATTTCAATTTTCTTTCATTTTGAAAAAATTCTTTTTAGCCTCCGCCCAAAGAAGGTGGTGCTGCAGGCATTCTATGTTTTGGATTGTCAGTCCTTCCCCCTTTTTTTAAAACGATATCTAAAAATTGAAATTTAAAAAACCCTAAAAACTATGAGCTAAGAACTTCAAAATTGGCACGTGTATCACTATAGTAATATAATTTGATTAGATTTGGGGTATGTAGGTCCAAGGTCCAAGGTCACAAGCAATCAATTTATGAAATTTCGAGTGTTTGTCTTGTTGACACGATATCTCAAGAACCATCTAACATTGTCTAAGGTATGAACTTCAAACCTGGTGCTAGTATGTATTACTACAGGAAGACGTTTAGATTTGGGGGTACGTAAGTCATCAAAAGTCAAAGGTCACCGAGATCGTCCCGAAATTTCAGGCGTTAACCTCGGTAATTTGAGGTATGAACTTCAAATTCAGTGTTTGTATGCATCACCATAGGAGGACAATCTGATTAGATTTTGGAGTATGAAGGTTGAAGTTCAAAGGTTATGGGAGTCAGTATGCATAAAATGAAAGATTTGTTGGTTTTAATTTTTAGCACTATATTTAACTCATGCATTTGCATCGTGACGATGATGAAACATAGCTAGTGATATGAGACTTTTGGGGTTGTTAGGGCAAAGAAGTCAGTTAGCATATACACGCATGGCCGTACGCATCAGGGGAGCAGGGGGAGCAGTTGCCCCCCCCCCCCCCCCCCCCCAAAAAAAAAAAAAAAAAAAAAAAAAAAATTGAAAACTCACATTTTTTTACTTAAAATTTTCATAAAATCAACCAAAAACTGCACCAAATCCTTCAATTTCACTTTTAAAAATGCAAAAGCGTCCTCGTGACTAGCTCATTCAATTCGCCCCCTCGCTTTCGAGTTTCTTCGAAAATTTGTATACTTTCGAAAAATCAACTCTTAAAGTGCGATTTATAAAGCCTATTGTACTGCCATTGCAAAGTCCGCACATTTCTAAATGTGATAGACAGGGCTATTGAAGTTGTCTTAAGCCTTCGAAAGTAGTTTATATCGTGTTCATGTAATTATAGGATTTGTATTCTGATCAGACTTACCTTTTTTCCACCGAGCTAGTTTTCTAATTATTATTTTAAACGTTTGATGTTTACTTTTGTACATGTTGTGAGCGCTATGTGGTAACTTATTTTGTGTATAGGGCACTATAATTATGACCACTATTATTAATTTTGTTGTTGTTATTAATGTTATTATTATTATTGTTATTATTATTATTATTATTATCATTATCATTATGAAAATAATGCAAGAACAGTTTGAGCCATGAAGCTAACTGAATATAAGTAGAGTATAGTTCCTGCCTCTTGCAGTTACCCTTCAATTTGGCGTCATAAACACGTCATATAAATGAATATGTATAAGCAAGTATGGGCCTACGCATGAATTCCAGGTATAAATTTCTTAGAGAACCCCCACCGGTGTCGATCGCTCGCGCAGCTCAATGGGCTGCGCGCCGGTCTACCGTGTCAAGATCCCGAATTCGAATCCCGCTCTCGCCATGTGCATTTTTGCTGTAATAATTGATAACAAGAGCGTTTATTTCGTCAGAAATATTAAAAGTATCAGAGCTATAACTGATACATATTCATTTCTATGATGTCAATGGGAAGGCAGGAACTATCCTCTACCCGGAATATAGACGGAGGCATACTAGAGAAGCAGTCCTTGCGTGGCAGTATACAAATTATTCGAAGGCTAACATTTAACGATTGGGGAGTGCTCATAAAAATTGCTGTATGCGTAAGCCTCTGTACATGACATCTGGTTACATGATTTCTTTATGAAGACTTTGCAGAACATTGTTGCATTTTTCAGGTATATCTATTTCTTTACATCTCTTTGGCAGAACTTAGACTTCATCTGTAAGAATTACATTTCTCAAGGATTTACTGACGCAGGTGCCCCTAACTTCTTTAAAGTATGTGGTACTTACGATGCGGCTAACCCCAGATGTTGGGATTGTACGAAAAATGAGACGGTATGACTTTTTTTAGTTCATTTTCATTATGATGACATCAATAATATTGCGTACGAATATAAGACTTTCTATAGTATACAGATCCGTCAACCATAAGACTTCAGGCTTCTAGGGAAAAACCCCTACAAGATATACACACTTCCTAAACTAAAGTCGAACGTGGCACATAATGTTTGGCCATAGGATCCTAGTGTCGTGGTAGGGAAAAGACCCCACCCCGCACTTTCTGATCTGCAGCCGTGTGGCTTATCGAGTCCACTGTAGACCAAAATACCTCTTCAGAACACTTATTACCTACTGAATCTATTCTTAATCAGGCCATAAAGTGGGTAATACACGTTTTGATACATTTTTGCCAAGCATTACAGGCGGTTTGATAATTAAATTTTTGTTTCCACATCCCGCATGTCCCGTAATTCGAATAAACAATATTTACTTCATTTTGTATGCACAATATTCTGCCGACGTTACTGATGAAATACTCAGTGTTTATCGAAGAATGGTTGTTAATCAACTGCAACAGATGAAACCACCACGTGTCTACCAAATTAGAGATTAAAGATCTGTGCTTTGATATCTTCAGTAAAGTGACATAATTTCTGCTAATCATTCCTCCCCATATAAAGTATAAAAAATACAATATTTCATAGGTCCCAAAATTCTAAATCACATTATCATACAAGGCATTTAATCCAGTTTTGTTTATAACTTGGCAGGGTTTATTCTGTCCAGGCAGTGGAGTTCCTACTGCCAACTTGGCAACTGATCCTATCGAAAACGTGACCGCCACCATGACAGAAGGTTAAGTATCAGTTCATTTCAAAATTAGCACATTTGAAATCGTAATTTTATTTGATAAATCAGCACAAAGAAAATGATGGACAGATGAAAAGCCTATAAAAAATATTTTTGCAAGAGGAAAAAAAATAGTCATGGGCTCCATGGGGGGGGGGGGGGGGAGGGGGAGAACAGGGAGACACATTTCAAGAGTGGAGTCATTAAGTTATTTCGTATAATAGTTTGTCAGCGAATTTTAGGGGTAAAAGGCAACACGCGTCCGAACATTTCTAATGTGTCACCCCACGGATCAATGCCCCTGTCCGTAGTATAAAAATAGTAGAGTGAATAGTTAAATTCTTGAGGTTGATATCATCTGGCGCAGAAAGTATCCAGGCCTGATAGGTTTGAACGGCACAGTTGTGTCTGACTAAAGAATAACTATAAAGATAGATTAATTCTTCATTCAAAGAAGAAAATTTGAATGGAGTGCAGCATTGTGGCACAGTGGTGAATGCTTTTGCCTCTCATACGAGAGGTCCTGGGTTCGATCCTGGCCCGATGAAGATCATAGATCGAAAGCTTGACCAATGAAGAAAGATTCGGAAGCTACGACCGCCTCTGTAATTTCTTTCGTTATTATATATATATATATATATATATATATTCATATGATTTTATTTTTCAATGGCATTCTACTACCAACTCTGATATATGTATATATATATATATATATATATATATATATGTTCAGGTTATCACAATAATTGAAGTACAGTTTGAGCCATGACGTTAAGTGAATAAAGGCGGTGGTATAATTATCGGAGACGCAGTCGCATTTATCTTGTTCATATTGAACTTTGTGCAGTCGATATATCTACAAAGAAAGAATCTTCAACAAGCCGAACATCTTCATTTTTGTGAAATATTTCCCGAAATAGATTTCTAAGAGTCATGTAGGCTGTAGGCATGTGAATATATCTTGATAGCATTTTCTGATGGAAATGAATATTGATATCTCCAGGTCTACCTGGAGTTTTAGAAATCACACGGTTAATTAATAGATCAAATGGAGTTCTGCATGTCAGGAAATTTCATTGTGAAAGAAACCTTTTCAAGTCACTTTGGAAAGGACTATTAAGTACGGTAGTATATAAAAATCGGTAACTACGCACAAATATTCAAGCCAAGCTTTCGAGCTGTTTCTTGAATATTTCGAATTATGATCTCATTTGAAGAGCGATCCATTTCAAGGGACATTTCTCCAGTGATATTCTTCCAAACTGACATAAAAAGAATGAGAAAGCGCACAAATTCTTTTTTTCTCACCTTTCTATAGAGCACAACCCTCTCTTTAATGAACTTTTCAAATACAGATGGAAACCAGCTTTTCGTTGGAGGACGTCAATCACCTAATAACAACCTCCAGCGGATAGAATATCAAATTTCTAGGGTAGATGTAACTTCGGGAAATCAAGACCTTCGCACCGCAGATGTGGAAGAAATGATAAATTGTGAGTAACAATTATAAATTGTTTTATCCCTTTCATTCTGACCATTGGCGTTGCTAGAGCATTTTGAAGGGGGCGGGGGAGATTGGCAATCAGTTTTTGGATGTTGGCCCCAAATTTGCCGGCAGTTAAGCAGCACTCCAGGTCTACCCACTCGCACACAACCCACACACCCACAAGAAATTGTTTTGCAGATGTAGATCTGTTACCTTAGTGGAATGTGTAGGGGCGGCAAACTTTTGAAAGTTGGGAAAACTGACGTTTCTTGCTATGGTGTCAGCCATTCTGTTTTGTTATTTTACTTTGGCGAGTGAGGGAAAAGAGCGAGCAAATAACTCCACCAAAACAATACTTTGTTACATGTTTCAAGGAAAAATACACTTGTCTTATTTATGAAAGTGTAATTTCGACATCAAACTCCACTATATGAAGAAAACTAAATGATATATTTAGTCACATTGCTACCAAATGATGACTCTATTCTGCCAACTCGCTTGGGCAATTCGTTTGCTGTTCCAAACCATCCTGTTTTTACGAACAAACACAAATGCATTGACAGTAGAAATGTTATTTCATCACCAAAACACACTAAAGCTATATGTATTCGGCCACCTCGCTTGCCCAATAAAATAAGATATATAATTTCATGTCTACAGTATGTTTAACAGGCTATTAAAACGATTGGAAGAAAAGGAATGTGTGTGAAAAGTTATCTTTGTGTTCAATTAAACATTTATTTCAGCCTTTTCAAAGCTCAGGCATCAAACCATGCCTGAAACTACACAATGTTTCGTAAAAGGAACACTGAACATTGCCAGCAGATGTCGTTAACATGATGTCACAAAATGCTTATAATGCAAAATACTAAACCAATTTTGACAAATTTATATTTTTCTTTTAAATAGATCCCCCATCTACTAGCAGCCTAGTACCGATGAAATTTCCTCACATTATTGCCAATTTGCTTGCCCGTTTTTATGGGCCACTCTGTACTAATCATACCGCGGTACAAATATTTCATGGATCATAGATATCATCATAATTAGACATTTCAAACTGATTGTGGCCGCATAAATGATCTTGTATAAGTCTGTGTGTGGGGGTGTATGTTATTGGGGTTTTAAGCACAAGTATTATTAGATATAATTGTTTAGATCTGGGATAAACCTTTAAAGTCACACGAAAGACCATGACTTGTTCTTGGCACGCCAACTTCAAGACTCATTTTGACACTTAAGTTGCAAAAGTTCAGTAGAATATGTCAATATATTCTTTCCTTATTCCACATTTTATGGCTAATATGTCCTATACAAAATCGAACTCCCGTCTAATTTATTTTGGAAAAAAAAAAGAGTAATAACCATGGTAATTTTAGCATGCTCGTCCACAATTTTAAAGATAAACTGGAGTTCTGGTCATGCGATCATAATGTGAAAGAAACTGTTCCAAAGCAGCAAGGAGAGTTAGAGTAGTTTTGTGTATAAACACAGGTGTCTAGTGTGAGTTTTTTTAAAAATATGATATTCTTCCTAACTAACATGGAAAGAATGAAAAAAATAGTTTTCAACTTTCCCAGGAATCAAACTTCTTTAAAGTGTGCTACTAACTACACTCCTATGACCTAAAAAGCATAATCCCGCACATGTTTTCTATTGGCATACACATAGCAATAGGGTATTGAATCGCCCTTGTCGGTTTCTCGGACGTCTTGTGATCGTTTGCTGTTTGCATTAAAATCTTGACTCATTTATAATCACGGCTTATCTTTGGAGAGAAAACTTTTGTTACTTTCTTCTAGCTAACGTGGATTTTGTTGGAGAGCCCATTCAACGAGGACATTTTATTTACATGTTCTTTCGGGAGACAGCCTTAGAAAATTACCTGCAGACAGCAACGTATTCACGAATTGCTCGAATCTATAAGGTAACGGTTCTTGCCCCCATATTCCTGATGGGGTTTGTTTACACCATTGATTTTCATTTGGATATTACATGTATTTCAGTATAAATCTGAAAATATCTTGTAGGCCTATTTGGTTTAACTGCATAAAACGAGTTTGCCCGTAAAAACGTCAAGCCCCTAAAAGAACTTTATTTGAATGGGCACAGAAAAGTCCTACAGACGTTTTGAAATGTTGACACAAATCAAATAGTTATGATATGCTAAATGATGTATACATATGTATATATATATATATATATATATATATATATAAGACATACCTCAAAATTAGGGTTGCCCACTCTGCTGTATTGCATTGAACTATAGCTGAACTTGGTATAACCTCATATATATATATATATATATATATATATATATATATATATATATATGTATATAAGAATCAGAGATGCCATAAAAGTAGAATGCCATAAAAATAAAATCATAGATTTTAAAAGAAAACGGAGCATAGCTCTCAAAAATGAAAGGCGAAGTCACACTCTTCGTCAGTGCCCACGGTGTGACATTTTTGAGAGCAATGCTCTGTTTTCTTTTAAAATCTATGATTTTATTTTTATGGCATTCTACTACCAACACTGATTCTTGTAATATCTGGATGCCAAGCAGACTAATTTTCATTTATATATATATATATATATATATATATATATATATATGTGTGTGTGTGTGTGTGTGTGTGTGTGTTAGGAGGATATTCTTTTGTTCTATGTCATCAAAATTTCCCAATAATCGTGCTTGATGTCCCCCTAACACTAGTAAAGTATATTATATATATATAATTGAGAGGATCCCTAACTTCAGCGTCTCGATGGTGTCTCGGGTGGATAAGTGTGAGAAAGTGTACTTTCTGAACCTGAAGAAGGCCGGTTAGGCCCTAAGCTTGTTGAATAAAGTTTTGAAGTACAGCAACGTCCGTGTTTCGACTATGTTATCCTCACACACACACACACACACATGTATATATATATATATATATATATATATATATATATACTGAAAGAAATGAAAATGGAAGAATAATAATTACGTAGCTTCTCCGATGTTCCCAAGAGCTGTCATCCATTTTGAATCAAGGGTCGAAAAAATGCCTCCGCCGGAAACCGAACCCGGGTCACTGGCTTAGAACGCCAATGCCTTAACCACTAGACCACAGAGGCGGGCCAGCAGTTAAGCGTGACCGAATCCAACTGACCGAGAGACAGATTTCCAACCCTTTTGATCCTTTGTTTTGGTGCAGATGAGTTCATGAACAATGGGGAGCCGCGTGCCGCAGTTGTAGAAGCTACGCAGTTATTATTCTCCCATTTTCATTTCTTTCAGTGTTTATTATTTACAAGGGAGTTGCCAAAGTTGTTTGCATTTGTCAAATTTCTTTCAATATCTATATATATATATATATTTAAAACTTAAAAAAAAACGAATAAAAAACTCCGTAAACCAAAACTTTGTGTTATATATATATATATATATACAGTGAAACCTGTGTATAAAGACCACTCAAGGGAGACAAGAAAAGTGGTCTTTATAAGCAGGTGGTCTTTATGGACAGGTTTCCTTTAGTACATGCTCCAATGAGAAACCACATGGAAGGGAAAAAGAAAATGTGGCCTTTATAGACAGGTGATTGTTATAGACAGGTGGTCGCTAATGCAGGTTTGACTGTATATATATATATAGTGAAAGAAAATAAATGGAATGAATCTGACGTAGCTCTCGATCTTGTCCTTTTATTGTATTGGCAAGCTTTCGGCCAACATGGCCTTCATCAGGTCTGAACAGATAAGAAACGAACAGGCAAAATAATATACACATAGAAGTGATATCAAAATAATGTCAAAATAATACATAATTGGAATAATGATACATAACTGAACAATTAAATATTAAAATAATATACCGAAATGATACGGAAATGATACTTTATCAACTTTAGGAATAATGATACATAACTGAACAATTAATGTCGAAATAACAAATAAGTAAAGAAAATATAACGAAATGATAATGAAATAACATTTGATCAACTTAGGAATATGGTAATTCAGAAATGATACATGAATATAATTACCTCGGGTTGGAATTAGACCGAGCTCATCAGCTTCATTCCATTTATTTTCTTTCACTGTGTACTAAAATGAAGCACTGCACACGTTTTGCGAGGGGACATCTTTATATATATATATATATATATATATATATATATATACACACACACACACACACACGCACACACACACACATATATATATATATCTTCAGTTATACTTATTGCTAGACTGCATCAGTAGTTGTGTGATTTATTTTCAGCAGATTTACCAGATATAATGTTTTATAATGATAGTAATAATATAAGGTTTTTTTATTGTAAAACTCTACAAGTTGGCTATTCCAATAGTTATAATATTTGCAGTACTTGTATTAATTCAGAGAGATTGATTGAAGGTATCGCATGGAAACAAAATATTTGATAGTAGCATATAATTTTTTTTCTTCCATTATATAAGGACGATGAAGGAGGGGTAACCAACCCACTAGGTGGTAGCTTCACCACTTTTCTCAAAACACGACTGATGTGCTCGTGCGGGGAGGATTTCCCTGTCGTGTACGATGAAATCCGTAAGTACTTTTAACATATGATAAAGACAGTATGACCCTCCAAAATTACAACCAGGCTTTACGTATCGATTATCGAAGAAATCATTTTGCTATATGAGAAGTCATTGTGGTTCATGGAACTGTAACTTTTTCTACCAGTTATTGCAGACCCCGTCTGATTCGGTGCAGTAGGCACGAAGAAATAATGAATTTGTAACGGAAGTCGTAAGTCCTCCCATCCAAGTTTGAACAACGGGAGACTCGAAGCACGGTGGACAAATCGCAATCTTTTTGAATGGCTTGCAAAGGAAATTACCATTTTGTTCTTATCAGTGCTATGGTTGTGATTGCAAAGTTTATTATTATCATAATTTTCATTATTCTTAATTTTGTTTTTGTTGATGCAATAAAGGGCATGAAGGGGAAAAGAATATGATTTTCCAAAACGAACTGACTCGTGAATAGAAATGGATGAGCAGTTTGTAGATTTTTAAAAGGTGTAGGGTAACTGAGAAATGAGCGATTAAGAAAATGAGATTGTTAAGTGAATGCCCTGTATTCATTTTTTAAAGGAGTTATCATTCATATGATCTGGAACAATCACTGAAATTAGTGTGCATAAAATTTGAATAAACCTGTCTACTGTGAACAAAATATTTCATTTCGTGGATACCAAGGACATCCACTTGACGAAAGATGGAATAAAGAGAGTAATGACGTGCTTTACCAAACTCCACAATCCTTTGTCACTTCTGGACTGCAACAAGAGTAATTAAAGCTTTGATGATATACCACTGCAGTAACAATCAAAGCAAATGAAAACAAACGGTGATGTTCTGTGTAAACCATCGAAAGGATATTCGGATTGTCCATTCTGCTTGGAGTCCCGTTTCTGTCCAAACTTGGATGGGATGGACTTATCACGTCCTTTACAAAAATCCCCATTTCTCCTTGACTACTGGACCGAATCGGACTAGGTCTTCACTGGTTGGTAGAGAAATGGTTATTTTTTCATAATCTACAATAACTTTCAATATTGCGAAATGATTTCTTCCATAATTAATACCTAAAGGCCGCTTGTTATTGGGGACATACAATCATATACACTCACACCCACACACCCGCAGAGTAACATAACTTGGATGGTTCTTCAATAATAGGTGGATAGATTTGTTGACAAGGTTTTTAAAGTCATATAATAAGTAATAGTTTAAAAATTTCATAAGGTCCTTTACAATACGTTTGCATTAGTGTTTGTACGAAAATCTGTGTTGAAACGTAAAACGAATCATCTGCTTATTCACATTGTATTCTTGGTTCTAATGCCGTCTGCACATTTTAAAGCCAGAGCGAACTGGCACCCTTGCATGGATTTTGAAATAGCGCCTTCTCAGTCCTATACTACTGATTTTGTTCCCTTTTTGCTCCCAGCATGCTCTATTCTGATCAATGAGAGCTTTATTTTTTGAGTAACATCTGTTAAAATGTATTTGTATTCATACTAAGGAAATTCTCGAGAAGCCACAAAGGATATAATGTTTTTAAGAGTCTCTGGTTTTGAGTAACCATAAGTTGGTGCTATTGTAAATACATCATAATAATAATAAGGCTGAGTTCACTGTTGCTCTAAAGGTTACACATCGTGTGTCTGTGTTTTGTGGGAATGGGCATTAGATAGTTTTTTAAAACGTCTCTAGCTGCCCCGAGTTTTCCGCCCATGGTTCAGGACCTTAGCTTTCTGTTAACCAACAAAGTGTCATTCTGCATGGTACCTTTTGATGATGTTGTCTAATCATTGAGTTGCTGCCCGTCACTTTCTGATAAACAGTCCGTTGTGCTGGAGTTAAACATATCCTCCATGTTTTCTTATAACGCAGGAAAGTTTTACTTACTATTTATTTCTTTGATCACACAGAGGACATTGAAGCAGAGAGAGATGCTTCGGGAAATATCATATTTTTGTATGGAGTCTTCACTAAACGAATGTAAGATTTTGTTTAATCTTTACCCTAAGAATTTGAAGTACTTTACGAAAATTTAATAAGAAGCATGGTAGAAAGAAATTTCATTTATTCATTCACGGCTCATTAGAATGCAAAGAGAGGAAGACTTTAAGTAATATATATTTTAATATGTTATATATATATCAAATATATAATGTATTCATATATATTACAATATTATAAGATTCGAACAGCTGTTCTCCTAAATGCGATAGTGAGGGCATTCGAAATTTGATGGGGATACGTGCCCTGCACTCCCTGGAATCCCCTCATCATTTATAAAATTCCACAAGAATCAAAGATAAAAAACTTCTGCAATATTCTAGAATTTCATGACAGAAATTAACAATACATGAAAGTGAAATTGTTCTTTAAAAAAAAAATGTTGATGTCATGAGAGCCATGTACGCCATTTGAAAGAAGGAGAGTGAGCTTAAAATGATACGCATTAATTTCAGTACATGATTTTCCATTATCCTCTTTATGCATCGTCTTTGGTTTTCATTAGTTTCTTAATTTGTATTGTCTGTAAGAAACACGATATCAAAGCTTTATACATGTAGCCTTACTTGTGCACGTTAATGTACAAGACGGCATATAATCAGATGACAATGGAAAATTTCTTAATTTTGATCCGCGCTTCTATATAAAGAACTGAACGGCAGTATGAAGATTCCGTGAGAAACTGCCATCGGGCTGCCTTCAAAGACTTCACGCCGATTGACTACATCCTGTTGAATTTTAGACTTCTATATCTTAATTACATCAATCGTTATCCCCAATTTTCCCGAGATTGTTCAGTTCAAGGGTTCAAGACTGGAAGAATTTATTTTTCATTTCCATTAATTATTGTTCAAAATTATACAGCTCACTGAAGACCTATGATACAGCTGTCTGCCGGTACAGCATGGCAGAGATAGAAGAAGTGTTCAACAACGCTCTCCGAAGGGGGCCTTCAGCAAATGACATTGATTTGGACTCAAACTTTTTGTGGAACAGCATTATGAGGATGTCACAGGACGAACCAGAATCTCGTCGGAACGTAAGTTATTGTGTAATCTCTTGTTGTGAAAAGGGAAAAAATGTGTGTGTGTGGGAGGGGGAGGGGGGGGGGGGCTGAGTGTGATGTGTATGAAGAAAAATGAAACTTGGCCGTAGCTGCAGTATTCAGGGGCTCAGGAACGTTTTTGGAGGGGGATGGGGCTGACAACCCAATAGGCAGAGTCAAGGGGCTGTCGGTTTTTATGGTTTTTAAAGCCTATGAAATGAGCAATTTACATAATAGATGGGGGGGGGGAGTAGCCGAAATCGCACATTACTTCTTGTCGAGCGTACTTCAAGGCCACCATACCTATGGAAGGCGATGTGTTCCAAAATATCCCAAAACCCCCGATCAGGGGTTTTGCTCTGCACGAGCGGTAGTTTCTCTCTGCACGAACAACGAGAAGCCCCTGATCAGGAGGTTTGCTCCGCACGTTTATTTCTTTATTTAGTTTTTATTTATTCAAAAATATTTTTCAGGATATAAAACATGATCAGCGCAAGGCTGTTTTCCATCATGGTCCTGATTAAAGGACATAAATAGAATGTACAACAGAAAGCAAAAAGCAGTAAGTACAAAACATAAATATAAATCAAGATACACAAATAATAAATACTGTACGGAGATTAAAAAGTGGACATAAATGTAGCAAGAGAGTTTGAAGAAAAGGTATAGAGAAAGATGATTGAGAAAGGAGAAAGGGTAAGGAGGTAGGCCTATGAGAGATAGAGAGAGAGAGAGAGCGCGCGCAAACGGAGTACTCGAAGAAGGCATAGATGGAAGAAAGGATATAGAGAATGGTTTTTAAAGGAAAAGAGTGGTCGAAATATAGGAGAGTGTAAGAAAGGAAGCTGACGGGCAAAACATAATTACATATTTTTAAATAAGTAAACAGCAACAAATTAAACAACAATAATTAAAGAAGAAGGGAACATAATCAAAAGTATCACAAACATTTAGAAAGATGAAGAGGGAGGTTATAAAGAGAAGAGAAACAAGTTACAATGTACTAGGGAAAGGAAGGAATGGAAGAAAGATAGGAGAAAAAGAGGTTGAGTTGAAGAAAGGTTAAGAGGAAACGAAGAACAAGAGGGGGAAAAGGAGAATGCAAATTAACGTGTTACAATACCATCAAAGTAAAATAAATGAATCAACGATTATCAAAATAATCTGGTGAATGAACATTCAAAATAATATAAAAAATTATATCAAGCTAAAAGATTAAAGTGATTATTTAGAAAAACTTGAGTTTGTAAGATCTTTTGAATGAAGAAAGGGTATGATGATTTTGCAAGTCATTAGAGAGAGAGTTCCACGTTTTGGGGCCTGAATATCTGAAGGATTGTTTGAAGAGTTCCGTATTTGGTTTGGGTAGGACTACATTTAAAGAATCTGAGTTACGGGTATTCAAGCCATGTCTGTCATAGAACATTTCGATTTCGTTACATAATCTCTCTGGGGCATAGCCATGTATGCAACGATACATAAGTATATTAATAGAGTAATCTCTCCTCGTTTCAAAGTCTTGCCATTTCAGATCTTTAAATAATTTAGAAACGCTGATGTTGCGTACACCGACCTGTTTTAGTCTGGTGCCATTCAGATTTACGTTCAATTCCATAGAGTTATAATTAGCTCGTGTGGAAACCACCATAACATGTGTTTTATCAATATTAACTTTTAGTCTGATATTTTTGTACCACTTATCAATTTCGTTAATGCACTTTTGAAGTTTGGATTCAGCCTCCTTTACATTCTTTCCTGTTGTATAAATTGCAACGTCATCTGCAAAAATGTTGCAAGAACCTGCATTTACGCTTTGGATTATGTCATTAACATAAAGGAGGAAGAGGGTGGGGCCAAGAACTCCACCCTGTGAAATTCCGATTGTTACTTTACCTAATTTTGATGATTTACTATTTCGACTAACAACCTGCTTTCTTCCACCTAGATGGCTTTGAAACCATCGCACTTCAGTACCTTGAACGCCATGGTGCTGTAGCTTTGAGAGTAATAATTCATGAGAAATAGCATCAAAGCATTTTGAGATAATTTATTTAAAAAAAAACAAACAAACAAACAGACAGCCACTACTTCACGATCGTTTAATGCTTCGAGCCAACCATCTACTACTCTGTGTAAGCAAGTAACGAGTGATTTTTTTTAAGAAGACTGATTGCTCTACAGTAATGCACTCATGCTTGAGTAAGTAAGAAATAAATTGTTTGAGTACTACCTTTTCTAACATTTTAGCTAAATGAGATACAACCGAAATTGGTCGAAAGTTAGAAAAAACATCCTTATCTCCCTTTCCCTTGTAGATAGGGGTAACACGTGCATATTTCCAGTCATCAAATACAAACCCATTATTTGTGACAGAGGGTCCACATTATGTGGTTTGGTCTGATAACATTTGATGCAGAGCCCTAAAAATCATACCAACTACATGAGCAGAAAGAGCAAAAAATTCTACACATACTGTGTCCATTTTCGTTGCATCAATATTTGTTGTTTGATGCTGAAATTTTTATTAAAGGAAAATAAGCTTTAAAATCTTTAAATTGGCAATGCGACGAAAATGTTAAAATTACCGTTTTTCCCTGCAAACTGGCAACTTTATGACTTCTCATCATAATTTCTGTAAATTCATATTCATTTCAGATACATGACGTTTTATAAGAAAAATGTAGCAATAAAATAAAGATGTTGGTGTTGCCAATTTGAAGAATAAAAGCTGATCAAATTAGGCTTTAAATAATTCCGGTCATGAATGGGTTAAGGTACAGGTTAGATTTTTAGTTAAGTATGGTGCAGTAATAATACTTGTGGGTAGTTCTCTTAATAGCTTCATGACATCATCTTTCGAAATTTCGAGGAATTTGAACTCATATAGACATTTCGGATTTGTCCAGCATAATGGTTCCTGGGCAATGCAGTTCGTGATATTATGACCGATATTGATAAAGAACTCATTGATTTCATCGGGACTGATATCAGTATCAGCATTATTCAGAAATTTTGAATTTCCAGTTGCTCGATGGAGTTCACTCCATAGTTTTTTTAGGATTATTTCTATATTTATCAGACACCTTCCTGGGCAATGCAGTTCGTGATATTATGACCAATATTGATAAAGAACTCATTGATTTCATCGGGACTGATATCAGTATCAGCATCATTCAGAAATAGCACTGGTTACAAGATTTCTTTGTTTACGGAATTCATTAAACGAATCGTCACATCTAGCTTTGCGTTTAAGATGATCTCTTTTATTCATTGAGGCTATAATATCAGGTGTTATCCATGGATTATATTTATTTTTGACACGTGTACATTTGATGGGTGCATGTTTATTGCAAATTTTAGAAAAAGGCATTTATCCAGGAAAGCCAGATATCATCACATGTCATTTCCGTTTCAAGATTATAATCATTTACCAGACGATCACATTTGCTTATATCGAATAAAAAATCATCAGACTCAAATTTACTATATGCTCGAAGACGAGCCTTTTTGTGACCAGAACTTTTAACTTTACAATTCACACAAGTAAATATCATATAATGATCACTTAAGGAAATTTGACAGACATCACTCTGAACATGTGAATCAGGCATAATGGTAAGAATTAAATCAATACAAGTGGAAGAAGATGCGGTAACACGTGTTGGTTTGTGGATAAGCTGATGTAAGGAAAAAAGACATTCTAGTGAATGTATTACTGTATCATTTCCAGTGACATAGTCAACATTAAAGTCACCAAGAATGACCAGTTCCTTATTATCCATAATGATCTTCTCTAACATATTCAAGAAGGTATCAAAGAATTCAGGACCGGAACTAGGTGGGCGATACACACAACAGGTGAAGATATTCATTGACTCACATTTCAATTCAATAGGAACCATTTCAGTGTCATATTCATCAATTAGATCACTCCTATCGATAACACTGAATGATTTTTTAATATACATACAAACACCTCCTCCTCTTTTATCGATCCTGTCTTTTCTAATGATATATCATAACCTTCCATTTGATCCTTAATTTGGTCGTGGAGCCTGGTTTCTGATATTCACAGATTATCCAAATCAAGTGTTATGGGAATAAATTGTATTTCATCTGTTTTAGGATACAGACTGCATGCATTTATATGAACTAGTTTCAGACCAGTACAACAATCGATTTGGGTTTTGATTTCATGTAAGGGGGACTGTAAAGACTCTGATCCTGGGGGAGTATGTGGAGGAGAAGTGTCAAGAGGTGAGCATGTAGGGGAAGATAGTTGCTCAGATACGGCAAAGTCTTCTTTGCCAACTACTCAATAATTTTGATAAGAACTGCAAAATTTAGCTTTATGGCCATACTGAAAACAGGAGTTACGTCTTAGTTTGAATTCATGTTTACAGTTTCTTTGCTTGTGATTCAGTTCTCCACAATTATAACATTCAGTGTAAGGGTTAATGTTGGATCATCTATGATTCAGCATTACAGAAGGGGTCAGATGATCACTCTGGCGGTTTGATGCTAATATATTCACATACTGTTCACATTCCTGGGATGTACCATCACTAGGATTTCCAGGGAAGAGTCCGGGTCTCGGAGTTCGAGAAGCACCATGTACGTGAGCTGAGATCGCACACCCAAGTAGTCTAGCACCTTCAGCATTAAGGTGGATGCCGTCACTTGCGAGATGCTTCTCGGGATCAATGGCGTCATGTTCAATGAATTTCCATTCACGTCGTAATGCCAAATGGTAAAGTCACCAGTTTGCCTCATACGTTTTCCATTCAAGTTCCTTTTGGAAGGTCTTACGAGGAATAATGGAACTTAGAACGATAGCTGAAACAGTAGAACAGTTAGCCAAAATCTGATCTCCAAGGGATTCAATCTGTGCAACTAACATGCTCAGATCGGTGTTGACCAGATTGTTTGTTCCAATATGGAGGACAACTTCACCTATACGATATTTGTTTGCGAGGAGATGAGCGTGTTCAAAGACATTCTCCACACTGGCACCAGGGAGAGTTTTACAGAAAACTCGTACATTCTCATTAGTTAGTGACATGGGTTTAACATGTTTGATTATTGAATCCCCAATGACAAGAGTTGCTGATGACATTTTAATCTCATTAGTCACAACTTCAGGTTCAAGATTTGCGGTATGTTCTTTTCTACTATGCAATTCATTGATAAATTTCTGTCTATGTCTATTACGGTATTCATCAAGTTGCTTGTCAATCGCTGATTTTGCGTGATCAGTACCATCTCCAAACGAAGCAGCATGGATTGGGAGAGGGTGTTCAGTTAGAGGGGGTCATCTTGAGGACAGACAGAATCTGATGGATTTAAAGCATCGATGTGTTTGCTATCGGACTCACATACATAGTCAGAATGTTTTCTTACCAAAAGTTCATTGACTTGTATTTGGAACACTTTAAACTCATTCGAGAGATCATCCAGTTTTTTACTTAGTTCCGAATTTGAATACATGGTACATGTACAAGGTTATGTTGACTGCGCATGTGTATAACCTGAATGCTTCGCACAAGAGTTAAGAACAGGGGGATCCTCCGTGCATAATGAGTCATCAGAAGGGGAATCCTTTGTGCAAGGGTGATTAATAGGTGGGGGATCCTTTGCACTTGAGTTAGCAGAGGGGTCCACCAGGCAACTATTGTCTAGTTGAATGGGCTTCTGTGAGTTGGAGTTGCTGAACATAGGAGAGAAATCCATTTGGCAGCTATTATCGATGCAATTAAAATTTGCATACGAATCACTTAAATGGTTGCCAAAAGTAACACTGGAATCCGTTTGACAACCGTTGTCATGGAGTCGTATCACGGCGGCCATTTTTAACAGCTAAAATACTTTAATGACGGGCTATATCATGATTTAAGTAGAGATAGATAGATTTCAACTCAGATGTAAGGTAATCAATCAATTCATCAAGTGTTGCATCAGCAATATCATGTATGAGTAAATGCGATAAGATAGAGTTAATACTCGAGATTGTTATATGTTTTGGCAATTTACATCGGAATTCATCAGAGCCAGGCGTTCCATGGCAAGAATATGTTTTAACTTGATGTTAGGTTTGGGTTTAACCATTTTCAAGAAGGTTTATGCATCATACAAGTACATGAGCTGCCAAGTTAGAAGAATAACTAAGGCAAGAATAGGGTAAATCGGGTTTACCAATTATTGAAAATGATGTAGGCTCCGGTAGTCCGGCGTTGTTAAGGCGGGCGCTAGATCCCATGTGCGGTAGTTTCTCTCTGCGCGAGCAGCTAGAAACTATTGACCTGGGGCCAGTTGCATAAAAAATTACTGTAATAGTAACTTTGCTATTATAGTAACTCTTCATGGAATACTGGATTTTGATTGGCTGTTGAGCATATGTCTTTTAATTCTTGTTTTATGCTATCTGTAAATCCTTACAACTATAAATTAACTTTATTAGGTAGGAAAATGTGCACTTATCAAACTGCTTATTCCCATATTAGGTGGTATTATGAATATATATCGCTGCATGGATTTTGTGTCCCCTCCTTGCAACTGGACTCGGACTGTTCTCGCTCATCTACAGAAACTACCGCACGAGCAGAACAGAAACCCCTGATTTTTCTCTGTTCACGCAGAAACTACCGCACGTACAAGAGTAAAATCCCTGATCAGTGGTTTCTAGCTGCTCGCGCAGAAACTACCGCACGTGCAGAGCAAAACCGCTGATCAGGGGTTTTTTGCTGTTCGTGCAGAGAGAAACTACCGCACGAGCAGAGAGTGAAACCCCTTATCAGTAGTTTCTCGCTGAACGTGCAGAGAGAAACTACCGCACGTGCAGAGTAAAACCCCCTGATCAGGGGTTTCTCGCTGTTCGTGCAGAGCAAAACCCCTGATCAGGGGTTCTTTTGTTGCTTGCGCAGAGTAAAACCACTGATCCCGGGTTTTGGGGTATTTTGGAACACATCGCCTTCCATACATACCCTGAAGTACGCTCGACAACAGGTCATGTGCGACCTGAATTTCGCAGCCAACTTTGCATCCCAGACGCGAAATTCGCGACCCGTGATGCGGGCATTACGTCCCAGGGTCATGAATTTCGCATCCCGAATCATGAATTCCGCGTCCCATGTCATGAATTTCCCATCCCGGGTCAAAAATTTCGCATGACGGGTCATGAATTTTGCATCCAGGGTCATAAATTTTGCATCCAGGGTCATAAATTTCGCAACTGGGAAGTAAAGTTTTCATCACTGGTCGCGAATTTTGGGAGTGGGACGCAAAGTTGGCCGCCAAATTCATGTCGCACACCACCTGTTGTCGAGCGTACTTCAGGACCATAGGAAGAAATTCCTGGAATATCTGAGCGCCTTGAGATGTTAGCTAGCCTTATAGTGCGGGTATCAATAACGCATGATTATTCATAATAATATTTATAATGAGGGTAATGATTTAGTAAATAGCAAGGTTGTGTGATATTACTGTTTTTTATCATTGTTATAATGATGATGTTGATGATGATAATGATGATGATGATATTATAATACTACCAATAATAATAATAGTAATCATAATGACAATATCAATATCATTATCATTATTATTGTTGTTGTTTTACAAGGAATATGGCCAACTTATTTGTATTTTGTGAGGGAGTGAAGAGTTAATGGTTTGCGGTTTCGAGTGGGGTTAGGGATGGGTGGGGATGAGGAGAAGGGTGGGAGGGACGGGTTCCAACATGCAAGTTATGCGGTTATGCAGTGGTGTCTGACTAAATCTATTCATCAGTTGAACAACCATAACACCATACTAACACACCCATCCATACACAAAAAGAGGGAGAGGGAGAGAGGGAGAGGGAGAGAGGAAGAGGGAAAGTGGAAGCTTGAGGGAGTGTAGAGTTTGAGGCTCCGGGAGGGATTGGGGATGGGGGTTGGGATCGGGGGTGGGGTGGTGATGGACAATGAGGATGAGGAAGGTGGATTAGGACATGAAGGAGGGGTTTCTACTCGAAAGTTTTTAGACCACACGTGACTATCGCCGCATCTATTCGTGTGAAAAAACTAATGCTTTTAAAAATCACGGTAATTCAAGTTATCTCTGTCATCCGTTGTTCATTTTTCACGACTGAGGTGTCAAACAAACGGGCAAAACATGAAATTTCTAGAAATGTGATTATCTCTTTGAAATTCAAACATAGTTGGCCAAAGAATGTTTGGTAGCCGTCCTTCACATTGTCTTTATCATATTAGTAGCATCGCATGAAAGAAGACGGTCTAAGCTTTATAATATGTGTCACTTATTAATAACAGCTGTGATTAAGATATGATTAAACATCGATCAATCTCGGTTTCGTTTATTCTGGGACGCACTATATAAGTAACACCATTCCTTTGCTCCCATACCCTTATGTTCACTTACCTATTCATATGTTCATTTTAGGATGGTCATCCTCTTTACCATGCCTAACTCTCTTATTGGTTGATTTACTAAATACAAAGTCTAGCATATATTCAGTTTTTATTTTTTCCCCTTTTGATTATGGGAATATTTTATGTAAAATGAGTAAGATGATCATTAAACCGCCGAGCCTCTGTAGTAAGAAATCCAGAGCAGTCTATGCAAGGCCTTTGAAGCATAAAGACCTGTCTGCTTTATGTTCCCTGTCTTCTACCCACGCCCATAAGGTCACCCTACATCATCATCATCGTCATCATCATCATCATCATCATAACTATTTTTGCGACTATTATTAGTATGATTGTGATTGCTATTATTATTATCATTATCATTATCATCATCATCAATCATCATCTTTTTTTATCTATTTGTATCATTGGCATTTAAAATATCAATATTATCATCATCACCATCATCATCATCATCATCATCATCAGAGTTGTAGTACATGTACATCCAGTATTTGCACTCTTTCATATCCCAAACCAATTTACCAATATCAATTAATTTTATGATCTTGGTGGCCAGGGTACGACATACACCTTCAACTCGAAGCTCTACAAATATCTCCGGAATTTCCCTCTGCTGAACGTCAACATCCCTAACTGTGGACTTGGGATGGTTGATGAATGCACAGATGGCAGTCGGGTGTCTCACAATACTCTTGCTGTATTTCGTAAAATACGTGGACAGCAGATAACCGTCTACGCATCTTCAGAACAGAACATCACAGTTTACATCGGGACGAGTAAGTTGGTGATACGTCTTCATCTCCTCACTTTTACTTCAATTCCAGTTCTCAATCAACTTTAAACAAACACACACACACACACACACACACGCACACACCCATATGAAATCTATATTCACACAGGTGACATGAGGTTCATCTGATCTTCATTGTGCTGCTCCGAGTTTCACGCTACCTGTAGGTGGTGCAGGGGGCATTATGCTTTCGGTTTGTCCATCCGTCCGTCCTGGTTTTTCCTGAACGCGATAAATCAGTAT
>CM057156.1:19162464-19214993 GCA_029962745.1 Echinometra lucunter
ATATATACAGTCAACTCTGCCTAAGTCGAATTTCTTGGGACTGAAGAAAATGCTTCGACTTAGAGAAAATTCGACTCATGAGGGGTCAAAAACAATAGAAAATAAAGGAATGGGACCAAGTACACACCTTCGACTTAAGCGATTATTCGACTTATGCGACTTCGACCTATGCAGAGTTGACTGTATATCAATCAACAAATTGTAATTTCAAAAGCTGGCAAGTAAAATGAATTTAAGAAATTGTTTCCTTCTCTGATCTGGAGACTCCAGTCAATTTTTTTTTAATTCAACACACATTAGATATGCTTTTATAATAAGAAAAACAAAATAAAACAAAACAAAATAAATAAATCTTATCACAGTCTTGTAAAAGCATGTTATTGTGTATTCTCGGATAAATGAATAACATCACATTGACCGTTCTGAGTTTTATGGTAGATGGAAATAGTACTTATGACTCACAATAATTACACATCAGCATAAAACTTCACAAACCATACAAATGTTACAAATATATATATCAATCAACAAATTGTAATTTCAAAAGCTGGCAAGTAAAATGAATTTATGAAATTGTTTCCTTCTCTGATCTGGAAGACTCCAGTCAATTTTTTTGTAAATTCAACACACATTAGATATGCTTTATGATAAGAAAAACAAAAAACAAAACAAACTAAACAAATAATTCTAATTTCAGAAGCTGGCAAGCAATATGAATTTATGAAATTGTTTGCTTCTCTCATCTGGAAGGTGTTTGAAATCTAGATATAAAGAGTGGTATTTTGATATTCAATATATTTTTGTTTGTTTTTATCTCAGTACATGTATATGAATTATGACTGACCAGAGGATTCCCCAAATGCATCATATTAATCCTCATCCAAATAAATATCCATTTGATGTCTCCTTTGTAAAACCAAATATCATGCTTTGCTTTCTTCATCTGGAAAGTGTTCAAATTTCGAAAAATTTGTACATGTAGCTGATGAATGTGATAGAAGATGGGTAATATCACCATATCAGTGCAGAAAGACCCTTTTGTGGATATGAGAGTTCTCTCTAAAATGGAAGTGAAACACTTCATTATTTCTTCAAAAGCTATCCAGAAGGAACTCCAAAACAAAAGTGTCACAACTGCTCATGCATACACATGTACCAGAGTGTATACCTTTAAAGTGGATGATCATTGATTTTAAAAACTGACTTTATTTTCATTATTGCATAGGTGAAGCTTAGATTTGACAAGGTTATCAAAATTAAATGCTTGAAAACATTCGAAGTAATGATTATTATCAAAATTGACAATAATCATTATTTTGAATGTGTTCAAGCATTTGGTTTATATGTTAGCATTTTGTAATTTTACAGAACGCTGAAATACAGCCCCGACATAGCACCTGAAGAGCTCTCCGAAGGCTGCTGAAATGTGTGGCGTCACAGGTTGTTGAACATTATTTGCGCAAGCAGATGATGTCCCATAACATCTGACACATTTTCAGTGCCTGTTTTGTTTGTCTTCTCTTCAGTTATTTCTCCAACTTCACTAGCATCTAGGTGTTTATTTGAAAGTACACTCAGCGAAAAAAATGTAAACACTTTTTTCAGGTTTAGATTTAACACACTAAAGAATCATTTTCGATATATTGTTTCCATGTTTACATGATAATAACTTTTCTGCAGTTATACTACTCTGAATGCTCATTTCCAATATAGCGAAGTGAGCGAGAATTCTTTTTTTTTTCGGAAGGCCACAGTATTCACACTTTCTTACAGTGACTTGATGATGAAAACAATTGCAAAATCATTTATAGCTCTTCCATATTATCATAATTTCCATCCATTAATCCTGTTGCTTTCCTTACATTGACCAAGCTTTAATTTGTAAGTGCCTTGCGACCAATCATCAGTGATCATAATTTATTACAGAAAACATTTCAAATTGAATGGAGTTTTAACACAATCTCATCATGAATAGGAGAATACAGTAAGTCCCCAAAACTTCAACCGGCCTTTAGTGATTATGGAGAAATCATTTTGCAATATGAAAATTCACTGTGTACATGGAACTATAATTATTTCTCTACCAGGTAATGATGACCTTGTCCGATCACAAAGAAATGGGAGTATTTGTAACGGACGTCGTCAGTCCCTCCCATCTACATGTAAGTTTGAACAAAAGGGAGACTCGAAGCACTATGAACAGATCACACTCCCTTTGAATGATTTGCAAAGAACATCACTGTTTTGTTTTTATTTGTGTTATGACACTTGTTTATTTATCATCATAGGTATCATCATTTTCAATTTTGTTATTGTTGTTGTTACTGTTATTACTGCAAATAAGGGAATATTTGTGGGTATGCTTTTCCAATATGAAGTAAATTATGAATGTAAAAAGATAAGCAGTTTTCAGTGTTTTAAAGATGTTAGTCATTTGTAACTGAAAAACAAGACAACAAGACAAAACAAGATAACACGACTTTTAATGAAAACTATGTGTTGATATTTCAGGGGAGTTATTATTGACAAGACCTGAAACATCCTCTGTTAAATAGTATGCATAAAATTTGAATACATGAGTGAACCTGTCTCTTGTGGTGAACTGGTGAACAAAATATTTTCATTATTGGGATACCAAGCACACCCAATTGACAAAAGGTGGAATAAAGTGACTGACGTGCTTTACCGAACCCCATAATCCTGTGTGATTAGAACACAAGAATACTAATTGACTGCAACAAAAATAATTATAACTTTGATGATATACCATTGCTATAACAATCATCACAAAAAAATAAATAAATAAATAAAGCAGTAATTTCCTTTGTCCATTGTGCTTGGATGGGATGGGAGTGACTTACATGACATCAGAATAGAAAAATCCCTATTTCTTTGTGATTACTGGACCGAATGAGACCGGCTCTTCACTGACTGGAAATTTATAGTTTTAGTTTCATAATCTACTTTGAAGTTTCATATCGTTAAAGGATTTCTTCCATAATCGATACCTAAAGGCCGGTTGTAATTTTTATGCCTCCGCCCACCGTAGGTGGTTGCCGGAGGCATTATGTTTTCGGGTCGTCCGTCCGTCCGTCCGTCCGTCCGTCCGGCCGTACGGCTGTCCGTCCGTCCGTCCGTCCGTCCCGTTTTCGTTCTCGCGATAACTTAAGAACCATATGACGGATCAACTTCAAACTTGGCTCGTGTATGCATATGGGAGGGACAATGATCTGATTAGATTTTGGAGTCTCAAGGTCAAAGGTCAAGGTCATAGAGCTAATAATACACATAAAAATGGCTCGTTCTCGCGATAACTTAAGAACCATTCGACAGATTGGCTTCAAACTTGGCTCATGTATGCACATGGAAGGGACAATGATCTGAATAGATTTTGGGGTCACAAGGTCAAAGGTCAAAGGTCATAGAGGTCATTATGTACATAGAAATGGTTCGTTTTCAGCATAACTCAACAACCATTTGACCGATCAACCTCAAACTTGGCACAGGTATGCATATGGAAAGGGCAATACTCTCATTAGCTTTGGGGGTCACAAGGTCAAAGGTCAAGGTCAAAGATGTCATTGTATAAATGAAAATAAAGCAACATGAAGTGCCATTTATTTCTGATCTGGTAATGGCGGAGGCATAAAGTTCAACCACGCGTGGTCGAAGATTCATCTAGTTCTTTTTTGGGGACATACTGTAGATGAGACTTTGTAAGAATTTATAATACATTTACGAAACTCTCCTTTCTCTATTAGTGTAATATAATGTTAAATTTATAGTATACATTGTATTTTTATTTGCAAATTCATTATGCCTCACTTCAATTCAGTTTATGATTTGAAATAGGTAAAATATACAGATGAATTGTCTTCTCAAATCAGTGATATTTATTAGCTTTATCTGAGTATGATATCGCAAAATATAAGAAATATACTCCCAAATGCACACATACCAAAAAGGTAACCAAACGGACTTTTCTGCATGTTTCAGTCGATTAATTAATCATTCAGTCTTTTTCTCACAGATAGTCTAATTTTTTTAACACAATTATTTTTGCGCTATAAATTTGATTTCAGAATTCTGTCCCTCCCCCTCTCTCCCTCTCGCTCTTCTCTTCTCTTCTCTGTTTCTCCCTCTATCATTTTGTGAAAGCTTGATTGCATATAAAGATGATAAATCTTGGGACGTTGTGTTCTTTGAGACCTATTGCAGGAGATTGAATCACTCCCTCAATTATGGTCTGTTGTATCCACAACAATCCGAGGCAGCAGAACAGGTAGAGGAGAGGTTAGTCTGTAGAGATATAATAACCAAGTGGAGTCATGAATAGTATTTAATACATGTATTAAAGAATTAAATTCGTCTGGGGTTTTTTAATTTGCATATAAATATATATAAAAAAAAAAAAACCTGCCAGTTACACTAATTTCATGGCAATTATCGTCTCTGGTTTTTGTGTCACTGCACCCTAGTTTAATGTATTGTAATCCCCGGTATGAATGGTGGCACTTGGGAAAACAATGTACTGTCTTTCCTTATCACTTTTCTAATATACTTAAAAAAAGATGTGAGCCAAGATGTGCTCAATCAGCTAAGGCTTAGATGGGAAGGGAAAATAAATATGCTAGTTAATATACTCACTTGGGTCTTTAGCCATTGACTTAGATCGAATCGGAATCCTGCCATTCTTTCATCATGCTCCTTGACAGTATTCGGGTCTTCATTTGAAATGTCTGCGTGGCATAAAATGAACAGTAAGTCAATACAGAAAAGAACATAATAATGAAGTCATCGAATCTGATTTGAATATGAAGCGCATAGAATGAAGAAAAAGATTCAGGACGCTTCATCTTTCATCAGCGTATTTTCTTGACTATAAGTAGCCTGCATGGAAACAGCTACAGTTTGCATCATTTACAAGTCCATAAAGCAGGTGATAAAAGACAATTCTTACACAAAGGTAGAGAGGGAAGTTTTACATTAAAGAGAGACCATAATGATCCCCATTTAACAGTACGCACAAAGTTACTGGAATGAAGATTCCCTGATAAAAAGTCCCCAGAAGAAGAGGACACGGGACAAAGAGATTATGAACTTCAAACAAACACTGTTATACCTTATTTCTGCGACGAAAAGTCTACAGATATAGGCCCATATCTTAAATATAAGTCATAAAATTTTAGGGTCACTCATATTGTCAAGCAAAAGCCATGCACTGGTACGGTCCACTTTGAAATCTTTCTTCTCCTTAAAGGCCCCGTCACATATTAGCGGATCTAGCCAACGTATGCCCAACGTATTCGCAAATTTTGATATACGTTCTCGTAAGTTGCCATTCGTTCGTGACACGTTTGACGTACGTGGTATTCGTTAGCTGTTCCTAGGTGTTCGCTATGGTGGCCCTGAAGTACGCCCGACAACAGGTCATGTGCGACGTGAATTTCGCATCCCAGGTACTGAACTCATCTCAAGTCGTGACATTCAGGACCCGTGGCGCAAACTTTGCATCCCAGTCCTGAATTTCGCACTGCGGGTCGTGAATTTCACGACTTGGGATGCAAAGTTTGCGCCACGGGTCATGAATTTCGCATCGCGGGTCGTGAATTTCACGACTTGGGATGCAAAGTTCAGGACCTGGGATGCGAAATTCACGTCGCACATGACCTGTTGTCGAGCGTACTTCAGGGCGACCATAGGTCGCAGTAATCGCAGAGATACGCTCGAGCCGACTTTCTATTTTGGACATGTTCAAAAATTTAGAACCAGATTTTGGCCAAAAATTTGAGCGTTTTTGAGCGTATCTGGACTTTTCAAAAAAAAAATAGACGTTCGCTAGGCATACGCTAGCTCTATTCGCTAATAAATGCCTAAACGTATTAGAAAATTTGGACATGCGTTCGTGTTCGTTGCCATTCGTTCGTGACACGTTTGACGTACATGGTATTCATTAGCTGTTCGTAGGTGTTCGCAGAGATACGCTGGAGCCGATTTTCTATTTTGGACATGTTCAGAAATTTAGAACCCTATTGTGGCCAAGAATTTGAGCGTATTTGAGCGTATCTGGACTTTTCAAAAAAATAGCTGTTCACTAGGCATTCGTTAGCTCTATTTGCTAATATGTGACGGGGCCTTTAGCGAATAGAGCTAGCGTATGCCTAGCGAACGTCTATGTTTTTGGAAAAGTCCAGTTACGCTCAAATACGCTCATATTTTTGGCCAAAATCTGGTTCTAAATTTTTGAACATGTCCAAAATAGAAAATCGGCTCCAGCGTATCTCTGGGATTACTGCGAACACCTACGAACAGCTAACGAATACCACGTACGTCAAACGTGTCACGAACGAAAGGCAACTTAGGAGAACGTATATCAAAATTTGCGAATACGTTGGGCATACGTTGGCTAGATCCGCTAATATGTGACGGGGCCTTTAGGAAGAGGGTACAGTAACTCGGTCTCAAGGGTCAAGGTGCTGAAGTGTGAGACACTGGGGACTTCTGCAAAGTGACTTATTGCCCCTGCCTTCCCCCGCCTTTCTCCTATTGAGACTGAATTTTCCTCTCTTTTTTGCCACTTCCCTTTGGTCAATTTTGCCATGTACTTACCAGAGCAATCGATGTCAAAATCCACAGTGACTTTGAAATCATCCTCATTTACTGGGCAGTGGTCTCCATTAACAACTGTGATCGTTCCTCTTACTGTACAGTTGCATTTGTCTGTACAATTCATCTCGTTCGCAATGTGGGTCGATGTTATCTGACAGTCGACTCTTAATATCTCCTTACAATTGGTTGAGGAATCAAACCTCTTCCAGCTGCAGATGCTGTCACTGAAGAGCTCCGAGAAACGAGGCACCATACCAGTACCAATGGGTGCATCAAACAGAGTGAAGAATCTGGTGACTCCGTCAGTAATCTTCATTGTATGGTTGGCCAAAGTCAAGTCTCTCCGCTCAACAGCGAGACCTAGTAAAAGCAGGGCAAATAAGAAAACAGATTAATTCAGAAACTTTCTACATTGTTTTGTTTTGTTTTTCTTTTGTTCGGCTGTTTTTCTCTGTAGGTTTTTGAGTGTTGTAAACGAATCCATCGGTGGATTGCATGGGTCCTAACTGCAGAGCATTTAACTCACTTCCAGATCAAATATCTTTGACTTTCCCTGTAGTATGACACCTTTACTTCGCACTTTCGAATGTTCTAACCATATTTAACGTGAACTTTTTTTTGCCAGAATTAATCATACGTTTTTGCTTCTTTTAGGAATTTTCAATATATATTTTCATAAGGTTGATATTGTCATCGTTTAAAACTCTTACCATTTAAATTTGTGCAGCGAGAAGGTGGAGTTGGACATGGAAATACAGGTTGGAATCTGAATACGCGGTTGTCAGTATTTCCATAAATGAAACCATTGTAAGTTCGCAGGGTGCTAATACCATATGGCCATTTTAAATCCATCTGTCATTCAAAATTAGGGAAAAAGCAGGAAAAGAAATGAATATGGCTGGTGATTTAGAAAGAAAGAAATGAAAGAAAGAATACATCACGTTAAGAATTTACATTAAACTGGTACATAACAAGATTTATTAACATTAAACAGAAAAAATAACCTTAGAGTGATTTCAGTACATAATTCATATAAATTCATGTCAAATTTGTGTGACATTAAAAAAAACCAAAATCGGTCACAAATGTATATTAAAACGTTGAAGCCCATTTTATAAAGGAATTTCTTCTAAAGGCAACTCGTGTTTTAAAATGTGTCATACCGATATACTGTATGTTTTTTCCATGGAAATAATTCTGCATGTGCATTTTATATATTGCATATTGTGCATGAATAATAATTGAATTAACATCCTTGAAATTCAAGCAATTGGAATCTACACCTAGAAGCAAGAATTTTCCATTATTGTCAACGATTTTTTAAAGTTAAGAGGAATAAATACTTCAGTGCGTTTTTAGAAAGGTATTAAAGGTACATTTTAAAAGATATGAACAAAGGATTCTATATTTTATTACATAAATCTGTATCTGAAGGAAAGTATACTATGAACTGCTTTACTTAATATTTTCTATTACTTTGAATTTCGTATTTTCCAGTTGAAATCAATGGGAAGGTTAAATTGTTCTTCCCAATTTTCTAATACACTTGGCTTATTTCTTTTTACTTTACTTAATAAACTATAGCATTTTTTTTTTTTGCCTTCATTACTTACAATCTAATAGCGTCACCTATTTTGATTTCATAAAAGTCAATCCTGCATTCTAACACATGTTTCGTCATCATGTAAATTGACTTGTGCGTGAATTTGTGTCATCCACGTTTCTGGGATCGCCTTCTTCAGCTTTGAATACACTAAGTAAACTATCAATAAGTTTGAGCCAAGTACATTGCAAATATGATCTCCAGATTTAAAGTGTCCATTTTGTACAATATCATCCATACTTAAGATTCCTTTAGTAGCACACTCTTTAAAGTATAACATTTTACTGTCTATTGCTATATTCGCATTGTACCATAATACTTCGTTTTGAACATATCTGACACATAAATTTTACTCCAGGGTAAAAGGCATTTCACATGAAATTCACTTATTTTGTCTTTTAAGCATAACATAAACATATCCTTGCGAGAATAGTTTATTTTTGATATAGAAAGCGGACATACTTTTTTTTTAAAATTCAATATTTATTCATGAATTTCCACAGTGTGTCATTATTATTTTCAAGGAACCTTGTAAAGCATCTAATGAATCCTATTGTCTTTATTCTTTTTGTATTACTTTGTCTTGACATTATTTTTTGTAACAAATGCAATAGCAGGAACAGCTGCTTTCCTGCTAGCTAGTATTTTAAACGGCTTTGGATAAAAGCATGACTTTCACAAGTTCAATTCAATTACCATTCATTTGAACACATGTATATGGAAAAAATCCCATTTCATAATGACCTGCGACCATCAATTGTCTTGTGACGTTTAAACTCCTTATGAGATCTTACCAAATTTGGTACCAAAAGAATCTTGAAAGTGTATTGTGATATTCGCTGCAGTTTACGCTCAGGTTGCAAAATTACTGCAGGGAGGGGGAGGTACCCCCCACCCCACCCCATCCCACCTGCACTTATTAATCGCTTTTCTTGTCTCGGCGAATGGTCTTTATGACAAGTTTCACTGTAGTTATAGCAACTTGAATTCAGCATACTTACATGTTGTTCTGTCGTTCCATCGTCGTACAAATAGTTATCCTCGAAAATGAACGCGCTTGTTTCATTGATGTTCGCCCCGATTATCTCTCGATTATCTTTGTAAAAACACATCAAAGGCAGAAAGAAATAATAATATTAATATTTCTTTATATTGATATTAATCTGATATTGATATTAATGTAAATGTGAAGGCGACCATTGTTCGGCAAGAAAAGCTGACGAAAAACCCTGCGAAAAACCATAAAATCTCCAAACATATTAAATGTGAACAGCAGCTGACCTTTCATTCCAGTTTACAGACAAAGAGCAAGATGAATGCGATTGCGTCTCCTAGATGCCTCGAATTATCCACTTGAGTTAATCTTTTTATGGTTCAAACTGCCCTTAAATTATGGTGATAACCACAAAAAAAAAATATATATATACTTAAATGAACTTTGACCTTACACCCCAAAAGTTTGATCACTTTGTTCAATCATAATTGATGTGTGCGAGATAGTTGTAATATATAACAAAACTAAAAAGAATCTTTGATTTTGTGCATATGGCCCTCTACAACTTTGACATTTGACCTTAGGCTGCTAAACCTAAACTCTATCAATTTGTCGCACTACGGTGATGCATGCGAGCACGCAAGTTCGAAGTTCTTACCTCAAACTATTTTTGAGCTGTCTTGTTAGTAAGGCTAGAATCAGAAATTTTAGTAATGGACCCCTATGACCTTTGACTTACATGTATATACCCCAGAATCAAATCTGATCGTCTCCTATAGTGTTTCATGCTAACACCAAGTCTGCAGTTCATACCTCAAATAGGCTAACAACTGAAATGTCAGGATTTAGCCCCTGTGACCTTTGACCTTTGTCCCCAAATCTAAGCAGATCATCTTCCTCTGTTCATACATACTAGCACCAAGTTTGAAGTTCATACCTCAAATAGTTCTGGAGATATCGATCGCTTTTAATAGCGACTTACGAATCAAATTTTCGGAACTGACCTCTGTGACGTTTGACCTAAGTCCCCCAAATCTAGTCAGCTCGTTTTCCTGTGCTGATGTATACTAGCTCAAGTTTGGAGTTCATCCGTAAAATGGTTCTTGATTTATCGCGTTGAGGAAGAAGCGGGACGGACGGACGGACAATCCGAAAGCTAATGCCTCCTGCACCACCTTCAGTAGGGGGCAGCAGCATGAGACAAGTTCTTGATTCCATATCGCACCTCCTGTAGGTAGCGTGGAAGTCGGAGTAGCGCAATAAAAGATCAAAATGCTGAACCTCATGTCACTATGTATATATATATATATATATATATATATATATATATGGGTGTGTGGTGGATGTGTTTAAAGTTGATTGAGAACTGGAATTGAAGTAAAAGTGAGTAGATGAAGACGTATCCATCAACTTACTCGTCCCGATGTAAACTGTGATGACCTGTTCTGAAGATGCGTAGACGGTTATCTGCTGTCCACGTATTTTACGAAATACAGCGAGAGCATTGTGAGACACCCGATTGCCATCTGTGCATTCATTAACCATCCCAAGTCCACAGTTAGGGATGTTGACGTTCAGCAGAGGGAAATTCCGGAGGTATGTGTAGAGGTTCGAGTTGAATGTGTATCCGTCACCCTGGCCATAAAGATCGTAAAAATAACTGATATTGGTAAATCGGTTTGGGATATGAAAGAGTGCAAATACTGGATGTACATGTACATGTATAATCATAACTATGATGATGATGAAGGTAATACTGATATTTGAAATTATAATAATAGGAAATATTTATAATACATAATCATAATAATAATAATCATAATGATGATTATTGATAATGATGATATTGTAGGGTGGCCATAATTATGGGCGTGGGTAGAAGGCAAGCGAGGAACATAAAGTAGACATAAAGTAGTGGAGAAGATCGTAGAAGAGGAAATAGACTTCGAAAATGTGTGTAGAAACAAAGTGCATGAAAAGGCGAAGTCGGTTTATCGTAATAGTCGTCACCCCATTCTAAGGTCAGGAAATAGACTTAGATCACTAAAGTGCAGAATAGTTTCTTAACTCATTCGTGCCTAGCTCAATCAGGCTGTTGAACGAGGAGGGCGTGTTCTAGGTGTGTTTTTTTTTTTTTTTTTGTCCAGTCAGATACGTAAATAAATTATACGTACAGTGCCCCCAAAAATTATTTGTACACTTTGAAAAAATGAATTAAAACAAAACGGTGTGGGATCAGAATTTTAATTACCATTTATATCAAATAGTAGGTAATGTCACTGTCACCTGAACACTAAATCTCTACAGTTCGGTCAGTCTTAGAGGTTCTGGGCCGCCATTTTCAATTTTCAGTGCCCAAAAAATATTTGTACACATTAGGAAATGGTTTTTCATAATTTTTCAAAGGAGTAATTAAGTATTTTTGTTGGGCCTCCTTTGGCTTTGATGACAACTGGCAACCTCTTTGGCATACTGTCCACTAGTTTAGCACACGTTTCCTGCCCAATAGCATTCCACGTCCGCTGAAGCGTGTCATTTAGCTGCTGCTTGTTGGAGGTTGGGTCATGAAGATGCTGTCGCTCCAGTTCATCCGACATGTGCTCAATAGGATTTAAATCTGGGCTCTGAGGTGGCCATTCTAGCACCCGAACATGTTTCTGCTCCAAGAATGCCTTAGCACGCTTTGCTGTGTGCTTAGGATCGTTGTCATGTTGAAACTTAAATCGACAACAAGTCAGCCGTGAAGCAGATGGGAGCATCTTAGAGGCGAGAATGGTCTCATAGACTTCAGCGTTCATGATGCCTTTGATGAAATGAAGCTCTCCAACTCCACTGGCTGCCATACTACCCCAAATCAAGACACTTCCTCCACCGTGCTTCACTGGTGGCTTCAAGCAGGACTGACTGAAAGCTTCATGCTTGGAACACCACACTCAGGGCCCGTCCATCACATCCAAACATATTAGACTTGGTTTCATCTGACCATAGAATAGAGTTCCAGAACTCTGCAGGCTTGTTTACATGTTCTTTGGCAAAAGCAAGACGCTTCCTTTTGTTTCTGTCACTTATATATGGCTTCTTCCTGGCAATTCTTCCACTCAGTCCAGTATCATTTAGCCTATTACAGAAACTTTGAGGGCACAGACCCATTCCAGTAGCCTCTTGGACCTTGGATGCAATTTTCTTGGCTGATAATTTGCGATTTTTCATTGCTAGCTGTCTTATATATCTGTCTGTCCTGACTGATGTCTTCATCTTCCTTCCACGTCAGGGTGCATTGACGATAGCGGCAGTCTTTCTGTACTTCTGGATGATATACTGGACAGTTGTGTGCACCAGGTCCAGTCTGGAAGCAACTTTATGCACAGAAAGTCCCTGTTTATAGAAGGATATCACCTTCTCTCTCAGTGCTGTGGATATTTCATGAGTTTTCACCATGTTGCAAGTCTGAATCCTGGTACAACTTCTTCAAGCCAGTGAAGACAGCAGAATGCCATATGGTAGGCCAAGCCTAGCTCAGCATGCTCACCGATCTTATTGATTATGTAGTACCTAACTCTATTTATGGTTGTATCCAGCAATGAATTTCATGGCATTAACATTGGGAACTTTGTACAATGAATACCTACAAAATTATTCAAATTAGGCCTATTGTTAGGCAGTCGAAACAGGTATCTTCACTAGCCAGAACAAGTGTACAAATATTTTTTGGGCACTGAAAAGTACGAATGGCAGCCTGAAAACTTAAGGACTAACAGAACTGCAGAGGTTTGAGGTTCATTGTGTAGAGGCATGACCTACCCTATAATATCAATGGGAATTCAAATTATTCCCCCATGTTATTTTCTTTTATTTAATTTTTTCAAAGTGTACAAATAATTTTTGGGGACACTGTAAGTAACAATGATAACATTATAATGATAAAAATAATAATACACAATAACCTACGTCCCGACGAGAGTCTGGGTCGTCCCCTGTCATCCTCGTAATGCTGTTCCACAAAAAATTTGAGTTCAAATCAATGTCATTTGCTGAAGGCCCCCTTCGGAGAGCGTTGTTGAACACTTCCTCTATCTCTGCCAAGCTGTACCGGCAGACAGCTGTATCATAGGTCTCCAGTGAGCTGTATAATTTAAACAATAACTGAACAATCAATCAAATCGAGGATAACGATCGATATAAATTCCGATATAGGCCTACTGCTAATCTAAAATTCACCTGGATGTAGCCAAGCGGCCAGGGGCGTCGCCAGACTTTTTTCAATGGGGGGGGGGGGGGGTGGGGGTGTAGAAACCAGATTGCCGACAAACAATGCCACCGATTACCGACGACCAACGTCGATAATTCAACCGTATAAAGCCCACGAGGCATGTTTCATATATTATTGTGTGCCTTATTTTGTTCACCTCACTTGCTGAATGTATTTGCTTTCCGAAAAAATCCTGTATCTAAATATAATACGAACGAGCATAGCGAGCGAGGAAAAATATACCCTCTCTTTCGTAGAAGCGACAGTTCTTCATCAAACTACATGATGGGCTTAAAGATATCTAAATTATATATTTGGTCACCTCTCCCGCCTGATTCATTCACTTTCAAAGACCATCCTAAATCTTAATATTACACGAGCGAGCACAGCGAGCGAGGAAAAAAATTCTTTTTCATGTTAGGAAATATAATTCTTCATCCCAATATACGATGGAATTAACTATGAGATATCTAACTTATACATGTACATTTGGTCACCTCGCTTGCCGACTTTGTTTGCTTTTCCAAATAATTTTGTATGTAGGACCTAAATTAATACGAGCGAGCGCAGCGAGCGAGGAAAATATCTATATAGCATTTTTTATGGTAGAAGTGATTCTTCATCCAAATACACGATGGTATTAAATTAACTATGAGATATCAAACTTATACATTTACATTTGGTCACCTCGCTTGCCGAATTCGTTTGCTTTCCCAAATCCATCTTGTATCTGAATATTATACGAGCGAGCGTAGCGAGCGAGGAAAAATACATACTCTTTTTTATGGTAGGTGATAATTCTTCATGAAATTACATGATGGGCCTCGCTTGCCGAATTCGTTTGCTTTCCAAAATCCATCTTGTATCTGAATATTATACGAGCAAAGGTAGCGAGCGAGGAAAAATTGTATTACCCTTTTTTATGGTAGATGTGATAATTCTTCATCAAAATACATGATGGGCCTAAAGATATCTAAATTATATATTTGTTCATCTCATATACCGAATGTGTTTGCTTTCCGAAAAAATCCTGTATCTAAATATAATACGAGCGAGCGCTGCGAGCGAGGAAAAATATACACTCTATTTCGTGGTTCCAGTGTTATTTGGTCGTCAAAATGCACAAGCAAATAAGCCGAATATGACTCTATTTGGGCACCTTACTCTTCTTTTTTTCCCCCTCCTTCCTCTTCCCTCTCCTTTCTCTCTCTCTCTCTCTTTGCCGACAGCGATCGCGAATTTGACGACAGAATTTTTAATGTGGGGGGGGGGGATGTCACACCCCACACCACCACCACCCCCCAGCGACGCCCCTGCAATCGGCGTGAAGTTTATCAAGGCAGTTTCTCAAAGAACCTACATACTGCCATTCATTTCTTAATATCAAAGGGCGTACTTAAAAAGAAATCATGGATTTGAAAGTCAAGGTTAGGAATTCTCCATTGTCATCAAAGATATCTGCCGTCTTGTATATTTACATGTTAAGCTTGGGTATCGTGTTCAGTACAGACTATACTTAAATCTAAGAGGAGGGGAAAAGACGGCGCATATAAATAAACGAGGATAATTGAAAATCCTTTGCTGAAATGAGTGCGTATCATTCTTTTATAGGCTCACTCTTCTACATTTTCCAAATGGCGGACTTGGCTCTCATGATATCAACATTTTTTTTCAAACATAAATTAACACTTTCATGGAGTGTTCATTTCTGTATAATCATCAAAATTGCCATGAAATTCTAGAATATTGCTGGGTTTTCTATCTTTGATTCTTGCTGGATTTTTTGAAGAATGGAGGGGGGGGGGGGGGGGTTCGAAGGAGTACAGGCGCCCGTATCCCCATGTAATTTCGAATGCCTTCACTATGCCTTAATGAGAATACTGTTTTCGATCTTGCTCCTTTGACGATTTTGGTACCATGATATATATATATATATATATATATATATATATATATATATATATGGGTGTATATATATATATATATATATATATATTCCCACGTGTTGGATGATTAATAATGTAGACAGTAATAACTTCAAAAAGAGTCGAAGGTACGCCATGTGTAAATCCAACATTAGCTTTTATTGTTCAGAATTTTCGGCCCGCCTCGGGCCTTCCTCAGTGTATATACGACTCTTTTTGAAGTTATTACTGTCTACATTATATATATATATATATATATATATATATATATATACATTTATATATATATATATATTGTGTGTGTGTATGTATGTATGTATTACTTAAAGTTTTCCCTTTCTTTGCATTCTTGTGAGCAGTAAATGAATAAATGAAATCTTATAAAGTTATCGTTTACTTCAAATTCCGAGGGGAAAGTCTTACATTCGTTTCGTGAAGACTCCATACAGAAACATGATATTTCCTAAAGCGTCTCTCTCTGCTTCAATGTCCTCTGTAAAGAAAAAACACGTATGTAAACTTTCCTATGTTAGAATATGTAAAACTACAGCATAAAAAGACGGCAGACACAATAAAGCAACTCGATGATAAGATGAAGTATCATCAAAAGGTAACAGTATGACACTTCATTCCTTTACAGAAAGGGCCTGAAACCACGGGCAGAAATCTCTTTTATATATATATATATATATATATAGGTTTTCCTGTTCATTTTCATTTGAATATAAATTCTGAGCGAGCGAATTCATTTTCAGTCGTGCAATTTCATTTAAGATCGTTCAAATTCATCAACGGGCATGGCACTTTTATAAACGGTCATTCAAATTCGTTTATAGACGTTCGATTTCGTTACGAGGCAAAAAGATTCATATAAAGTGCATACAAATTCATCAACGGGCACCAGTCTTTCCATGAGGGACAAGTGGGTCTCGGTTTGGAACTTGCGGAAAGGGTCAAAAGGGTCAGTCTTTGTTCTCAGGCATCAATTTACAAGACACCCTAAATCGAATGCACTTATTTAAAAGTTGGCAGCCTATTAATGAATTTGAATGACCGAAGAGTTACAGAAGCCGGGCCCGGGTGAAATTGAATGCTTGGATTCTAAAATAAATGCATTTAACTCAAATTTGAATGACAGAATTTAAGATTGTTTGCACAAAGAGTTAATTCGCACGTGCAAAAAATGAATTTGGACGCCCGTTGGTGAAATTGTTTGCTCGTTATTTAGAATGGAATGAATCATTGTAGAAAATTCGTTGCTCAAAAAAGGAATTCGAAAGAAGCAAAAAGAAATTGATTGCTCATTCCTAAAACCGTTTGCTCCTTTTATGAATCTTGACGACTCGTTTGAAGAATTCGGTGCACAGATCACGAATTTGAAAGAGTAATAATGAAATTGACTTTACATGTACCGCGGCGATCATATCGTTTGTGAATTCGAATGCTCGAAATGTGAAATAGATTGAACAAATTTTAAAGAAATTGAACGGGAAAATCTATAATATCAAATGATCTGTCATAGATCACAGACCACCTAATAAATGATAAAGAAAGAAAATTCTGAGGAAAGAGGTGATCTGGTCATAGATGATAGACCACCTAAGAATAAATGTTTGCAATACAACCATAGCAAAATGTAAGAACAAAACGGCAGTTCCCTTCAAAAACCATTCAAAAAGAGTGTGATTAATTTTGTCCACAGTGCTTCAAGTCTCATTTTTGTTTAAACTTGGATGGGAGGGACTTGTGACATCCACTACAAACTCACTATTTCTTCGTGACTACTGGACCGAATCAGACGGGGTCTGCACTGACTGGTAGAGAAACAGTTCCATATTAAACCACAATGACTTCCCTTATTGCATAATTATTTCTTCGATAATCGGTTTTAATTTTGGAGGGTCATACTGTATTTATATGTTGAAAGTACTTACGGATTTCATCGTATACTACAGGGTTATTCTCCCCGCACGAGCATATCAGTCGTGTTTTGAGAAAAGTGGTGAAGCTACCAGTAAGTGGGTTGGTTTCCCCTCCTTCATCGTCCTTAGATAATGAAAGAAAAAAAAAACTTACATGCTACTATCAAATATTTTGTTTCCATGCGATATATTCAATCATTCTCTATGAATTACTACTGCAAATATAGGTTTTCCCGGTCAATTTCATGATTTTGTCATTCAAGTTCATATCCGAGCATTCAATTTCCCGCATTTCACGCTTGCAGGTCTGAAGCAGCTTTCAAAATCAAATTGGGTCATTCAGATTCACTATCCGAGCAATCAGTTGTTCATTTGGGTCATTCAAATTCAAAGTAGGAGCATGCTTTTTGATAAATGGGCAATCAAATTCATTTCAAGCCGGTGACCGAATCTCCTTGGTCATTCATATTCGTGAAAAGGCAACCAAGTTCCAAATAAGTGCATTTAATTTAAAAGATTCATTGCATTTAGTTAGCTTGGGGTCAGTGTGGGTGTTTTCACTTAGTTTGGAATAAATTGGGCTTCTTTGGCAAGACAATTGCCATAATGTTATCATGCTTAAGTCCACTATTTTAGGTTTATGCCATAAATGCTTCCATTGAAACTGGTAACATGGAAATTATAAACATTTCATATTGCTGTTTATTTAGGCTTCCACATGAGAGATTTTGAGAGCATGTTGTATGTCAGTTGGTTTTTTAATCGACGCATTGTGTGCTTAGTGCTGTGATTTTGTCTTTTTATGGGTGGCGTCATCAAGGAGAGTAAGTTAGAAATTATGTCGTGATGCTGTTAAAGTATTGAAGTATACATGAGCATATAAGGACATGATATCATTGTAAATATACAAAGATAGGAAGAAAACTTCAATGAGAGTCATAGTTATGATAGTGTTGAGTTCAAATTTTCGACGTTTGATTAGATCATCTTCAGAAATTGTAGGTAAACTTGAACATTTTGATGCCTTCTTATTTCAGTGTATACAAAAACAGTTCTTGTTCTGTTTTACCTCAGTTCTTGAAGATGATCTAAATACAAGTCGAAAATTTGAACTCAACACTTTAACTCTCATCGGAGTTTTCTTCCTATTTTTGTATATTCATATCATCCATAATAATTATGGATATCATTGTAAGTGGATACAAATTCAGAACAATATAGAACCCTCAAAAAAAAAAAGAATAAGTATACTAGAAGCCTACGAAAATGGGATTTTTTTTTTCTTGTGTGTGTGTTAGGGGTGAGGGATGTGCGGGTATATTGTGTACATTCTAAAAAGGGATTGATCAAGATAACCAAAGTGTTGGTGAATTTGTGTCTGACCAAAAAATTAGTTAAAATCAACCAAAATTTGGGTACATTAATTTTCAACAAATAATTGGGTAATTATGACCATCATCATATTGGTCAATCTTCACCAAAATTTTAGTCGGACAATATGCACCAACATAATACTTATTTTGACTAATCCTTTATCGGAGTGTGCTCGTTTATCAGAAACAACCAACGCTCGTCCCGCTCTCCCCCTCATAACCCCCTTTTTTATCTTCTCCACTAAATTGAGTGCACGAAGTAGGAAATTGATCGCCTGAAAATGAAATTGAACGCCCCAAACAGCGTCATCGGGACTACGAGTTGAATTTGAATGCGCAAGTAGGAAATACAATGCTGGCATTTGGAAATTGAACGCTCATGCGTGATCTTGATTTACGGAAAGAGAATGAGAGCGCCCATAAATGAAATTGATCGATCGGATTCGGAATTTGAAAGCCCGAATGTCTTCGCGGGGCGTGCGTTGCGTGAAATGGAATGCACGTTCATGAATTGGAATGGAAACAGTATGAAATTGACCGGGAAAACCTATATTATAAGTTATGGAATAGCCAACTTACAGAATTTTACAATAAAAACGTGATAAAGTTTAAAACACGATTATACCTGGTACGCTGTTAAACTGCTAAAAACAACTGACATTATTTCTGATGAACAGTAAGGGAACGATATCCCAAACTGAATATGAAGTTTAACAATAAGTACATTTGACGATATATATATATAATCTTCATCTTGAATAAAAAAACAAAACTTTTTCTCTCCAAAGGGGAGCCGTGATTACGATTTATAGTCAAGATTTTAATGCGAACACAATACGATCATAAGACTTTCGAGAAACCAACTCAAGAGCAATTCAATACCCCATTCTCATGACTGTATATGCCAATACCGAGTGTCCCCCTCCTCCCCCCCCCCCCCCCAAAAAAAAAAAAAAAAAAAACCCCGATACATATACGTTTTCCCGGTCAATTTCATGATTTTGTCATTCAAGTTCATATTCCGAGCATTCAATTTCCCGCATTTCACGCTTGCAGCTCTCTAGCAGCTTTCAAAATCAAATTGGTCATTCAGATTCACTATCCGAGCAATCAATTGTTCATTTGGGTCATTCAAATTCAAAATAGGAGCATGCTTTTTGATAAATGGGCAATCAAATTCATTTCAAGCCGGCGACCGAATCTCCTTGCTCATTCATATTCGTGAAAAGGCAACCAAGTTCCAAATAAGTGTATTCAATTTAACAGATTCATTGCATTTAGTTAGCTTGGGGTCAATGTGGGTGTTTTTCACTTGGTTTGGAATAAATTGGGCTTCTTTGGCAAGACATTTGCCATAATGTTATCATGCTTAAGTCTACTATTTTAGGTTTATGCCATAAATGCTTCCATTGAAACTGGTAACATGGAAATTATAAACATTTCATATTGCTGTTTATTTAGGCTTCCACATGAGAGATTTTGAGAGCATGTTGTATGTCAGTTGGTTTTTTAATCGACGCATTGTGTGCTTAGTGCTGTGATTTTGTCTTTTTATGGGTGGCGTCATCAAGGAGTGTAAGTTAGAAATTATGTCGTGATGCTGTTAAAGTATTGAAGTATACATGAGCATATAAGGACATGATTATCATTGTAAATATACAAAGATAGGAAGAAAACTTCAATGAGAGTCATAGTTATGATAGTGTTGAGTTCAAATTTTCGACGTTTGATTAGATCATCTTCAGAAATTGTAGGTAGAATTGAACCTTTTGATGCCTTCTTATTTCAGTGTATACAAAAACAGTTCTTGCTCTGTTTTACCTCAGTTCCTGAAGATGATCTAAATACAAATCGAAAATTTGAACTCAACACTATAACTCTCATCGCAGTTTTCTTCCTATCTTTGTATATTCATATCGTCCATAATAATTATGGATATCATTGGATACAAATTCAGAACAATATAGAACACTTGAAAAAAGAATAAGCATACTAGAAGCCTAAGAAAATGGGATTTTTTTTTTCTTGTGTGTGCGTGTTAGGGGTGAGGGATGTGCGGGTATATTGTGTACATTCTAAAAAGGGATTGGTCAAGATAACCAATGTGCTGGTGAATTTGTGTCTGACCAAACAATTAGTTAAAATCAACCAAAATTTATGTACATTAATTTTCAACAAATAATTGGGTAATTATGACCATCATCATATTGGTCAATCTTCACCAAAATTTTGGTCGGACAATATGCACCAACATAATACTTATTTTGACTAATCCTTTTTCGGAGTGTGTCGTTTATCAGAAACAACCAACGCTAGTCCCGCTCTCCCCCTGATAACCCCCTTTATATCTTCTCCACTAAATTGATTGCACGAAGTAGGAAATTGATCGCCTGAAAATGAAATTGAACGCCCCAAACAGCGTCATCGGGACTACGAGTTGAATTTGAATGCGCAAGTAGGAAATACAATGCTCGCATTTGGAAATTGAACGCTCATGCGTGATTCTGATTTAAGGAAAGAGAATAAGAGCGCCCATAAATGAAATTGATCGATCGGATTCGGAATTTGAAAGCCCGAATGTCTTCGCGGGGCGTGCGTTGCGTGAAATTGAATGCACGTTCATGAATTGGAATGGAAAAAGTATGAAATTGACCGGGAAAACCTATATTTAAAACGGCTCCCAGATGAAATATTTTAAGGAACTTTGGGGAAATTTCTATGTATACGGATAGCTGAAGGTCTCTTCTATCATAGGACACAAAAAAGTCCCAAAATATTTCATGCTTGGGTAAGCACTGCCCACTTTTGTAAAGGACGTGAACATTAAGTTGCACAGGAATTCACTATCCAGTTTGGCTGAGATGAGAAGTTCTCCAGCCTAGAAATTGCTTATGGTTTGATGATTTTATGATAGATTGCGATGGCTATGGGTTTGTGCGGTGTATGACATGCTGTTATGTAATCAAAAGTTTATGCATCGGAAATCATAATTTGACTGTGGAAGTTTTCAAAGCATTACCCGCTGTTGATCTGTCATAATTGATAATGAATTATTAGTGTTTGGATTGTGTTGAGTATTTGATGATTTACATGGTTTATGTCACCACTATTCAGTAACAGAAATTTGATAATTTCAGAATCAAACACTGATCCAATCATTAAATCAATCAAGCACTGAGTCAGCCAATCAACCAGTCAAACACTGATTCAGTCAATCAATCAATAGATCAATAAAACAGATCCAATCACTCAAACAAACACTGATTCAGTCAATCAGTCAAACAAATTCAATCAATCAAACACCGATTCAGTAAATCAGTCAAACACCGATTCAATCAATCAATCAATCATGAATCAATTAAACAACAACAATAACAACAAAAATCCAACAACCAATCAATCACTGGGTACAAATCACTGAACTCAGTGGTAAAAATCGGTGTTAATGGGCAAACTTTCTTTATGGCAAATGAGTTTTAGAAATGATAGAGTTTTGGGCAAGGAAAGATGGGATGAATGATTTGGAATGGAGCAAAAGGCCTACGGATGGACCTTTGACAATGCAAAACACCTCTCGCAAATGTGACACGTCACACACACACACACACACACAAACACACACACACACACATCCGCACACACACGCGCGCGGGGGCTGTTGAATAAGTTATTTAATCACAAATATATATAAACACAACAAAAAAGTAACTCCCCCTAATTCAAAATAGCATAACTTTTTAACAAAGAAGTTTTTAGGAAAATAATTTGGCAGGAGTGTTTCTACACTTATTAACTAACTTCTGTTTGAAAATGAGATTGATATGTCAAGTCATGCATGAGTGAGCAGATATTAAAGGCAAAAATGTCACTTTTCAAAAGTCACAAGAGTCATTTTGGGGGGTTTGTGAAACAAGATTTTTCTGGCGTTTTTATTTAGTGTTGTTGATGTTTTTCGAGGTTGTGCCATGGTTGAGTGACAAAATTGCGAACGATGAAGCAAGAAATGCTGAAAATTTACTGTTTAAACCCGGAAAAAACGAATACCTGGTATTTTCACATAATGTGCTGACTCATGTTGGCCGATGCCAGTTTTTTCCACAAACTGAATGGATTTTGCAGATTTAGAGGGGTTGAACATCATTTTTCTCAAAAAACTGTGTTCACCCAACTGTGATAAACATGAAAAGTGTCGGGGATAGGCATGACTGGATCAAACAATGGAAGAATTCAAATTCGCCACAGGTTTGTTTCACAGAGCCCCAAATTGACTCTTGTGACTTTTGAAAAGTGACATTTTTGCCTTTAATGTTTGCTTGCTCATGCATGAGTTGACGGAACAATCTCATTTTCACACAGAAGTAAGTCAATAAGTGAAGAAACACTCCTGCCAAATTATTTTGCTCAAAACTTTTTCATTAAAAAATTATGCTATTTTGAATTAGGGGGGAGTTACTTTTTTTGTGTGTTTTTATATATATATATATATATATATGTGAGACAATTTAGAGAATGATAGCGTAGCATGAATCAAAGTTCCCCAGAGTCCTAGCATTTTGGAAATTTTTGCAAAGGTTGAAAAATGTCTCCGCCGGGAATCGAACCCGGGCCTTTGGCTATGAACGCCAATGCCTTAACCACTAGACCACGGAGACGGGCCAGTGGTTTCGGCGACTCCAAATTCGCTTAACCGACAGATTGACAAATCTTCAACCCTCACTAATTAATTCCTTTGTTGGTGGCAGATGAGTTTCGAACAATGACCTGCCGCACACCTCAGCTGGATCCGAGCGAATGCTGGGATACATGTATATGTTGGAATAATTAACATTACCTGATCACAATATATATATATATATATATATATATATATATATATATATATACATACATACATATATATATATGCCTCCCAAAGTTTGGGTACGCCTGTAATCAGAACTAATTTTTTCACATTCACCCACACTTTTTTCATCATCAGATTCATAGTACTACAAAATTTGGTATCAAATTGAAGAGTAGACATTAGCACCCAAGTTGACACCAGATTTAGAATCATGGAGCGTTTCAGGAGGCAGTCATGCGTAAAAAGACAACTATTACCCAAATCATCATCCGCAGCTGAATGATAAAGCCACTAGTTTGGTCAGTTGTATCAGCATATATACCCTTTTGGCATTCCATAAAACCTGATCCTTGTTTAATCAATGAATGTAGTAAAAGATGATTAATTTATAGACAATAAATATTCCTTTCTTCAAACACAAAACAAGTATTTTCATGTAAAAATATCAACATAATGGGATCACGATTCTCTTCTGTTTTCTGTTTCTTTCACTGAAAATCAAATATCATTGCTTATTCTTGTATTTTGTGATACTCTTACAAGGAAAAGACCAACAAAATGAACATAATATGTCATGAGATGCACATTTCTTTATTGTTTCAAGTTAATTAAGCATGTTTCAAATCAAAGAGACTTCTCGTAAACAAGTCCGCCCCTGGCAGCGACTACAGCTTGGCACATCCCTGGCATCTGGCTGGTCAATTTGTGAAGGTAGTCAGTGAAGACATCTTCCCATGCCTTTTGGAGAACCTCCAACAGATGAGGGTTCACTTGTAGGACCTTCATACCTTCCTGTCCAGCTCTTCCCATAACATTCTATGGGGTTAAGATCCAGGGACTAAGATGGCCAATCCATGATTTTCAGGACCCTCGTTGTTTCCTTTTTCGCCAGGTAGTTCTTACACAGCCTTAGGAATGTTTTGGGTCGTAGCCTGCTGGCAAACAAACTTGACCCCAATGAGATTTTTTTCCTGAAGGAATGGCCTTCCGCTCTAGGATGGAGTGGTAGCCATGCTGGGCAAGAATGCCCTCCACTTTATGCAAACTGCCTACGGAATCTGCATGAAACAACCCCAGGCCGTAACACTTCCACCACCGTGTTTTTTGTTGGTTTGATGCCCTCTGCTCACATCCTTTCCCCTTTCAGCACCTAACATAATCGTGTCCTACTGTCAAATACCTCAAACTGGACTCATCTGACCAAAGAACTCTCTGCCACTGCTCTACAGACCATCCTTTGTGCTATTTCGCCCAAACCAACCTTTTCTTTCGGTTCTATTCTTTGAGAAAAGGTTTCTTACAAGTCACACGACCCATCAACCCAGCTTCCTGGAGATGTCTACGCACTGTGGAGGACAAAACAGGTGTTTCACCATGTTCTTGGACGTTGTTTAACTCTTATGTGAGTTGTGGAAATTTGATTTCCATGAAAGAAACAGAAAACAGAAGAGCATTCTTGTGATCTCATTATGTCAATGTTTTTTTTTACATGAAAATACTAGTTTTGTGTTTGAAAAAAGGAATGTTTATTTTCTATTAGTTATTAAACTTTGAATGTATTCATCGATTAAACAAGATTCAGGTTTTATTAAATGCCAAAGGGATATATATACACTGATAAAACTGACCAAACTAGTACCTCCTCATTCAGCTGTGGATGATGATTTGGGTAATAGGTTGTCTTTTCACGCATGACTGCCTTCTGAAATGCCTCATGATTCTTAAACTGGTGTCAACTTGATTGCTAATGTCTGCTCTTCAATTCCATACCAAATTTTTTGCAGTGTCACAAACCTGATGATGAATAAAGTGTATGTGATCATGGAAAATAACTTCTGATACAGGTGCACCAAACTTTTGGAGGGCAGTGTATATATGTATGGTCATGCGTCATGAGGCCGCCTACTTTTGCGTTACATGGTGATTCTACCTCCAGTAGTTTACTTCTAAATTTGAAAACTGATATCTCCTTAAGAATCAACAATATGACAGCAAAAGTATATATTTTCTGAAAGGAAATTACAAGAAGAATCTAAATGTGTACTAGAAAATGGCACAAGGTGTAAGACAAAAGAATTATGCAAACATGAATATAGAAATTGTAATAATTCTTATTATCTCATTGTTTTCAACATTACTTTTTCTGTGATACTCCTAGGTCAGTTTTAATGTTATATTCTTACAGGAGACACCCAGACCTTTTCAACAAGGTATAATTGTCTTGGGTTTATGATTGTGTAATAAAAAAAAAAATCATTTAAATTTTTGCCAAAAATATCAACATTTTTTATGAGCCACTGTATATTAAGTGTTCTATAGTGTATTCTTGACAGCCATGCTCATTTTTCAATCATAAGATAGTAAAGCTCAATATAATAGCTTCAATTTGGAACCAGAAGTGAAGCCACAATGCAAGTTTTGACCAAAATATTGACATCTTCCCAAAACTATTGAAAAATGTAAGTTCCGTATTGACTTTGTACAGGCAATGCCAGTTTTGACCTAAAATTCCAAGTATTTCAGTTTTTAATACTACCATCGCTTAGACTAAACTCACTTTTCAATCATAAAACAGTAAAGACGAGTATATAAGCTTTAATTTGGTACAACATTTGAAGTCATATGACAATTTTTGACAAAAATATCAACATTTAAAAAAATGCACTGAAATCTGATTTTTGCAATTCATTTTGTACATGCAGCGCCGCTTCCGGCACCACCCCTGGCCTTCCAAATATAAAAGGCTGTAATTCAAATAATATATTACCTATAAATTTGAAACTTTGCAGACTTATAGCATATGAGTACTGCGTTAAGACGATACCAAACATTATTATTATTAGTAGTAGTAGTAGTATTATTATTATTATTATTATTATTATTATTATTATTATTATTATTATTATTCTTATTCTTATTTTATGGTAGCATCAAATCTTAGTCGTCGAGCTACTATGGAACCAAGTCGCAAAGAAAACAAGGACCGGGTACCCTTGGTTCTCACGTACCATCCGTCGACCGAAAGGATAGTTTCGACAGTCATGAAGAACACGACCATTCTCCATGAAGATGAGGCAAACCGACAGATATTCAGGAATCCACCCATTGTAACTTACAAGAAGGATCGTAGACTATGCAATTTGCTGGTACACTCAAGATTATTATCTACACCCAACAACGAAGAGAATCACGGGACCGTCAGATGTGGGAGAAGCAGATGTAACACCTGCAACTTTGTATCACAACCAACCAGCATCAAGGGCCCTAAGTCAACCTGGCATATCAGGGACCATTTCACATGCACGACCACCAACCTGATATATGCTATTGTGTGCACCACATGTAAAATGCTATACATCGGTGAGACTAAACGGAGGAATGAACAATGAACATCTATGCTCAATCCGACTGCACACGACAGGGCTTCCAGTTGCACAACATTTCAATCTCCCGGGGCACTCCATCACCAACTTCAAAATCTGCGGCGTGATGAGATGTTCTGAAGCGAGTGATGAGGAACTCAAGATCCGAGAAGAACGCATGATCCACCGCCTAGGATGTCTCCAACCTAACGGTATCAACGCTGCTTTCCGCTTTTTTCCGATGAACTCTTAGTTTAGTTGTCATTGTCCTTGCTTTTCATTTTTCCGGATTTCTTTCTTTCTTTCTTTCTCTCTCTCTCTCTCTCTATCTCTCTTCTCTCTTCTCTCCCTTTTCTCCTCTTCTCACGGTTTGTTCACTCTTTTCTTTCTTTCTTTTTCCTCTTTTTTCTCTCTTTTCTCTCCTTTTCCTCTGTTTTTTCTTTCCTGTCTTTCTTTTTTCTTCTTCTTTTTTCATTTTTCCTTCTCTTCTTCTCTCACTCTTTCTCTCTCTCTCTCTCTCTCTTTCTTCTTCCGGTTTCTTTCTTTCTCGCAGGCTTCAGCTTTTCTACTTCTTCTTTCTGCCTCCCTCTTTTCTTACTTTCTCTTTCCCTCTTTTTTCCGTCTCTTTCACTTTATTTGAGCTCATGTACTTCTTTGTTATGTAATGTGCACCACTCTGTCTGGTGCGCAAACGCCTAGGACTTCAGCAGAGTGTGCGCGCTGTTTTATCATAATAAACGACGCATTTTCAAATTGACATTAATGATAAAGCCCTAAGGGCGAAAATTCGTGAAATTTCTTTGGTTTACGGTGTTTTTTATTCGTTTTTTAATTTTTTGATATCACCAACTCCGAGCAGAACACCATCTCTTATATATATATATATATATATATATATATATATGCTACATGATTTGTGTCAAATTTCTAAAATGTTTGTATGACTTTTCTGTGCCTATTCAAATAAAGCTCTTTTGGGGGCTTGACCTTTGACGGATAACCTCGTTTTATGCAGTTAAACCAAATAGGCCTACAAGACATTTACATATTTATACTGAAATGCATGTAACATCAAAATGAAAATATGTTGCAAGAACCGTTACCTTATACATTCGAGCGATTCGGGAATATGTTGCTGTCTGCAGGTAATTTTCTAGGGCTGTCTCCCGAAAGAACATGTAAATAAAATGTCCGTGTTGAATAGGCTCTCCAACAAAATCCACGTCGGCTTTAAAGAAAATAACAGAAATTTTTTCTCCAAAGGTAAGCCGTGATTACGATTCAAAGTCAAGATTTTAATGGAAACATCAAACGATCACAAGACTTGCGAGAAACCAACTCAAGGGCAATACAATACCCTCTTTTCATGACTGTATATGCCAATAGAAATTATGTGCGGGATTATATTTCTTAGGAGTGTAGTGTTCGCGCACTTTAATAGATGGTGGACACGCATACTTAAAATTGCCATGGGTTTTTTTTTTCAAAATTAGACGAGAGTTTGATATTGTGTCAGAATATCAGCCGTGAAATATAGAATGGTAAAGAAATATAGTGACATATTAAATTTCTACTGAAGTTTAACAAAATCTGTAAAGTCAAACCATATAGCCTTGTAGATGACATCATTCTCTACCCTCGTGCCAATTTTCGTGCCAATCCGGCGATCCCCCCGGGGATAACTGGACCAGAAATAGCCCGGATCTTTTAGGGTTAAACATGCTGTAGACATGAATAAATACATGCTACTTTATTGGGCGAGGTAAAAGCAAACATTGATATCATATATATTGCTATGGTGTGTTTAGGAGATGAAATAACATGTCTACTGTCAAAAAAAAGTGTTTTACCTCGTAAAAACAGGATGGTTTGGAAACTAGTTGTCCCAGCGAGTTGGCAGAATAGAGTTATTTGGTAGAAATGTGACCAAATGTATCATTTAGTTATCATCAAATAGTGGAGTTTGATGAAGAAATTTCACTTCAACTGTTAATAAGACTGCTGTATTTTTTTTTCTTGCAACACCGTGACAAAGTTTTGTTTGGGTGGGTTTTTGTTTTGTTTTGTTTTTTTTTGCTTGCTCGTTTTGCTCAAAAGTTAAAAAACAACAGAATGGTTGATAATCTAGCAAGAAACGTCAGCTCCCCCAACTTTCAAAACTTTGCCGCCCTTATACACTCCATTTATATACAACTGCAACATTGTTGAAAATAATTTATTGTGTGTATGTGTGTGTGTGTGCGAGGGGGTAGATTAGATCTAGAGTGCTTAACTGCCGGCAAATTTGGGGCCACCATCTAAAAAATGGTCGCTAATCCCCCATCCCTCCCATGCTCCAAAATGTTTTAGCAACACATATGGTCAGAATGAAGGGGTGAAACAATTTATAGATTTTACTCACAATTTATCATTTCTTCAAAATCTGCGGTGACAAGCTCTTCATTTCCCGTATCTACTGCTACACTGGATATTTGATAATCTATCTGAAGCATGTTGTTAGGTGACTGGCGTCCTCCAACGAAAAACTGGTTTCCATCTGTATTTGAAAATGTCATTAATGAGAGGGTTGAGCTCTATAGCAAGGTGGGGAAAAGAATTTGTGCGCTTTCTCATTTTTTATGTCAGTATGGAAGAATATCATTACCCCTTGAAAAGGATTGCTCTTCAAATGAAATCATATTCGAAATATGCTTGGCTTCAATATTTGTACATATTTGACCAAGTTTTATCAATTTTATTAACTTATAAACTCTTTTCCAACTGATGTGAACTTCTTTCTTTCACACTGAAATTTCATGACCAAAACTTCATTTGATCTATTTTTAATTAACCGCGTGATTTCTAAAAGTTCAGGCAGAGATATTAACTTTTTATTGCATCAGAAAATTATATACGGTACCAAAATTCTATGATCTCCCGAAAATTCACAAAGAGAATATACCTCTATGACCAATTGTGAAGAGTGTAGACTCCGTCACTTATAATGTAGCAAAACATTTTGCATACATAATAGGACACAAGTCGCCTTCTAGGTGGCACTTTTAAGCTTCCGTAATATATATACGGAAGCTTAAAAGTGCCACCTAGAAGGCGACTTGTGTAACTCGCCAAGGCGCCTTGTTCTAGCCAAAAAGCCCGGAAAGCTGCTCGCCAAGGCGCCTTGTCTGAGACGAGAAGGCGAGATGGCGACTTGTACAAAGTCGCCAAGGCGCCTTGTCTAATACGAGAAGGCGAGATGGCGACTTGTACAAAGTCGCCAAGGTGCCTTGTCTAAGACGAGAAGGCAAGAAGTTGACTTGTACAAACTCGCCAAGGCGCCTTGTCTAAGACGAGAAGGCGCGATGGCGACTTGTACAAAGTCGCCAAGGCGCCTTGTCTAAGACGAGAAGGCGAGAAGGTGACTTGTAAAAAATTGCCAAGGCGCCTTTGTCTAAGACGAGAAGGCGAGATGGTGACTTGTACAAACTCGCTAAGGCGCCTTGTCTAAGACGAGAAGGCGAGATGGCGACTTGTACAAACTCGCCAAGGCGCCTTGTCTAAGACGAGAAGGCGCGATGGCGACTTGTACAAAGTCGCCAAGGCGTCTTGATTATGATTATGTTTCTTGACTTCAAAGTCCTTTCTGTTGATGTTTTTACCCACTGGCGACAAATTCCTTCACATTGCTGTAGGGAGTACGGCTTCTCACACAAACAGGCTTCATGAGTCAAAAGCGAGTGAATTTCGCACTCAGTTAGCTTGCAATTTTTTAAATTTCCCCAATTTTTGTGGCATTTGAGCACCGCATAGTTGCGACCTAAACTTCCCTGATAATTTCTCATTGCAAATATTAAAAGAAATCTGCATATATTGGTCAAAATAGACAAAAAATCGAACGAATGAACATAACGCGCTATTGACTTGTGTACTATAAAAGTTGGAGCGCCCACCGCAGTATGTCGAACTGTGTGGAACCAGAGTGGATTTATAGAGATCAATAATTCTCTATAAATCCACTCTGTGTGGAACAGTCTGCTGCCCTCTTGCGCTGTGGGATTGGTCTTTATGCATGATGCGGTGCATCTGCTATGTCACTGGGCCGGGTGCGAACTGTATTGTGGATGAAAATGTGCTCGTACTAGAACTACTGTTTATAAAAGTTAATTGTTGATTACTCTGTAATCCTAATGTATGTTGTGTACAGGAAGACATTTTCTAGCAGCTGATTTTTTTTTTCTCTTTATGATCCATGCTTACAGAAATCGCCTAGACTTCTCCTTTAAGAAAGATTCTAAGACTTAATAAGCATGCATAATCATACGATAGTACATCACTGAAAGGCAATTTCTTTTCACCTAACCCCTGCGACACAATCTAGCCGCAGTCTACAATTCAGCAGTTCGGAAGATTCCTAAACCCCTGCGACACAACCTAGCCGGAGTCTACAATTCGGCAGTTCGGAAGATTCCTCGTCGCTTTCCGAAATTCTCCGACCCTGTCACGGGTCAACAACCAATTGCCGCCAAAGACCAGTCGGCCTGATGAAGCGTCCCGGAGAGGACGTGAAACGTCGCAACTCAAAAACACAAGTAAGTCCAGTTGACTAGATTTATTGATATAATTCATGATCTACTTTACCTGGATGACTGAGAACATTCACAGACACATCTTGTACCAATTTGGCAAAGATTGCCTAGATTTGGTGAGGAATTATGAGAAAGCGCCGAGGAAGTTAGCGGACTAGAGGAATCATCTTCGGTTCAATCTGCGTTGTTTTCACTCGGATGTTACACTGCGGAGCTTATGGATTAAACCGTTAGTAAAGGAATATAAAGCGGGAAAAATCATCGCCAAGGCACAGAAAGGATATGAACGGGTCCGTCAAGCTATCTTCACAATCAACTCTTTGGAAAATAAAGTGAGTAAATTATCGGATGATCTGTGTACCCGATTGCCAGAGGCGTTGATCCATTTTTCGGATGGGGGGGGGGGGGGGGGGGGGGCAAGACGACCAAGTGGAGACGAACCCACGGCTACTGAGATATACATATGTATATGTATATGTATATGTATATGTGTGTGTATATATATATATATATATATATATATATATATAAACACAAACACACACACACACTCACACACACATATATATACATATATACATAACATAGGCCTATGTCAACGTGAGGCATTTTCAATGTGGGGAAAATACTAGACTGTGAACCATCCTGTTTTTGTTGGGTTTTTTTTTTAAATAACAAATTTCTTGTTATGAAAGAAGTGTTCAGTTATCAAAATACACTATATATATATATATATATATATATATATATATATATGGTTACCTCGCTGCGAAATATGACTCTTTTTTGTCAAATCGCTGGTCCATTGTTGCTACCCCCGAACCACTCTGTTTTTTTAATATTACGAGCGAGCGAAGCGAGCGAGGAATCACACACTGTTTTTGATGGTAGAAGTAGTAACCCCTTCGGCAAATTACGCTATGAGCCCATGAAACATCTACATTATCTATTCAGTCTCATCTCAATTACCAAATTCGTTTGCTTTTCAAAACCATTAATATCAAACGAGCGAGTGTAGCGAGCGAGGAAAAATATACCCTTTTCCATATGATAGAAGTGTTATTTCGTCATCATAATAATGTGATATGCGCTATACAAAAACGGAATGTTATCATTATCATCATCAGAATACACTATAATTCTGTCATGCCTGTATGATATCTAAATCATACATCCGATCACCAGTGTGCCGAATATGACACTGTTTCAGCTACCTGGCTTGCAGTCCGAATCCATTCTGTTTCTACCATTAGCTAGCAAGCAAAGTCAACGACCGATCCCGGCAAAATTATATGGATTCGTTACCAAAAATTTGTCAACCCCATTGCTGCCCAAATATTATATTTTGGAATCTCGCTGCTATAATAAGCTACTTGCTGCCCCCGAAATCTTCTTGTATCTAGCTTTTAACAGCGAGAGTAGCGAGCGAGCTAACGGAAAATGTTTTTGTTTTGCGTTTTTCTTTTTATCCAGGCCGTTATCTCCTGAAACTTGATCTATTTTTAGGTCAACTGGCCGTTCGATTTCTTGGAGTGATATCTTGTTTGGTTATATTACTTCCTATGAGTAGAAGAATAGTATAACATTAGATAGGAACTGTAGATGCAAACCGATTTCCTTTCATAAGAATAGTAATTATCATCGACATTGGTTAAGATACTTAAATGCGAGCGAGCGCTTCCCAGCCAGTGTCCCATTTACTTTCTTTTTCCTTGTTTTCCGCTTTCATTTCACTTCCTTCTTTCCTTTTTCTTTCTTTTCTCTTTTTTTTCTTTTTCCTTTTTTCTTTTTTTTTTGGGGGGGTTCGGAAATTATTGGCGAGGGGGGGGGGGCAAAGTGATATCTTTGCCCCCCCCCCTCCGAAATTTTATTTGCCCCCCCCCCCAGGATCGACGCCTCTGCCGATTGCCGATTAATATTTATGAGCAAGTGTCACAGCTCACCGCGCAGTCGCAGCTGTCTCAACATCGGAAGCCAAAAGAAAGACAACAAGACAAGTTCCCGAGATTGTTGAATTAACAACGCTTTAGATGTGATATTAATAAGAATTGGAGAAAGAAAGGTGAACTACATCTGAAAAAAAGATTTCAAAGATAGATGGGTCAAGAACCTTTCGAGTAGACCCCTAAGCGCGGTGGAAAAGGACGTTCTCGGAAAGGGCTTGAACTTCTCGGTGGCACTAGACCGCATACCTTACATGGAATTCATACCGGTGACTGAGTCAGCAATCAGAAATAAAAGAAAAAAAACTTTAGATGCATCGGCGGCAGAGGAGTGAATAACTCGGGTGTCGGCTTGTTTAGTGAATGCAAATACGCCAAACTCAACCTTTCTCTTACACAAAGAGAGGCTCTCAAAACACTAAGCAAGGAGGATAACATCATTATCTTGTCAGCGGACAAAGGCAGATGCACTGTTGTGTTAGACAAGACAGACTACGACGACAAAGTGAATGAGCTATTGAGTGACACAAAGACATACGAACTTCTCAAGCATGATCCCTCAGCCGGCTACAAGAAGAAATCCTGCAACAATTAGAGAGATCGGAAGTCATTGAAAAGGCCTTGTACTACAAGCTGTACCCAGGTGATACGGTACCAAAATTCCATGATCTGCCGAAAATTCACAAAGAGAATATACCTCTACGACCAATTGTGAATAGTGTAGACTCCGTCACTTATAATGTAGCAAAACATCTTGCATACATAATAGGACCACTTGTTGGGAAGTCGGACCACCACATCATCAACTCTGAAGATTTTGTTGACAAAATCAAGGATATTCGATTAGAGGAGGGAGAGACAATAACATCTTACGACGTATGTCCTCTATTCGCATGCGTTCCACCCGACGGAACATTACAAGTGGTCAGAGAATTCCTAGTGGAGGACACCTCATTAAGTGAGAGGACAAGCTTAGCCCGGACCAAGTCTGTTCTTTATTGGAGCTGTGCCTGAATACCACTTATTTTGTGTACAATGGCCGTTTCTACAGACAATGTCATGGTTGTGCGATGAGCTCTCCAGTGTCCCCGATTGTGGTAAACCTGTTTATGGAACGATTTGAACGCCAGGCTCTATATTCGTACACTGGAATCTCACCTACATGCTGGTTCCGGTACGTAGATGATACTTGGGTCAAAATCAAGGAAGACCAGCTTGATTCTTTCTTTGACCACATCAACAAGGTGAACAAGTACACCAAGTTCACACAAGAGAGAGCGAGGGAGAGAAAACTCGCTTTTTTGGATTGCCTGGTTAGTATTCAGAGTGACGGTACGCTGCACAGGAAAGAAACACATACGGATCAATACCTTTCGTTTGATTCGCATCATCCTCTGGTCCATAAGACTCCGGTTAATCAGAACTCTTCGGGCCGACACCATCTGCTCGGATGAAGACACGAAAGTGAAGGAACACAGGCACGTGAAAGAAGCACTCAGTGCGTGTGGATACAGCAGTTGTACATTTGAAAAAGCACTTCATAAGTCCAGACCAAGACCCAGGGACAAACCTATCCGTAGCAAGACACCGACAGAAAAGCGGTGGTACAACGTGACGGTTCCCTATGTTTCCGGACTTTCAGAGAAAATCCGTAGAATCTTCAGCAAGCATCATATTCCTGTCTCTTTCAAGCCTACCAACACATTGAGACAGAAGTTAGTCCATCTTAAGGATAAGACTCCGAAGGACTAACAAAATAACGTTGTCTATACCATTCAATGCACATGATGCAAGGATGACGGGTGTAAAGAACTGTACATAGGAGAGACAAAGCAGGCTTTAGCGAAACGTATGTACCAGCACAGACGAGCTAGCTCGTCTGGATGTGGAGATTCTACGGTATACTCCCATCTCAACAGTAGTAACCACACCTTTGACAACAAGGATGTTGTCATCTTAGATCGAGAGGCACGTTGGTTCGAGAGGGGAGTCAAAGAGTCTATCTACGTGAAAAGGGAGGAGCCATCCCTTAACCGAGGAGGGGGCCTGCGACACAACCTAGCCGGAGTCTACAATTCGGCAGTTCGGAAGATTCCTCGGCGCTTTCCGAAATTCCCCGATCCTGTGAGTCAGTCGGCCTGATGAAGCGTCCCGGAGAGGACGTGAAACGTCGCAACTCGAAAACACAAGTAAGTCTAGTTGACTAGATTTAGTGATATAGTTCATGATTTTCACCTAACCCCATTTTGGGATTGCAATGTCTAAAGTGATTTGCGCAGGAGAGTATTGATTCACTGCTCCTCTCTTTGCTTTTATTTATAGATAAAAGAATATCATGGAAGGTCACTCAGTTTTTAGTTTTTGTCTTTTGTATATCATTTTTATTGTAATTAAACGTAGTTACAATATTCATCACTTCAATGCGCAAACTACTTTTAACATTACTCTCTTCATTCCATTCATCATTCCCGCGATTTAAAATGATTTTAACATGTATGATATGAATTTGTCTGGTGTTATATAATTGAAGAATCTTCTGTAAGGAAGTTATTTCCTGTTTTCTTTATGTATTTATACGGCAATTTCTAGAAAAGAAATCATTATTCATAGTTTGTTGTAATAGATACCACACAAAGAGTCATATTATGTAGTAATCCTTAAACACATGCTCAACAGCCAATCAAAATCCAGTATTCCATGAAGAGTTACTATAATAGCAAAGATACTATTATAGTAAGTTTTATGCAACGGGCCCCAGGGGCCGCAGAACGTTTTCTGGAGTAGGGAGGGGGGGGGGGGGGCTGACACCATAGGCGGACACCCCCAGGCGGAGTCCAGGGGCAGTAGGCATCCACGGGTGTCGATTTGTGTTCGTGGTTGGGCCTATGGGGGATGATTGATGCCGAATATCCTCGACGAGGAGGGAGCAAAGCGACAGAGCTGGGAAAGGGTGTGGGTTCAAACGTGAAGGATCGATTTAGCGAAGTCTAATTCTAAATCTAATCCACCGTCCCTCCAATTAACCACACAAGAAATTGTTATCAAACAATATAGAAGAGGTAGATCCACATTACATGAAGGGAATGATAAGAGACCTCGACTTTTTATTCTCTTCTTTTTAGAGTATGAGACACCCTGTTTCTTATTTTGCGAGCCCCTTGCTTCTGCGCCCCATGTGTTGTTATTGTCATTATTATCATTATTATCATCATCATCATTATCATTTTAATAGTAGTAGTAGTAGGAGAGTGTGGGAGGAGTAGGAGGAGGAGCTAAGAAAAGGAGGAGGAGGAGGAGTAGTAGTAGTAGTAGTAGTATTTGCCTTACTCTTACTATTTCCCTTACTCTTCTGCGGAGTGAAGAATAATATTGAAGTCATTCAAGACAGATTTTCTCCAGATGGAGAGTTGAATGAAATGTACAAGAAAAGAGTGTTAATAATAATGTTGTTTATGGTCGTGGGCCTGGGATAGTGGAGAGAGGCCTACATAATCCAGAAATGAAAGATATCTCATGAGTATTCTAGGTCAATACTAGATTTGTATATTTAAGCTGGGAGTTTTCTCTAACTATATTGTCAGCCCGCGGAGAACCCTGTTAATTGCGAGTTGGACATTGTTCCCAAAGTCATTTCAACATCATTTCGACATCGTCATCGACTTTGTCTTCAACAACATTGCGGAAATTAATCCCAATTTGATCTCTGTGGACACTGATCCCCATTTTGATATCGCCTTCAACACCGTCTTCGACATCGTGGTGAACTCTGGAATTACCCTGGACTTTTAAATCGAATATATTTCAGTACATCGGACACTTTGTTTCCCAGTCTTCTTTATTGTAAGTGTTGGCATTTGATTTTCATTCCCTGTTGTAAATAGTTATTCAATAATAAAGGGTTTATTATTTAATTCATAATTATATTTGTTACTTGTGGGTCTTTAAACGGTCCCATATCGTAACATGGGGCATAGTGATTTCACTGAAGAGAAATTGATGGGAAAAAGTCCGGTTTCCTTTTTAAGAAACGCACTGTAGGCCTATACTTTCTAGTATATATGATAATATTATGCACATACACCATCTGTAAAGCCTCGGAAACCATTTGCTCGTGAAAACCATGCTCTATTTTTATCTTCACCTACGGAATCACATTTATTTCGCATTGTAGCAACGAGGTGAAATAAGATATTGCACAGTTTTTCTTCATTCCATACAAAAATTATCATCATCATTATTATTATTGGTTTGGCGTCACCTGTGCCTGAGAGGGGAAAAGCGAATTGAATCACTGTAACCCTGAGGCCTCTCCTCCCGATATCACTGATTGGGGGTGTGCAGGTGGACCACATACACCGGGGTTTCCCCCTACTCTTATACCAATAGTGCAATGGGATCTTTAACGTGCAAATTCTGCAGTTATTCTATGTACTATAGTAGTCAGACACAGCAGAGCCTTTCAAAATTGTCAGGCCTGAATACTTACTGTGTCAGTTGAGAATAACCTATAGAATATAAATATTCACTCTAATAATTTTGTACTAGAGATGAGTCACATTGTTTTACATTTTGGGGGGACACATTAGAAAATTTTCCCATGGGGAAAACCATATTGTGTCCCCCACCCTTAAAAATGAGCCCCATCCCCTCCCCTCCCCCCCCCCTCCGATGACGCCCATGACTACGGATATCTATCTTCTTCTTGCAACAAAAAAGATTTCTTTGGCTTTTCATCTGCACATAATTTTCTGTGAGAGGTAATATGTGCTGATTTATCATATAAAATTGAGATTTCAATGTGATGTGCCAATTTTGATACAAAATTATACTAAACCTTCTGTCATAATGGCAGTCACGTTTTCGATAGGATCAGTTGCCATGTTGTCCGTAGTAACTCCATTGCCAGGACATGATAAACCCTGTCAAATTATAAACAAAACTGGATTAAACGCCTTTATGAAAATATGATCTAGAATTTTGGGATACATGTATATCGTTCCCCCTTTTTTAATGAATACCTTATTTAGGGAGGAGTGGTTTAAGATAAGCAGATAGTATGTCTAGAGATATCAAAGCACAGGTATTGGATCTCTAATATGGTAGACACGTGATGATGTCATCTGTTGAACTTTAAAGCCAATAAACGAGGAACACGGTATATTTCATCAGTAACGTTAGTATAATATTGCACATGATACAAATGAAGTAAATATTGATTCTTGGAATTACCGCATATGGAACAGAAATCGTCTGTCTTGCTGGATCGTGAGGTACTTTCTTCTTTCTTCGAAATTTGCCAAGTAACATGAATGAAAAAAAAAATCACTACAAATAGCACATTTTAATTTAACTCTACTTTTAATCTACGTTTAGCCTTACTTCGCGCAAAAAAATTTAACGCTTGCAATACCCATTTCATGCTTGACCCGAGTCTAATAAGCGTGTTTACCTCGTAGGAATTATTCCTTGAAAGGACTGAGAGTTGACGGATCTAAAACCAGGTTATTATCCAAAGTCCTTTGAAAACGCAGAGAATATGTTTGTACAGAATATGTCATTAATGTCATCGTAATAAAATAACTCAAGAAGTCATACCGTTCCATTTTTCGTACAATCCCAACATCTAGGGTTAACCGCATTGTAAGTACCACATACTTTGAAGGAGTTCCAGTCACTTGCGTTAGTAAATCCATGAGAAATGTAATTATTACAGATGAAGTCTATTTTCTGCCAAAGAGAAAAATTCAAAGAAAAAGATTTACTGGATGAAAAAATGATACTATGTTCTGCAAAGTCTTAATATTTCATAGAGAAAATATGCAATCAAAGTGTGCAGTGGCTTATAATAAAGCAATTTTATGAGCAGCCCCTCCCAATCTTTCTTTCTTGGCATTCGAATAGGGCATATACTACTGGATACGGAAAGGCGGAGGACCTGTTTGCCTCCGCCTATATTCAGTTAAATGTCAGAATGGTTATATGCTTGGTTGTTTTACCTGACTGTTAAGAAAGCATGTTTATGCTTGTTAGTAAGCAACCAGGGGACCGACAGCTTTAAGTCCCCTCCGAAGGACTTGGTAATGAGGATTAATACCTTACCAAAAGGCATTAGTGCATTCCTCTTTGTTCCGAACCCGGATACTCCGGTTACGAGACCACTGCTCTACCACTGAGCCACAGCACCTCCCCAGCTTCATGGCCGTAACGAATCATTGTGATAATCAGGATAAAATCCCGTAATCACATGTTAATTCACTAATTTTCCCTAACAATCAACCCAAGCTCTGAGCACTATAGCGCTGTCTCATCATAATCATGATGCAAATGCAAAATAAAGTGCTAACGAAACTAACAAATCTTTAATTGTAATATGTTCTTCACCCCTATAACCTCTGAGCTTTGACCTGCATACCTAAAATAAAATAAAAAAACTAATCAGATTGTCTTCATATGGTGATAAATACTTAATTTGAAGTTGATACTTCCAAAGTTCCAGTAGTTCTGTGAGATACCCTGTTCACTAAGCCCAAACCTGAAATTTTCATGTGACCTCTGTGACATTTGACCATTAACCTAGCTATATACCCAAAATCTAAATCAGATCGCCTTCCTATAGTGATGCAGTCTAGCACCAAGTTCATGCCTCAGATGGTCTTCAGATATCGCGTTAATGAGATTAACCATGGGTGTTGATCCCGTATTTTGGGTGAGGGGAATTGCCTGTATTATCATCCTCCAATAATTCACCATCAAAAAATGACATGACACCTGTTGTTCCCCTTTACAAAGTTTTTAAAAACGAAAAAGAAAAATAATAAAGAAAAAGGAAAAATAGAAAATAAAAAGAAAACGTGGAAGTGCTCGCTCGCTTGCTCATATTTTGAGTATTTCAAGCAATGTCGGTTATAGTACTATCATTTTGACAGGAAAGTAGCATACATCTTGTATCGCTGTCTAATGTTATGCTATTATTCTACTCGGATCACATTTTAAGCATCTTAACCAATGTCGATTATATTACTGTTCTTATATAAGGTAAATGGTTAGCACATAAGGTTGTACCATTCTTCTAGTCATAAAATGTTATCACTATAAATGCAATGAGTCGAACGACAAGAATAATTTTTAACGGATAATGACTTGTGACCAATAGCCTATTCCTTTCATTCCAAATATGAGAAAAGAAGATGCCGATAAAATGTATGTTACTCACATCATGAGAATGGAGTAACTATACACTAACCTGTTCTCAGTATTTTGAAAAATCCATTTAGATTCTCGATCGCTCGCTCGCTAGGCTCGCTCATAAAATCTAGAAAGTAACGTGATATTTTCGAGCAGCAAGCACTCTCATTCTCTCAGCAACATGTCCGAATATCACAATATTTTTGCAGCTAGGTGTCAAAGTATCCTCGAATTGTGTGGGAAGATATACATCATCAAAATCATCTAGTCTATTTTGGTGGCAATTGTACGTTTTAAAGAAAGTAGTGTTTGCCGGTAGCTCGCTTCGCTCACTCATAGAGACACAAGAATGGTTTGGGATCGCAAGCCACTATCCAAAGAGCGTCATACAATTATGGCAATCAGGTGATCGACTCTTTGAGACGTATCAAAGAGTGTAAATTTTTCCTCGCTCGCTGCGCTCATCGATCGTATGATATTTAAAAAGTTCGGACCAGCGAGATGCTAGAATAGAGTCATATTTGGCAGCGATGTGACCAAAGATACCGTTCAAAATATTGGCCTTTAGTCTACATTGATTATGAAATAATACTTTATCATCAGAAGAGTGTGTTTTTCCTCGCTCGCTCAGTATTATACAGAAAGAGGGTGGTTTGGACAGCAAACAACTCACCGGCGCAAATCCGTTTTGAGGAGTGGTGGGATGATCGACTTTTTTGCCCAAATTTCTTACGTACACACACATACACACACCACACACACACACCCTTACTTACCCGAGCAGACCCCAACACACATATAATTCTTTTATTTTGCGAGCGAGCAAAAATAACCACTTTTTCGGTTTTTGAGAGAATTTCAAATGAAAAATCAACTATTTGACCGTCGTTTATGACATTTTCATGGAAAATTTCACCAACTGATTAATTGCAATATAATTTTTCCTTAAAATACCCCCTCCCCCTCTAGAAAAAGTGGTGGTACATATCCCCCCTCCCCCCGGAATTTCGCCAATGAAACAACTGGACCAACAAGGTGCTAAAAAGGTCATATTTGGCATTAAGGTTGTTTGATATACTAATCAAATAATCTCAAAGGCCTAGGGTGTAAAATACACTCTAGGCCTGTGAGATTATATGACTGTTGACCTGCGTATCCGAAAATCTAAACACATCGTCTTCCTATATGTGATAAATATTAGCGCCAGGTTTGAAGTTCATACCTTAAACGGTTCTTAAGATATTTTATTAACGAAACAAAAACCCAACATACACTGATAAAATATTTCAAAAATTGGCCTTCCTACGGTGATACGTGCTATAGGACTAAGTTTGTAGTTCAGCTCACACGAGTTTTAGAAATCGCGTTAACGAAAAACCGGGACGGACGGACGGACGGATAACCCCAAATGATAAAGCGGAGAAATAAACTGAATTGAATAAAAAAGAGAAGAAATAAATCACACTGCCCACATTGTCTCATGCAATATTGATGAAATCAAGGTATTACCATGACAGATGCTGAACTCCCTCTGGTGGGATTATATTGATATTCTTAGAAATTCCGGAATACTTTGTACATCATTATAGAGATATAATTCTAGCACTATTGTTATCCGTACTGTGTGGTTAATAGATGCATTTGAACGTACCTCAATGGGATTAAAGCTACTACAGGTGGAATTATCCTGAGGCCCATCAATTTTCACAGAAGTCTCATAAGTCTGTTATGAAGTGAGGAAAAACAAAATTTGTCAAAATTAAACATACTGAATTCACTGTATTAATCATGTCACAATGATCGTACCAGATAGCATTCACTGACCAACTGTGGACCATGCGTGCACACGTTAACGGTGTCAAATCTGTCATTATTCTTTGACACAATGTGCTTTCCACATCTCGTTTTTGTAGTCCTAATGCTAAACCATGCTTATTAAAGCCAAACTATATTTTCCCCTTTTCTCACTGTTAGACCTATTTGTATTTTACTGCCCTGGCTAAGAAAATTTTAGCTTTTCTCTCCCGAATGTCTCAAAACTATTTGAACAGCTCATGGATATCTTTTTCAATTTTGTTCACACGTGAGGGTTTAGTCCCACCAAATGAGGTGCAAACGCTGCCTTTTTTCCAAAACCAATGAGCCATGTACTTACTGTTGGGGCCATAGCCCACTTGTAAAAAATCGAGTATGAAAAAACGATATTGCCTATTAAAGCCGAGTCCAGAAATACAAATCTTGTAAAGCCCAAGAAGGGCACATTGTACCCCCTACCAAATTTTCCTTTGCCCCCACCTACATCACGATCAATTTAATATATCAAGGTTAGTGACTTTTCCCAAAATTTAATTGCAAATTATGCTGATGAATGATACATGAATGCCCGACATTTCTGATTACCATGGCAACTATAAGTTCACAACCATGTCACTCAAATTTTGTGGGGTTTTTTTCTGTTATCATGTTGGTTAAGAAATTCGTTGGAAGACATTGGTTGTTATTTCTTGTAATTTTCTGAAGGGTCTAAATATGAAGTAATGATCATAGATTAGTTTTGCAAACATATTTATGGACTTCTTCCATGTTACTCAATGGCACCAAAACAATAATAAAAACTAAGAAAATTTACTTTTTGACATTTCTCTTCAAATTTTAAAGGTCAAATTTTCAATCGAGATACTCCATATTTCCAGTTATTTGATTGAAAAATTAAATGTGATGCTATGCTATCCCAAACAAAAATTAAGCATAATTTCTTGTGTATTTCTTCATAATATGAATAACGCCCCTACTTGGTGTCGACCATGCTGAATAGGAGAGATTGAATTTCTCTACCTTTGCTGTAAATATATCAAAATGATTAGTCAAATAATAAGGACACAATTGTAAATGTATAATTTTCATTTTCTATGTATTGCTCATCGATGGTACTGCTTTATAATATAGCAGAGTGGATTTAAATCCACTCTGTAATATAGTAGATAGTGGCTCAAGTGGATGAGCTTAAGAAAATTCAAAGGTGGTGACTCGTACACAGTGTTGTACAGTTTGAGTTGCTCTACCTACAAATTTGCCAAATTATCAAAGAATTGACATTGATGTATGTTAAGGCATATGTGCGCCCCCCCCCCCCCCCTTGGGTCTGGGAAGGGTCAAAATATCCTTTGCTTTAAGGGTTATCTGCAAAGCGTCCCGAAGCCCCATCAACAGTGGACTAAGCAAAAGTGCAAGTGTGAAGAGCCTATACCGTGCGTCCCCCAAAAAACTTCACACTTTTGAAATGGCTGCCAAATAAAAAAATATATGATTCTGGCGGAGAAGGTTATAAGTATGGATAGCTTATGGACTCAACTTTCACAGGAGACCAACAAGGCCGAAAATAATTCATGCTTGGGTGAGCACTGCTGACTTTTGTAAAGGGTATGAAAATTAGGTTGCGCAGGAGTCGCGCCTTCCAATTGTGAGAGGTGAGTCGTTTAGAGCTTACAAAATTGAGGGGGATAATGAAGTCATGATCAATTGCAATCAGTTTTGGTTTGCTGATTGAATTTTATGGTTTATTAGATCAAAATTTTATGCATGAGTGAACAGGAATTGCATTGATTATTGTAGAATTGTACTACTTTGCCTGGTTTGTTCATGGGAGTCAGGATTGGGTGATGGTACATGGTGCAGGGGAGGTGAGATGTACTGTAAGGCAGGACATTGTTGGGTGGATGGGATAAGGGTCAAGAGGGCATTTTATGCCCCTCTCCCCTCCCCCCCCCCCTCTCTCTCTCTCCCTCTCTCTCCCTTTTCCTGGTAACTCAGTCAAACAGTCAATCAACCAACCCACCAGTTATTTTAGCAGTTGAGTTTCTCACAAGAAATAAGGTAAAATTTGTAAAATGAACATGTCAGTCTTTCTTTTCAGTTGACTTTCTTTTCACTTTTACAACTGTTTCATCCATCTTGTAAGAGAGAAAAAAGAAATGTCACAAAATGTTGGCAACTTATTCTTCAAGTCAATGGGTGAGAGCAATAAGACCAAATTTGGGACATGATAGAATTCGGGATAAGGGAAGGCGGTCTTGATACTGTGGAGAGGGGACCAATGAACATGAATTGTCAAGATATGCACCAGCCACACCCAGAAAACGAGAGAGAGAGAGAGGGGGGGGGGGGGGCTTAATGTACTCTTGACCTTTATTCCATGCATCCACCCTCCCATCCATCCCATCCTACCCTCTATCTCATCTCCCTTAAACATGTACCATCACCACATCCTGACTCTATGAACACACCACTGAGTCTACCAGGGAAAGGTACAATGCTACAATAATCAATGCAATTCCTGTTTACTCATGCATAAAGTTTTGATTTAATAAACCATAAAATTCACTCAGACCCATACTGATTGCAATTGATCATGAATCTATCACATCACCCTCAATTTTGTAAGCTCCAAAGGACTCACGTCTCACCCATTGGAAGGCGCAATTTTCATACCCCTTTACAAAAGTGAGCAGTGCTCACCCAAGCATGAATTATTTTCTGCCTTTTCAGTCTCATGTGAAAGTTGAGTCCATGAGCTATCCATACATATAAACCTTTCCCGCCAGAATCATATATTTTTTTTATTTGGCAGCCATTTCAAAAGTGTAAATTTTTTTGGGGGGGACGCACAGTATAGCACGCTAGATCAAATGCACCCTTCCTTTATTTCCATTCAGCGTCGACATTTCGGATTAAGAGTAAAGATAATCTAAAGTTAAAGAATACTCTGAATGTGTAAAACTATGGTGCATTTGAAAATATTGCCACATAAACTATATCAAAGAATATCAAAGCGACAAGTATACACTGTTTTGGCACTGTATATGCGTCTGATTTGGCACACATGTAGATAAAAGAAATATAAAGAAGTTTGGATATAAATGTAGTTGAACCGTCGAGGATAATGGTTGAACTGATTCGGGGTTAAAGGGTAGAATCCGAGATGTTTCGGTATTTCAATCTGCTTTAAGGATTCTTCTTCGCAAAAATCCTTGTTCAATGGATCGACTATGTCATCCTACTTATGAACTTGCTTGGAGCTACTCCTTGCGAGCTGTTAATGTCATGTTTAGCTTACCAGGTTTGGTGTGAGGGCATACAGGCATTCTGTGCTTCCTATGAGTACATAGTCCTCATTGACATCCAGGAGTCGGAACACCTGTCGTGAAGTGGTGTCACATAGGCTTGTAGCGGGAACATCATGAGTAACTGAAAATGTGCCTATGTGACAGATGGATGGAACTAATATAGTTATAATGCAAAATATATCAGTCTGTAAATATATATATATATATATTCAATTTAAATATATATTCAATTTAAATATACATTCAATTTAAATATATATATATATATATATTCAATTTTTACACGTCTACCACACGATACAATCACAACTGGCACGCTCACATGGTACCACTACTGTATTTCAGTTATATGAATGCAGAATATGCTACAGTACACTGAAAAAGCCACAGTAGGTGCTGTTGGCACGTTGCAGTCGATATTGGTATTTCCTATAAGCAGCTTCAAACGTAGTTAAGGATATAAGCATATAGTATCCAATCATTTGAGTTAATGTTGAAATATTTATATTCGTTACTTCTCACAATCAAATACACATACTAATGTATTCTTGCATGTTGTTGGCCTGTGTATCGTCTAGTGTTACCGGCAAATGCCTGTACTGTATATAAATGACGGAATATGTATGTACGTATCTAAATGTTGCACATGTGTAAATGACCCTATAAGTTACGAGTGAAAGATAGTCAGTCGGCCCACATTCGACTTGATATTCCACGTTCACACGGGATCACATCCCCTCCCCCCCCCCCCTCTCTCTCTCTTTCTCACGGACACCCACGCGCGCGCGCTTATGACTGTGACTGTGACTGTGACTGTGACGGTGACAACCCTAACCCCAGGGGCGATGCCAGGGTATTTTGATGGGGGGGGGGGGGCAAGATGAGCCATAGGTAAATTCATCTACATTTCAAATGAAAAAAATAGGGGTATTATATATCATAGCTGCTTGACCCAGCCCCTCTCTTTTCTCATCTTCTTCTTTTTCTCCTCTTTTTTTTTTTTTGTTTTTTTGTTTTTTTGGTCACCTGCCACCCGTGTAGCGCCGCCCTTGCCTAACCCACACCCTTCATGTCCTCATCTATGGTGACCCTGAAGTCGCTCGACGACAAGTCATGTGCGCCGTGAATTTCGCGGCCAAGTCGTGAAATTTGCGACCACTGGATGCGAACTGTGCGACTTTGCCGCAAAGTTGACGATTTTGGTCGCCAACTTTGCGACTTGTGGTCGCGAATTTGAAGATTTTGGTGGCGAACTTTGCGACTCAAAGTACATGCACTCGACGACAGCTCGACGACAGGTCATAATATGCACTGTGAATTTCGCGACCACAGGTCGCTAAGTTCGCGACAAAAGTCGTCAACCTCGCGGCAAAGTCCCGCAGTTCGCATCCAGTGGTCGCGAATTTCGCGACAAAAATCGACATATTCACGACTTGGTCGCGAAATTCATGGCGCACATGACCTGTCGTCGAGAGTAATTCAGGGCCACCTCATCCGCAACACACGCATTATACACCTCGATTGAGGTTCAGAATAAGATTCCAACTCTTGATCGTTTGGGTCGAATGTGTGACATCATCAGTGTCTCAAGATTTATCTATCATTATCATTTGTAAATCTCGATCACGTGTATAACCGCCCTTTTACCGTGTGCTTCTTTTGTCTTTGCCATGCACGTGTTAGATTCCTACGCTATAATTGTTTATGATGTATACATTGACGTAAATCCCGGGGGATGGGGGATATATCCCCCTCCCACTTTTTAGAGGGGGGATGCTGTGTTCAAATATCCCCCCCCCCCCCCACTTTTCGAAGAATTAATGATATGCAAATTAAGCACTTTTAAATGTAACTTATACCGCTTTCACACCAAGGTAAGGTCACTGGGTACGGTCGCAGAGACCGTACCCAGCGACCGATGAAACCATGGTGTCAAAGCATTTCATCGTTACTCAGCGACCGATCGCGACCGATGCAAACTTGATGTGAAAGCACATCGTGCTGTGCGACCGAGCGAATGCAATGACCCCCATACATGCCCACGCGCTATCTCTACTTCCGCTTCCGGCTAGGTCAGCTATACTGCGACCGATCGCTCAGGGCCTGACCAAATTTTGACGGCGGTGTGAAAGCACGTCCGATCGGTCGCTGGTGCGGTCTCTGCGACCGTACCCAGCGACCGTACCTTGGTGTGAAAGCGGTATCAAACACCTCATAAATTACAGTTATAGTATTAAAATTGTTATGCGAGATGCTATTAAAGACCAGATATATATATACCACTAGAATGTCCCGATTCTTAAAATCGTTTTTTTTTTTGTAATATCTCCCATCCATGTTTATTTGAAACTTCGTGTCCATTGGGAATATGGTGAAGACAGGTTAATCATGGAGAAATGTCCCACTTACTTTCGGGATACAAACGGGCATAAAATACCCAGGCTTCTTTGTTCATTGGCTCAAACCACTGAAGACTTTCAAAGATTTTCAGTGGATGGAACATACTCGGATCATCTTAACTATTAAAAAAAAAAACATACGGCTCTTATCATTATGTGATGATAATAACAAAACCCGAATCAAAATGGTCTTTAATAATAATGAAAATAATAATGATAACAATATTTCGTTAGTGTACAGCGCATATCACGTTATCATCTAACGTCTCTATGCGCTTCCAAAGGACTTTCATTAAGATGCGTTTCTAGAATCCGGAAAGTAATATTTGCAATCATTTATTATATTCGATTACTTTCAGCAATAGACAGTTCTGAAGGACGTGGAAGGAGGACGCATCCTCATCCCTCCCACTTTTTTGAAAAAAAAAACGGTATGAGTTGTTAAAAGAGAATCTTTTATTCTTGTTTAAAGTTGGGGATAATAATCATAAAGCATTATCTAAAACTTTCTATGAAACAATTTTGTTTGAAGATTCCCACATATATTATGGTTTGCAGACTAAGAGCTCGCTCATTGCTATTGCAAAATGTTAAAGTGAAATTATCTCAAACCATACCCTCTCCTGGCTCCCTCCAACTCAAGAAAGAAAAACGTAAATAAGGAATGTCAAGAATATGATAATGCCGTTAGTTTCAGGGATATGCACGTAGATTTAGCATTCCAATCATGACAGACGTGAGAATTATGTTAATGTGGTTAAAAGTGGTGTGTTGTGAATGAATTATGGCCTGCTACATGCACTATAGTTTGTCTCACACCTGACAACTTTATACTAACATACTGGGGACACAAACGAAAAGTATGTCACAACCAGGGTCCAAAAGACGAAAAATATAGCCAAATAACCTCTTTCTTCAAGAAACGGGAGACCAATGAAGAGACCCGGGAAGAAAATGTAGGTGAACTCGTCAACCTAGACACCAATAAGGAGAAACCCTCAACCTCCCAAGACGACAGTGAGCAAGGCGTGATCAAACTTTCCCACATCGAGCTAAATCATCCTCCCGCTCGCAACATCCTTCCGAAAGACAGGAAAAGCCAAAAGGGGAATTCCAGCAAAAATGGTTCGAAACCATTGGCGTAAATCCCGGGGGAGGGGGAATGGGGGGATATATCCCCCACTTTTACGAGGGGGGTGGTGTGTACAAACATCCCCCACTTTTTAAGGAAGAAATGATATTTGAATTGATTAGTACAACTTTTAATGATCTGTCATAAATTACCATCCTATTTCAAAATTTCTATTTGAAAATGAATTGAAAACAAGAAAAGTGGTTATTTTTTGGCTCGCTCGCTTCGCTCGCTCATCATATTGTAGAATATTTATTTGAAAATGCGATTAAAAACCAGAAAAGTGTTTTTCTTTACTCGCTCATATTTTAGAATTTCTATTTGAAAATGCGATTAAAAACCAGAAAAGTCATTATTTTTGGCTCGCTCGCTTCACTCGCTTGCAAAATAAAAAGTAGAACGTTTGTAAGGGGGTCTGTGCAGGTGGGTGAGGGTGTGTGTTTATAATGAAGTGTGAGTTGCACAGAAAAAAAATCGCCAAAAAAGTCGATCATTCCCCCCCCCCCCCCCCCTCCAGTCCTCAAAGTGCATGGATTTACGCCGGTGGATTTATATGAATTTGAATGACAAAATGTACGCGCATGTTTCCAGAAGGAGAGAATGATTTCTATGCCAAGTATTTTTTGGGCATACTTTGAATTGAATTGAAGTGCGTTCAATTGACTCTCTTCATCATGACCGATGATTTATAGTCAGCTACAGAAAGATATATAAAACAATGAATGAGACACAGTGTGTGATGAAATAATGCTAGTCTTAAATTTACGTCCATGAAGGCACTTTCAAAAATATTACTGGAAATCATCTCCTCGTCAAGAATGTCAAGAATCACTCAATTTTGCAGTGGAAATTCACTCTAAACTTAGCGGAATTCACTCCAGTTTGTTTGGAATCCACTCGTGACAAGTTTATGAATATTTTTATGATATTATGGAGAAAGGAGAAAGGGGAATTTATCAGATAGGGAAGGAATAAGATTATAATAGGAAAAATACCGCATTTCAGTACAGGAACCCTAAGAGAGAAAGGAGTACTTATCAGAAGAGGAAATGGCTTGTATTAAAAAAAAAGAAACATGCATGGTTACTATGCAATAATAGGCATTGATTTTATCAGAGAGAAGGTGGCACTTTTCAGATGGATAAAGGGCAACTTTTTAAAAGTGGGGCAGTGTATCCTCTGCCCCGTTAGCACTACTCTGTGTGTTGCGTGTAGGTGTTCATTGCAGTGTTCATTACAGTGCTCATTCAAAGAAATAATGATCGGGTATATAAAAACAAGATGTCCAAGATCGGAAAAATGTGGTCGCTGCCTGGGTTCCCTATCGAACATACTTTTTTGTTTGGTTTTGTTGTAGTTATGGTTGTTGCTTCTCTTGAATTTTAGATAAGCCACTTTAAAAAAAAAAATATGGCAGGGTCAGAGGCATCATAAGTTTTTAGTCGGGATGTTGGCGTTGAACTTGGCAAAGACGGTTTCGTGAAACACGTAGTAGACAACTAGCCAACTAGCGGCAATCTTAGCCGGAAATTGACTTATGACGGTTTCGAGAAACAGGCCCTAAGTCTGTGGGTTCTCTCTCCCATATAGCTTGTACGTGCAGTCACGCATCAGTTTACCAGGATAACGCTGTGTGGCGCCCTTCCCTCAAACATGCCAAAGGGTTACATTGAACACTGTACAAAATCGGCTAAGTGTCTGATCTTCCCCTCTCCATAAATCACTCATTTGAGAGTTTAAGTGTGGGTTTAAACTCCTGGTACTATATACCATATACGCATCTAAAAGTGGATTTCAACTACTTTATATTCAGAGAGAAGATGGAAGATGTGCGCGAGTGGGGTGTAATCCATAAGTTTTTCATAACCCATTGACATATACTTAGCTCATTGTGTATTTAAAATACTAGTCATGCAATGCAGTATCGATGTTATCATTAAATCTGCATTTGATTACTGTTTGTTTCATTTGAAGTTGGGTAATGATTTTAACTTAGATCATTATGCTATTTTTTAAAATTAAAATATCGCATCGTAGCCCGAGGTCAGTACTGAACAATACTTTTTACAAATTAGTAAGTATGGTAAAAGCCTTCTTTTTTCTTTAATTTGAATCGATTTCATTTTCTTCTACATATTTTACCATGAATCATAATATATAACAATTATCATTTTCAATACAAAAGTAATAATCATAATAATAATCATGAATTGCCACTTTATGATAGCCCATCAAACATTACAAATAATTTGCGAAAGAAGGACTGCCACTGTAAGGAATTTCCATGAAAATATAGCAGCCCCAAACATATCTTATGAAACAGATAAACAAGTTCATTAAAAAGAATGGATAAAATAATTGAAAACGTAAATTAAAAAGATGATAATGATGACGAAAATAAAGCTGATACTGAAAATGATGCTGATTTTGATAACTGAAATGATAGATAGTATGACATTATGATAAAGATTGAAGAGTTGACACGGAAATTTTTACTTCCGTGTCAACATCCTTTCCACTTTGGCTTTGAATGATTAGACGGAGCAACAGGATTTAATGAATTCCGGGGGAGAATTCCATGTAAGCCTGGACCATGGTGTCTTGTAGATCTATGGGAAATAAGTAATTTCAGGTTGACTAGATGAAAATGGGAGGAATTATACGAGTAGTGTAGGAGTAAATGGTGTTATTTATAGCGTAAAAGTTAAAGTAAAAGTAAAAGAGGGAGCATATCTTTTAGTATACCTGAATATGAGCAGTAACTTTTGTAGTGAATGTGTGTCGAATAAAATACAACAAACATGAGATTAATGTAATCGATACTAGAAACCATAAAAGAAAAAAATACAAACATAAGGTAAAATATGACAAAAAGGAGACGTATTTCTATGAAAAATCATAGTCCGGGAGAAAATCATAATCACAGAGTTTATGATAATATATTACTAGGAAGCAATCAGTGCCAACGATGCAGAGTGATACTGTACATTTACAATTGTAGATGTATTTGGCTACTTCTTGTACCATGCCCTTATTCGTTGCACTAATTGTATATAATTTAATCATGAATATCATATGCCAATCCTTGGTACATGTATATATATATATATATATATATATATATATATATATATATATCGCACTTTGTACTTAACATCCAACTAATAGTTGCAATAAATGAACGACTGTAAATACTCACTCTCTGGAGTTCCTCGTTTTACAATTGAACTATCTGCTATGATACAGGAACCTACACATGTTCCGACTGAAATGAGAAACAAGATGGCAAGACTGACTGCTGT
>CM057156.1:19215493-19222993 GCA_029962745.1 Echinometra lucunter
CTACAGGAAACAGAGGTATAAGAATGCAACCCAGCTTATAATTTACAATCATCATACAGCTTCCATCAAAATGGTAATTTCCACCAACAATAAAGCTATGAATCTGCATCTTATGGCTTGTTCACATATGCAGCAGCAAATCACTTAAGAAAAAAATGAGTGTACAAAGTAAATGCAAGTGGTGCAACAAAGGTATGCATACCTACTCATCTGTGTGTTTATAAGATGCAGAACTGTGATGTGCAGTATGCTTGAAAACCTCCTTTTCAAGGCGGTTTGACATTACAAAGCTGAATGAGCTTTCAGGGTTCAGAACTTTTCTGTATCATACTCCTCAAGACGGCTTCCAGAGGTAGGTCTGTATGGCTCTAGGGGGTATCACAGCATTGATGACACCTACTGAGGAGTCATAGATGCTGAGTGGGTACTCCTCATTGGCCCTTTGGAAAGATTTTTTAAAAAATGAATGAAAGAAAAAACTAAAACGAGACTATTCTTGTTGCTTTACATAATTTTGTTTTGGACCGCCTAATATAAAAGCACTACCGATCATGACTCTTATTTATCTGTAAAATGCAGTAACTTCTTTTGAAAAGTCACCGACACATATCAGATAACGTGATTCATTAATGTTCAAAAATATAAACCCAAACTTAAACCCTCTCCTTGGACAATAAAATCACAGAAATAATGCATTCTAAATTGTTACAAAATGTTTTGTTGGAAATGAAAAGAAACTGAACTGAATGTAACAATATTATTGCAGCACTTAGTTTGACACACTTAACTGCAAAGCTCAAACTTCTCCTCCTCCTACTAATTTCAATTCAATTCAATTCAATTCAATTCACTTTATTTGCTCATAAAAATCCATAAAATACATATATACAACATTAAATATACATAATACAAAAGCAGAATACATAAGAAACAAGAAGAACAAAATACATTGGATTTAGTATGAGAGGGACAGCAAGAAAGGAACAAGCCTTGTGATTAGCTGACCCTGGAACATAATACATTACTTATGATAGAACATATAAATAACAAAACAAAACAAACAAACGGGAAAGGGGGGGCTGAATGCCTATATATCTAAATAAACAAACTTAATGAATACCTGTATAATATAAGGAGCTTACATTTTGATTAAAAAACATTTAATGAATCTGCATTTTTAATATCTGAATTCTGAAGAAAGAGAGTTCCAGATTTGGGGTCCTTGGAATAAAATCCAAGTTTTTAAAAGATGAAAGTCTTGGTTTAGGTAAATGAAAATCATCAGCGTTTCTTGTATTGTATCCATGAAATGCATTATTAAACTGAAAGAATGTGTGGATAAAATCTGGCAAGAGGTTATTGTTACGCATGAAGTACATAAATATAAAAACCTGAAATTTATAAATATCATAAAACTTCAATATACCTGATTCTAAAAATAAACTACTGCTGCAACAAATCATTAAAATAAGCAAAACATAAAACAAATTATACTCACATATTGAGAATGATGAAAGACCTTGAGCCATCAGGAAGACTAAAGGCAATTGTGTAAACATCATCCATCTTGATGTTACCTTTGTGTTCCACAGTGATTCCTTTTCTCACAGAGCCAGGCATGATGAACTTACTGAAGCAAACAAATTTTAAGCAAAAAAAAAATCAATGGAGTTATGAACAAAATGGTCATTAATATAGAAATTGGGACACGATCTTAAAGAAAAGTAATTTAATTCTGAACAAACTGCAATCCTCTTGCATAAATTTCATCTGCAGAATATTCAGCTTTGGACAATTCAAAATATACTAGTTGTTGGGGATCTATTCTAAATATTACAAATAACTTTTATGCATTACACTCTTAGGAAAAAATAAGAATATTCAGCTTTGGACATTTCAAAATATACTAACAGTTGTTGGGGATCTATTCTAAATATTACAAATAACTTTTAGGCGGTATACTCTTAGCAAAATGGTGTTGTTTAGAACCTTTTTTTGTCCCACATTTGGAACCTTGGAGGTTCTTCAAAGAACCATTAAAGGTTCTCTGAAGGGTTCTAAAGGGGTCTTTAGAACCATTATTGATGCACAAGGAACCTTTTTGGGTTCTTGAAAATATAAAGAACCCTTTATAGAACCCCCTTTTCTGTAAGGTTTTAGATACGGGACAACTAAGGGTTCTAAGTGGCACATGTTTCTAAGAGTGCAGGATGTTCATGCACAGTGCAATTTTTTTTAAATGCATGGTAATACAACCAATAAAATTCATTAACTCAACCTACAAAGAAATGAAATAAAACAGACCTGCTGTTTACAATCAATAGGATAAAAGCAATCGTTATCACTTTAGAAGTGTTCCGACAGACTTTATGAGAAATCCATTAAATAAGTGTTCACAGTGTGGACTTTGCCACCCCCCCCCCCCCGTAAAAAAAAAAGAAGAGTAAAATAAAATAGAGAAAGGCATAGAGAAATCTATTACCTAAAATGACCAAGATGATAGTACATGGGCTGTTTATAGAAGACGTCTTTTTCTGCATCTATAAGAATAGGACTATCCACATAATTCTTGACCCAGTTAGGGCCTCCTTCTAGATTCAGAGCCAAGTTCCAGTCAACCCAACCTGTCACCCAGCTGTTCATCACCTGAATTAGAACAATAGAGTGTGATTGGTTAGAATCAGTTGGTGAAAGTATAATTTCTTTTCTTTAACTAAGCATATATATAATTGAAGTGTCTAAATTTCTTTTTTTTTTTATTGAACTGAATTGAAATCAGTTTATTATGATCAGCACATGGCAGCTAGAAGGCTGAATTGTGTGTGATTTACAATATTAAACAGTCTTAGATATCCATGTAAATACAAAAAACAAAAAAAATCATATGAAGATATATAAAATCTACTACACAATAGTGATCAATTAATTTGAAGGAAAGAACATAATATAAAATTATTGTTGTTGTTATTATCATCAGCATCACCATTATCATTATTATTATTATTTTTATTATTATTATAATTTTTATTATTATTATTATTATTATTATTATTATTATTATTATTATTATTATAGAAAAGAGTAACGAGAGCACAGGAATACGGTGTACTTCAGGTTTTCTTCCATTATATCATATTAGGTTTGTATAATATGAATATTCTTGGAAATATCTTCCATCTGACTAGTGTTTCTCTTTCACCCTTTATCTCAAGAATCTGGTTATCTTTGTTTCAGTGTTTTAAAAATGAAATAATCATATTCCTTTATGTATATAACCAATGTACCATTGCATTATTTTGTATGTTTATTGGTATTGTTTCCTATATATAACTTTTCAACTTATGAATGTTCTCATAAACTCTTCTTCTAATACTTCATGATGCTCTTGCTGTTGCCTTCATCTCTGGATAAGCTTCATTAACAACTAATTTGTTGAACCACTTCCTAATATAAATCCCGGATTGATTATCATGATGTGTTTGGTCTCAATTATCCTCCAATTCCCTCTCCCTATTAGGAAAAAATGCTGCACTGTCTGAAAATAAATTACAGAGAAATTTCATACATCCCATATAATTTTCCTGCTACTACTACATTCTCCCTAAATCTCATCTCTGTACTCACAGTGATGATGCTTTTGCTGTAGCCTTCACCTCTGGACCAGCTTCCGATGTCCACTGACTTGCTGGAGAATGTGGAATCATAGCATGCCTCCGTGTAGAGCAGGAAATGGTTGGGGAAGAGTTGATGGGTCTCGGCAAGTTTCAGCTGGTATGGTGTGTACTTGTCTATGTACCAGTGGACACCTATTCCCGAGACGTACCTCTGGGCCTCATAGTCCCCGAGAATCTGAGAAGATAAAGGTGAGAGTAGATGCATCTTTTTATGACAAGTAAAAAAAATGTCTAATAAATGACTTTATAATGCTCTTATCTGTCTCACAGTCATGCTCCAGCTCTGCAATGTTATCCCAGCTTTCGCTGTGCTACCATTTTGATACAAAATGACAATAAAAGGTACGCAGCACAATATTTCAGTACAGGTATGTACCTATAGGTCCTGATCAGATATCAGCTTTGGGCACATCTTTAAACTTAAAATAAAAGGAACATTCCAAATCAAATGCGTAGACGAAAATAAACTTAAAACTGACTCACTGTTTGAGGCCACACAGGAAGGTGAAAACTCTGACCATCCAGCATCATAAGATCAATGTCTTGGAGACCAGCAGATTCCAGGGCAGGTCCAAGGTCTAGTTTGATAAAGTCTCGTTCCATCTCTGCAGTGTAATACATTGCCTGGAATGAGAAGTTCTTAATGGCACCATCCATTGGTTCATTTTGTACAGTTAACCCCCACAACGTCAGGTTCTGTTTCTTGTATTCCTCCACAAATCTGAAGTTTGAAAACAAATCATTGAACAACATCGAGGTTATTATTACTGTGCAACAAAGTTGTCAGGATTAACAAAATTGGTAATAACTGTGCAGTAAATCAGCAAGAATATAAGCAAACAGCTAGTCCAGAATTCCAAGTGAAGAATTACATCATATATGCAGCAATGTTTGCTGACTTTGTCTTGTTCCATGGCCAATAACTTACTGAATTCTTGTACCTGCTCTTTACTCACGGTTGTTACCGAAACCAAAGATCACTTAAGACCATTTTAATATAATTATCAAAGGAACATTACCACACTTTGAACATTAGTCCTTGCCCTTAAACAGGTAGATATATGATTTATCCAAAGGCCTGGGTCAAAAACAGTATAATATTATTGTTTGCCAGATTTTCATCAGAGGTAACCCTAGTGCATGCTTAACTATCATACCACCATACGCAAACATACACACCGCATGATAGAGTGAAGTTTAATTGGAAAGTTTGTTATAACTATCTGTCCAATGTGACTCATGCTTTGCAAACAGGGTCAATCCTTACCTTACAAAATACTGAGCCCATGTCTTGAAGTATTTCCCACCCGGTTGACCAATAAGCTGACCCTTGCCATTCATATGACCATTGGTCTTCATCCATGCTGGGGCTGACCAAGGGCTACCAAAGAGCTTGACCGGTCTGGACGAGTGATTCAGGGCTGACTTGATCATGGGAATCTGTTGAAATAAAAGAAGTTATATTCATTCTTTACTTCAATTTGGCAAAGAGTGTACTTTGCTTGGTAATTTTTGCATAATATGGGGGGTGTTTCACAAAGACTAAGACTGACTAAAATCGCACCTAACTATGGCTGACCACTCATGCCACTACTTTCTTTCACCATGAATCTCTCAAAGGATTTGCAAATCATGGTCACAAATCTGCAGAATTGACAATCTTTTATAGTTCATTAAAGAAGAAAGCAAAAAACGTAAATTCTGCAAATATGTTACCATGATTTGCGCATCCCTTGAGAGACCGGTGGTGAAAGCAAACAGTGGCATGAATGGCCTGCCATAGTTAAGAGTGATTTGAGTCAATCTTAGTCTTTGTGAAACACCCCCGGGCCACTCGTGATTCACTTCATGGTCAGACTACAGAGTGTGGAATGACTGTACTGTAGAAGTGAAGTGTTCAACTCGTCACAGGCTTACGTGGACCAATAGGGCCATTCTCAGCCACGTGTGTGACCCAAATCATGAAAATAGCTGATTCAAAAATAATTTGTCAGTATTTGTCTTGTAGCAGAAATATCTCATTTTCGAATTTTGAATAACTGTATTACTCCCAATAGCATGAAGGCAATTATCAAAAGTGCATACATCATTTTTCTTTCAGAAGTCAAATTAGGTTGGTCACGTGTGTGACTTCGCACAAAAATTGGTCTTACTTGTTGGTATTCAAACCTATTTTTCTCAGATATCCCTGGGAGTGTAAGTTTCCACTTTTCATTACTGTATGATGGGGATTGCTCCAAACAGTTTTAAAGCAATTTTCCATAAATGAATGAACATTCTGATCTTTTAGAGGTGAAATATGGGTCGGTCACGTGTGTGACCAGTCCAAAAGGGGCATTTTTAAATGACTCTGTAAGCACATTATAGCTGAGAAACTGTTTATTCTTATCAAAGCGGAAAGGGAGTTTATTCATGTAAAAAATGGTTACAATAAAAAAAAATAAAAACATGTTATCTGATTTTCAAGCAATGAGGCAAAATTAGGTGGTCACATGTGTGACCAAAAGTTTTGCTTTCCAGAGAATGACCCAACAGAACAAATGGGGCACTGCCACAGTCGACTTTTGGCACACATACAGCGCATTACTATGTATCATGTGAATTACAAATTCCACACGATATAACAGTCCAGAGTTCTAGCTGCTCCATAGTGAGCAAAGAGTTAATGTATAAATCCAAATGAAGTGCCTCTCATTACATGAAATCCATGTATGGATATCAATTTAACTGGTAAGTAAAACAAGGATGGCTCAGCCTCCCTAAACAAAAACAAAACCACAAGTTGAGAATGTCGATTCAGCTCTTGAAACTGAAAGAAATCTATATGTGTCCCAAGTCTCAACTGATATGGGTCATATCCATTTCATTATTCATCAATTTCTATTCATATTATTCTTCCATCAAGAGGTTACAAGCTCTGTCAATGAAGTAATGTCCTTATTTATAGAAACTTGGAATATATGGTTATCTGACCTCATTACCAAGCTTTCTTCCCATCAGAATCACTGCAAACACATGACAGGTATCAAGTGAGTTTTACCTTATACTGAAGATCCTCCTTTGCCAAGGAGAAGTTCTGCAGACCAAAATCTCCAGCGTAGTCATCATAGGAGTAAGGGTGTGTGGAGAAATCACAACTTGCTATTGGGATTCGACCAATGGTGTACTCAATGCCTAGAATCAATTCAGACAGTTTTAGTTTAGAGAGGATATACTAATATCATTTCCAAACCTGTCAAAGACTAAATCCACAGAATACTTTGGGTTGATCAGACTCTACAAATATGTGTTTTACCTGAATTAGATAATATTTAATTGGTTAGTAAGCTTCCAAGATCTCCCTCCAAACTCCTTCAAATCTCCTCTAAGATTTGGACTAGCCATATTGTGATCATCAATTTCTGGAATGAGTTAAATAAGTGCAACAGCAAGGAAAACACTGCTCACACAAATTTAGTCTGAAAACTAGATGAATCTTCGACCACGTGGTCGAACTTTATGCCTCCGCCATTACCAAATCAGAAATAAATGGCACTTCATGTTGATTTATTTTCATTTATACAATGAAATCTTTGACCTTGACCTTTGACCTTGTGACCCCCAAATCTAATGAGAGCATTGCCCTTTCCTCAAGTTTGAGGTTGATCGGTCAAATGGTTGTTGAGTTATGGTGAAAACGAACCATTTCTATGTACATGATGACCTCTGTGACCTTTGACCTTGTGACCCCCCAAATCTAATCAGATCATTGTCCCTTCCATGTGCATACATGAGCCAAGTTTGAAGCCAATCTGTCAAATGGTTCTTAAGTTATGGCGAGAACGAA
>CM057156.1:19227993-19560687 GCA_029962745.1 Echinometra lucunter
TATCCTAGTTATGCCGCAGAAGATAGACTTTGTTACCGACAACTAATAATTCAAAGAAACGTCGGAGCTTCCTGCACCCTCCCCTCTAGGGAGCACTACATTGGCGTAAATTCCAGGGGGTAGGGGGATCTATCACCCACACTTGGGGGAGAGGGGGGGGGGGGTGGTGTGTACAAAACCCCCCCCCCCCATGCAGACACACTTTTTAAGGAAGAAAATATATTTCAATTAATCAGTAAGTAAAAATTCTGAATATCTATCATAAACAACGTAACCATTATATATTAGAATTTCTATTTGAAAATGCTATTGAAAACAAAAAAGTGGTTATTTTTGGCTCACTCGCTTCGCTCGCTCGTCAAAATCTTAGGGTTTCCATCCGAAAATGCGATTAAAATTGAGAAAAGTGGCTATTTTTTGATGAAATTTTTTATGAAAATGTGTGTGACGGGGAAAAAAAAATCATTAAAAAAAGTTTTTCATCCCCCACTCCTCAAATTGGATTTACGCCGGTGGAGCACTACCGTCCTCCTAAAATGCAGTCCTAGCTACGCCACAGATTCTAGACATAGACTACTTACCGGGAAATTTTGGGCTCTGCCCCCCCCCCCCGATAACAGGTACATGTTATGCCCCTGCGTGGGCGTGGCTGGTTATGTGTGCCAAAATGGTATAGATTCTACGTGATATAATACAATTTCCTAGACAACATTTAGGAGAATATGGGCAATTCCAGGCAGAATGTTTTGTTTTATGAAAACAAACTTGCAGTTACACTTCAGCTGTCTTATATTCTTGTAGAGTAATATCTGAAGTTTCATTTTTCATTAAGCATACGGTAATATCATATCATATCATTATAGAAACATTTTGATATTTTTTCAGCCACAGTATTTCCCCAGTACAAAATTGTTGCCCTTTTTGATGACACATTATTTCTGTTCCCATAAATAGGACTAAGCTGTGCTAGAGATCTTCAACTTTTACGCTTTATAACTATGTACATGTGTCTTTAAACTTATAATTAAAATTATTTTTTTTTTGTATCATTCATCAATTTCGAACAATAGATCTCCACAGTTATCTGATTTCTTTAACGTTAGCAATGTCATGTCTGTATGTTGGTTTGTTTTTTTCAACAATTTTTCACATCCAACACCAGTGGAGTTGTCAGGTATTCATCAGTGCATGGGGGGAGGGGGGGGGGGGGGAGGAATGAGACCGATCGCAGATGAACATTATACAGTATATATAAAACAAGTAGAACACAATAGAAATGCATTCATTGGCAACAGAAATTTCTTCGCTACGAATTTTGAGGGCTTTCCCCTTGTTTAGAGATGTAAACTTACGATGCAAGATTATAAGGCCTACAAATAATAACAAAGATCTTGTTTATTACAAGGTAACGCAAACTAGTACTGCGGCTATCTCTTGAACTTGAAAAAACTGTCTTTATGTCTGTTATGTATTACACGCTGGTAGCTGATTATACGTTGGCAATTCTAATTTGCTAATAATGATTTTAAAGAAGCCTTCCTTTTTCACTAGAAATTTCAATAAGAGGACATTGAATATATCCACATTAGTAAATTCTCCCTTTTTAAAGGCAAAGCAGCACTGGATCCAAGAGGAGGGGGGGGGGGGGGATCAGCTTTTTCAGGTGTTTTACCCGGTGCGGCCAATTCGCCCCCCGACCCTGCAAAGTAAGGAAAGAGCATCAAAATGTTACCCTTTCACTCTGTTTTGATTCTTTCCGACAAAAAATCTTGAAATTGGTCCAACTCTTGTTTCTCTTGTTCGATATACTTTCAAAAAAACATTCCGAGTGCATAAATGGGCTTTTCTGTATATTTGCTCCCCTCTCCCTATCCCCTCTCCATCTTCCTTTTTCAGTACATCCTTCCTCTCTATCCCTTTCTATCCTTCTTCCTTTCATGCCTTCTGCTCTCCCTCCTTTCTAAGCCCCCTTCCTCCTTCCCTCCATCTCTAACATACCCCAAATTATTATTATTATTTTTTTTTTTTAGCTTGCATGTTTACCGAATTCCTTCCCCTCTCTAAAATTTCACTGATGTACCAACTCACCCCTTTACTATCTGTTCTGTTTCTACAATTAAAACAGTAAAAACTCAAATAACACACAACTACAAAATACATTATTCTTTAATGCACCAACATTTCTACATGATCAATAAAATACAAACTGGTAAAAATGATACAGTGCACTTTGATATCAAGGTGAATAAAAATATTTGGACGGTTTGGGGTAAAGGTGGGGAAACTACACATGTACATCTAGCACACAATAATGCAAGGTGTTTCTTATTCAGCAACATTGGATATTGCTGGGGAATATCTCTTCAAATGTCAAACAAGACAGAATTAGCTCTTGTTACTCATATTACATGTAATTTGAAAATATGAGATGAGCTAATGCAAAGACACAAGTACATAGCATCTGTTATGATCAAAACCATGAAACCCAATTTTGCAACCACCTATGTCAAAAAGCCACCTGTCTATAAAGACCACAAGTCCTGTTTCCCTACAAAAAATATGGATTAAATATGGATTAAAGAAACCTAAGCAGAGAATCAACGTGCCTTCAAAAACACTTTTTAGCCAGAATTCACAAAAGAGGTTCAAATCATGGGGTGATTTAAACCCACTCCTGGATTTTTAAAGCATACATGCACACAGAGTCTGGTCCAATTATCTTTAGCGCATGCACAGCCAATATACGCCTATTTATTTTAGTACACTTAAGGAGGTTTAAACCACTTTTGTGATTCCCAGCCTTTATGTTTCACTGAGCAGTCTCTATACAGAGCAAAACTATATACATGTATGACCGAAAACAAAACAGAGAACATTTCCATGGAGACTACTTGAGTACATATTGAACTGTTTCATAGATGAGAAGGGAGGCTGCAAAATGATACATATCAAATAAATGGTGGTTATACTACTGCCAATAGGCACATGGAAATATTCACATCATGTACTACACAAAGGCTAGATATATTTCTGTTACATTTGTGATAATTCTCTGTATGACCACAAAACTTTGAAACATTTTTGGATAAAACAAATAGAATACTTGGTTCTTGAGGCGACGATTCCACTTTCCATGTATGCTGCATGAATAATCCTGTCTATAATAAGGTGCACATGCAGTTATCAATTCTATATTCTGCTGTAAAAGAAATCAATATGAAAATGCTAATTTTGAAATCACTTGCATCTTGTCACCCACAAAAAGAAAGTTTGAGTTTACTGTACAACATTGATTCAAATCGTGGTAAGAGAGGAGGAGAAACAGTCCAACAGCAAAGGAGAGTGAGAAAGGGGGAATGCAACAAGAAAATATGTGAAATAACCGATCATGCAAATTGACATGTCTAAATATTCACCAGCAGTAATGTTGAACAGAGTAGTAATATATGGGATACTGGGTGACATTGAAGTTATTCCTCTAGGGTGAGAAATTAGTTATTCCTTCTCACAGCAAACATGATAGTAGTAATTGACAACACTCTGCTTATCGATTAAACTAGTATTTTGGAAATAACACACATAGTAACACAATTTAAGAGTTTCTTTCATTTGTTAAATAGAGTTGAATTACAAATACTTTAAAATTTGCCTACTGGGTATATTAGTAACCGTACCATAAAGTCACTGAATAAGTATTCAAATTTCAGTAAATTCGCTGGTTTGCCTCTCAAATGTATATTTTCATATATCAAAATTGATACAGTTTTCTGAACTAAACATGTTAAACTATGATCCACACAAAAACCATTCTGTTCTGAAAACTCAAATCCGCATGGAGAAAGACATATGACATAACATACATGTAAACCCCTTTCAATCTCTTGATTTTCCTGAACACACACACACATGACCATGACAAAGCACTCTTATTTACAAAATACAGTTGATAGAAGTTATTATTGCTAATGACCTTCTAATGTAAAATATACAATTATATCATAAATATGTGACATCTATTATGTAAATTGCTAGACTGAATTGCTAGACTGAATTGCTAGAATGAATGAAACTATCATTACACAGAATGAGGATCATAATGAATTGCTATGTTTACAAATGGATACACTGCATGATGATTCAAATGGAAAAAACAAACCCCAGAAAACTATATGTACACTGCTTCCACAATATTTACAAAATATTAATATAAAATATACAGTAAAATAACTTTTGATTGTCTCATGTTTTTACATACTATGCAAAAGCAACAAGGAAGATTAAACCATATAAATGCACCATATATCGTGACATCACTGCACAGTGATACCAAGATATTTATGAACTACAGTGCCATAAAAGCAAAATTTAATAGGTACAGGGAATCAATTACATACATGGATTGGGAGAATCTATTGCATTTTTAAAAGTATGCATGTGTTCTACACTGTTTGAACTTAAGCACACAAGCAGAGTCTTAAATTCAGCCAGGCAAAAGAGAAAGTTTAGAGGGAAAAAATGGAGAAGATGTAATCAGAACATAGTTATGCTACATCAAGGTGAAAAATGTTTTTGAGAGATTTACACTCTTTGGTAATACACTTTTGTATTAATTAAAGAAAATACTGTTGCAAGTAGACGGATCCTTACCTGTATCAGAAGGGACCTGTATTTGACTCTTCATAATACACTGTACTGTCCAACTTTGTTTCAGCCTACTACTTAATATTTACTGCTCTAACTGCTTTGAATACCTTTGAGTACCTACGGTGGCCCTGAAGTACTCTCGACAACAGGTCATGTGCGACGCAAATTTCGCACCCAAGGTCATGAATTTTGCATCCCGGGCCCTGAACTTTGAGTCACAGGTCATGAATTTCGCATCAAGAGTCGAAAATTTCACGACTGGGGCGCAAAGTTGGCCGCAAAATTCACATCGCACATGACAAGTGTACTTCAGGGCCACCATAAGTACCATTATGAACTCCTTGTAAGCACAGCAACTACAATTCAACCCACTGTTCACTGGAACTGACTGGTCCTCGTACTAAACCTTTGGAAGTGGGACAATTCAGTTTGCCAATGGGTTGAAATATTTTCTATGAGCAGAGAATTTAGTTTTAATGACTTTAAACTGTGCTTTTGAGGAGCCATATCAAGGTACTATTGATCCCCCCACCAAAAGAAGTATTTTCAATCAAATACTGAGAAGCATAAGGAAATAAATAGTACAGTGGAACCTCGTTATATAAAGAACAACAAACTCTCATCATAACAAGGTAATTTTGCTGGTCCCACTTCTTTGTATTTTATTGTTTTTTAGCCCTGATATAAGAAGGTTTCGATATAAAGAGGTAATTTCCTTGGTCTAGAGGAGTTTGCTATAACGAGGTTCGCCTGTATTGGTTTCATACCTGCTTGTTCCAGCTAGTGTCCCATGACGCTCCCTGTTGCGCCAAATATAAATACAAATCTATAGGTCACCCCCCCCCCCCCACCCCATGATGGCGGGTTACAATATTATCGTTCTAAATACTCAAAAATTATAGTTCTCAAATCTCATGTGATGGAAAAGTTAGGCACTGTCTTGTGTCTCTGCAGTGGTGAAGGAAGGAAGGCAACTGCATCAGGTGGGTTGGTCACATGACTTGTCACATGACTCTGTTGCATAGCCAGGCTGATGCTCATGTCTTTCAGTATGAACGCATGGATGAGTTCATTGACTTTTTGGGGCTGTTCCACCATGACCATGTGGCCGGCCGATTCAACCAACTCCAGTTGAGATGCATAAATTGTCTGACAAATAATTAAGAAAGAATTTTTTTTTTTTGCATTTAACAACTTACTGCCTCATTTAAATTTTATCATATCCCCTGCTTTGTTATGTCCAGACAAGAATTTATCAAAACACAGCAAATGATGTACTAACATTTTTATATAAAGCCTATAAAGCCAAATTTGTAAATTCCATTTTGTTGTTGCTGTTGCTGCTTTGTTTTTATTTTGTTTAAAATGCATAGACCTAGGCAAGAATGCCATCTTTTAGTGTAATTTCAATTTGGGTTTGTTGATTATAGCCACTTGCCATTCATACAATTTCAAATAAGCTTTACATCCTAGCCAGAACTCAGTAAACTAGTAACTTTGAAAGTAATACGATCAAACTGTTAAATATTCTTAGCAGTTCATTGACTTACATGTCACAAAGTCAATTTCATTTTTTACTTGGGGACCAGAGTGAGGACTTTAGGTCTATGTATGTGGGGGCCTTTTCTCAATTCACAAAAATCTGGGTGGTCAGCGGTTACAATTTGATGAAACTATGTAAATATGTATATGTATGGGGTGAGGGGGTCAATCTGTTAATGTTAAACCCTGCATAATTGGGGATAAAATTCATATCTTGCAAACAATCTCTAACCTCCTGCATAGTCTCTGATTCCTTCTGTGATACCAGCTCATCCTGACATCCATGGATGATAAGAACACCCACAGACAATGAGGAATGGTACTCACTGCCCCCTTCCGGCCAGTACTGTCCTTGCATGGTAGCTCGTAACACGTATGCTGGGATGTCGAACGCATTGCTCAAGTCAGCATCTGAGCGTTTGGACTTGGCATGGAAGGCTTGTCTGAAAATGAAATGATATTCAATTTCAGTGAGGCTGTGGTCTGTATAGTAACTGAGATTCATAAATTCAATGAAATGAAATTGTACAACTGCTACATTCAAAAACTAAAGTCTAAAAAATCAACTGCTTTTCAGTCAAATCTATGAAAAGATGCTGACACATGAATGACAGTCGCTATTTCAGAGTGCAATGGAATTATCAAAACAGAATTCTTTCAAAATAGCAGCACTTGTAATAAAGTTCTACCTTGCAAATGTTCGATTGATGATGGGTTTAATGCAGGCAAGACAACAAGCTGGAAGACAGAAGAGATGACATGGCTCAGGAGAGAGAGGTATAGGACCTCCATTGCTGATCAACACAACCTTGGTCACCTTCCTGGACCGCTCTTTTGCGATCAGGGTGCAGAATGATCCTCTGAAGCAGAAACACAAAAATTCAAGCAAAAAAACCAAAACAAAACAAAACAAAAATCAGTCAATCAATGAATAAAATCAACATCTGAAATATGATAAGGCAAATATGAATTGCACAGCATAAACCCAGACACATGCAAAAAAAAAAATTTAATGTGGAAAGCAAACTTGAACTTTGAACATATTAAAGAAGCCCGGTAATAAAGTATTGGGTGAATGACATGCAAAAAAACAATGCATTCTTATTATCAGGGAGGGCTTGTGTGGGGTATCATCTCTTTTCAACAGTGAATATAAATGTATGTATGGTGTATGTATTTTAGAAGACATGTAAATTTCAACATCCGGTAAATTTGAACTGCTCTGTATCGAAATTAATATCTTATTCATTTGAAATGGTGAATAAAATTGAAAAAAAGAAAACCTTCAAAAGTATCTCAGATTTGGAGAGGACTATAACAATCATATAGTTTTCAATGATGAACAATTAAAAGGACATATTGAAATTTGTAAGCAATACTTTTGTCAGTATGAAGTAAAAGTTAAATCATGCACTTTTTTTTATTATCAAATTTCTCTCTTTTTTTTTTTAAATTTCAAAGTCTAATTACAGGTTTAAGCATTTAATTGTCTGAAATCCTACCCATATGAATGGCCAATCAGGACATTTCTCTTCTTTGCATAGCGATCAAATATAGCAAGGACATCTTCAGCCAGCTCCTCAAACTTGTAAGCAGCTGTTTGCTTTGGAGCTCTGCTGAAGCCATGACCCAGCATGTCAGGCACCACCATCTCAAAGCCTGCCTCCTGGAAGTACTGCAGCTGGTGGTACCAGACTTCTGCACAGCCTCCTACACCATGGAGGAAGAAGAGAACTGTCCCTGGTTCCTCCATGAGTGAGACGAGGGAAACCTGACTGGACCACTTAGAGTTTCTTCTTTCTCGCCAGGTCTTTTCAGAATTCACAGGGTTTTTGTGCTGCACACTGTGCAGTTGCTTTGTGGCTACCTTGCTGTAGGAGGAGTTAGTGCCGCTGGAATCAGTTTTTGCATGAGATGGGAGCTGATTACTGTCCCTCTTTGCTGTGGTGGAGTTGCTTGGTTGATGCGTAATTTCATTGTTCCCTGAGAGTGGATGATTTCTGTGAAGACCAGTGGAGGTAGTACTTGAGGCTTGTTCTAAATCTTTGGTTTCCATGGTAATGCTCCCGTCTGAAACATGTCTCTGGGCAGTACCACATGCTTCACCAGAAGATAGCCTGCCCTGTGAGTTTCCATCATCTCCTTGCTGATGCTTCCCTAGAATGTGCTGAATCCGAAGCCATCTTCCAGGTCTTATCTCAAGGATGTTGACATTGTGCTGACCAGGTGAGACAGCACGATTCCTGAAGTTCATGGAACCAAAGCCTCTGTTTGATGTTTGGCTTTTTGGCTGGTTCCTCATTTATCACTGCACAAAAGGCACTGAGCACAGACATTTCAAATCTAACAAATGTAGTAATCATACAGATTACCCTCATCAAAGTCAAACAGACATCTTTTGTATCACCACTGTATGGTTCTCTGAGTACCAATACGTTTGGTCCTTGAAAGTTTCCTTGCATCCAGATGTTTTGGGTAGATCCGAGATGTTGTCTTTTGTCAATTGTAATGCATGTGCTTCGATCTGTACATGAAAAGTAATAATTTTGGAAACACAAGATATGGCAGGATATGCATTCTTGAGATGAGAATGTTTAATTCAAACACAAACAGGAATTACTACTCCAGACTACATGCAAAATGAAGGAATCAAGAGACAGGGTCTATGCTTTCCTCCTGAGTAACTGTAACTACATGTATATGTACAAAATGTATAGCCTGAGCAGACGCCATGCAGAGCACGGTGTCTAAACAAGGACACACACAAATCTTTGCGGCCCCGTTCGGTAACCCGAAAGGTAATTGCGTGCTGCATACACAGACTTTATGTAAGAGTGCGATTACCTTCAGGTTGACCTTAGCGGAGAGAACAGAGTTTTCGAGTGCACATGAAGCAATAAATCATCGTTTTTCGATAAGTTGTAAGTTGTCAAAATAAATATATGAAATGAAAATGATTAACCATTATTCAATTTTAAGATAATGTAACTTCCATAGATTATATTTCATGCTACATCATGTATGCGATGTAATTGCCCTTTCTGTCATGAATTCACAACAGTTTCCAATGCCAGCTACTCTTTTAAGGTGAAAATATTACTGCTGCCCTCTAGGTCCTACTGCTGTACTACTGCATAATAAATGCAAGGGACTGTTTCATGAAACTGTCATAACTTCTTGAGAGCACTCGTTTCAATGGGATGTCCATGAACTTACTTAGATTTATGATGGTTTCATGAAACAGCCTCGAGTTCCTCTAACGTTAGACCCAGAGTTTCCTTAGGTTTAGGCTAGAGTCCCAAGTTTTGCGCAATACAGAAAACGGAAAAATTTCACTGAAATCGAGAAGAACACGGAATTCACGAATTTCACGGAAAATGCGATTTTCAGGTTAAAAAATCTGAATTACAAAGAATTGTGTGAAAATCATGAAAATCAAAGCAAAATCCAATAAAGCAAAATCGTGCATCAGTGGAAAATCTGCCGATCAAACCTGTTCGCACTATTTAGCATGTGTTTGCCAAGCTTGATCTGCATACTACAGAGCAAATATAGTTAACTCATTGCACGCTGAATTAATTCCGAGGGGATAATAATGACCATTGTTTGCTTGACATTTTCTTTGAATCTGGCTTTCCTCATTGCACCTATGATACTGATAACTATTCTATGGATGCTACTTGAGCGTTAGTCTGTTAGTCCTGTAGTACAAAGGTGACAGAGAAAACTAATCATTATGATTGTTGAATTTACTTGTACGAATGTGCAAAATTGCACCTTTCACGTGCAAAGGGTTAAAGAAACTTGCGTTTTTCTAAGATTTCCTCTATTCATAATTGCTTTATCATATATTTCGTACATGTCACCGAAGAACACGGAATTTGAAGTTTAAAAAATGGAAAACTAGGGACTCTAACAGTTAGTTTAGGCCACTTACACAAATGCCAGGTTATCATCAGATAACCTTGCACTGAAATTAGGCCTATAGAGTGCAAATTGCTGGCAATAGCCAAAGAAAAGTAATGTTAGTGTTCTCCGTCCAAGTAACTTACTTAACACTTAATAGGACAGAGGAACAAGAGTAGTCCAGGGACGTCAGGGGAGTAAAAAAAAACAAAAAACAAAAAAAACGCTAATGCTAATTACTCCCCTCAAAATTCAGGGCAATTCTTGAAAACGTCTGTAAGATTGCTCGCATTTAGTCGCGCATCGATGCGCATGCGCAAGTTAGTCACCATTTTCTATCTGCATTTCAATTGGCGCTGGGGAACGTATACAATTACAAGCGTAAAGTTTTTCCAGCTACCCTACGATAGATTTAGATCTAAATTTCGGTTTTCGTACGTCCGATTTTTAGTACCAAGTGTCAGTCGGGTTCATGATGACCACAGCCGATAGTTACAAGGCTGGTGGTGTCACTGGCCCATGGGAAGTGATTTTCCAGGTGCTGTTTTGAAGTGCCAAGATGCTTGCTAATTGCTATGTACAAACAGGGGGTAAAAGCACTGGACGTTAATGGGGAGTATACCGTTAGCGTTTTTTTTTTTTTACTCCCCCGACGTCCCTGGAATAAACAAGAGCATCTAGGTCTAGACCTATCAGTATCAGAAATCATGATAAGTTAGAATTTTACTTAGATCCAATTAGAGGAATGGAATGACAATACTCACTGTCAATAGGATATTTTATCATCCTAACCTTAGGTGTAAAAAGCAAAAATTTTCGGAAAGACTTCCTCTTGCGACAGCCACCCAAATTTTCTAAGTAAAAAAATGGATCTCTTCAGTTTCACACCTTTCTTGACTTTTAATTTAGGCAGTGTATACAGCCACACGCGTGTGTCTTTACCTTAGGCTTACGGCCACACGCGTGTGGTTGTATCCACAGCATCGATATGAGGATACAGCCACACTTGTCTGAATTCCCACTTGAAGTCTGTGCCGCGACAGCTATCGCTAGTGTGCACTGCGATGTGTATTCATGCGATGGTATGTGTTGCGACTTGCAAAACTTGGATTGTCACGAAGGTTTTATCTCTTGATTTCACTTATTATACAAACAATATTTTCACTTCATTCTCACCTGGTCAGCAAGCAGGTGACAATATACTGCAATATTGTTTGTATTTCAGTGAATTTCAAGAGATAAACCCTTTGTGACGATCCAAGTTTTGGGATTTGGCAACACACTGTACATAGCATGAATTTACACATCGCTTGTGCAGTGCATACACATAGACACTAGCGATAGCTGTAGCAGCGCAGAGTATTGGGAATTCAGTTGAGTGTGGCTGTATCCTCATGTCGATGCTGTGGATACAACCACACGCGTGTGGCCGTAAGGTAAAGACACACGCGTGTGGCTGTATACAGTGCCTTTAATTTATCATCTTGGCAAGACTTCCTTTTGCGACAGCCCCCCAAATTATCATTCCAAGTCGTATCGCTAAATTTGGGTGGCTGTCGCAAAAGGAAGTCTTCCCAAAGTTTCCAAGAATGTGTTGATTATCTTCCCAAATTTTCCAAGAATGTGTTGATTTTTTTTAGTGATTTCTATCTCCAACTATAGAGGGCAGCATTTCACATAAATTTTCACAGCTCTTTCTATAGACTCTAACTCAGTAACTGTTAGCTATGGCATGCAATAAAAGATGACATTTTTTATTTTTGAGAAATTCGACTACGAAAACTACAATCAATAGCCAATCCCCAGTGATTTGCCAATTCCCAGTGAATTGAACTGTAGTGTTTGCCCTTACCGTAGGTAGAATTCACTTTTCAGTCATGGCGATCATCTATATAATGTAGATCTAAAGTCTTCTTAACTGTCAGTGAGGAAAATTGAACATAAACTGTCGATTCGCAGCGCAACGCACTCTAGCCTATAATAGTCTAGCTAGCTATACTGCAGCTAGCTGAAGCGAAGCCTGAGTCGTCTCTACGAGCTACGTATAAACTGTATACCGTAGGCAAGGGGCTTGATCATACAGTTTGTGTATGTATAAGAACAATTTAATCAATAAAAAGGATAGCTTCTAGATATTTCTAAAATTAAATTAGGATTAAAAATTATTTTATATTGTTTTAAGATAAGTTAAAATTGACAGTAAATCAAAAATTGTGGTTATTAGCGTTTGTAGGTTGGCATTTTTAAAGAGCTTAAAGTAAGCATCAGTCGTTTTGTTAAACATTTGTTTACACTTAACGTAGTCGTTCTACGGGAAGCATGTACGTAATTTATGAAACGCCTGGGACGCACTATTCGCAGTTAGGGATATGGTTAGGGAATTCCCCATCAAAGAATGACTTCATGTTTACGCAGGAGTCCGAAGGATAACGAATGCGGCACAAAAATTTTCCTCGATAAAATTATGTGATAAACGGTCTTTGTTTTACTCCAGTCCGTTATACAGGAACTGCAACTGTTGAACGCGATGTACAGTAGTCGACATGATGCTAACTAAACCTAGGGCCTTTATGCAGACGTCGATACGGTATTTCTGGCACTGGAATTCTGGAGATAAACAACAGGATCAGGATATGTCTTCGCAATAACTGTGGGTGGCGTGATGGGTGACGTTGGGCGTGTCTTCTATAGAGACTTTACCTTCGTGTGATAGTAGATGTGAATGGACAAAATAATAAGCGTAGACCTACCCAGAATTAAATGGAATGATTTCAAATCTTGAGTCTTAGGTGATACTGCTTAAGTTACTGGACGGCAGGTGATAAAAATATTAAATGGATTCCACAGCTAAACCAGGCACTGATATTGATAAGGGCAAGTTGCTTCTAGAAGTTTTGATAAAATTCTTCTGCTTGCAGCTTGCAGTTGCATCAGGAAATGTCCAGGTATGATCTGTATGGTTTCCTACACTTTATACACCTGGTATCATGGGTATCCATAGCCATTATAGATACAAATTATCTGCTACAAACTTAACAAAGTGGAGCAAAATCTTTGTGATATGGATTTGCCATCTTTAAAAGTTACTAAATAGTGAACTACTGACTGTCCCCATCCCACTTTGTTCTCCCAGTGTTGTTCTATTCAAAATGCCCAGAGCATAAAATGTACTTCAAGTGATATTGATTTATTTTAAGAATTAATAATAGTATGATAAATAATAGTATTAATAATATGAATTACATGAATTATGATTGAGATAATTGTAGCAAATGATAACATGAAAATCTTATTATTAGGATGCACTGTGATGGAACATCATCTGTCTTGCAATTCAATTCATTAGGCTGTATGTAATGATGCTGAAGAGATAGACCCACAAGCCCCAGATTGCCTGGATGATTGCCAAGGACGTCGTTTTTTCCTGGATAGAGATGGCATCTGCAAGATGTGTGTACAATGTCAGCCAGGATTTGAACATGATAAGGTCAGTTCTTACATATCAAATTTAACCTTTTAGGACCTTTGTCAAACTCTCACAAGGGAAAAAAAAAGAAACCCCCAATTGGCCCCAAAACAAGATTTTTCATGTGAGTGATGTAATTATGCATCATTAGAATGCATACTTTGATAAGTTTTGTCATTTCAAAGTGTACATGTATTTGACTATTGCAAGTGTTAGTAAAATTCATTTGCCTTCAACTTGCATCATATCCATAATACACATTGCACATGTAATATAATGTTGAAGTGTTCTATTATAATATATAACTTATAAGCTAAGAAAGAATTGTGCAATATGTGGCTCTCCTTCAGGGAATGTTTTCAAATAGCAGATACTAGTACATGTACATGTATATTCATTGCTACTTGTATGATACATGTAGTCTCAATTTTTTTGAATATATGATATTATGTAGAAATGTTGACATTTTATATCACCTGCTACAATGTACATGTAAATGTTGAGCCTGAGATAAACTTGAAATAAAGGTTTATGAAAAATGCATGTAGTATGAATTTCTTTTGAATATCATTGAAAATCTGCAGGTGAAAACAAGAAAGAATTATCAGCATTTGTATGATGTGTGCCTTAATTAAACTGCCTATTCTATGATTAAATCATGCACTTTCTTCTAATCTCAGTATTGTGGGAATGGAGAGAACGGTGATGCAGTCTGTATCCCATGTCCTGAGGACCACTTTTCCTATAACCTGTATGACTGTATAGCATGCAGAGTGTGTGATAACACATTGATCACACAGGAATGCAGTCCGTCCACAGACCGTCAGTGTGGTGAATGTCTTCCAGGGTAAGACCAGTGGGATCTGGGCCGCGTTTCATAAAACTTGTTATCAATAACAAGCAGAGGCGTCGATCCTGGGGGGGGGCAAAGATATCATTTTGCCCCTCCCAATAATTTCCGAACCCCCCAAAAAAAAGAAAAAAGAAAAAAGAAAAAAGAAAGAGAAAAGAAAGGAAAAGGAAGGAAGGAAGTGAAATGAAAGCGGAAACCAAGGAAAAAGAAAGAAAATGGGACACTGGGAAGCGCTCGCTCACTTCACTCGCTCGCATTTAAGTATCTTAACCAATGCCGATGATAATTACTATTCTTATGAAAGGAAATTGGTTTGCATCTTGTGTTTCTGTCTAATGTTATACCATTCTTCTACTCATAGGAAGTAATATAACCAAACAAGATGTCACTCCAAGAAATTGAGCGGGCAGTTGACCTAAGATAGATACACTTTCAGGAGATAAAGCCCTAGATATAAAAAAAACCCATATTTTTCGTTAGCTCGCTCGCTACTCTTGCTGGTAAAAGCTAGATGCAAGATGATTTCGGGCAGCAAATAGCTTATTATAGCAGCGAGATTCCAACATATCTTTATATTTGGGCAGCGAGGTGGTTGACAAATTTTTTTGGACGAATCCATACAATTTTGCCAGGATCGGTTGTTGACTTTGCTCGCTATGTTAGAAACAGAATGGATTTGGACTGCAAGCAAGGTAGCTAAAACAGTGTCATATTCGGCACACAGGTGATCGGATGTATTATTTCGATATACAGGCATGACAGGTTTATAGTATATTCTGATGATAATTATAATAATTATATACTGTTCTTGTATAGCGCATATCACATTATTATCACATTATCATATAGACCAATTTCACCTCCGGTTTATGCATTTGGTCCTCTATCGGCGACGCCATTGCTGCGGTGGGCAAGCGCGCTGACCGCGATTGGCTCTGTGTACAAAATGAATGTAAGATATGAGATATGCCCCGATATTGTTCCATTTACTTTATTCTAGATCAATAAAATAAAGCATGGATACATGGGTAGATGAGGTAAGACAATGGTCATATCTGACGGCTGAAGGTATGATATATTTTTGTACTTTCGATGGTTTTTCAACTTAGTTTTGTCAGTAAAAGTTCGATTGCAGCATAGAAGCCGTACTAAACGGGAGCCCTAAATCTTATCCTGTTTACAAAGTCATGTTTTCACTCATTAAATTTTACGCCAAAGTACATAATGATAATGTTTCTTAACTTCAGAGTCCTTTCTGTTGATGTTTTTACCCACTGGCAACGAATTCCTTCACATTGCTTACGGAAACCTGTGTAGGGAGTACGGCTTCTCACACAAGCAGGCTTCATGTGTCAAAAGCGAGTGAATTTCGCACTCAGTTAGCTTCCAATTTTTAAACTTTCTCTAATTCTTGTGGCATTTGAGCACCGCACAGCTGCAACCTGAACTTCCCTGATAATTTCTCATTGCAAATATTAAAATAAATCTGCATATACTGGTCAAAATAGACGAAAAATTGAACGAATGTACATAACGCGTTATTGACTTGTGTACTATAAAAGTTGGAGTGCCCACCGCGGTATGTCGAACTGTGTCAAACAGTCTGCTGACCTCTTGCGTTGTGAAATTGGTCTATAATCATGATGACGAAATAACACTTCCATCATATGGAAAAGGGTATATTTTTCCTCGCTCGCTATGCTCGCTCGTTTGATAGTAATGGTTTTGAAAAGCAAACGAATTCGGTGAGATGAGACCGAATAGATAATGTATGTTTCATGGGCTCATAGTGTAATTTGCCAAAGGGGTTACTACTTCAACCATCAAAAACAGTGTGTGCTTCCTCGCTCGCTTCGCTCGCTCATAATATTAAAAAAACAGAGTGGTTGGGGGGGCAACAACAATGGACCAGTGATGTGACAAACTAGAGTTCATATTTGGCTGCGAGGTAACCATATTTTTTAGGTATCATATATGCCTACAGTGTATTTTCATAACTAAATACGTCTCTCATAACAAGAAATTTGTTATATTTTTTAGGTATCATATATGCCTACAGTGTATCATATATGCCTACAGTGTATTTTCATAACTAAATACGTCTCTCATAACAAGAAATTTGTTATATTTTGCTCGCTCGCTTCGCTCGCTCGCAAAATTAAAAGAAAAGCAGGATGGTTCACAATCTAGCAAAATGCATAATTTCCCCAAAATTGAAAATGCTTCACGTTGATGGTGACAGCCCGCGAGACCGAGGGCCCGCGAGACCGAGGGCCCGCGAGACCGAAGGCCCGCGAGACCGAAGGCCCGCGAGACCGAAGGCCCGCGAGACCGAAGGCCCGCGAGACCGAAGGCCCGCGAGACCGACTTTTTTTTTTTCTTTCATCAGGTGCTGCCGTCGAGTGGTTTTAGGCGCCTCGTTGCAGCGGCGTAACAGGTGCCTGTTATCAGAGGGGGGAGGGGGGCAGAGCCAAATATTTCCCAGTAATTCCGTCTAGAATATAGTGGCGTAACTAGGATTTCAGTTTAGGGGGGTGCGCTCCAGGGCGGGGTGCAGGGAGGCGGAGTGTCGTCCCCCCCCCCCCCCCCCCCGCGAGAAGCGCGGAAGCTCCGACGTTCCTTTGAATCCTTCCTTGTCTGCTCTCGCTCATCTTAATACGTCCTCTGCCTGTTATCGGGGGGGGGGGGGGCAGAGCAAAAAAAATTTCCGGTAACTAAGTCCAGAATCAGTGGCTTTGCTAGGATTTCATTTTAGGGGGCGGTAGTGAGCACGCGAAGTGTGCGAAACACTCTTAATAAGAGCGCGCGAAAGGCGCTCCATATGAGAGGGAGTATTCCCCCTCCCGCGCGAAGCACGGAAGCTCCGACGTTTTCTTCTAATTCGTTCTTGCCTGCTTCTACTCTTCTTACGTTCTCTGCCTGTTATCGGGAGGGGGGGGGAAGAGAAAAAATTCGAAGTGCGGAAGCTCCGACGTTTCTTTGAATCGTTCCTTGTCTGCACCCGCTCTTACGTTTTCTACCTGAAATGAGGGGGGGGGGCATTAAACATTAAATACACAAGATCATGAAGCAGAATTACCATAAAAATAAACGTTAAATGAGTAGAGTTAATGATTAAGTAGTGTCAGTTAAATTAGGCAACGTAAGTTTATACTGTAAGTAGCGGAAACACCCCCTCCCTGCAACCTCCCCCCCCCCTCCCCCTAGAGAGCCGTTTCGCGCCCTCATAAGACAGTGTTTCGCACGATTCGCGTGCTCACCACCGAGCCCTAAAATGAAATCCTAGCAACGCCACTGATTCTAAACTTAGTTACCGGGAATTATTTGGCTCTCCCCTCCCCCCCCCCCCCCCCGATAACAGGCAGAGAATGTAAGAGGAGCGGGATAGCAGACAAGGAACAATTCGAAGGAAACGTCGGAGCTTCCGTGCTTCGCGCGGGAGGGGGAAAGCTCCCCCTTATAGGGAGCGCCTTTCGCGCGCTCAGTATTAAGTGTTTCGCCACTTCGCGTGCTCACTACCGCCCCCTAAAATGAAATCCTTCTGGACTTAGTTACCGGGAAGTTTTTGGCTCTACCCCCCCCCCCCCCCCCCCCCCCCCCCCCCCCGATAACAGGCAGAGGACGTATTAAGATGAGCGGGAGCAGACAAGGAACGATTCAAAGGAACGTCGGAGCTTCAGCGCTTCTCGCGGGGGACACTCCCCCTCACTGCACCCCCCCCCTAGGGAGCGCGCTTCCCGTGCTCACTACTGCCCCCTAAACTGAAATCCTAGCTACGCCACTAATTCTAGACGGAGTTACCGGGAAATATTTGGCTCTGCCCCCTCCCCCTCTGATAACAGGCATACACCGCTGCAACGAGGCGCCTTAAACCACTCGACGGCGGCACCTGATGAAGGAAAAAAAAAAAAAAAAAAAAAAAAAGTCGGTCTCGCGGGCCTTCGGCCTCGCGGGCCTTCGGTCTCCCGGGCCTTCGGTCTCCCGGGCCTTCGGTCTCCCGGGCCTTCGGTCTCGCGGGCCTTCGGTCAAGTGGTCGGACCCCCACGTTGATATAGGCCTATGTTTTATATATATATATATATATGTATATGTGTGTGTGTGTGTGTGTGTGTGTGTACATATATGTTCATATATATATAATGACAATAGCCCTTGATGCAATATGTCTTAGGGACTGTGTATGCACAAATGCATTTTTTTTTTCTTTTCCTAGATTTGCTTTAGGGTTTCCCTCCTGCAGTAACATTCATGTTTATGCAAATTTTGTTTCAATTTAACTTAAGCAATGATATAACTTCCAGCTGTTGAAACCTCTGAATAACAATAGTGGTCATTGATGTTATGTGTCTTAGGAACTGTATACACATGCACTTGTTTAAAGCTTTTCCTTCATGCAGCAACACTCATGCATGCATAAGTTTTGTTTTTTTTTAATGTTGGGTTAATAGGGAGAGATTTCCCAAATATTTATCATGCTGGGCATGAAGTCGGACATAAGTAAAAAAAAAAAAAAAAAAAAAGGGTAGAACATTGATTTAATATAGTGAGAACAGGTTTTGCATTCTCCAGGGAACAAAGGTTGAATCAATTTGGGAAATAGAAGCCACTACTTCTTAAGAAATGTAATTGTATTTTAGATTCATTCATATATGCAAACTACCCAACCAGTACATGTTTTAGATAAAGGATTTTGGAATTACACGTGGAATGCAGCTTTAGTTAAAATGAGGAAGGGGAGGGGCTCAAGCTCTCGCACTACAAAGTGTATGTGTGCGGTAGAGCATGTTAAACACGGTATGGATGTTTGTAGTGGTGATTTGGGGTGTGTCATGTTGTGTGGTGAGTGTGTGACTGATTTAGGTCTTGTAATGAAAATACAAATAGATATGTTCCATTCTAGAGAGTCAGATGTTAGATGCTTTGAATTTTTCATTGACATTGGTGCAACAGTATTCAATTCCTTAGATAGTTTATTTGGTAAAACGTTATTCTGCTTGGGTCTTTTGTTCAAAACACTGAAGATATTATGGAGGGTTTAAATTTCATTTCAGTTAATGTCAGAGGTATTAGGGACAGACACAAGAGGAAAGCAATTTTTGATCGGGTCAGAGAAAAAAGAGGTGATGTAATCTTATTACAAGAAACTTATAGTTCACAGGATATCGAGGGAGATTGGAAAAAGGGCTGGGAGGGACAAATAATTTTCAGTCACGGAACGAATCACAGCAAAGGTGTACTTGTTCTACTAGCCCCTGGATTGAATTTTAAGCTGGAAAAGGTGGTGAAAGATAATGACGAATGCTTTATATTGCTCAAAGGAGACTTGATGGGGGAAAATGTATTATTAGGAAATGTCTATTTTCCAACAAGGGAAAAAGTAAAACAACAAGTAGACTTTCTACAAAATTTAGATAAAGATATTTCTGAGTTGTTATCTTGCAATTATTCACTAATTTTGGGGGGAGACTTTAATGTAATATTGAATAAAGACTTGGATTATTTTGGAAGAATGCTTAATGTGAGAACTACCTTTGTAGATCATTTGGAGATGTTTTTGAAGAAACAAGGCTTAATTGATATATGGAAGGAACGGAACCCACGAACGAGGAAATTTACTTTTAGACAAAATAATCCATTGGTTCAAAGTCATTTAGACTATTGGTTCATCGCAAAAGATTTAGAAACTAGGGTTGGTAATTGTGATATAATAACATCAATAGCTCCTGATCATTCCAGCGTATATTTTGAATTAAAATCTACTAAAAGTTATGGAAGATACGGAAAGCCGTATTGGAAATTCAATAACAGTCTGTGCTTGGATAGAGATTTTGTTCAAGGAATGTCAGAGGAAATACGAACTGTAGAAAGTAAGTGGTTAAAGGAATTCAAATCTAAATCGTCTTTTTGGGATTTTCTAAAAATGAAAATGAGAAGTTTTGCAATGAAGTTTTCAAGGAAAAAATCGAAAGAGAAAAGGACTTTTATAGAACAACTTGAAAATGACATAAAAACACTGGAGAAAGATTTGGTGACCTCTTCTGAAAGTTCTACAATTATTCATGATATTAACAATAAAAAGAGTCAGCTAAAGAAATTGTATAATAACAGTGTAGAGGGACTTAAAGTTAGGTCAAGAGCAGCTTGGTATGAAGAAGGTGAACAGAATAAAGAATATTTTGAGCAGTTACTTCAGTGGAACAAAAAGAAAACAATTATTAGGGAACTGTACAATGAGAAAGGGGAAATAACAAAAGAGAAAAATGTTATAATGCAAATAATTCGTTCTTTTTATGACAATTTGTATTCTGAAAAATCATTGACAAGAGATGCATTCATTGATAACATGTGTAAGAACATCCCCAAATTAGACAATGTAAGCAAAATTTCTTGTGAAGGGAAAGTCACTATAGATGAATGTTATAAAGCGTTAAAGAGTATGAAAACTAATAAATCTCCTGGAAATGATGGATTCACAGTCGAATTTTATCTAACGTTTTGGCCACTGATAGGAAAGCTGTTGGTTGAAGTTTTTGATGAAGCTGTTGATACGGGAAGACTGTCGACATCTCAGAAACAATATGTAATCACTTTAATAGAAAAAGAAGGCAAAAATCCATTGTATATAAAAAAATTATAGACCGATCACATTATTAAATGCAGACTATAAGATACTTGCAAAGGTTATGGCAACCCGAATAATAGATGTTTTAGATGAAATTATTCATTTAGATCAAGTGGGTTACATGAAAAATAGATATATTGGAGAAGCAATACGTCTGATAGACGATATGATTTTTCATAGTATTAATAGTAATGAGGAGGACATTTTTTTAATAGCAGTTGATTTTGAAAAGGCGATTGACTCTGTTTCTCACAATTTCCTTTTCAAAGCTCTAGAATCATTTGGTTTTGGTCCGTCTTTTTGTTAATGGGTTAAAACAATGTACAATGGAATAAGTAGTTGTGTGATGAATGGAGGTGTCTCGACCAGGTATTTTGATATTAAGCGAGGGGTAAAGCAAGGTGACCCACTTTCTCCTTATTTGTTCCTCCTAGTAATTGAGATATTAGCACATACAATAAGAAACGATAACGTGATCAAAGGTATAGAGTTTGGTGATTTTGAAATTCGACAAGTCTTGTACGCTGATGACATGACTTTATTTGTTAAAAATATAAGTTCAATTTTGAGAATAAAGGATATTTTTCATGCTTTTTTTTTAATCAAGTGGGCTAAAAGTTAATATTGAAAAAACAAATGTCATGAGGTTAGGGGAAAGCATTGAGGGTTCGCAAACACTTCCCATGGGCAATAGAGTGACAGAAGTGAAAATTTTAGGTGTTTATTTTTCATTGGATATTAACATTAGGGAGGAACTTAACTATAAAGAGATACTTAGTAAAATAAAAAGGCTTCTGGGTTGGTGGAAGCAAAGGGATCTGACCATTATGGGGAAAATTCATTTACTTAAAACTTTTGCTCTCTCCAAACTGAATTACGTTTTAGTTGTGCCCAAATGGGTGGTAGCTGAAATTAAAAAGTTATGTTTTGAATTTATATGGAATGGGAAAGATCGTATTAAAAGAGCGATCTGTTACCAAGATTATGGTGATGGAGGTTTAAGAATGATTGATTTTGATTTATTTGTGAAAACCCAAAGGCTTATGTGGCTGAAGAGACTTTTGTATGGAGAAAGGAATATGGGATGGAAATTGTATTTTGACCATATCTTTAGGACGGTTGGGGGAAGATTTGTTTCCCTTTGCAATTATGATATGAAATTACTTACAGTCAAAGCACCAGTATTTTATTTAGAAATGTTAAAAGCATGGCAGGATATGGAGAGCTGTAGGAATTTTCAAGAAGGGAAAAATAATCCAATAATTTTTAATTATAAAAAATACCTTCATAAAAATAAAATGATTTTTCATGAAGAATTGTATAAGAAAAATATTTATTTAGTTGATCACATTCTCGATAAGAATCAAATCAGACCACTGGCATACTTTCAGAATTTAGGTCTATGTAGTGATAACATAGCTAAGATTTGGGAAATGTGTAATGTTATTTTAAACAGCGCGAAATTTGATGGGGGGTCAGACAAATACTACTCAGTAGATGTACGAGATTTTAATATTACTTTAAAGATATCTGAAAATCGATCCTACTGAGAGACGTATCATCAAGAAAGGTCTACGATCATTTTATAACAGACTTGCAACGTTCATACACTTTAAAAATTCGGGATGGTCAAAATGATTTTGAATTCTCAAAAAAGGAAACTAAAGATTTATTTATAAAACCCAGAATCACAACGCTTTTGTTAAAGATTAAGGACTTTCAGTACAAATTACTCCACGGAGCAATTTATACAAAAGAACATCTATTAAGATTTGGTTTTGTTGAAGACGATCAGTGTTCTTTCTGTAAACAAATGACGGAGTCATATTTGCATTTATTTTGGGACTGTGTGTATGTCAAGCCCTTGTGGCAGGGAGTGATTAAAAGATTTGGGCTTGTAGAACTACAAAACATACAGTGGGAAACTGTTCATGTTGGAATACTGGGAAACTCATTTAGGATTAAGTGCTGCAATACATTAATTTTTACAATTAAGTATATCATATATCGGGCACGGTCAGAGGGTGCAGTTCCTAATTTGGATAGATTGTTTAAAATAATATTGGAATATAAGGATGAGGAAAAAGAGTTGGCTATAAAAAGAAACAAACTAGGTAAACATCTACAAAAATGGGAAAGTATTAAATTACAACCAGTGTCAAGACATTTATCTTCAGATTCAATTCATCAAGACTGAAAGCAGTGGGTGGGTGCCGGTGTGTGTGGGTGTGTGTTCGTGTGGTCGATGGATGTGTGTGCAGATGTATTATTTTTTTTTGGGGGGGGGGGGGTCGGGTCGGGGTGATAAAGGTGTATGTGTGTATGCAGGTTTTTTTTTTCATATATATGTGTATATAAGGGGTTTCATTCCTCCTTGTTTTGCTCATTAACTGATGTTTTATCTAGGAAAATATGCTATGGAAACAAATGAAGACTTGTATTATATTATTTTGCTTATATTGATTTATATGGATGTATTGATGCTTATTTTGAATGAAATCTCTAATAAAAACATTATGAAAAAAAAATAAATAAATAAATACGTATATATCAGTAGCCGTGGGTTCATCTCCGCTTGGTCGTCTTGCCCCCCCCCCCCCCCCCCCCCCCCATCCGAAAAATGGATCGACGCCTCTTATAACAAGTTGCAATAACTGTTAGAAGCTACTGAAATCCTTGCATCTGTTTGGCTGAGAGTAAATTTGTCATAGAAATTTTTAGCACTTGTTACTGATAAGAAGTTTTATGAAGCAGGGCCCTGGGGTAATGTTCAGCCTAATTCCTGTAAATTACTCAATAATTTTACAGATTTTCCCCATTGTGGCTCAGTGGCTGTAATATGACTTGAATAAGCCATGCAGTGTCATGTTTGATGAAGCTGGAGAAAGACTGATCTTGTTATGTACTAGGCTTGTTTTGTGGTCAGCTCATTGTATACATTGTATAGTATACCATGTGGAATAACAAACCCCATGAGTTTAACATGTTAAATATATACCAGTAATTAATACAACAAAAAATGCTCTTTAAGTTTAAGACTGTAAATGAAAATATAGTCATATTAATGATGAAAACACATTGCAAGGTGGGAAGCAAAATGAACTGTGCAAAAATGAAACATGTTGTCTTACAAAAGAAAAATAATTTGTGTCTTTCAGTCTTTCTTTCCTTGTGCAGCACTAGGGGTACGTATTGTTAAATTGAGGGTACAGTCTTTGTCATCCTGCCATTTAGAACTTTTCGCTGAATACCGGTATCTGTAATTGACATCAACAAATACAAACTGCTTTTTATTTCCCGTGATAGGTATTACAAAGACCCACAAAACCCAGATCTTTGCAACCAGAGGTGTGAGTGGCTGAGCAACCCAAACACCATCCCATCATGTAGAGCTTGGTTGACAACTCAACAGGCAACAACTTTGTCTACTGACATATCTCAGATGTCTTTATTCCCTATGACTACAGGTACATGTATGTTAAACCCATTGAGCAATGAGCACACTGGGCATCTCCATAGACTCCAGTCCGAGTTATCTTGAGCATAGTATTCAACAGGTTAGGACGTGTAAAGTAAAAGTATGACACAATGTGCCAGCCAGCACTTGATTCATAACCATAATTTGATCCACTAAATCACCATTCCTTTACTACTGGAGAGAACACAAGTGTAGAGATTTATTTTGACATTTTTGATACATGTATCATGTATATGATTTGTTTCCTATAAATACAAAAAGAGCAACACCAGCTTTCATAATAATAAGAAGAATAATAAGAATAATAATAATAATATTAATAATAATAATAATAGTAATAATAATAATAATAATAATAATAATAATAATAATAACGAAAAAAATAATGATAATAATAATGATAATAATAATGATAATGATAATGATAATAATAATAATCATGATAATAATGATGATGATAATAATAATAATAATAATAATAATAATAATAATAATAATAATAATAATAATAATAATGATAATGATAATAATAATAATAATAATTATCATTATAATAATAATAATAATAATAATAATAATAATAATAATAATAATAAATGATAATAATAATGATAATAATCATTGTGAAAAACTTATAGAGTGCACACACTGCCCAAGGATGCTCATGACGCTAGCCCAGCAACAGTTCTTTTTGCATGATAATGACTTTATGTTATCCATTTACCATTTCTGTTGTTGGCTGTAAAGCTTTCTGGATGCACTTCTTAGCTGTTACTAAGATATATGTGTGAACGTGAAAATGTCTGTTTTCCTTCATCAGATCCAAGGTCTGGACAAGTGTCTCCGACTTTCATCATTTTTATAATCCTCATCTTTGTGCTCATTGCTGGTAGCATTATACCTGTCTACTTATGCTGCAAATACTACAGACGTGGTAGTCCAAAGCCAAAAGAGGTGTAAGTTTATTTCAGTCATTGTTTCCCTTAAGGCCAAGGATGTGCAGAGTTAGAAACTGGGGGGTGTTTCACAAAGATTTAAGTTTGACTAAAGTCGCACTTAAATTTCTACTTGCACACTGTATATTACGCATCTCCGCATTGGTCAGATCATTTTCAGGGGAAGCGCGCTCTTGGGAAGTCTACCAGTGAGACTACGTGTTAAATACCGCGTGCTCATTGGCGCTTAAGCACGACTCTAAGTCAAATTAACTCTTTGTGAAACACCCCCTGGTTTTTATTTTTGTTGACTAGCAAGAGATAGAGCATCATATTTTTGATGCATACCCTGTTTTAACTTGTTTCAATCATTTCCTCATTACTCCACCTTACTTTAAAACATTCTTGATCAAATATTCACTTACATACTAAAATTGGGAATGTTCTTCTTTCAGGGAGACGGGTACAGATCACAATGGAGAGCACCATGAGCAAGCTGATATGCATATGGAGCAGCACTGTAATAGCAATGGCTCCACAGTGAATGGTAATGTTGCTTGTGGTGCAAGAGTCATGCCAAGATCAAGGACAGATGTAGCATCAAAACCAGTCAATGATTTCCTGATTTCAACTTGTCCAGCGCAGCATGAAAGTAATGTGTCCATACAGAATGAAGAAGAGAAGAGTGAGAAGATATCAATGGACTTTGATTATGATGGAGGTCAAGCAAGTGGGGAAAGGGGAGGAGATGATGAAGAAGATGGCAGTGGTGGAGTTCTAAAAAGCATAGAAAGTACTGTGATAGTTCAAGTCACTGAGGAGCATGTGCCAGGGACTTTATATTCTGAGGAAGCTGGAAGAGGTAAAGAGATGGCAAGAGGTGATGAAGAACATGGTGGCAAGGAATCTGATGAGCAACAAATACTGCTGCCTTGTGCAACTTTAAGAAGCACCCAAACTGTTGAAATCAATCAAGATGATAAAGACAGTAATGAGCACATGCCACCATTCTTAGCTTCTGAGGTAGCCAGAAGGAAAAGTGAGGATAGGGCCAGAGCTAATGATGGTGGCAAGGAGGACCTTAACAAACATCAAAAGCTTCTGCCTGATGCAAGGGTGAAAGATCATAGTGGAGGAGCAGAAGGTAGTAAAGATGAAGAATGGATGGGTTCAGCTGAAGAAGAAATGCTACAACCCAAAGGAAAGGAGAAAAAGAAACTCAGAAAAACAAAGCCATTGCAACCATCAAGTAAGCATGGTAAGGAAAAGAAGAAAAAAGCCAAACCGATTACTAGTATTACCCTAAAAATTTTTGGCAAAGTAAACACCCTTGTACTGGGGGATCAGAATCATCACTATGAAACTGCAAGAGAAGATGAGGACTATGAGGAGGAGGATGCTGATCAAGATGATTGACCCACTGACTACTGAATTCTCTCATTCCCACAGGTGTAATACAGGGGCTACCTGGTTCCAGTAGCCAATGGGTTAAGATGGTGGAGAAGGTATACATGTAGGTGCAGGGTGCAGTGGTGCACAAAAGTATTGTGATGGTAAGGGAATAAATTTCCTTACAAATTTTGACAATGTGTTGTTTTATAAATTGTCAGAGAAGCATAAAATATCACAATGCCTAATGCATTATACATGTAACACTATGTTGAGTACTTCAATAAATAACGTTCTGTACTTCCACTGGTAAATTTCTAAACTATGTTCTTATTGTAATTGCATATAAAACTGGATGTTCTAGAGGTGTGTGATACATGTATGCAGTACATTTTTATTAATCAATAATCATTTAGAATGAAAATATCTGAATACGTCCTCACGAAATTACTAGTGCTTGTTGTTGTTTTTTTCAGTCTGAAAATTACGGCCATGCATCGTGAGGTCGCCTACTTTTGTGTTACATGGTGATTCTACCTTCAGTAGTGTACTTCTAATTTTGAAAACTGATATCTCCTTAAGTATCAACACTGTGTGATAGTAAAATTATATATTTTCTGAAAGGAAATTACAAGGAGAATCTAAATGTGTGCTCAAAGATGGCACAAGATGTAAGATTTGTAAACAAATTTTTCGGCATTACTCCCAGTGTTAAAGATCGTATGTTCGATCTGTAATGAAAATCACAAGTCAGAAAAAATTGGAACCAGCGGGATTCGAACCTGCCATCTACTGCTTGCCGGGCAGCGACTTAACCACCAGGCTATTCTGGTTCACGGCTAGGTCACGATGAACTGGAGTCAAATACCCAAGATCCTCTTCTTCTTTCTGACTCATTAATATGCAACGGTCCGTCGTGGACAATAGATAGTAAATGAAGAAGCTTTATGGGAGAATTTTATAATTTGTAAACAAATTTTTCGGCATTACTCCCAGTGTTAAAGATTGTATATTCGATCTGTAATGAAAATCATAAGTCAGAAAAAATTGGAACCAGCGGGATTCGAACCTGCCATCTACTGCTTGCCGGGCAGCGACTTAACCACCAGGCTATTCTGGTTCACGGCTAAGTCACAATGAACTGGAGTCAAAAGATGTAAGATAAAAGAATTATGTGAATATAAATATGAAAATTGTAATAATTCTTATTATCTCATTATTTTGAACATAACTTTTTCTGCGATACTCCTAGGGCAGTTCTAATGTTACATTCTTACAGAAGACATTCAGACCTTTTCAACAAGGTATAATTGTCTTGGGTTTATGATCATGTCATAACTAAAAAAAATCATAAAGATTTTTGCATAATTTATCAAACATTTTTATGAGCCACTGTATATCAAGAGTTCTGTAATGTATTCATGACAGCCATGCTTATAAATCAATCATACAATAGTAAAGCTTAATATGATAGCTTTAATTTGGAACTAGAAGTGAAGCCATATTGCAAGTTTTGGCCAAAATATGGACATCTTCCCAAAACTATTAAAAATTATTACCCATAAGACATCTGAGCAGGTCAATTTTCAAATCATATCGACCCAGTTTAGAGAAAAGTCCATATCAACCAGAAAGCCGGTCCATATTTTTGATATACCACGTTTTTTCGCGTACAAGAAATTTTGAGCATGCGCAAACAATCAAACTTGGTTTAAATGCGCGAGCGCAATCTAGTGCGCGTGAAATGAAATTTGCATATCACTGCGCGCATCTAATGCGAATTCAATTTTTAGGAATGATTTTTGTTTTGCCTGGCTTGCATTTTTTTATAATGTGAATTTAGGTAGGATGGGGGGTTGGGTGTCCTGACACGTAACAAAACTGAAGCCTTCTTTTTGTATTTGGATTAAACAAAAACTATGCACTGATTTGTGCTAATCATCATCAATATTTGTTCGCTATAATATTGTCTAACAGTTTGTGCTAAAACATTAAGAGATTTGCTAGTGAACTTTTTCAATTGGCTGTTTAAAATCGACTGTCTGGATATACAACCTGTCCGGACATCCAACAACTGGGTAAACATAAACTTTAATTTTTGTCATGAATTTGCTCAAGATATCTTGTAGATAATAATTATGATATGGACTGGCCTTTCCAAGATATGACTTTCATATATTGCCCTCATTAGATTCATATCACCCTCGGCTTCCGCCTCGGGACGATATGGTCTAATTTGGGCAATATATGTCATATCTCTATCAAGGCCAGTCCATATTATTTAAATGTAAGTTCCATATTGACTTTGTACAGGCAGTATACCATTTTTGACCTAAAATTCCAAGTATTTCAGTTTTAAACACTACTATTGCTTAGCTAAACTCACTTTTCAAGCACAGAACAGTAAAGAGGAGTATATTCGTTTAAATTTGGTACAACATTTGAAGTCATATGACAAGTTTTGACAAAAATATCAACATTTTTCCAAAAAATGCATTAAAAACTGAATTTTCCCATTCATTTTGTACATGTGGCACCACTTCCGCCGCCACCCCTGTCCTTCTAAATTTAAAATGCTGTAACTCTAGTTATATGTTACCTATACATATGAAACTTTGCAGGCTGTTAGCACACTAGTACAGCTTTGATACGATATCAAACTTGCTATGGTAGCCTCTATGGATCTGATTCAAATCAAGAAATACTTCATTTTGAACACACAAAATGTAACAAAACCACCCTTTTTAGGGGGCAAGTTTATGACACGTGACCTTACAAGGAAATTTTTTTTGACTGACATTTTGTTTTCTCATATAATTTATTAGAGCACAATTGAAATATTTTTCTGTGAATGAATCATAATTTCTAAAATTTTAGCAGTACTTAAACAAGACTGAAATAATTCACACACATTGCAGAATATTACGTCTTTCATGAATGAGCCTTTAAAAGGGTATTTTCTAAATTTTTTTACAGAATGTTAATTACATGTACATGTACAGTGTATATTCTTAAAAAGGCAGACCTTTTGTATTCAATATATATACAGTATATTATCAATGTGGAGTAGTTTGTTGTATTCATGTATTTCCCAATTTAGATGAGATGAGAATTTGGGTATGGTATTGGTATTTTTAATCTGCATTGACAACTTGACTTTGATATATCCTGTGCTCTTTCAACAGGCAGTTTGTATGCTGCAAAATCTAAATTGCCTGCCTCATGTAGATGTATATATTTGCATATTTTCACTTCCACATACTGATGCTGCTTGTTCATATAATACGTTTGAATGAATATATATCATTCACTTATGATATGAATTCAAAATTATTCATATATCTACTTATGATCTGAATTCAAATTCATTTAAAGCTCAACTTTATTACTGTGTGCAGGTATAATTTGTTACTTTCATATTGTATATGTCAAATGCTCTTTGAAATTGAAAGCAAAGTGGTACTACAGTACACTGGGAATGGTAGTAAGATTAAATTTCACCAATCTTTTTCTATGATATTCTATTCACCAATGTCATTTCATTAGTAGTATAGACTTATTTGAAATGGCAAATGTCTGTATCAAGCTTGTAAAGTAAAACCAGTCTTCAAGGGTGTGTTATTTTCTTTGAGAAACTACTCGTTCTAACAACTATTCCTTATCTTTATATAATTTCTTTTTGTCTAAAGTTCAGTACTATTTTTTCCTCATTGTACTGTGTATTATTGATACAAAACTATCATACACAGTACTGTGAATGTGAATGTTTGTAAAGTTTGTTTCAATTTATTTGCATTCCAGCAGTCTTGACCATGGAAAGACTCAAATATCAAGTGAAGAAGTAATTTTTTTTTGTTTTTGTTTCAATTAAGAGAGCAAAAGATGTTATAGGCATTTGGGGAATGCCAAAGTCTGCATATTGTCTTTACATGGCAATAGAAAAAAACACAGCAACAACACTGACGGTGAATTAAAGTTTACATGGTGTATAGGAAGATCAGCACAGAACTCGGTCACAGAACTCAGCCGAAGTTAAATTGTCGGCTGAGTTTACATGCAAGTTTTGTTTGGTGTACTTCAGTAAGAATGAAAGATGAAAATCATTGCTTCGACAGATCTTTGCACGATCAAGGGGGGGGGGGGGGACTTAAATAAGTGAAATACACCTGTACTTGTAATATGTTATCCTTTGAGTAATGCAATTGAATAAAGAATATTTAGTATTGTATGGTTGTGTTTTCTTCTTATTTTGGAGTTTGGAGGCAAATGAGATGAGAGCAGGAAAGACTACATAGGAGAGGTATAGAGAGTCAAGAGTGAAATATTCACTCCAAATTAAACTACAATTCGATGAAATTAACTCAAAACTCGTCCATTAAATTTTGTTTGAATACAGGATTCTTGAACCAAGAAACTATTTCGTTACAAATAACTTTGGCCGCATTAGTTCTTTGAGAGAATATTTTTTGTTTACAGAAGTACTTGAATTCTTATTTTGGAGTTTGGAGGCAAATGAGATGAGAGACAGGAAAGACTGCATGGGAGAGGTATACAGAGTCAAGAGTGACATATTCCCTCCAAATTAATTACAATTTGATATACCTCTCCCATGCAATCTTTCCTGCCTCTCATCTCATTTGCCTCCAAACTCAAAACTCGTCCATTAAATTTTGTTTAAATACAGAATTCATGACCCAAGAATTTATTTCGTTACAAATAACTTTGGCCGCATCAATTCTTTGGAGAGAATATTTTTTTGTTTACAGAAGTACTTTGAACACTTGGTGCCCCAGTTGATGGATGCCAAGGGTAATCTAGGTTACATGTAATTGGTCCAAAACTATACAATTTTGTGACAAAATTCACTAACATTAATTTGTTAAAGATTTCATACCCTTTCTTTATTTTGTAGCAAAATAAGATCCAAAACCACACAATTTTGTGACAATTGACTTAAACTGTTGTTTACAGAATTCTTACCCCTTCTTTTTTTTTTTCTTTACAAAACTAAAGAAGCTCCTGTTACAGAAATTCTGACATATTTTGTTACAAAATGACTTATTTGAAGCTATTTTGTGATGAAATGGGCTCTTGGTCATGAATTCGGTTACAAAATATAATTTTGCGTGAATTTCAATTTAATTGTGGATTGGCACAGAACTTTTGGACCGAACAACACATTAACGCGTGGCGTCCCATAGTCTTTGTCAAATGTGTGCATGCATATGCGCAGGCACGAGTTGAGACAAGTCGGCGACTAGCTAGCAGTGCTGCAAAAGCAACGTCGAGGCGAGAAGAACTAATTCCAACACGTGTACGGCGAAGACCAGTGATTTGGTAATTTTTGTGACCTAAGCGTCAATTTTTAAATTTTTGTAGGTCTGATTTCTCTACTCTTTTGCAATGTATTTCTGTAGAAACTTTCCAGTTTCCACCTACTATTCACACCATACCGCACTAGCTCCGGCCGGGGACGCTAGGCGTTCGGGCCGGGCGCGGGATTCGCTCGCCCTCAGCTCGGGCCAGTAGCGTAGGCCAACCCCTCGCAGCCAATTTACTAAAGTTTTCGTTTTAAACTGAATTGAAATGACACCAAATAAAGAAGAAAAATAGAATTTCACTAACCAGCACATTGTTAAGGATGCTGCTCTGAATATCTTGTGTCCTTTCAAATAGACTTGCCGGTACTCATGGTAGAATTAGATCTAATGTTTAGATAGGCCTAGATCTAAGTTAGAAGTCTAGATCTAGGCCTACATAAAAACAGATTCTAAGTCATATGTCAGAAATATGAATATTTGTCTTAGTTTTTTACTTAGATGAAATACTTAGCAAAATTTTGTATTCGATTCAATATTTTGGCTAAGTATTTTACTCCAAATCATACTGATACTCTCAAGGAGAAAATCGGGATATCAAATTCAACATAGGCCTAGTTCCCTTGGGCCTAGAAATAGCTCCTGTAAAGTTGTCCAGAGGCAGAGGAGCTATTTTTCTCAGAGAAAAGCTCTCGGGGGGGGGGGGGGAAGTATTTTTGACCCTGTAAGCTTATGACAGTTTCGAGAAATGGCCCCCGGATCGCCAAACCCTTGTGCAATATCTGTTTTCAGACAAGATTTTCAGATTCAGACCCTAGAGGGAGGCGTAGTGTATCTGGCTTTCACTTTGCACGAACTTTCTGACTTTTCGAAAGTTTTGTCCCTTGACTGGTAGGTATTCAAGTATCTATCTCATTGATATCATTTTCATAATTTGAAATAATCATGCACTATGCAGGTGAAATAGGCAGATGATATAACAGAGCTTTTTCATTGATTCCTACAGATTATGCAGTTCAAAGTTGGAAAGCTACCAGCTTTTTAATGGCTATCTTGATCTAAAAAAATGGAGAGTTCTGGAAAAGGGGCCACCACACCAACATCAGGAAAGAAGAGGAAGAGGCCCGCCTCGATTTCTCCAAGAAGAGGGAAGAAAAGACTCTCACTGTCAGAAGTCAGGAAGCATGTGAGCTCTCCTCAGATAGCAAAGAGGAGAAGTGATCCAGGTACATCTTCTGCAAACCCACCGCGTTCCATAGCATCATTCTTTGCCAAAGCCAAGCCTCCACAGTATACAGCATGTCCAGTGTGTTCGGAGCAAGTCAAGCTATCTGAGATCAACAGGCATCTGGATGCTGGATGTCTCTTCCAGCAAGAGAGTCCATCTAAGGTGGGGGAAGAGTATGTAAAACAGAATGCCAGGAAAGTTGCAGATGTAAGAAACGATGTGAAGGATAAGCGGACTAGACGTAGGCTGCAGGACAAGTTTGAATCTAGCCCTTTGTATCAGAAAAGCTCTTCAAGCCTTTCATCTGATGAAAGCCAAGAGAGTTCTGTCCAAAATGATGACTCGGATTGTACTAGATTATCATTAGGGCAGTCAAGTGTAGAAAGCAGCAGGAATGATGTCTTTAGTCAGTGTGAAGGTAGAATTCAGTCAAACACTTCAGAAGACAGTATTGTTGCATCCTCATCAAACATGAACAACAAGCAGGATAGGAAGACAAAAGCCAGATCTCGGTTAAGTTTAAAGAAAATACGCGAGAGAAATAATGATTCAGATTCAGCTGTTGACTCTGAAGGAGCGTGCAGTGCAGCCAGAGAACAGGATTCAAAAGCTGGAAATGTGTCTCAGGAAAAGAAAGTTTCTTCACCATACTTTAATCGCAAGAGGGTGGTAGATAATGGCAACAGCAGGTCTCCAAAAAGTAGGCTTAATTCTGGAAATTCTGCACCAAAATTGCACAATTTACTGTCTTCATCTACAGAAAATTCTGATGGCCCTCCAGTTATAGTCCGAACTTATAGCCTTAATCCAACTCTGATCTCTATTCCTGAAAAGAAGAGCCCTCGATCGACTTTCAGTTCATTTAGTCAGGCATCCAAAGAGTCCTCTCCATCCACATCATTGCACAAAGCAAATTCTTCCCAAAAGGGTTTGTCCAAGTGTGCAACATCCCCCTGCACTGCCACAAACATTAACAGAGAATCGATGAAGGTTCAAAGAACACCAGTAAGAACTAAGCTATTCGGTGACCTAGCAAAAACCAAAGTTGAAGGAGTATCATTGTTGAATAGTAGTCCAGCAAAAATTGATATTTCTTGTAAACCTGCAGGTGTCTCATCAAGTAGTCCTAGGCCTTCACAGAAAGGTGATCTTGCTGAAGTTACATGTACATCATTAGCCAGTAGACCTGGTACAAGTTCTTCACTGCCTTGTATGCCTACCTCACCTTCCATAGGTACCGGTACTAGTTCGTTTAGTTCACCTTCAACATCCAGTTATGGTATGAATAACCAGGGATCATCACCATCATCATCAAAAGAAAAAAGTGCACATGGGTCTCCTCTGAGAAAGTCCCTTCCATCCACACCCAGGAAAGGCCTATCCCAGACCTCGCCAGCCCGGTCTTCTTCATCAGTAATATCCCCTGCTAGGTCAGACATCCTAGGCTCTCCACACAAACCAAGGGAACCATACTACATATTAAACTTCAAGCTGATCTTGAATGCAGTCCTCAAGAATGAGTTTGATACTCACCTCTTCAATGATGAAGACCATGCCCAGGTGTCCAAGTTCAACAGTTTGTCAAGTGAGTTCTTATCGAGAATTTACCCTTCCTGTACCAACCACTTGTCGCGACATTATCAAACTCAAATGAAATGAATTAGAAATGTGTTAGCTTGTTTCTGGTATAATGATCTTTGAAAATGTCACATCCTTCACATTAATGTTGTAGAAGAAAGTTTCTTCTGACCATCGTCTGCAAATTACATTAATGAAGGTTTTATACAAAGAAGACCCTAGAAAAGGGAGAAATGTAGTCAGATCTAGCATCTTGTAATTTGATAGATATGAAAATCAAAATATGTATGAAGCAATTTCATGATTTTGTATTACCAAAAAAAACCTTTTTTGATGAAGTGATTTTCTCTCTTCATTCATGCACAAAGGTCCTGCTCAGCAACTGTATGTCCGCCTTTTCCAGAGGAAATTCACCTGGTTTCGAATTGTCAAAATTGAGTATCCTAAGATTGCTCTGAATCTAAAACCTCTCTTCCATGAGATGATCAATGCTGGTTTGCTGATCCCAGGTAAGATGTTTAGATGTGAGTACACCATTTTTATGCCTCCGCCCACCGTAGGTCGTTGCCAGAGGCATTATGTTTTCGGGTCGTCCGTCCGTCCGTCTGTCCGTCCCGTTTTTGTTCTCCGATAACTTAAGAACCGTTTGATGGATCATCTTCAAACTTGGCTCATGTAAGCATATGGGAGGGACAATGATCTGATTAGATTTTGGAGTCTCAAGATCAAAGGTCAAGGTCATAGAGGTAATAATACACATAAAAATGGCTCGTTCTCGCGATAACATAAGAACCATTTGACATATTAGCTTCAAGCTTGGCTCATGTATGCACATGGAAGGGACAATGATCTGATTAGATTTTGGGGTCACAAGGTCCATGGTCAAAGGTCATAGAGGCCATTATATACATAGAAATGGTTCGTTCTTGTGATAACTCAACAACCATTTGATGGATAAATTTCAAACTTGACTCATGTATGCATATGGGAGGGACAATGATCTGCTTAGATTTTGGGGTCTCAAGGTCAAAGGTCATAGAGGTCATTATGTACATAGAAATGGTTTGTTCTCGTGATAACTCAACAACCATTTGATGGAGCAGCTTCATACTTGGCACATGTATGTATATGGGAAGGACAATGATGTGATTAGATTTTGGGGTCTCAAGGTTAAATATAAAAGGTCATAGAGGTCATTATATACATAGAAATGGTCTGTTCTCGCGATAACTCAACAACCATTTGATGGAGCAGCTTCATACTTGGCACATGTATGTATATGGGAGGGACAATGATGTGATTAGATTTTGGGGTCTCAAGGTAAAATGTAAAAGGTCATAGAGGTCATTATGTACATGAAAATTGCTTGTGTTTACAATAACTGGGGGTCACAAGGTCAAAAATGTCATTTTATACACGAAAATAGAAAAATCAAAATGAATGTGCCATATATTTCCAATCTGGCAATGGCGGAGGCATAAATTTCGACCGTGCGCGGTCGAGGATTCATCTAGTTATAGTTTTAATTCTCTCACCTCCATGTGATAGAAGGTTTAAAATCACCGTTTCCCCTGCAAATTGGCAACTTTTTGACTTCTCATCATAATTTCTGTCAACTTATATTCATTTCAGATACATGACGTTTTATAAGAAAAATGTAACAATAAAATAAAAATGTTGGTGTTGCCAATTTGAAGAATAAAAGCTGATCAAATTAGGCTTTAAATAATTCCTGTCACGAATGGGTTAAAGAATTTAATTGTTTAGTACTGCTTGTACCCTACAAGGACAGCAAAGGCTTGTTCAGATCATCTGAAGTGACAACCCCCTCGAGCAACCACCCCCCCCCCCCCCCCCCCCCCCCCCCCGTTTTTTGTGTAGGTGAATGGGTATAAGGTATATAAGGTGGCAAAAAAAAAAAAAAAACGGCAAGGTAAGAGGATTATTTTTTGCCTCCTGTCTGCAAAAAGCTGTGGACCAATCAAGTGCTTAAAAAGTTAGCGCAAAATACATGTATGATGTCATGAGTTTGTCTGCACAACTTTTGACAAAATTTCTTTTATTTCATCGTTGATGCGTTTTGTGCATTCATTAACACAAGTGGCGTGGTTTGCTGCACCATGCCTGAACACTAAAAGAATTGTGGGGTTTGTTGCGTCATATCTGAACAAGCTTGGTGGTAATTATAGATGTCAGTGAATCTGTTCCACATGATGGTTCAATTTACATGTAGCTTGGTGAAGTAGGTATGTGAGCATTCTAATAAGATGTGCATATGTTAGGACAAGCCTCCAATTTTTTCTGTTCTGATGACCTAAACTGCCATTTGGCAACCTAAACTTCTCTCCTGGGTGCTTGGCCAAGGAAAAAAGTTGCATTAGAGCTCTGCTGTTTGTGATTTGACTTGATCCCTGACATGGATATTACAAATTCATAAGGATCTCATCATTTCTCAAGTAAATTTAATGGGAAATTTACTTAGGTTTCTTTCTTAAAGGAACACACCGTATGAATCTGAGTTATTATTACTGGTACTTGCTCATATGCAGAGAGTTCACTTGATGATCTAGCAGTCACACTCAAACTCCTGATGGCTCCCGACCTAAAACAGTTGGCCAAGGATTTCAAGGTTGGAGGGAGCGGCCAAAAGAGTGATCTGGTAGATGCCATTATGAAGTACTCCTCGAGACAACGATCTTTCTTTTCAACCAACATGGACAAGATAGTACTGAAGAAGTAGGTATTGATGTGTTCATGTAATGTGAACACTAATCTGCACCCCTCTAAACTGTCAAACGAGAAAAAATATCAAGGGGAAATTATTGATCTGTTCATTTTAGTTGCAGAGGCAATATTTTTTGTATGTAATACAAGAGTTATGTTTAGAACTGACTATAGTGAATCTGAATTACTGATACATGATAGATCAATAGAGCCTTTAACAACATCTACATGTACGTGTCTTGTTGAGATGGAAGTTCTCTTTTGTGCTTCTCTGTAGAATGCAATAATAGATTTATGCTCTGAATTATCAGCTTTGAGAATGATTGTTAAGTGTAAACAAGGTCCTCTGCAAGGGTAATGTATCAGTTGCTTAAAAGATTTTAAGGTGCGGAAGATTTATGGGGTATGTGTTGTGCATGAAAATTATAACAGTTTGTTAACCTGAATGTCATGATAGTACAATATTATTTGATGGAAGGTATAATTGCCTTAATTACCCACAGAGAGATAAGATTCTTTTTTTCTCTGTTTGAGTGGATGGGTCTATGATAGGTTAGATTTGTTCGTACATTTTCTTGATTCCAACAGAGCCAAGAAGCTGCTTGGTGAATGTGTTAAACTGACCAAGGAGCCACGTGCTGTGTTCCATAGGATTATCATGCTCTTCTCATTGGTGAGACAAGATCTGATAGAAGAAGAGAAAGGCAGTGCTGGTCAGTCTGCATTGTAAGTCAGGAATGTACCCCACATTACATTTCACAATAATGGGATCATTTTTGTATTGCATTATATTTTAAGGTAAATTGGTTAACCTTACCAAGCAGCATTAGGTTCCCCCCCCCCCCCCCCCCCCCCCCCCCTTTCACGAATATGTTACTGTAAATGATATTTTGAATTTTGGAACAAGAACTTTACAAACTATCTTGCAGCGTTTGGCATCTGCATGTATTACTTTTTTATAAGAACTATTGATGTGTAGTGATTGAATGTTGTTTGTGATATTTATCTGTACTTTCTTCCTCAGGCTGAAGCTAGTAAACATAACATGGGTGATTATACTTATGAACTGAGCAGAGAAGGATATTTATTATTTACTTAACTTCAGAAAGTGGTGTTCAGTTTTGTAGATAATCTTGTGATTATCTTCTCCTTCTTCTTTCATCTGTGTAGGCAAACAGAACTCTTGGTAAACATGGGTCGGATGAGCTATCCTGTTTACACTGTCTTCAGAACAAGAAGTTTCTTTGCCTCCAGAGAAGATTTGCTCAGGTAGGTATTTTGACTTGAATCAAATCGTACTCAGCAGGTTAAGAATTGGAAGGCTGAAACTTCTAAGTGACCTTCTTACTCTATATCTATTGACATTTGAATTGAACCTGGCATTAACCAGCCTCAAGCCAAAATTTTGACTACCGTTACCCCTTCTGTAAATGAAAAAAAAAATATCCTTAACTCTCAGTACTCTGGTTCATCCATGTCAAGAGTCAGGCCTCATATTTTTATTTCTCATCTTACAATTCTTCCATTGCACTTTGGTCAGCAGAATAAATTGGAGTGATACATGTAAATGTGTGCTTAATTTCTCCAGCTGAAAACTGAAGTGAATGCTGGAGATAAAATCTTAAAGACAATCTTCTTTCTTTAGGTAATGCTATGTAATTTTGCTTTGGTTTTATGTACATATATCTTGTTAATCTTGCTCTTAAGGTATGAAGTTGCTATGCAGTATGAGAATGACATTGCTGATGCCCTTGGTATCAATGACTTTGAGCTGGCTGACAGACTTCAGAAAACAGCCATGGTGACATATGACGAATTGTCGAGAGACGAAGAAATTGTCAAGTAAGATTGGGTCCAAACTGCCCATTTTTTATATTTCTAAGAGAACATGTTGTAAGTTATGTTTGGTTGTACTTTGCTTTGGGATTCTGTAATCCAAGATGTTCCAACGGTCATTTCATTCACGAGAAAACTCACAGTTACTGTGGTGACCCCTTTTACATCTCTATCGGAGAGATGAGTATAACTGTTTGATTCAAACCAGATTTACTTCTGATTTAGATCCACCATTTTAATTCATTTCATTGATTCAAACACGGATGAAGTGATTTTTGCCTAAAGTTGCATGTATGTTTATGCCTTTAAATTCGCACAGACATGATGAGACATTACCAGAGTTTCTTCGCTGCTACAGCGCTGGCTGGATCTACACGCACATTAGGTACCAGGGAGTAGAGATCAGGCAGAAGCAGCGAAGATATGAGGAAGCTGTGGAGCTACTCAGAGCCCTCCTGCAGCAGGGGGTATACTGCCCTGATAGAAGAGGGGGATGGTATGACAGGCTGGCCCTGAATCTCGATCAGCACCTCAAGAAACAGCATGAGGTAGTGATTCATGTTCCTATCTCAAAACTTTATTGGAAATTTCAATGTTGTAAGGATGTTAACGGAACCATATTTTTGTTTTGAACATCTGACATTATACGCAGGACTGTGGTTGTGGGTCTATGCTATGTGAGGATAAAGATTAGCTGCATTCATATTTGTAGAAGGAGAAGACATATACATGATATGACCCGGGCAAAATAACAAAGATTCAACCATTCTCATTGTGTGAACTTGTCTCGTCTGATGATGTGGAAGAACTATGTATATACCATATGTAGTGAAGAGCAGCGATCATGCAAATATTATATCTGTCATGATAAGAATCTCTGAAATTGATTGGTCCAAAGTGCATCGTGTGATAAAATACAATTCCCACCAGCTTCATGCAAATGAGCAAACTTACCATGAAGGGTAACATCTGACGTCACGAGCCGTAAATGGTACTACTATTCACGGATACTATATACGTAACGGCGTATGACATCACACTCAAAAAGTGCACAATAGATTGTGACTATATTAGTTTGTGCGTGCCTATTGTTTTAGGCACCAAAGCTTAATGATGATGTCATCATTTTGATCAATTTAGATCGCACGTGCAGTGCAAACACTGCAGTAGAGCTATAAATGTTATCTAGAATCTTGATGTAGAATCTCTGATTTTAAGCGTGCAGATTCTACTCTTTATTAAAGATAACGGATATAAGCCAAATATATACGGCCATGATATGAGAGGGTCTGATTAAACTATGGTGCCCTTAGTAACCTGAATGCAACTATTTTCCTCTCACAGCCGTATATATTTGTATAATAGAAGTGTATGTGCATGAAAATCTGACTCATGGCTGAAAGAGTAGTCAGAGTTAAAAAATTGAATTTGAGTTAAAAATAATTTGATACACGTGAGATGATTTTTCACTTGGAGGGTGTTTCACAAAGAGTTAAGTTTGACATGAAGTTGTGCTTAAGCGCCAATGCATATCTGGTATTTAGCACGTAATCTCATTGATAGACATCCAATAGTGCGTGTACCCTGAGCATGATCTGACCAGTGCGGTGATGCGTAATATACAGCACCCAAGTAGGAATTTAAGTGCGACTTTAGTCAAACTTTTATATTTGTGAAACACCCCCCTGGTTTATTTTCATAACAGCTTTTAACTGGTTGCCTACTGGAACCAGGTTGTGCCTATATGAAATTTATGAGAATAAGAGAATTCAGAAGTCAACAGGTTAAGTTGATGACACATTGATTACTACGTTTGTATTTCAGGCATTGGATTGCATACGAGATGGCATGACCGATCCCAAAGTGAGAGTAGGACACAGGTTGGCCTTACAGCTTAGAGCTCAGAAGATACTCAAGTCCAAGAAGAAAGATCTAACAAAAAGGGCTGGTGAATTTCAGTTTGATGATGTCATGGAAACACCAAAGGTATAATGTTAAAGAATTTGCGCATCCTTATTTAAACTGAGGAAGGATTGTTTAATGTTACATACCGCATAAACCCATTTCATAGAAGACCTATAAATGTGTGTTTCTATCGTTCATGGCCCAAGTAAGCTATAAACACAGCATTGCATATTGAGAATTTCTTGTATTTACATTTCGCAAAAGGTTGCTAACTTGCTATATGTAGTAAAAGATGTGAATGTAATGACAATAGCTTCTTAAGAATCTAAAAATAATTTTAAAGCAATTCCACAAACTGATGTTTATTTGTTATCTCTTACAGTTGTGTGAAAATTCAAAAAATTGAAAGTTCAACATTTACTCTATTGAACTTAGTTCTCAACCTCAGTCTTGTCGCAACCTCTACAGGTAACTATCAAGGGAACAGTACTACCCCATCATGGACCAGGTGTGAGGAACACTTTCATCAGCTCCTACCAAGGCTCTGCGGAAGCGGATGAAGGCATCGTGGTATGCAGTGTGGAGCAAGTAGCACTGGAGCACTATAAGCAACAAGGATACACAGAAGGTGAGGACCCTATGTGACACTGAACTTTGTGAATTTTGACATTTTGAAAAGGAATGCAGGTTTTGTCTGCTATGAGTTACAAAGCACCCATAGTGAACCTTTTATTCTTTTCATTGCTTGAGCCATGTTTGCATTAACTTTCATTAATTTCTCTGTTCTTTATGAGGGGAAAATGGAGTGAGATGCTTACTCATGTGTCGTGTGATAGTTGAATACTAACTGATTACATTTGGCAAGAGAGCTTGAGGAACCGATCGATCAAGAATCAGTAAGCCCTGTTGTGTAGCCACTTTCAGTTAATTAATCCCAGTTGTGAAGGAAACCTGCCCTCTTTTAGCAGTGGAATTTTCGTGCTTGCAGGTACACATGGTGAAGGTACTACCTATAGCACTTTGATCTTTATCATCTTTTGGGACATTGTCTTTCAGCCCAACATACCAGATGTCTTCTGCTATCCATATCAGGTCAGATGTGTCACAACTTATGTTTATTGCCATTCAATGAATGGATTAAAGCTATTACAGTATCTACCGATAGTAATAATAAAGGTGATGATATACATGTAATGGTAGCAATGATAAGTTTTGGCTTTGACTCATGTACATTGTAGTTTGATAATAAACCATAATATCAACTTGATAATGCAATTTGAAAAATTAAGGGCAAGATTCCCAGTAACACTATACTCTGTCTTAATTATCTTCATTTTTTCTTGAATTATTAAAACCTTTGTATCATGAATTCTTTTGCACGTAGGAAAATCAAGATTTAAAAGAAATGAGTTGTACAGTTATTATACAAGCGGAATTGCAACATGATAGTGTAGCACTGAGTCCTTAACCCGTAGAATACTATGCCCATGCAAGATAACTCAGGCTGGGATCTATGGAAATTGTATGTTATACCAATATCAAATCATGCTCAACAGGTTAACAACAAGACCTTTATTCCTGAAAGCAATCCTTCCTATAGTGTAAGTCCTGGGCCCTGTTTCATAAAACTTGTTATCAGTAACAACTGCCACATTTCTATGAAAAATTTGCTCTCAGCCAATCAGATGTAATGATTTCAGGAGCTTATAACAGTTATTGATATCAGGTTTTATGAAACAGAACCCTGATGTTTTTCCCTTTCCAGACAGCACCATTAGACTTGAGGACAGACCACTTTTACGAAAACCGTCGCGACGTCATTCAGAAGAAGCTGGAAGAGGTACGTGAAGCGGATGAAGAACAGCTAGCTACCATGCTGCAGACTAACTGGGTGGAATATGAGGGAGACCTGTGTGTGGGTGTAAGCTGGGATATCTTCAGGGACCTAGACCATGCCAAGGTATGTCCTTTGGGGGAGTGGCAGGGTTGTTCTTCTTAAGACTGATGTGAGATTGTGGTACAGAAATGGAAATGAGACATGCTGACTATCAAGTTCCTTGCCTAATATTTTGTAGGTAATGCACTCTAAATAAACATGACGTTATTATCATGATGCAGAATAGGATTCATGATTACCAAAGATATGTTCATTCTCAACCTTTTGACTTTCTTTTTCTCAGCAGCATTTGGAGAACCAGTACCCTTTTCAGAACAACCTGTATTTACAGATTTGAAATTACAACTAACATGTTCATGAAAAACAATTTGCAGACAAGTTGGGATCAATAGATATCCTGTTGTGCATTGTGATATTTTGCATGCATTTCATCTAAAATGTATGGTTGAGAATGAGTCTGCTAGACTGCTAGAATTGCAGCTGTGCTATTGATTTGCTTAGAGGTAACATTCTCTTAAATGTATGGTTCAGTACCCTAATATTCTCTTTTGCGCAAGAGTATTGATTGAATTATAATGCCCACCTTCATTTCTCCTCCATCGTCGTCCTCTCAGAATCTCCGAATTAACTGCAGTATATTCAACCATTTTGGTTCCTCTCCTACTCTAGGGTTTGCTTAGCTGTATAGGAGGCAAGCTTTTGAGTGCCATAGCTGAACGCATCCTCACCAATCACCGCCACTGCAGAGCTGGTCGCCCTGACCTCACTTTGTGGAACCCAGAGACTAAGAAATTCAAGGTAAATGTAGTCCCACTTGCTCATTCTTGTGTATATTGTTAGTAGGTTCATCCAAAGGGGGCCAAATCCTATGACACTCGCCATTCATCATCGCTCAGAGTCTGGAAGATTAGTGTAGGTCTGTGCCTTGTCTTGTAAGACTTGTATAACAAAGTGCCTCTGCATGCTCTTGCACCTTATCTCAATGAGAACAAATGAAAAAGTAAAAAAAACTTGCTGCTCTTTCAACTTTTGAAGTAATATATATCACTTTGTTTATGTAATGTTGGCTGAATTGTTTTTGTTTCATTTGACCAGAATTTGGAATGACAGGCAGTTATTTTTTTTTTTTCATAAGCGATCCCATTGTTAATGCATGTGATAATACATGCAAAAAAAGCATTTATATCTCCTTTTGCCTTGATTTAACTTTTAGTTGGTTGAAGTGAAGGGACCCGGTGATCGGCTTTCACAGAAACAGATACTTTGGATTGACTTCTTTCTCCGACGTGGAATAGAGGCGGAAGTTTGTCATGTAGAAGGTCAGTCTTATCAATTTGAACTCTTGTTCACACATGTACAAAAGACTAATTTTGAATCTAGGAGAAAATGTTCACTTGCAGTTCATTTATGTTGGTCTGCTTGTTACTCTTCTTTAGTTGCAGTTTCTGTTTTTGTCTGTGATTGTATTATCAACAATATAAAGTGCTTTCTCACTTTTCCCTCCCAAAAATACAACTATCGAAGCTACCAATAGAAAAATGTTAGAGCCTTTTTCTATCTTTGAACATGTTCAGCCGTTATCACTTTGTGTATTGAAGGCTTTTGGCCTTTTAAATTTGATTTAGTGTTCAAGCTTAATGAACACAACATGAAACATTTTTTGTGTGTGTTTGAAAGTGCATGCACGTCTGGCTGTTTATTGTTATTATGAGTTTAATCACATGCAACTGAATATTCCAGGTGATTTTTTTTAATTTTTTTTTTAAATGTCTTGATGTGTACTTTGATTTATACATCGATGTATGATACAGTTCCTTATGTTATCTCTTCGTGCTTATACTGAAATTCATTTTCTTGATGGAAACACAAAAGTCTAGACACTGAATCATTGGTTTCTGTGTGTATGTTCATTTCTTCCACAGCTGTCGGAAGCAAGCAGTTGAAACGGAAAGTGTACGACAGTCAGAGCACCCCTGAAACATCAAGTCAAGAATCTACTATCAGTTTGGGATGACAAGCACTATACCATAGTAACTGGTCTTCCAATCTGTCTGACTTCTGTGTTTATAGAGGCAATGTATCTATATGTGTTGAGGTGTCATGGTGTAGTGGTTCAGTCACTTGACTCTCAGTCAAAGGGTTGGGGGTTCAAATCCTAGCCCGACTCTGACACAAGACACTAGGTATCCGGTAAGATGCGAATGTCAGTGTAATTAGATTGGCATGTGTGCGCTTGTAAACTGGTGCCTGGCCGGAATGCTCCCTAGGGAGTGGAGGTGGGGACTTTATGTGTGGAACAGCGATTGAATCCAGTGTATAATAATAATAATTTCATGTAAAAAGTGCTTAGAAATGCAGTATTAAGCACTATATAAACTTAACTATTGTTATTATTATAATTATTGACTCAATTTCATCAACCAGATAAAGCAGTTGTTGATTTTGCAGTTCTATTTGGTATAAGGCCAATCTTTATTTTGCCATGTTCATATCAAACAATAGATGGTAGAAGACCCATGACTAAGGTCACTTCATTTGATATTAAGATGTCCAAAATCAAAGATATAACATCAATATCAGGTCACTTCAGTCTTTATCCGTGAGGAAGGGGGAGGCCCCCGAAAATTTGGATTAAATATATTCTTATTGGCAATTAACAATGTATTATTGAGTTAACTCTTCTCATTGACTTTTGTTGGTTTGTTTGTTTACTTATGCCAATACATGGACTATTTCAAGATGTTAAAGTCACTTCAGTTGATAATAAGATGTCCAAAATCAAAGATCATCAAGAATATCAAGATCAGATGCCAGATTACAGCTTCATGTAGGTACAAGTACAGCTGAAATAATTATCCCTGCTCACCTATTGCCAGTAAGCTTGAACTTGTACAGTCAACACATGTCCACAGGGATATATCACTCCTCTTTAGTTTGGCACATTTCCTTTGTTCCTGCCCAAACAATACCCTTACACACTTTCAGAACATTCCTTGCTCCTGACTAATTTCCATAAAGATCAGTTATTTCTCATTCCCTCACAATCTCTCCTTCCCTCACAATCTCTCCTTCTGAAATTAAAGTTCTCAAACTTGGTATAATTCATCAGAATGATAATATAAATTAAGCAATTCATCACTAAATTAACTTTCCATATAGATGCATACTAGGAGAAAAAAAATAAAGATACTTTAAAAATATCGATCAGAAAACACATAGATTTAAACAAAAGTTGCAACGTATGAATGAGACGGAAAACAATGGTCTAGTATGCAATCTTTTCTCGATTGATGACGGACCCGTCTGCAGAGGATGTGAGGATTGCAGTCATTCCAAGCAGATCGGCTAGTGGCTGGAACACCCAGCGCTGCCTCCGAGCTTCCGACCGATATCTCAGAATTCAGTATCACCATTCCCCCTTCCAGACCGATGTTCAGGCCAAAGTGCAGGCATGATGTCTTAATGCACTCTTCGCTCCTGGATGACTGGGTGAGATCTCATGAAGTCTCTATGGTCATGCACATACCTTGTTGGATGATGACGAAACGGACAAAATTTTGAGATCCCTCGGACCGTACAGTACCCTGTACATGGGAGATACAAGAGACGAGTACATTAAGCAAATGGTAACAAAATGATGACGCTAGAAATGCAATACAATAACCGGTGCCAAATTGGCATGACTTAAAAGAGTATTGGTACGGAGTACTGCGCACAGCTCACGATATTTCAGTAATGCGAGCTTGCGGCTGGATTCAAGACTTAGGAGAGAGAGAGAGAGAGACGCTCGCGTGACAGCATCACGATAGGCCACACCCACTTCATACATCATAGCTTGAAATGACGTCATTATAGGGTTTTTCCCCACACATCTCAAGGTGCAAAGTGTGATCGCCTTCAAATTATCAGTAATCCATTTTAAAAATACTATTCTACACCCCTTTAGCGGGGACAAAAATAGAATTGAGAAAGAAAAATTTTATTCCTTTTTTTTGGTATATTTTTGTAATAAAAAGGTTTTTTTTTAAATCCCAATCACTAACATTTGTCTGGGTTTGTAAATTGTTTTTTGAGATATCACTCATATTTTTTGAGCCAGTATGTTGAGGTGCTCAGCCTGTACAGTGTGAATGTTGTTAGAGCGCAATGCCAGCTATCGAGCGCGCATGCACGGATTTGGCTCCACCTCCAGCTCGATTGCTTGAAAATTGCCCATAGCTTAATACATGCACCGCTAGGTTCACGAAGTAATGGAATAGGAATGAAAACATCGCCAAAAAACCCTTTTGACATCACTATATTCTGTGTATTGATTAATGTTCATAGACTTCGATTGTTCATGTATCTAATATAGCTCTGCAATATATTGTGTATTAATAAGAAAATTCCAGTTGTTTTTTAGTAGTAAAGACAGTTTTCTTTGAATTTGACGAGCGTGCAAATGCGCACACACAGCTAGTATGAGCTAGCTACGTACAAAGAAGGATGCCATGACCGATGGAGCTGTTGATAACCCTACTATGGTGTGCAGAAGTACTTTGGAAGCGTAAGGATATAGCTTCCTGCTGCATCTCCTTGACGTGCACTCAATTCTCTTGGATTTGAGTTTCTCCCACAACAATCTGTCAATGACATTATTTGTCACTTCCACTGTCAGTGATAACAGGCACTGTCATACCACCAATTAATCACATCAATGATCAATGATCAATGATCACGACCTCCACATGACCTACAGGTCTTGCCTTTAGCTGGACACGAAGCGTCGCTTCCAAAATGACCGAGATTCCCACATCCATAGCATTCATATCCACTCTCAGCATTACGACTGGACTTACTATGTGACGTCTTCCCGGAGCTAGTAGTGAGCTGGTTCACTTGGTCTGATCCTCCAGACCTTCCATCTAGTTTCATGGACTGAAACTGTGTTTCCACCGCTTCAAACGACTTGGCGATGACCACAGTCTCTGCTAAAGTAAGAGTTTGCCCCTTCGCCAACAGTTTACGGTGTAGATTATTGCTTCTGCAATTCTGTACAACTTGATCTCGGATCTGATTGTCCTCATCAGCACCGTAATTGCACCCTTGAGCTGCCTTTCTTAGCCTAGTTACCATCTGAGCTACGGTTTCCCTCTCTTGCTGAGAAACTTGTCTGAAAATATGGCGTGGGAATGTAGCATTCGAAGAAATAACAAAATGTGCATTTAGGGCATCAACATCTGCTTTGTAATCAGCCTTACTTCCAGTATTGGCCAATGTCTTGAAAATCTCACGTAATGATGCTCCAGCACAGTACAGTAGCAAAGCCCTTCGTCTGGTGAGTTGTGACGCTGGCATATCGCTCTCCTCAAACAGCCCGAAACTGTCCACGTAGGCATCAAACTCCTCATACCACGTCGTCCACCGTGCACTCACAACACTTGCATCTCCATCCGTATCGAACGCATTTACACCTTTTACACCGGACATTTCAATTCCTCCTGATGCCATGTTCCTTGCTCACAAGCTCAAAGATATTCTGAACATCCTCGTCACCAGTGTCACATCTCAACCTTAAACTGCAGGCTAGATGGATAAGAATTCAGTCCAGGTATTAGAAGCATAGTTACTGGTTTATTGCTCCATACTTGTCGTTGTGCGATCGCGTACTTACATCATATCGCGCACATGCGATCTGACCTAGGGGTCAACTAGTTCATTTGCATATTCATCCTTCTCTATAACCTAGGTATTTGTTTTTGTCAACATTGTAACTTACAAGCTTTAATATTTCAAATTGGTGGATTATATAATAAATGGCAAGTCAAATTTCAGTCAATTGCAAGTTCAGTATACTACTACTTCATTCCATGAAATTATTTATAAAAAATGCATTTGTATGAATAACTTTGCAATATAACAAAAGAATTCTTGATTTCAAGGAATATGGTGGAAAATGAAAATATATCTTAGTTGTACCTTTCTTTGAAGATTGTGCTTTGATGGAGAAGGCTGGAAAGCTTGGTGACCTTGGCCATGGATTCGTTCCGAGCAGGTGGGCAGCGACCCTCAGAAAACTTCTCATGATCCTGTCCATCCAAATGTCCGTCATCAGAGACACTGTCTGGTGGCTGCTGAAAAGCTGGACAAGATTTTCTTTCCCTTAAGCATACTGTTGCAGAACTCACTGCAGTACTTCTGAATGATTATGTGATGTCATTGTGTCTCTAAATATTTTGCTCAAAGTCGGGTCGCTGTAAATAAAATACTTAGAAGTGATTTGAATATGAGTTTAAGCATTTTGCTGAGCCAAATAAAATGCTTAGTACATGTAATTGACTTACTCAGTCAATACTTTGAATTTAATACCAGCCCTGATGGTGAGCCTCCGAGTCTTGGCAGTGTATCAGGCTTGTCTCACCTTCTTGGCATGTTTTTTTTTTCACTTTTGTTTGGCCTTGGCACTCCTTTTCTTTTTAGTCATTTAGTCATTTTTTTAGACATTTAGTGACATTTCATCATTTTTTTTCCAAATGAATAAACGAACTAGTAATGTGACCATGACATGAGTGTAAGGAAGTTCATAGATCAAGCCTGAGGAGGGTACCAATAGGCTACGCATACTACTGGTACCCTGGTGTGTGGAGAAAATTTTTAAAATCCTATGCTGATTATTTTCCGACTTGCGACAGAGTTGTTCACAATCTGGACTCGAGGGAGGCAGCCATGAAATTCAAATTCGGCCATTCGTAAAAGCGTCGGGACGACCCAGTTCAGAAGTTGATTTTAAAACCCTGGTTTTCTCTCTTAAATTGAATATTATTGACATATTGGACCCGTTTCATCCTGCTTCAATTTTTGTGGGTTTGCAAATGTGGGCTACTACCTTTAAGGCATACCCACATGCAAATTCATAATACTTTCGCACAGACAGGTAGAAATAGTCTATGTCAACCTTTGTAAGGTGGACATGGACTGAAAGAGAAAGAGTGAAAAAATCACCTTCACTGCTCATCATGCTCCTCATGTAGTGCTTTGCATCCTTGCCTATCGTGAGATCTTTGACTGATTTCTGGTTTGCTTTCTGTCCATACACTGTATATGGAACTTCCTTCACATCTGAACATTCCACAATCACCGATGGCTTAACAAATCTTAGGAGCATATCCAGGAAGCTGATGCAGAATGTGTAAACAAGGTTCCTTTCTCTGTAGGAGTAGATTGATGTCTTTAAAGAAATTGTTACCATCAGGAAATAGAAATACTGTTTTTTTTGGAGGGGGGAGATATCATCAATCGATGGATTTTTGCCAGACAGGACTCTTAGAGAGATGGAGCATCTTTGGTGCCAGGATGCTTGGCTGGTAATGTATTCTTATGCCCACTTGACTTCCTTTCCAAGGTTTTCTTAGTAGATGTACACTCAGCAGATGATGAGCTGATGAACCATGGTTTGATGCAGCTGTGGACATGGAAGATCTACTTGATGCTATCTTGGTAGGAAATTTTACACCCTAAACTAAACGCACAGGTTTACTGTGGGGGTTTGCCGCTTCAGATGTAAACAAGCCTTTAAGCAACACTTTACTCTGAACCTGCCGATAGTCGTTCTAGGAAATGTCTTTTTTTTTTTGTCTGTTTATTAGTCTCACTTTCCCTCGTCCACTCAAGTCTATCGTCTCTCGTGCTCTGTAATCTTATATTTACCTCTTCCTCCAACATAAATGTACTTCTTGTATTGCTTTCATAAAAGTGCTATCAAGAGCCCCCACCTCCATCCCTCATTTAGTTGCCAAACATTCTGCTTACTCTGGGTAACTACAGTACCAATATATCGAGGGTTTACTGCAACAAAGGGCTATCTGCATTTTGGAGTCGAAATGAGGTTTAAATATCAAAATGATCCATAAGAGACCGGGAACCCATTGGTAATAATGATTTCTACAGCAAACTTTGCTCCAGCAGGCTATCACCCAAAGATAGGTATGGCCATCTGCATTAAACCAGTGTTTACAAAATAACTTTTCGCATGTTTTCTCAAAATGGCCAAAAAACACAGATAGTCCTTTGTTGCACTAAACCCTTGAAATTCCCTTTACCATGTTGAGGTGTGACATATGCCGTATCTATGTGGTACAGAGTGCAAGATGATCATCATATAGAAAATGAGGCAGTCACAACTCTTGATGCATTTCACATTACATAGATTTAATTGAATATAAATCTCACAAGTTTTATCAGTATATAAAATCACACAAGCAGCAAAATTTACAGGACAGCACTTTGATTTGCAAGATAATACATCATTCATTTAATTGTAAAGAACTATAGATAGATATATATGCTGAAATAAGAGTAAGTTATGACACACACAAACTGAAATTTAGAATGTATTGTCTATATAAAAGAAAATAGGTTATACTATATATATATTTAAGTAGAAAAGTCAAGGTGTATTATAATACAAAAGATATCAAGGTGAAATACAGTACTAAAAATTCATTTATTAATGAATTTAAAAATTTTTTATGTTGTATTCATGACTTATGAAGTGATGTCTTGTTACGGAACAAATGTTGTGAATACAGGCCTATGAGATTGCATATGTACTGGAATCATGTATGTTTTAAATTACTTTCAAAGTTCAAGGTATTTTGCAGTAATGCATAATACATTTCATTATACAATGCTGTCATTCAAAGATTAAATTCTTATTGACAAATGATATTGTATATATAAATCAGGATCTTTCATGTTAATCCTTATTAAAGTGCATTCTTTACACCACCGAGATCATGCAAGTATGTTAGTAGTTCCTGTAAAAAGGTACTAATAATTATGTTGTATCATTTTGTAATAAATACCTCATTTATATTGCATTAATACATGCATGACATCTAGGTATTAAAGAGAATCTTATTATTTATGAAATACATTACGGTTTCAAGTCTCATAATTTTACATACATATGTCAGCCATCATTGCTGTTGTAAAGAGTTATCAAGGTGCTAGATTTTAAGTTTATTGTCAGTATGGACGGATAATGACAATGCTTAACTCATGGACTGCCTTTCGTTTGCACTTGCTTCATATTGCTCTTGTGCTGAAATAAAGTACAAAATGCACACAATTATTCAGATTTTGTATTTTTGTCTCCTATTTTCAGCTTGTCATAAGAGAACTTTCACCACACATGTAAAGTCACTAGGTGGCACTGGGGGTCCTCAAATGGACCTTCTCAACCGCAGACACAGGGGACACTTCATTCCCGTGTAAATTTAAGAATTATTTTGGGGAGCAACCTTACAAATATTGATTCCTTTTGATCATAAATCAAAATTACAAAGTATTAAGGGGTGTTCGGATATGAGGCGACATGTCCCTTTAACAAATCCCCGCAACATTTTAATGTACAAGTCAATGGGGTATGAGGCGACAAAGAAATATCACCAAGGTAGGACATATTTTTTTTGCTGCCTTTTGGGTGCAAAAAATGCGCACTAATCAAATTCTGACAAAGAATATCGCCGAGGTAGGACATATCTTTTTTGCTGCCTTTTGGCTGCAAAAAATGCGCACTAATCAAATTCCTAAACAGTTAGCACAAAATATGATGTCACAAGTTTGTCTACGCAAGTTCTGAAAAAGTTCTCGTTTATTTGAGAGCTGAAGTGTTAATGCACATTCATTAACAGAAGTGGCGCCATAATGTCGCACCATATCTGAATACTAAAAATTTTGCCTCATATCTGAACACCCCTTTAACATATTAGGTGCAATTCACAGAGAATAGAGAGGACATCTTTGAAAAAGCAGTTGTTAGGAGAATACCTTTTGGTAGAAAAGTGAAAGACATTCTATGGAAAGTACACAATCAAGAAAATACATGTAAAAATATTCAGCCATTTTTAACTTTCATATAGACACACTAGCTATAAAACCTCAGACACAGTTGGTACTTCTTTAGACAAACTTCTGTTTCTGTAACTAATATGTACAAAATATGACCATTAGTATCATGCACTCACAGCAAATCACAAGCATCTTACATTACATTTCACATAGAATTTCAGTTTCCGATAAGTGTACTTTATTGAAATCCCTACCAAGTATAAAATGACAACCCCACAAATTTGATATGATATCTAACAAAAGTGGATATCATCAACTGTCAAAAGCTTGAAAACTGAAGCAAATAACCTGATCTATTTTTCATCATTACACAGGACATGTAAAATGGCTGCAGAAAAAAATGATGATAAATTCCTGATTTGGGCCACCCGTGTCATCATTTTACCTTTATCATGTTACAGATTTAGATACCTTCATAAAGCCTTTCAAACAAAGACAACCCCATTAACACACATCCATCATCAAAATTTAAACATTTCAGTTCACAAGTTCTAATCAGTCAACATAAGTGTTACAGTTTTACCAGGGAAAAAAATAATTAATTTTTTTTCCGGGGCTACTTTTGAGCCCACCAGCCCGAATTTTCTCCATTGTATTACAGTTAACACTGGACCCTATGAGAATTTCAGGGGCTCTTTTTTAGTTTTCCAGGGCTCTTTTTGGCATTTCGGGGGCATGTATTTTTTCCCCCCAAGTTTTACACTAAGATATTAGTTCTTAATGGTACTACCACTACAATATTTAACAAATTTTACAGTTGCATCACAAAGACTATTTTAAGAACATTAAAATTAAGGCAAGAAATAATCAACACAATTAAATACAAACTCTTCCCTTGAGAGCGTAAAGAGTGCATCTTCGATTAATTTGAGATCCGTAGCACTGGACTTGATACTACAGTACACTGTTCAAGCTTTCAATTTAGTACTGAATAGTTCAATGCATGATCATCATTGGCTTACAAATTTAAATAAATGTCTAGAATAAATAAGTGCAAAGACTCTTGAATAATATTCAGCCAAGTGGAATTCAAAACAGCTTTTAAGTTCTATAAAAAGGAAGAATGATCATATTCAAACACACTATTTGCTTACTGTTGTCTTTCCATCTAATTTATAAGATTACTTTTCATGATTTATCATCACTGAACAATTTTAAATTCATTTTCAAAATAACATATTGTTTTTCTCTTTTATCAAAACCAATCGGCAGTTTTGTTACATCTGTCACTTGTCAAGTGATCAAGTGCAAAGCGAATACAATCAATGCATAAGTCACTGCAAGGTAGTAAGTGACCTTGTAGTTATGTAAGCGACCCGAATGTAGTACTTTATGGAAGGTAGTTGTACCATTGTTGAGGGAGAGATCATAAATGAGTGTCAGCAATATTGATCCTTCTCATCTGATAGTGATCTTCACTGTCGGGAGATACCCTTAGCACTGGTGAGATCTCATCTTGATCCTTCCAGGACTGATTTGGTGGCGCACTGGATGCTCTTGAACGAGGTCTCTCCTGCTGCGAGTCCGCCAACTGGTACGCCCCGCCCGTTTTCAGAGCGAAGATGAGGTCATCAAAGTCCTGCGACTCCGTGTCGTCATCTTGCTCCATGATTGCCGGGGCCGGGGCAGGAGCGGGGGGTGGGGGAGGGACGGGTGGGGAGGGGTGGAGGCGTACCTGGGGGACGGGAGGGGCAGCGGTTGGGAGGGCATCTTGGAAGGGGGCAGGGGCGTACAGGTTGCTGCCCTGGATTGATGGGGTCTTGGTATTGATGATGCTATGGTGACTGTGTATGGATGCGCGATCCCATTCAAGCTGTGATAAAATATGAAATGATGGTTTTGAGCCATAAGGTGTAAAGTTGATTTGACAATTGATTACATACAGTAACATGCTTTATGCTTTATCAAAGTTATGTTAAACATATACATGTAAATCTTTTGCTTTCAATCTGGTAGCTCACCTCAGTATGTCCATATTCAGAATTCGCTTTTAAAAAAGATAGTCCAGACTCTAATAAATTATGAAGTGCCTAGGATCAAACTCTTTGATAGATACTACAGTTTCGTGAAAAATATCATATGCTGCCAACAAAGAAGTTATCCAAATTCTTTATTACATGAACCAAAGTATTATATATATATATACACAAGCATACACCATATTTTTTATGATACATGTATGAAGGTCTCATTTCCCTTTCATAACTGGATTTGATAAAAAATCAATTTAGTTTGTTACAGAATTAGAGAAAATGTTTATAGTATACTGATTGAACACTGTCCTCACCAAATCAATGGATTAAATTATAGTTTTTCACCATCATCGTTAATATTAGCCTTTATTCCTAAATTTTGGTACTGTAATAAGCACATTTTGATATCAAGAAAAAAAAACACATTTGCTAGCCTACCTCTCCATGTTGACTCAACTGGCTCATGGCCCTATCGATCATCTGCTGAGCCTCCAGTTTGGTCAGTGTACCGTTCCTGGACATTGATGCCTTCTCAGCAGGCAGTGCCACCAGGTTCTGGCTGGAGTAGGTGTGGCTATTATCCAGGATCAGCCCCGTGTTGTCATAAGCGTTCAGGGTGTAGTTGCCCTTGGAAGGATGTCGGCAGAGCTGGTTACGTAGCACCGTGTAGAAGAAGAAGGCATAGAGACCCTGAGGAAAGAAGGGACAAAAGGTTATCTCGATCCATGCCAATTAGCAGAATAAATTAAAGAAGGAAGCACAATTACCAAGCAGGTACAGACAATTTCAGAACACTGGTTTAAGTCGGCCACAACTGGGGGATTTCCAGAAAAAGGAGAAAAGATGATTCAATGCAATGGGTCAGGTGTGTTTAGATGTTAGTGCTTTTGTTTGGCAAGCTTGAAGCCCCCAATTTTAACATTAGCATAAAAGCAGCACCCAAACTGAACAGGTCTATAAAAGTGGTTTTGGAATCCTCAAATGCCAAGTCCCTCAAATAGGACCTCGAATGTCCATGCAGGTCCTCTGGTTCCTCACCTTCACTAATGTATTCAGTTTCTGAACATTTAGATGTAATAAACAACAGTACATGTCGCTGCCATACAGAAACCAACTTAATTTTCTTTTTTTGCATTATTTAATGGGACTAAGGAGATGTTTTTTTTCTTCTGTGCTTGATTCATTTCTATTTACCTGAATAATATTGAAGATGCAGAAGAGAACAAGTTGCCATAGTTGACTGTAAGCCATATGAAGACCTCCCCACAACCATGTGAATGCTATGATCACCCAGAATACCAGCATCAACTTATACTCTGCAGAGAGATGAAAGAAGAAACGACTATATCAAACAAAGGCCAATACAAGTCCTTCTCTCCAGAAGCTGTTTTACTGGAAAAGAAAATGAAGTGACATATTAAAGCAATGCAGGATTAAGCACATTTAAGATTTTTTAAATGATTTTAAAGTTGACTCTTCAGCTAAACAGCTAAAAGGTGTGCCCATGAGAATATCTGCTACCTGAGAGGAAAATATTTGTCAGAACATCATTATTGTTATCATTATCATTATCATCATTATCATTGTCATCATATCATCATCATCATCATCATCATCATCATCATATCATCACCAAGGTCACCATCATCACAACCAGCATACCACATACCTGTAGTGTTGTAGCTTCCCATGTAGACGTCATCATATCTCTTCCACTGAGGTTTGACCTGATAGGCCTGTATGACGACTACCCAGACCCCTATCATACAGAAGGCTGCTGGTGCCATGGCAGTAGCCAGTGCTGCATAGCCATTGGGCATGAAGCAGCTGTAAAAGGAAAAACAGATGGCTAATAAATGAGTAATATTGATAATCAGACATGAACTGCAAGAAAATCATGTAGGGTACTGCAACACTAAATACAAATACGATACAGGTATGACATGCTTTTCTAACTCTCTATGGTTTTAGGGTTTACTTGCATGAACTACACAATTTGAAGCCAGGAGAAAATCTTGGATCAAGCATACTTACAGGGAAAGTGATATGAACTTGATATATTGGTTTTGACATGGAATAGCTAAAAGACAGACAGGTGAATTATTCAACCGAAAACCACTTATTCCACTACGTGTCTTAAAAGCCACAATCGGAAGTCCACTAACAAAGACTTCAAAAGATAATCTTTCATGTTAGCAAAAGCTATGAAAATTGTCAAGAACAAATTTTAAATTAGGACATGTCACTGATTAATTTCTGCACAATGGTAGCTGAACACTTGTACAGTTCAGAGAAACGTGTGTAAGCACCAATAAACAGCGAGCCTCTGCGATATTACTTTGTTTTAATAATAACTACATGTCACAGACATGTACATGCACATGTATCTCACTGACACAAGAGGCAAACATATATACATGTATATGCAACAATGGAAATACCCACATCAGAGTCTACCCAGGAAAGAGCCCCCGGGTTAGACCAACCTCGGGCCAACCAGGGAACTTGAAAATGTTTAGTTCCCTTGTCGACCCGGGGTTGGCCTATCCAAGGGAATCCTACCAGGGGTAGGTCTACCTGGGGGACCCTACCCCTGGTAGCCTCTCAGTTGGTATTTCCATTGCTGCATAACTTTGTAGGAATATTTCAGAATATATCACCCTGTTCCTCATTCCTCTCCTACTTACATGTCCCCATTGCCATGTACATCTCCATAGATGGCCTGGAGTGACCCAGATGCCTCATCTTGGAAGAAGGACCAACCAAGCCCAGCATAGGCTACCACGACATACACCACAATCACTACTACTGGGATTGCTGAAAAGAAAAGTGATAATAAAAGTATTGAATGATACAATGTCTCATCTTGGACAAAAGACCGACCAAGGCCTGCATGGGCTAACCACCACATACACCACAATCACTACTACTAGAATTGCTGAAAAGAAAAGAGAGAGAAAAAGCATTGAATGATACAATGTCTCATCTTGGACAAAGGACCAACCAAGACCTGCATGGGCTACCACCACCGCATACACCACAATTACTACTACTGGAAATGCTGAATAGACGAGAAAGAAAAAAATAATGTATGATGTGATTTTAGAAAGACAAAAAAAAAAAATTTTAATAAAAGGGAAAAACAAGAGAAGAAAAAAATTAAAAGTGGGATGAGGATGAACAATCAAAGAAAACATAGATCAAAGATTAGAAAATGGATTATCTCCTTGATTAAAATCATTAACAGGAATTGTCATGGCAAATGTAAGTTTGTTTTCTCTAAAAGTTGCTTCTTTAAATTGGAAAAAAAGAGAGTACTTTTGGGGGCCCCTGCAGCCCCTTACAATATCGCATCATTTGTTCTTTACAAACTTCAAGAAATTAAAAAATGATTTCACATAAACACTGTACTAACAATGGAAAAGTTGTATGAGGAGACCACAAAATAGTACTCACCCCATCCTAGTACAAAGAAGAGAACGTAGAATCTGTCAGTGTGCTCATCATTCAGGATGAAGACTTTCCAGAAGTTCACAGACTGTTAAAATGAAAGAAAAAGAAGGGAAAAAATGATATAACACTTACGCTTTTAGCATTGCAACATTTATTTCTAAAATTAGAGCTCTTGTAATAATACGACTGAAAAAAAAGAAGACGGAACAATACTGTGCAAACTACCTAATATGGTCAATCTACATCACAGATCATAGTAAAAATAAAAGAGAACTGGAAATGGGCATTATATCACAAATGCATGTATTCTACTAAATCCTACTGCATATTTTGCAGCACTATTACTGTTATTCACTGCAGCCTTAGGCTCATAAATTATTTTTGAAAAACATACAAATAGGAAATAGATTAACTCCTGATTTAAATAAGTAACAAGAGTTCTTACCCTGACAACTGCAGTAAAAGAATTGTAGTAATGTCAATTTTCCTCCATTCTCACTTTAAAGTGAACTCTTGTAATAATAAACTAATGAAATGGCATGCCCTTCAAAAAATTATGTGAAGGTTAAAAAAATCAAGGGCAAATAATGCTGTGAAGATGTCATACTTGTATGAGCATCCATGTGAACTGGGAGAGGAAGAAGAAATGCATGACGACACCTAGAGCTGAACATCCCTGGACACCAACCCAACTACTGATGTATGCTGAGATTACAAACACAATCTACAAAAAGAAAGAATATAAAAAAAGAGTAAATGAATTGAAAATAGTGATAAAGCGACATTTCATAAAGAAAAGCTATGGTCAAGTTATACGCTGTGGCTATCTCTACGCATACTGGACTAAGGGGGCAGCTGTGATAAATTTCACTTTACATGTACATACTGTGTGTCAAGATTCTAGGGCTGCGTTTCATGGAAGTGTCATAAGTCTAAGTTCATGGACATCCCATTGAAACGTGTATTAACTCTACAACACACATTTCAATTAGATGTCCAAGAAGATAGGCTTATGACGGTTTCACGAAACGGCCCCTAGGCCTCCGACTGGTCAAATCTGCAGGCATGAAATTCACTACAGACTGCTGAGCAGTATAGTGCAAAATATTGACTGGCATATTTGTCGTAATATCATTTTTTTTTTTTTTTTTTTTTTTTTTTTTGGGGGGGGGGGGGTAATCCTCAAGCAAGATATGGTATAGATAACAAATATTGACTGCTTACTGGGGGGGAGGGGTCCCACAATAAAACTATAGCTCCTCTGTGATCTCGAGACTGCACTTTGCCTCTTGGCTTCTCTCAGCCACAGGACAATTTAAATCTAACCTTGGGCTTCAGTTTCACCCATGTCCCTCAAAGCAGTCAATATCTGTAATTGTATATTCATTTTTTATTATAATATCAACATAAATATTGACCAAATCAACGGTCCAACTATCTCATTCTTTTAAATGGCAACATTTGTACAGTCTAAATATATGTACCATTTTTAAAATTTTGCTAATGATAACTGCGATATACATGTACTCTTTATAGTGTTAATGTATCTTAAAACAGGATCAATATTTACAGTAATCAATCACTACATAAATGAGAGAAGTGTTCAATTTTGTAACCTTTACTATCAATACAGTCAACTCTGCCTAAGTCGAATTTCGTGGGACTGAAGAAAATGCTTCAACTTAGAGAAAATTCGACTTATGAGGGGTCAAAAACAATAGAAAATAAAGGAATGGGACCAAGTACAGACCTTCGACTTAGCCGATTATTCGACTTATGCGACTTCGACTTATGCAGAGTTGACTGTACATCATATATATCATCAGCATCATGCATCATCAATATCTGAAGAGTGAACATGAGGCCTTTGGTTCTTACCTGAAGTGCCATACAGGAAAAGCAGAGATGTAGCAGGAGCTTGGCAGCAAACATGCATTGGACTGCACAGAAGTAATGGGCTATAAGAGCCAGGAACATGCCGCCCTGATGGAAGAAAAATGAGGTACAGAATCCATTAACAAAAAAAATCTTTTTCCTTTTCTGTTGTTACACATAGAGTAAATGTAAGAAGGCATATAAACCATGTAGAAGGTTAGAATATGAGGAGCACTACAACATATCACAAAATTTTGATGTAGAATGGATTGAACTGCTCCTAGCATCCCTTGCATCATACTATTGGTGCCAAAATAACTAAAAACTGCACTCATTTCACTACATCACCAATAGATATTACTTGATGTCTACAAACTTAAGCACACACGTGACATTATACACAAGGTAAAAAGTCATTTGGTCTACTACCATTTGGTCCAATCACCACATGGTCTAATATCATATGGTCTATTATCATTTCGTCCATGAACATTTCGTCCAATGACCATTTCGTCCAATGACCAGTTGGTCTATAACCATTTCGTCTACAACCAGTTGGTCCAATAACTATTTGGTTTTTCCTTTATTTCTTTACCTCCTGACAATATCAAAGATAAAGAATCATTTGTTTACCAACTGATCAAAATCACAAAGCAAACAACAACAAGTCCTGAAATTTGGTCCTCATCCTCACAACAGTTTCCAGTGTATTCAGGCATTTACATTTTTAAAAAAATTGACTGAAATAGCAGTAACATACATTAAAGGCATCCAAAGAAGGAGATACTTACAATGCAGATAAAGCAGGATGCATACACATACTCATTGTATCCAATCAGATTGTCTGTTTCAGCCTGAGCGGCATACTCTGAGAGATGATTACAGGAGCACTCCACAAAGTCACGATTATCAGACTAGAGGACAGGAAAAAATATAAGGCAGGGTGAGATAAACTAGATCTTGATTGGAATATTCCTGTATCATATGCTCAATAAAGCACACAATGGGCACTGAAACTAGAGTAAATTTTGATATTCAGTGGAAACAATTAAATTCGTGAAAAAAAAAACTGTTTGTGATTTACTATGCATAAGATGAAAAAGAAATAAATGTTTTCAATTGTCAGAGGAAAATAACAAAGTCATATGAAGAGGAAATGATCTAGCTGTTAAAATTATAAACCTCACGCGGATCAAGTTTGCTTTTCTTTTGAATGTAGAACTTATGGGGGAGACTTGGTGAAAAATATATAAAGGGCAGAGGGATAAGAAAGAGAGAGAGAGAGAGAGAGAGAGAGAGAGAATGAGGCAAGACAGAAGGAAAAAAATATATTGCGGGAGAGAGATCATGAGAGGGGCAAAATGACTTACCACCACATTACAGAAGTTTGTGAGCCACTGACGTGAGGGGCCATTGTAGAGTATACAGGTTGCTCCCAGGGGCGTGACTCTGGAGTCACCGGTATAGATGCGGTATCGGACCGGAGTCAGCAAGTTGGTAAAATTGGTCTCTGCCCCCTTGATACCAACAGACATGACCTAACAACAACAAAAATGTAATCCCAAAACAGAACAATAAGCACACATACAGTGGTTTCTGTTTTCAATGTTCATTTTCTTTTTATTTCCCCCCTTTTTTCAGGTATAGCATGCTACAAGGGAACAGTCATTTCAATGGTGTGGGTTCGCATACCAATGGCGTGGGTTCGCATCCCACCGCTGCCACCACGTCAATAAGACTATAGACTATAGACAAAAGAGGTTCGATGCTTAGTACAAAGTGTTTTATTTCAAGGTAAAGCTGCGCCAAGAACCAAGCGCACTGAACAGGCTGCAAAAATGATGTACAATCACAGGTGGCGTGCTTTAACTAACTTTACATCTGTGAGAATATAACAAATAACAGTTAAGAAGCAATAGTATTCTTTCAATACAAACACACAGAAATTAATATGTGGCAAAATTCATTGCAAAAAGAAAGATTACATAAAAGACAAATTTACAGCTGTAGAACTAACCTGTTTATTGAGCGTTTCCAAGGCATCATTACCATAGAACCACTGCTGACTGTTGTATTCAATGAAATGAACATCTTCACATTTTGGGTTGTTGGAACTCTTTCCATGCAGTTCTGCATTCAGAAGATCAGTTGGTAGGGTGAAGAAATTGTTCTCCCTAGAAAAGTGAGCAAGGAATCCAAGATATTGTGAACGATTGTATCTAACAAGCTGAATATTACCCTTATTACAGATATTCTATTTCACCTAATGCCTACCCAGGAAAGAGTAAAATTTCAAATACAATACACATATCTTTATTTTCCTAACTAATCTCGTTTCTTTCTTTGTTCGATAATGGTGGAGAAGAGAAATTTAGTTTTGATCAAAAAACAAACAATAGATAATTTATGTAGGTGATAGAATAGGAAGAGAATCTTGTGCCAAAAAAGAAGACAATTGTAAAACTACAACAACCATGAGTTACACAATATACAGTAAAGATGTACATACACATACCTTCCAATGCGGATCAAGGCATGAAATCACTTGCCCTATAAAGAGATTTGAGGTGGGCTAATGGAGGCTGCTGTGGTTACGACAAGAAATGATATCGCTGGAGCATTAAATTGCTCATATTTTTACAAGTGATTGATTTCTGAAGCACTTTGGAAGGGTGTAGCTATTTTATACTAATCATATATTTTCTTACTCAGGGTAGCCTCTTAAGAACAATGTACCGTTCTCCCACAGGGCCCTGCAACTATATCATTACCCTGGTTTATGATATTGATTGCGATACAAAAACTGGATATCACACTTACTTTCCGTCAAACCTATGCCCATTGACAGTATCCGGCAGCCATCTTGCTACCTCCATCTTGGCCAGCTCGCACTCCATGATCCTAGGTTCCATGGTCTCACACTCCGTGTCTGTCACCAGGGTGTAGGAGAAGGCAGTGAAGGACTCGGCCATGGCATAGACACCACGGCTGTCTGATCGTGTAGGCATCATCAGGGTGCAGTAGAGGCTCATCATCTGGTTCTGGATGTCATTCGGAAGTCTGTAGGTGGAATAGGGAATGAATCATAGAGTAAGAGAGCAATGGCCAAGCTAATTCATGATCTTTGTTGTTGTTTTTTTCTACAGAGGTGGGATTTTCCTAAATTTTCAATAAATATATACATCTTCAAACAGAAAAAGTTCAGAAATTTCTGTGACGCTCGGGAGAAGAGTTTTGAAATTCCTCCCTCTACATGTTGGTATAAACCATAATTTACCCCCATGTTTCAAGCCTTGAAGCAAATAACTAACTCAAGGATGAGCTTTACAGTAAATTTAGAAACTGTATACTTTCAATCAGACATATCAAAATGTGAAGATACTGTTAAGCCAAGACAAAGGTGCACTGCCTAGAAATGCCACTGTTAAATTATCAGAGCTTTACTTCTCATCATGTCTTCATAAAGGTCAGTTACACAGTACACAAGTTGTCCCCTTATGTACTTGTACATAATTCTTCAAGCTTAAACTTACTGTCTCTTAGAACCCTCAGCTACAATGTTGTTTAGGCTGTCTATTACCAAGGCAAGCTGGTTGCTACTCAGCTCTAACCTTACATGGTCTGATAGACTCTGCAGAACACTGATAGTCAAAGAGAATGAGAAAAAAAGCACAATGTGTTAAACCGTGTAACTGATCGTCTGAAATCAGTGGAATTCATTAAACTCAAAAACTACAATAAAATATACATACAGCATTCCTAATGGCTAGGGGAACATATTTTTAATAAAATTTTAATATGACATCTTTGAGAGACTAATCTAAGATAAAAGCATTTGTAAATTATCTTTAAAAACAGAGCAAATCAATTCAAGATATTCTGAATTTTACTGCACAGTAATGATGTTATCTCACAAATGGTATGAGAACGTGTAGACCTGTTCGTCTTTATTCATGCCATGGAGCAATTATGACAACAAATTATCAAGTTGTATCACTCACTTGTAAATGCCAGAATTGCTTGTATCTGTCTGTGAGCTGTACCAGGTGTCCCAAACGTCAGATGTAGTTGTATCTCTGCTGATGATCACACTGGCAGTGCCATACGAGGTTTCAACACTAGGGATAACAAAAGGGCAAACAGTGAGTACAATGATGTTTTAGACTAATATGATAATAATTCTGAGCAAACAAATGATCTTGCTTGGCACATATAACTTTATATTATGCCCTTGATATGTAATATCCAATTTGTTTCACTAGCAGCTTAATTAATAATTCATAATCATCATCATCATCATCATCATCATCATCATCATGTTCTGTTTACCCGCGGTAGCCTCTTCACTACTATGTATACTGTTCTCCTAGAGGGCCCTGCTAGCATTGCTCTAATTATGGGCTTATGGCAAGATCATTTTAGAAAAGGATTCATTTACAAGATTGGCAAACAAAGTTCATCCAGCATTTCATTCACTTTCTATGAGAATAAATGTAGTAAAAAAAAAAGGAAAGATGAGGGGAAAGATAATAGAAGTAAAAGAAAGCAAACAAACAAAATTAGCCTTACCTTGCTCCATTGTTAGCTGTGGTAAGCCTGACTTGAAACTGTTTAGGGAAATTCCCTGATGAGGCTGGATTGTCGGGTGTGAGTGTGATAGTGATTGGCAAACGACGCTGTTTTATGAGACGAGAGAAATTGTCATAAAGAAGAGATCATTATAAAAAACTTCTAGCACTAAATACAGTTTGAAATCAAATGCTAAGAAATAAATGATTAATGGCACACCCTCCTGTATGGAAAAAAGGAAGAAACATTTCTAAGAGTTTGAGAAAGAGACATATTGATCAAGAGATAAATTTTGTACATTAAGCCTACTGTTTAAGCATTTTGCTTGAAAAAAAAGGAACTTGTTTGATACATCATACAGACCCTAACCAACATACTGGATGTACTTTTAAATTAAACTGATTCCTGGAGATATGCATGTATATACATGTATTTCATACTTTTATGAGAGATCCATCACCATCATTTTACTTCAGTATATATGTACACAGCATATATTCTCTCAATTATTCAGATAAGGAGTAACTAATGAATTCTTACCTGTCCAGGAGCAAATACTAAAGTAGAAGTCTGAGAGGTAAACTCTGCACCCCCTATGGCCGGGTAGAGGGTTACACCTGCTGTGTTGGTAGGTGACTGGAGCTGACCGGTGGTCCAGCTGACCCTGACCGTCTTGGACGTCCCTCCAACCCTCTCAACCGTCAAGCTGACCTCAACAGCAGAGGTGTCTACACTCATGAGCCTGCAAGATGGATAGCATTACAAAAATTTGAACAAAATACCAAATAATGACATAAGATCTTTCATGGACAATCATTACTTGCAAGAACATGTTCATTATAGGCATACTCTCTCAGAAATGAGGTAACTACATGTACATGTATGTGTACTTCATGTTTGTCCTACAATACATTCATATACAGATCCCATGCTTTGCTATGATCAGTTGGTAAATATTTTTTATAAACATGCACTTGTGCTCCATATGGTATCAATAATAATTAGATCTATAGGTCTTCAGCTCTATCAATTTTTTTTTCAATCAAAGCCATGTTCAGTATTAAAGGGTGGATATTTATGATATATATCAGAATTTACCTTGATTCTAGAGAGAACTGTAGAAGCCCATTAGGGAAGTCACTATCAGCCATGGTGACGTTAGCAAACAACCTGCTCCTTGGCCCCAGGCGGGCTCCCTCTCCCACTCCCGTCAGCTCGACGAGGAAAGACTGGGCAAACTCTGGCTCCTCGTCATCCTTGAGAGTGATGGGAAGGGAGCAGAAGCGCTCGCTGCCCTCGCAGGTGACCTCGCCACTGACCTCCGTCAGCTGATCAAAGAGGTTGAGGTCGCCAACGAGGTCCTCCGACTGGCTGTAGGTTGCTCTCCAGCTGACCTGTATATCAAAGAACACATCAGCATGGTTTCTAGCTATATTCTAACAAATTGCAGGAAGGGTCAAGATGTGATAAGAATTAATGATACATGCATCTTATCTCAGAGGACAAATTATACTTCCAAACTCTGAACAGTATATTTACAAGACAGATCAAGGACAAGAGAAGAGTGTAAGACCAGGAGGAGAAGAACACAAGAGAGGGAGAAAGAGAGAGAGAACAATACATGCACATGGTCAACAGTAATACCAAAATGCCACACAAACACAAAAAAACTTTCACTTGCTAGAGTAATATTCATAGTAAAAAATATACAATAAATGCGAAAATTAAGAAAAAACAAAACTCACCGTAACATTTTCAAAGTAAGCATCTCCACGATCGAGGGTCAGCATGGCAACTGGGTCAACATCTTCATAAACAGTGACAAAGAGGGATGCATCGGTGAATCCAATGATGCCATTGTAATCATCATTGCCTGAGATGATGACTTCTGAAAAGCCCTGTGAATGCAAAATGAAATAAAGCCTTCAAAACATCTAAGTATTTTTTAGATAGCATTACATTGTCACAAAACCTAACAAACTGGAGATCAGAGATATGTGAACATAAACGTGCAACTACTTTTGGCTTTCGATTTGCTAATTTTTATTTATTTATTTATTTATTTTTTGCTCTCTTTTCAAATGCATTTTTCAAGCAACTGCAATATTACCTAATTAATAGAGAAAGGAGATAAAAGATGACTAGTCAATTTAGTTATTTGTGTGGAATATGAATAAAGTTATCAATGAAGTAGGACAATGATATATATTTTACTTCAATCCTGAGCAATTTTCGATGGTACAAAACTTCAAGAACATAATCTGTCAGGTATGAGTATCATAAAAGTACAATCTTTCATTTTACTTTTACTGTACAAACAAAAAATTTCTGTTGCAGTTTTCTCTTACCTTCAACCCTCCATCACTGTCTCCCTGTGCAATGCGAGCCCCACCCTCAGGTTGGCTGAGGTAGATGAAGAAAATCTCATCTGGTTCAGCGATGTCATCACTGTTGACTGTCAGGTAAATGTTAGTATTCATCTCTCCCTCCTATAAATACATCAAAGACATTTCACATACAGGATTAGCTCCTCATGTTAGATTAGAAAGTTTCTGGTATACTAGTAAGGATAATTATAATAAATATGGGTTCATATACTGCTTGATGAAAAATGACTTTTCAGAGCACTTTACAGATAGTATCATCCAAGCCATCAGATGCATTCATGCACACAAACTGTACACCCTCCCCATTACTCATCATTCCCTCTTCCAACTATCATGTATAACTGGGACCACAAAAAAATTTCACTACAATTCAAATTCACTGCTATCCAACATCAGACCAAAAGTCACTGGACATAAATTTATAAATTTGGCTTTCGTTATCTTCTTTTTGACCTGTGACTTTCCGTCAGTTCACAGAGCAATGGGTAATCACATCATCAGCAGCAGTCGATTTCTAAAAAAAATAGAAAAGGATAAATTTCCCAAATAAAGGTCAATTAATAATGTCAACAAGAAATACTTTGGGTGATTCCGCACAACTCACAAACTGCTCATATGTTGATTAATTTGCAAAGGGTGTTTAACAATCTGTAGCAAGAAACTGGTTTTCATCATGTACTTACATTCAATATCAGTTCCTCTTCAAGTAACTGATAATCTGTATCAACCTCGGCTGATTTCTGCCCCTGTGAGTTAGCCAACGCTTCATCGATCGTGTTTGACATGTTGGAGACTTGACCAACGAGGGAAACCTGCCAGGATTCCCCACCACCTACGGTCCTTGCTCTAACACGGATGGTTCCATAGGATCCTCCTATACAAGAAATATATTGTATTAGCCAATATTTTAGCGTACAGATATTTTAGCAATTTGACACAAGTTTGACACATTAGCGAGTTATTATTTTCACATTTCGATTGATGTTTCTATACTTCAATATAGGCATTTTACCGAGTGGAAATTTCAGCGATGACATCATCGCAAAATAAGCGAAAATTAAATCACCACGAAAATTTCAGTTTATACAGTACATGTGATTCAATACTTTGTGAGAAATTCACACAATACAAAATAAAAACCATATATTGTCAAGGTTTCAAGGAATCCTTAACAATCATCAAATGATTCAGCCTTGTACATTCTTACACTTTTCTCCCTACATACATGAATGATAAAGGTCTTTTCAAAGGGGGAGTAAGATATTTTCACACAAATGTTCACAGACATGCTTTTATACACAATACACAAAAAATTGCAAACTTTTTTGGATTCTATTTCACAACTTTCATGACATTTCTTAAGTGCATTTTTTTTTTTCAGAGTTCCAGTTATAATCAAATCTGCTAAAATTTTTACTGATATTCTAAGTTTCCATCCATCAGAGGAATTATTCAATGCTAAGTTCTCGTATCAGCTTGTCCGATATACCTGTTCTTTGGACTGTGAACGTAAGTGTCTTGCTTGAGCCCTCGGCTTCATCAGTTACGACAGCAGCAGGGACAATGCTCAGTACACCATAGGGATCATTACTGCCCTCTATAGTGACTTCAGCAACGGAGTAGATGGAACTGAGCTTGGGGCTGATACCTAGAAATGGAAGAAATACAATGAGATAGCATTGTTAACAAATTAAATAGGTTCTGCAACCTTGTGAGGTTCCCTTTTCTCTCACCGTCTCCCACCGTCTCTCTCTCTCTCTTTTCATATGATTAAACATCGTGTATTAACTTGTAATATTTTTAAGATAATGTTATGATTGCATTCATGAAGTGTATTTATATTTGTATTTGTATCAAGCAGAGCCCTGTGGAAGACCAGTAACTTTCTTTTATGTTTTTCTATTTCATTTTTATTGTATATAAATTCTGTATTTCATGTAATTGTCTATATTAAACTGAACAGGCTACTCTGGGTAGAAATTTGAAATAAATAAATAAATGAATAAATAAATAAGCTATCATTGCTCATCACATATTCTATATCGATATCCTGACCTGCCCCTCAAAAAAAAAAGGATGAATAAAAATAACAAAAATGTGGATACATGTACACATTTAATTTTCTCCTCTATTGTGTAATGCAAATCCTAAATACAAAACTTAATCACATAACTAGATAGAAATGAGAGGAGGCACTGTGGCTAGGGGCTGTGGCTCAGTTGGTAGAGCAGTGGTCTCATAACTGGGAGTACCTGGGTTCGAAACAGAGTGCATGCGCTAATGCCCTTTGGTAAGGTACACTGCATCAATCCTCATTACCAAGTCCTTCGGAGGGGACCAAAAGCCATCAGTCCCCTGGTTGCTTACTAACAAGCAAACACATGCTTTCTTAGCAGTCAGGTAAATCAACCAACCATTTAACCATTTAACCAAGCCAACAAACGATGCCTTCAATAGGTAATCTCAAATTACAAAATATCAAGAAACAAATACCAACCTTGGCCTGATCCAATGGGGAGCCTTTGCACACCAGTAATGTTGACGAAGAAGATCTTATCAAGCTCTGGCTCAGTATCCTCCAGCAGGGGCACTATGATGGTGGCACTGCGCTGTGTGTTGGCTAGAGTCACGGCACCACTGGTAACAGCTGTATAATCTTCACCGGGTACAGCGGTGTAAGCCACAGTATTATAGGTGATGCGGATGCTGCCAAGGGTACCGACAGCTCGCTCTATCACCAGAGATACCTGTAAGGTATGACATTGTTAATTTAATTTTGTTTTCACTGGAGGAATTATGTGACGAATCCCAAATGTCCATATTTTCTTTTATTCATTGTTTCTTTGAAAGGGAATGATGTAATGTTTATCTTATGAATAACTATTTAATTTGTTGCTGGTGGGTAAATAAAAGCCAATGTCTGTTGACAACCAGTAGGGTTTAACTACGAACCTAATTCACATTGTTGAACCCTTCCTTGCTCTCAACTGGCAATGTCTTTTGTCTTCCTGGGGGGCATTTCATCAAGTGTCTTGTCAGTGATTTTACCGACAAATTTGCTCTCATCCAATCAGATGCATAGATTTCAGTAGCTTATAACAGTTCTCGGTAAAAATAACTAGCAAGACACTTGATGAAACGCTCCCCACAAGACCGTCTTTTCTAAAATGATATCTAGGGAAAAAAATTGTCTTCTATATCCTAGTATTCAGAAATGTCATTCTTGTTACTGAAACATTTTGTCTTTTTATGAGTGACGTGAATTGCAAAGTCAAAACTATTCAATCTACCTGCTGGTCTGATTCCTGCACCACAACTTGTCTTGAGCCGTCACTGAACCCTACGATGCCATAGGGATCAATCCTTGCAGTATCATAGCCATCCCACGCCATGGCTCCACCAGCAACATTTGTGAACACATCGGTGATGTGTACTGCAAAGAGTTCGGTGTCTAAACCAGTTGGGCTCAACTGAAAGACAAATGGAAAAGGATAGGTTTAATTTGATATTGGGTTAGTTTTGTTTCAAGTTTTGGTAGCTACAAGCATAGAAACCCATTTATATGTTGAACATCTGTCATTTTTAGAGAAATTTCCATTACAAATATCTACATATCATCTCTTAAGCACTTTCCATTACAATAGCTATGTTCACAACATGTGTCCTCCTTTTCTTCTCACCATTTCTTCCTACTAAAGTTGTGGATCTTGCTCACTGGACCTCTGTATCTATTTTTTCTTTCCACTTCTATTGAAGCAAGACTGCGTGTTATGCTAATTTTTTTTAGAAATACCATAAAAAACACAAAGATTCATATACATGTATGACATCTAAACTTTTATCATTCACAGACCATGAATGACCAGGGCCCCATTTTATAAAACTAACAATTACCATAATTATTTCAATGACAAATTTGCTCTCAGCCAATCAGATGCAAGGATTTCAGTAGCTTATAACAGTTACTGCAACTTGTTATTGATAACAGTTTTATGAAACAGGGCCCAGTAAAGCAGTAGCATATTATGCAGCAAGGTAAAGACAAAGGAAATCGTGTCATTGCATTACAAGCATAGAATAAACTACTCACTGTCACTGTAAATGTCTCTGTAGATTCTCCCTGAACAAGCCTGATTTGACCTGTGCTAGGGGTCACTGCTCCATCCATAAAACCTGCTGGGATATCACCTGGCTTGTGACCCATCTGCCATGTGACGTCCACATCTCCGTAGGTGCCTAATCGCTGTATGGTTAGAGTAACTTCAAGCGTCGCTGCAAAAAAATTAGGGCAACATGTAATAAGTGTTCAAATAATTTTGGACCTGTACAATCATCTTTACCACAATCATGAACAGCACTGATCCTTTATAATTTTCAAAGCTACATGTACCCAACAAATTTTACCGTAACCATCATCACGATCATAGTAATCTACCTGGTCATCATCATCATCATCATCACCATCATTGTCATCATCATCATCATCATTACTGTCATCATCAGCATAGTTAACAAAATCACCAACATCATCCTGATGTCATAAATTCTTTTTTTTCACTCTGAAGTGAAAATTTTTAAAATTTTGTGAAATTCTAAGAGTCTGAAACAATGAATTTGTCATTCTTACCATCATCAACCACTATTCCTGTCTCCCTGAATCCAACCTGTGAATTGGCAACTTCTTCTGGTACAACAATGGTAGCACTATCACTGTTTGGATCTATTGATGGTGGTATAACAGCTGGGGGAACAATGATCAAATAAATTTATTGAAAAAAATGATAGTACTAAAATACATGTATATAAAATGTTTCCTACAATTATTAAATGCATATAAATTGAATAAGAATATTCAGTAAACTGTTCTTCTTTGCAGAAATAATATAAAAATTATTTTTCAACTTATAACAAATGATATATAATATGAAATGCAACTACCACATACATAAATACAGGTTCTAAAGTATTAGCACCCACAAGGCTTATTCCGTTTCCATTCCACTGTCTAAACATATCTGAACAGTTCCATTCAAAACAGTTGCAAAATTCACATGCATTCTGCGGAAAAGTACTTCGCTAGCGTTTCAAATCATAATATATGTAACTACAATTAAATTTCCAAGGTTGTTTAGCCCATATAAGTGGGAGTGAGATCAAAGGTCAAATCTCAAGAAATGATCAGTGACAAGAAGTACCATGGGAATATTGATGAGTGGTAGAAGGACTTACGTGTATCTGTCCCCATGTATGTGACTGAGGTGAGATTTAGTGTGAAGGTAGTACCCTCTGCCAAGAAGACATCATTGTTGAGAAGGGAAACCTGCTCCTCGCACTGTAATGACAACCAAAGCATGATTAAAAGAAGAGGTGAAGTGTATTTATATTTTTATTATGCAGAGCCCTGTGGAAGACCAGTGACTTTCTTTTACGTTTTTCCGTTTCATTTTTATTGTAAATAAATTCTGTATTTGATGTGATTTTTGTAACTGAACAGACTACTCTGGGTGAAAAATTTAAAATAAATAAAATAAATGAATAAAAAATATAATACCATATTCATCCCTCTTTATGCCTTTTAACATATCAGAATCTATCTCTCCAAGAGAAAACATTTACTGCCTCAAGTACACAATTTCCCATTGGATTTCATGTGGATGCGTGGATTGTCCTCTAGGAGAATCCCTGCAAATCCATTACATGGTTTTACACATTGCACTCATAATGAAGATACATGAAATTCTATCTTTTTTCTTTCCATGAAAGACTTTATTAGATCATCCTAGAACAAAAGAATTCAACAGATTTGAACAAATAAATGTTGTGACGTAACAGTAAAACAAACATGGTTACACCATTTACATTATTTCTGGATAAGTGGAGAGTTGTGAAAATGATGTAACTGTAGTTTTGCCTACCTGAGTTTCACCATCTGTACAAAGAACCGAGCCACTGCTTGGTACATAGGCCCCAGTCACACCCTGAATTGGAAAGGGAAGGCGGAGGAGAAAGGAAAACAATGTTCGAGCATTCACAATGGCCATGATAAATACACTGTAACAAAAGACATGATAGATATTGTAGAAAATATAATATCTGCTATCAAAGAGGGTCCCAGAACAACTCTCTATCTCTCTGTCTCTCTCTTTTATTTCTTTCTCTTCATATTCATTTCACCCACAAACATTCATACAAACACCCACTCTCTCTATCTATCTTCCTTTCTTTCCCTTTCTCTATCTCTTTTATCTCTCTATTCTCATTACTCAAACCTGCCTTTGCACATATACAGAAGCGAAGAAATTAACTCAAATTCTCTTAAATAATATACTGCAATAATGTATTCATATACAAGAAACACATCAATAAACTGTTTGAGGGAATGGACATCTAATAAATATTCCTGAATAATGAAAAATATATGCAGTCATACTCACATCATTGTACTGAAGCTGGTAACCGATTTGAACGTCTCCCACAGTACCTGCTGACCTATCAACGGTCAAACTCAAACGACGCCGGTTGTTACGAACCAAGACAATGGTCTGGCTCACATCAGACACACTGAAGATACCATGGGGATCATCATTAGGACTGGACAAAAAAACAAAAATCAGGATATAAAGAAAAAAAACCATTACTCCTCTATTCTCATGAAGGACATTAGACCTTGACAACCCTGAACAGAAAGTTATTTTTCATTAACATTTCACTGAAATTGCAAATAAGAGTTGGGATGAACAAGTAATTTACCTGGTATATGTTTACTGCACTTGTCTTTTGAATTCACTTCCATTTTATATCAAAAAGTCAGCTAATCAAAATTTGTGACAAAAATATATAAACACATCCTAATACCTGAGATTTTAAATCTTAGACTCTGTTTAGGTTAACTATGAATATTTAAGATCATGAAAATGTCTTGGACAATCCGTTAAATGGATTGCACATAAATTGGAAATGACAAAATCGGTTGAATTGTTAACTACTGTATCCTGTTCTTCTCACAGGCTTCACTAAAGGGTACTCCTGGAACTCCTAGGCAATGGTTAACCCATTGACTACTAAGCCTGAGATAACTCCGACCAGAGTCTGTAAAAAACGTGTGTTATAATGAAATATATTCATACTCAACAGGTTAATATCACTCACTTGACAAAGAACTGAGATGTGTGGAGGACAGGATCTATCTCTGCACCCCCGTCAGCAGATACCAAGGTCACAGTGAACCCCTCCTCCAGCTCAGGGATGGTGTCAGGGAGAACCTCCAGGAGGATGGATGCCGTGGCTATGTTCTCCGGGAAGTCAACAGTCCCGTTGGTAGGGGAGATGTCAGTGGTTATGGTGATGCCCTGGGCATCTCTTACCTCCCAATAAACCTGTAAGGATATGATAAGATGTAGAACACCATTGCCACACATTCGTAATGCTTAAAATTGTAGTAACCCCCCAAACCAGTCAAAATTTCGACATTTTCCGAATTGAAAAAAAAATCAAGATTTTGAGTCAATTACATGTATTTTTAGCATAGAATTTTCCCTCATCTGGACTATTCTCGTAACTTACCATAAGCGAATCACATACAAAATTCTCACCATTACCTACAAATTTCTCCATAATTGTGCTCCTTCCTATCTCAAGAACCTAATATCACCTCATCAGACTGAAAGGCAAGGACTGCGCTCTGGCAATAATCACACTCTACTGTCGACCCCAAGGACTATTACACGTGCAGGAGACAAATCTTTCTCTGCTGCAGCACCACGCCTGTGGAATCAGCTCCCCCAGTGTATCCGATAATCACCATCTTTACCAGTTTTTCAGCAGTCCCTGAACACATTTCTTTTTAATAGTTAATTGCTAATATGTATTTAAGTAGTTTTCATTTGCAATTTCCTCTTGTTTTCTTTTATGTTTGTTCATTAGTTTTGTTAAGCGCTGTGATACATGTCCACTCATTGTAAGAGCGCTATATAAATGCTAATATTGTATTGTAAATTTCTATTTCAAAACTAAGAACAATGATTGCACCACCATCGTCCCAAACACTCCCATTACCACCATATATACCATCACTAACATCATCAGCACCACTATCATGCACACCCACCACCGTCATCATCCTTATCACCATCATCATCATCATCATCATCATCATCGTCGTCGTCAACATCATCATCATCATCATCATCATCATCATTATCATCATCATCCCAATATTCTTGCCTGTATGTCTCCTATTAGTCCCTCCCATCTGCTCAGAGGAAAGGCTACTTTCTGGGATGGGCTGCTATCGGATGATTCACTGGAGTATCGCGGCTGAACAGACTCTGCACCATTATCATTTACATCCACCACCATCATTATCAATATCACTATCATCATCATCATCATCATCACCATCATCATAATTATAATACTGTCTTACCTGTATATCTCCTACTAGTCCCTCTCGCCTGCTAAGAGGAAAGGCTACTTTCTGGGATGGGCTACCGTCAGACGGTTCACTGAAGTATCGCGGCTGAACAGACTCTGCTGTGAACTGAACTATCCCATTAGGGTCCCCGTACTTCAGAACCTACGAATGAAACAGATGACTTCTAAATGAGTGTCACTGAAAACCAACCCTTGTAATTTTGAACAGGGTGTGTTTTATCCATGAAGACCTCATGTACTGGAGAAAAATCAATTTCTATCATTCATATCTGATGAATTTCATTACATTTCTTACTTACTCTTTCTCCATAATATGGATAAGTTTTCATGACACACGTGTATTTCAGTTCATATATTGACAATCCCTAAATTGGCTAGAAACCTCGATAAAACTTGTAACCTTCCTATACATGTATGTTTCCCGAAAAGCATCCCTTCACAAAACATCAAAATCACAATTTAACCAATAAGATTCAATATTGATAGAAATAATGAATGGTCTATACAGGGTCTACATGGCGCCTCCTGACACAGAATAATGCATTGGTATATTAGAACATTGTTAAAGCTCATTCAGATAGGAAAAACCAATGCAGGGTTTTTTTTGCCATGCCACTTGCCAGTTGATGATAATGAGAGATGCATTAAGGTGTCAATAATAGTTCATGTTCGAATAAAAGAAAGTTTTACCCAAACTTGCATGGACAAACTCATGACGTCTTATTTTGCGCTTACAAGAATTTCATTGATCAACATCTTTTTGCCATCTTACATATCATTCATTTACTAAAAAACATGTGGAGGTTTGCGGCTTTAAAATCATTAGTTAATGCCCTCCTTGCTTTGAAGCTTTCCATATTAAGTGACAAAGATTCATGCCACATAATGACTTACAGTGAGCCTAGCCTGCCTTCTTGCATTATCAATCTCCCCTGTACTGACAAGCTGGTATATCTCAACTATGAACAGCTCCTCTACTTCAGGTCCAACATAGGATTTAACCTGTAGGTCAAATGTCCTTGACCCCCTCTGACCTGGATCAAAGGTCACTGATCCTTGAAGGAAACCGCCTGGTGTGGAAATGTCATCGGTTGTTTGCAAGACGGAATCTGTGTTAGGGCCAAGTATCCTCCAACGAACCTGTCACAACAGAAATAAATTATGTATTGCAGAGTCATTCAACTTCAAGTTTATGTATGCCAGTTTTAAAAAGAAAAACTTCATGACTAAAACCAAATAACAAAGTAATATATTTCATACCCGAAACATAAGCACTCCTATGAGATTCTGTACAGAAAAGAGATTTATACTCAGGAATTAAGACAGTCATCCAGGAATGAAAGTCCACAAATTTGCATCATGAGTCACAATTATAAATTCAAATATTAATCAAAGCAAATATGGGGTATGTAGATAAACATCCAAGAATTGAAGTCTTACACCGATCATCATAATTCACAACTGTGAATTCAAACATCAATTGAAGCAAGCATTTATGTCTGACAAAATGCCTTCAAAATAATGATCACAGATTTACTATCTTCAAGAAGGAAAAGTGTGCGAAGAGAGACATGCACATACTACTTCTATGGCTAATCATTGTAACTATGTCTTACCTCTGTTCCAACAAGATATTCATCCAGACCTCCTGAAAGTTCAATAGTAAAGGTCAGGAGTCTGTCATCGGGAGGGTTAGCAATCACCCTGTCAAGGTTAGACAAGGTGAAGCCAATCAAACCATCGGGACCATCGCTCTTTGATATCACCACTGTCGCTGTCAGGTTACTCCCGAGCAGGGCACCCCCTTCAGTTCCTGTCAGGCGGATGTTGAAGGACTCGGAGAACTCTTTGAGGGTGTCGTCGATGATGGTAACAGGGATGAAGGCTTCTGACTGGCCATCCGCGAATGTGATCTTGCCACTCGTGAGGAGGAAGTCGACACCTCCCGGTGTGGCATCGATAGGCTCCACCTCGTAGGAGATGCTGACCAAACCAAAGTTACCAGCGTTGCGAATGAGGGGAATCATGGCTGTGCCAACATCTTCTTGGACTGTAAAGAAAAAGATGTACAGATACATGTATTAGTATATAGCACCTATGCACATGTAAAGCTAAAATACATGCATGTACATACATGGAAGTAACTTTGTCTGAAAGAAAATTACAACTTACAGCAAGTCAGACTATTTAGCTAAAACTTAATCCTTTTTTTTCCTCAAAAACATTTCACCCTAGTGAACAACAAAATCAGATAGGAGAATTTGCTATATAGGTTAACATATCACAATCAATATTTTGCTGTCAAAAACACATTATCTTTGCTACGCCTAAAAAATTTACAAATCCTTTGATATGAACTTTTCAATGAAAGATAGCTCTCCCAACTCTTACCACTCATATGAAAACATATTAAATTCTTTCTTCTTTCATATACATGTACATGTATCTTACCACACAATGTACTATACTAAATAATGATTTAAGCTGACATTCATTGTAGCTTTTAGACTCAAGAAAGTGTGCATAGACATATTTCAACTCATCTTGATGTTTTTAATGACATTTCTTACTCTTGCAGTATCACTCTTTCAGTCCCTTCTGTTTAAAAGCATGTCATGATCTTTTTGCATCGCCCTCAATCTTAATTATCTTTTGGGGGCTAAATAATGCTTACTGTTCATTATATATGAACTTCAGGTACCTGGGTGCCTGCCTGAGAGTTACCGAAAATTCCCACCCTTACACTTTACATGTACATTAGAAAAATTTATTACCTTCATAAAGACTCTTATCGAATTCAATGATTCCTTCAGCATTATCATTGGCACCAATGATCACTGTCTTCACAGTCAAAGAGCCAAGAGATGGAGGCATGTCACGCTGGAGTCCATTGATGGATGTATAGTCAGTGTTTCTACAAGAATAAAACAGAAACAGCATGATTTTAAGTTAACCAGCTTTTAACCCTGTTCTTCATTGTAATTTCCATAGACTGTTAAGCACCAATTAATTTTCAGAGCTGATGTGCACATATTTCACGGGGGCTTGCTGACAAGATCAAATTAGAGCATTCACTATTTTCATAATTACTTAGCTTTTTAAAAACTTTCACACAAATGACAAAGGCAATATTGTGTATCATTCATTTGGGCTATTCATCAAATATTACAAAACAGGACTCATGACGAATAAATTTTAAAATCTGCTACAATCAATTGAATGATCAATAACCATAGAATAGTAACACACATACACATATATACCAAAGGCAAAATCAACAGTCATCTACACCATCTTTACAAATTAATGTAGATTCTTAAACTATCAATATCACTTTAGCAAGGAAAGGTTACAAAACATCATCCATAAGCAGAAATAACGTCAAAACTACAGTACTTACGTTGGAGCAAGGAGCTGAACAGCCGTGATGTTAAGCCAGAATGCTTCCGGTCCCTCAGGGATGGCATCCTGGAGTATCGCCACGGTCACATCCAAGCTGTCTACCCCCTCTGAGAAGGCCAAGGCTCCGGTGGTGGGGGCAAAGTCTATGTCCTCCTGTGCAGAGTAAGGGGTGGTGGTATAGGAGACCTGGACGGTGCCAAAGATGCCTGCATTGCGCACGATGGGGATGGATACCTGGAAGAGAAATACATGAAAGAGAGGGAATTCTATTAAAATTTTATTACTTTGACCCACCCAATACTTAAATACAACTTGTGACAACTTGTGATAACTTTGGCAGGATTCTATGGGAAATGCATGTCAAACTAAAATCAAATCATATGTAAGGATTGAAGCTGATTTTCAGACCTGCTCACTGAACTTGTCTCCATCTCTCTGTATTAGGTTAGTTACATGGGTCCAATGTTCATTCATCTCTATTCCTTTGTTAGTGGTCGTTCAATAAACATTTCCGTCGACTTATCCTAAAACTCCCTAGTGCCAATGCCCTACAGCCACCCCGATGTAAATGTCTCACATGGCATATCCACAGGGAAATGAAATAGATCATTGGAGCATTTCATTAAGTGTCTTGTCAGTGATTTTTACCGACAACTGTTATAAGCTATTGAAATTCTTGTGTCTGATTGGTTAAGAGCAAATTTGTCGCTAAAAATTGCTGACAAGACATTTGAAGAAACATACCCCAGTTCCTGAAACTAGCTAGCAAATGGATAAACACTCTTGCATAATTTCAGTGCCATGTTGAACTACAAAGGACAATGCTCACCAGATTATCGTCCTCACTGATGGTAATCTCAGAGGGCAGGTCAAACTCAAACACACCAAAGGGGCTGTCACTGGCTACCATGACAATGGTTGCCTGGCTGCCACCAGAGGAGGAGTCTATGGTGGCACCTCCAGTCACTGAAGCTAGAACCAATGTGTATGTGGTCCTAAGTTCCGGGATAGAATCATCTACAGTCTGGAATGAATGCAAATGATGAAGAAAAGATGTGGAAATTTATGTGCTATAATTTCATATATGGAGATACAGGAGCATGTTGACACATACATATCAAGTATAAACAATTATGCCAACTAGACGGTCTGCATAGCATGTTCAACTCTGCATAATATGACAATAAGTTACATGTATAAATCTTCTTTACAGAAGAGAATTGGTGTCTTTCTCTATTGGGCATCTAATATGGCTTCAGTCGTCTAGAATGTCGCCATCTCTCAATGCGCAAGCTATCTCTCCAATCACCACACAAGGCATATTGGATATTCAAATTGTAAAAACCTGTTCATGTAATACTGACTGCTAGGAATGTACAGACTACAAAATGGAAATGTGTGAAAAAAAACTGGCTACTCCATTTTTGTTCCTATGTCTCTGCAATTGAAAGTCAACATGAACTAATATTCTTGGCAAAATAATAATTTGCATTTGCCACACCTAACCCAGGTGTAGTGAGTGGGTAACTGGTAGGATTTATTCCTTGAATGCACTGAGCACTACAGTTGCTGTACATGCTAAAGCCAGGGCAATAATATGATTGCAGGACCTTCCTGGAAAACAGTACATAGTACTGAAGAGGCTACTCTTGGTAAACAAGATACAACATTATTATTATCATTATTATTATTATTATTATTATTATTATTATTATTATTATTATTACTATTATTATTATTATTATTATTATTATTATTATTATTATTATTATTATTATTATCATTATCATTGCTATTATCATTATCATTATTATCATCGTTATCATTATTATTACTATAACATAGTAACCTACCACAGGGCGAATCCAATGGATGGGTTTATTCCGTCACAATAGGGCAGGAGAGTGTTAAGGCCAATCGAGCACGCGTTGAGGCGAATCCAAACGACAGGATGAGACAAAAGGATTCGCCCTAACGCCGCAATAAGAGAGTTTTTATTATTATTATTATTATTATTATTATTAATGATTATTATCATTCTTAAATCCAATCAACAGAGAGAACAATGTCTTACCTGTATGGTGATGGTAGCATTCTGCTGTCTATCTCTGAAGATAATCTGTCCTGATGTCTCTATGAAGGCATTATCACCTGCTGGCGAGATCTGCCAGTTAACAGTCACTTCGCCAAAGATTCCAGCTCCACGAGTCAGACTGATAAATAAACATAACAAAGAAATTATATAAAATTTAAAGCTAAAAAATGAAAAATCATACAAGTATTTGTCATCAAAATTTGATACTATGCAAAGCAATAAATAAGAATTTGCTACATTTTGTCAAATATACCATGATAATGAATGTCCTATTATCTTCTGGGTAAAAATTAATCATGGAACGATACATTATTAAAAGCTAATTTATCTGTAATGAAACTAGGATCAAATGTAATGAACATGTACCAATGAATGGAAGACAGATACGTTACAGGAACTTATAAAGAGTATTATAAAATGGTAAAAAGGAGAAACAGAGAAAGAGAAAGAGAACGAGAAAGAGAAGAGAAAGGGAAAGAGAAAGAGAGAAAGAAAGAGAATGAGAAAAAGAAAGAGAAAAAGAAAGAGAAGGAATGAGAGAACAGGAAAAAGAAGGGAAAGAGAAAGAAATCCACACTCACTGTATCATAGCCTGTCCATTGTAGCCCTCTGTGGGTTCACCAATCATGACATTCCTTGAGTCAGGCAGGATACTGACTGAACCAGCAGAGTCAGGGTTGGCAAGAATCACTACAGTTGCAGTACCTGTAAAAAGTGCATAAGATTGAGGATTTAATACATGGCATAATCTAAAACGTATCTGCAACGATTTTTCATTGCCCATTTATGTCAACACAGGAGATCAAGGTTTTTCCATCTTCTTTGACAATACGCCAGAACTTCTGTTACAAATACGCCAAATAAATGAAATTCAAGTATTTGATACATGTGCATACATCTTCCTCCGCTTCTTTTTCCCTCAAATTTGCGATTACATCTTCTCTCCCCGCTATTACCTGTAATCCAGTTATGCCTATTTCCAACAAACTTCTATATATACTGTTCCTTTAATGTGCCAGTATTATTCCCATGAAATCAAACTCAACTTAAAGGAGCACCACCCCAGTCACGCTGGATTTTGTACAATGAGCTTGCACATTCTGCAATACTGATTAAAGGTTGTATACAAGCAAACTTGAATTTCTTGCCTCAAGGACTGAATAGAAATCAGTATTTTACCATAGACAGGAGAGATTTCAGCATCTACAGTAGCTGAGGTGAGAGATAGAGTGAAACGTTCTTCTCCTTCCAAAATGTTATCCTGGATTGCTTCTAATATGATGGACTTCCGGGCATCACCCTAAAAAAAAAGAACAGAATATAACATTAAGCACTGATTAAAAAGACTTCTCTGGAATTTTCACCTATTATGAAATGTAAAGGATTTTCCCTTTCTGTCTACATGTACATCTTCTCCTTATTTTTTTCATCTGTTATATGACTACTCATTTTTTTGACAATACTTTAAATTATAGATACACGTAAGTACACATGTAGGTTATTTGCATGTTGCTAATTACTGCAGATTGGCCAGTCTTTTATCAAGTTTTACCAAAACTTGCGCAGACAAACTCATGACATCATATTTTGCGCTAACTCTTTAGGAATTTGATTGGTCAACAGCTTGTTTCAGCTAGGCATCAAAAAAAAAAAAAGTCTCTTGCCTCAGCATTTTTTTTTTGCCACCTCATATCTTGTACACTAAAAATGTCATGGGGGTTTGACGCATCATATCTGAACCAGCCTCAAGAACGAAGATTTGATACCTGTTGAAAGAAGAGTGATCCTGATGATGGAGTAAGGTCCATCCTCCCTGCAGCTTCTACCTCCCATCTTACATCAATGTTACCCTCGGTGCCTTGGCTCCTTTCTACCGTGAATGTTACTGGACCACCAGATTCAGACACACTCTCCTGGACAACAAGAGAAACAAAATACAAGGTTATATTTACTCTGAGTCCCCTGGTGAAAGCTCGGGAGGGGTGCTTCATAAAGCTGTTCATGGAGTTACGAATGACTTTACGAACGACCTGAATATGGCAAGCCAAATGGAATTCCAATCATTATAAATCGTTTCAGCTAAAGATGAAATATGCAGATGTAGATTAACATTACTCCTGTTTACTAACATTTTTATTAAGAAGTATATTTTTTGCCACAATTTAATTGAGATTATGAGAAATGCAGGCACACTTTGTTAAAACGTCAAAATAAAACTTTGGGCATCCCATCTGGCACTACATATTCAAGTCATTCATAAAGTCATGGATAACTTTACAAACAGCTTTATGAAACAACCCCCAGGCCGCATAATCTGCATTCCGCCGACCTTCATCGAGTATCTGCATACTTATGTTGCCATCAGTTCTATTTCTTATAGTTACTGCACAAGGTCATACCTTCATCAACACTTTTGAGCCTATCTGAATTCCCCCCCCCCTGCCGTTCATTGTAAATAATGATGGTAACACATGAACTTCAATCCTTGTTGATGTATTTCCTTGCTCAAAATTGTGATATATTCTAGAGAAATCCACATTATGACAATCATACAGATCTTGCACAATATTACACACAAACTTACTTGCATGCACTTCTATCACAATAGCAATAATTTTTACTATCCTTTCCAGTAAGATTCCTGTTCATTCCTACCTGGGTAAAGGCAAATCCAAAGAGTCCTTTAGGTGAATCATTCTTGAGGATCTTCACAATGATAGATGTCTCGCTTCCTAGAACAGCGCCCCCAGCTGGACTGTGGAGGGACACTGTAAAGCGCTGAAAACAAGAATCAAATGAATGAATGTAAATGAGCAACTCGACAAAAAATTTCCGGCACATTCATAGCAAGGATAGATTAGAAAATACTGTTATATTAACTATCATTAAAATTAAACAGAAAGACAACACAATATTTCAAAGAGCATGAATTCAAATTAGCCTACCACTGGTTATCACATAATGTAAATTTACATCAGCTCACAGCACTGCTGTTTCAAGTAATCAAATTTGTGGACTGTAAGATTCCTCTTTGAGAAAAGTTACATATATTTCAAACTTCAGATAGTGGTAGCAATCAAGAAACCCACTCAACAATATTGCGAAAGGTGTATTAGTCACTCACCTCATCATCTTCATAGATACGGTCATCCACTATGTTGATTGATATTGTAGCAGCCCTCTGTCAAAAATCAACAAGGATGTGAAATATAAATCTGTATACAAGTTTAAAATTGCAAAAAAATCATCCATCATCATTGCTATCATTTCACAGAATGTTAACGAAAATCAGAATAGTGAATACGAAAAAAATACAGTGAAATAACAGCAATCTGGTACAAGTGCTCAATAACTGCATACAAAATACTTTGTACCATCCAACTTTACACTACTCATGTAGAAATGTACATGAAAATCATTTAAGGATATATCTGAAGAAAAAATATGGGTACCACTATTTTTAGCATACACCAAGAGGCAGTGGCCTGATACATGTAAAACAGGACGCTTCAGACATTTGATCATGACAATCAGCTACATTACCTGTCCATTCACCAGAGTGACATTGCCTGAGAGAGGGTTGAAGTCTGCTGTTGAGGCACTGACTGTGGTGGCCAACCAGCTGACACCAACGTTGCCAATAGCACCGGCTGTACGCACCACCGGGAGATTCAGGACACCACTGGTACCGGAACCTTCATAGACCTCGACATCACCATCGGCATTCTACAGTACAAGAAAGATACAGTGCATGATATATTTCCGAGAAACATATGGAGGGTTATTTACTGGACAGTGTAAAGACTGGCAACATACATGTACATTATCAGAAATGGAAGTATTCCAGTGATAAAGCCTGTTTTCACAACTGCATGAAGCTATTTGGAGTCTATGCTGTGCAGTACGTAAAAGCCAGTCCTAGCATAGATGCTCCCATTACTTCACCCCTACCCCCATAACATGAACTGCCTTCCATCAAATTCATTGCAAAAAGGGGCTGGTAGTTCTACAGTAAGGTCAGAGGAACCAGGGACTTGTTGCAGGAAACTTGCGTTTGAACACAACTTGGGGAAAATCAAATTTAATTATTAGGAGTTGCAATCAAACGCAAGTTTTAATTCAATACTTTTTTTTTTCCTTCTAAATTTACTTTTTTCTAAACCAAGCATATTAATGTCAAAGGCATTTTGTACAGACATTATTTAAAATGATATCAGTATTAATAGTGAATAAGCTATATCAATAAATATCTCTCCTCAGATCATCAGGTGTCTTACATACCTTTGTAACATTGAGTTGTAGGATACCATTAGCATTATCATTCTGCCTGATGGTCACCTCTGCAACATTCTGTCCATTCTTGATGCTTGGCTCAGCCCCACTGACCGGTTGACCGGACACAAGTTCAACAGATGTCATGTTGACAAAGAACGTCTCTGGACCTTCTGCATCAGTGTCCTATGAAAAATTAATAAGTGAAAGTTATCCTACATAATTTGTTTGTTGTTGTTGTTGTTGTTGTTGTTGTTGAAAAGGGTTTTTACAGACGTGTATCAATCAGATATGATTATTTACATCAGGGACCAACCTTTTACATGTACGTCACCATCTGAAAGATGTGACTCAGACTCAAAGAAGGGTTCTTTGAGTCCGACATAATAATAATTATACTTGCTCATAAAGCGCCCAACACTTACTTTATCAGAAGTCTCAAAGCGCTCTACAATAATGCAGCATAATTACCCTGGATTGAGCAGAGCAGCTGTCACGCGTTCTGCATTTCAAAGAATAAATTCCTACAAGGTACCCATTTACTTCACCTGGGTCAAGTGCAGCACAACGTGGATGAATTTCTTGTTGAAGGAAATTAACATCCTGGAGTAAGATTCGAACTCAGGACTTTGGGATTGAAAAACAAGAGTCAGAACCACTACACCATGACACTTTCACTAAATGTAAGTAAATGCCAAAATTTATAGCAGTGGCACATTAAGATGCACCAAAGATGACAGGCAAAATTGTTTCCAAGTGTCATTTCAACATCAGGACCAAATATTTGAATCTTCAACCAATATATGCGCCTTCTACCTTGATTTCAGTAAATCAATAGCAAAAGGAGCCATTAATATACAGCTTTAACACATTTGCAATGGTATCACCAGCAATTATGCCTTTTACTTCCTGCATACATCTTTACAAGCAATACTGTTGCCAAAATGCATGTACACCTTACAGATCATAACATGAACTGATAACTGCTAAATTTCTAGGTGAATACGGAGATGCAGTTCTTACATTCATTGAGACACATACATGTATGTAAAACATAAATGTCTTTCATCATGGTTGCTCACAGTGAAGATACTTAAAGGTAAGCTACTTTGGTGCATTCTCCATTTCATCCTCCAAACAAAGCGAAGAATAAATGACTTACAGGTAATACATCAATGGTCACTGAGGCAACATCTACCCCATCATCAAAGGTGACAAAGTTTTGTCTAGAGGCAAAATCACTTCCACTTTCTGCCCTCTGGATCTCAGGTAAACCTGCTGCTTCAGATGTACTGTGAACAGACAACATCAATTTCATTTCATTAGGTACTACCTGTCATAGATATGTGATAATGACATTACTTGTAAATGTAGCTCATATTAGCTCCATGTACGGCATCGAATTTTCCCACAATATACAAGGACACATTTTTTAAAACCAATGTCTGTTACCATGAAATTCATTAACAAGTCATTATGAGGCCTTCGCTTCAATTTGTCACTTGCGTGGGACCGTGCCATTTAAAAGATTCCAAGTCATCTTTCGCGCACTGGACATGGTCCACACAGAATCTGCACGATCTCACACATAGTAAGGGCCATTCCTTCTACGGGATTGTCATTCACCCAGGGAAGCCAATTGGTAATTGGCGAAATCTTGCAACAAGTGAGTTGTACACGAATTTCAGAGTTTAATGAATTCAAAAGTAAAACATGGAAATTCAATGGTGATTCAATGGAGTTGCAATGGTGATTCAATGGTGATTCAATGGAGTTGCAATCAAACGCAAGTTTGATTGCACTGAAACTTTAAACAGAGAGATAATATACCAAACCTTATCTCTATCTGTCTGTTCAATGTCATGACACCAACACCTTACCTGTAGTACACATTGACTACTCCAGTGAAGCCCTGTTCCCTGGTCATGTATAGCGTAACGCTTCTTGACCCCTGTGACCCTTCTGGTTCATCCACAGCAGTATAGAGAGACTCCAAGTTCCATGCAAAGACACCATGAGGAGAATCATTGGCTAGAACCCGCAACTCGGCTGCGCTGTTTGACGAACTGATGGTCGCACCACGGTCTGTGCGGGTAGTCCCTGGGTTGATGACACGGGTGAGACGGATGATGCTGGTCTCGTCCAGTTCTGGAATATCGTCAGCGAGGACAGTGATGACCAGGGGTGCTGTGGCAACACCATCCAGGAACTCGATCTGGCAAAAAGAATGGAGAAATAAAGATAAAGATTCACCTGTCTAGGCAACATTTTCAGGGGGGGTGTTTCTCAGAGAGTTAAGTTTGAATCAGAGTCATGTGTAAGCGCTAATGCACATCAGGTATTTAACACGTAATCTCAATGATAACTTCCCAACAGCGCATGACCCCTGAGCATGATCTGACCAATGTGGTGATGCGTAATATACAGCACGCACCTAGGAATTTAAGTGCGCCTTTTCTAACTTGATTCCTTGTGAAACATCCCCCTGGTTTAAAAAATGTTTCAATTTGGAACCAGTGTTTGAAAAATCTGTGCACAAGGATCACCTGCCTACAAGGGCTTCTTTTTCAGTATGTTTTGGATTTATGAATGGATGCAATGCTAAAATTTCAAACTATTAATGAAGCAAATATTAGTGTAAAACTTCAACCAAAATGAGGATGCATTCAAAAATTTTGCTGTACATGTAATCTTAAAAAACAGGGTTTTTTAAAATGCAGTATCATTAACAACTTAACTCTCACCTGCCCCACAAGTGGTCTGACATCAGTTGAAGCTAGCTGCCCCGTTGCTTCCCATTCCACCACCACTACCCCGGCTGTACCGCCAAGCCTCTCCACCGTCAATACAGCCGGTGTGTCTGTCGCCCTCTCCTCTGCTTGAACAGAAAGAGAATCAGCCGCGAAGGCAATAATCCCATGAGCATCATCGTTGGAGATGATGGTGACGGCGACCTGGCTCTGACCGCCCAGCTCAGCCCCGTTGGTAGGGTTGGAGAGGTAGACGGTAAAGGTCTGGTCATCCTCAGGCATGATGTCATCACGGAGGGATACGGCAAAGGTGAGTTCAGTATCATTAGGTGTGAATATTAACTGTGTCGACCTATATAAATGAGTTGAGAGGAATCTGATTAAAAGTATGTGATTGATACACTTAGAAAACATGATTTCAACAAAGCGTTCAAAAGATCACAGTGTTCCTATTTTATTCAGGTTAAGCCACTGAAAATATGCTTAACAGGACAAACAATTTTCAAACCAACAATATTTTGTTTTCAATCATCAATCTCCTGAATCATATAAATTTCAAAATGGACAAGACAAAAACATCTCAAATCTTCAACATCACTAAGAAGTACTTTTTATTATAATCATTACTACAAAATCTGCATTTTCTGATCAAGCAAAATCTAATTACAAATATCAATTTCACTGTTACTGTCAGCTTGACTCAATCCATTGGTATTTTACATACTTGGCTGAATTGCACATGTATTCATTATTTCAGTATAGTTTTCAAAATCCATATTTCTTACCATGGAACATAATCTGAATCTTCTGCAACGCTAGTCAGCTGCAAGATAGCAGACATCTCTGATGACACTCCATCCCCATAATTTGCTGCAGCAAGCAGTGGCTCTGTACTGCCTCCAACTTCCAATGGCACAAGGTCATAGGCTGGATCAGAGGTCACTAAAAGGTCGAATCTGGAGTTGAAGGTGTTCCAAGCATAGATGGAGGAAGGGCCGTCTGCGTTTGCAAGGGCCAGGTGGGTTATGCCGTCTGGGTTAGTGACGAATAACCTTAGAGATTGGACTCCCTGGGTGGGGATAGACTGATGCAGGATGAACTGGGAGGTCACAGAGCTCCACTGGTAGATGACAGAGTTTGTCTCTGTGTTACCCACTAGAAAAAGCAAGAAAGACAGCAGTAATATACAGGAATACAGGAAATACAGGAAATACAGGAAAGAAATACAAGAAACATGTAGATTCTATGTACATGTACACCTGTCTTTTACTGACATGCCTTTTCCAAGTGCCTCACAAGTTCAGTCACATGTTTATTGAGCTCTTAAAAGAGGCATTGGTAATACTCACCCTTGAGGATGCAAGATTTTAACAAATCAAAATGAAAAAAACAAAAACCATAGATAAATTGGATTAAGAAAAACATTTCATTTATAAAGGCAAAAGGGACAAAGATCAGAAATCTTACCATTGTTCCTACTGTTGGCAATAGCTAGGTATGCATTGGATCCAACAGTGAAAGCTTGGATGTCAGTAGTTCCCTGGGTTGAAATCTGCTGGACCTGGACTAAGTTACCACCCTGCCACTCATACACCACAGACCTAGAAGGAAACAGAGTTAGCAAATGGTTTAGCATTCTAGGAACAATATCAAAACTTTCAACACCTCCTATTTTTCTCATATCTGTAAGAGGATACCATCATTCAAAAAAAAAAAGGGCTTCAACCCCAAGCCTACATATAAGATATATACCACTGAACGTTTAGTGTGCAAATGTGGATGAATATCTATTTAAAAAAAAAAAAAAATTATCACAGAACCACAGGTCTTAACTTGGACTTGAGCTGCATGTACTCACATAATTTCATACGAGGCAAGGGAAGAGTCATAATAGTTTGCCACAGCCAAGTACTGGTTGCCATTGATGGTGAACCCATCTACAGCGGAAGCCCCATTGGAGTTGAACAGAGAGCTCTGGATAAAACTGACACCATTCCAGAGGTAGAGGACAGAGTTGGTTAGGGACTGTCCACCGTTGCTCCTCAGCTGGGTGACTGCAAGGTAAGTGTCAGATCCGAGGTTGAAGAACTCAACGTCCGACGCACCAACAGTCGAGATGTCTTGAACCTGTGGCATGGAGATGAACAAAGAGTTAGGAATATGTACCAAGAAAGAACATCATTAATATCAAGTGTGACATTGATTTTTATCAGTACAGGGCAATAACAACACTCCTTACAAGTACATGCAGCTTATTTCTACATAAATGTGCATGTACAAGTACAGTTCTATTCAAAGTCTTTGCTGTCAGGCACATTCAAATATTGATTGTATCATCATTCGTAAGAAGCGACAAATTCCCAATCTTTTTACTGATTGATATACTGGTATATTGATAGAAACTTAATTCCTGCAATTTTCCCTTATTTCAGTATACTATCTGATGAATGATCTGGTTACTAGTGCATGCATACTCAACTTTGCAGTGTAGTACAATGATTCAAGCACATATCAGGAGGGTATTCAAATGGAGGTCAAAAAGTCTGACTTCAAGATCACAGACCGGCCATCCCTGTCACACTTACCACTGTTAAGGTTCCATCAGCATTGTGCCTATAGATACGCGAGGAAGTCTGACGACGCCCACTGGCTCCACTGTTAGCAACAGCAAGGAGGGTGGTACCGCCTTCCACCGTTGCAGATGTAGCTCTCACAGCTCCATCAGTCTCCACCGTCTGTTTGAAGAAAAAAAAGAGAATAAAAAGGTTCAAATCATATATACAGGACTCCACACAGACATTTTTGATAGGGTCCACACTGAAATTCTGGGCCCTGTATATAGTGAGGCCTGGTTAAAATTGTTCATTGTTGGAGGTCTGGACCGAAATTTTGGGGCAATGTGTGTCCTGGCTGCCTGATGGTGTCGAGCCCCGATATATATGTATTTTACAAAGTTCATTTGGAGTTTTGTAATCCATTCATCAATTCACTCTCTTTCTTTTGTCCAGTATAACTAAAATATACCCTGAAGGGCAAAAGGTACTTTAACCCGCTGAATACTAAGCTCAAGATAACTCAGGCTGGTGTCTATGGAAAATAAGTTTTGTACTGAATGAAAATCAGGCTCGAAGGGCTCAAAAGACACTTGACGAGCATAAAACAAATATGATTCCTGATGAACCTACTGATGATTTGATTTGTTAGGTTTGCATAATAGAGAATCTAGAATTAGCTTTCCAAAGACACTTAAAGCACCTGCAGAATTCCTGCCCACCAGGTACATGAATCCACATGAGTTGACAGAAACAATTGTATACAAAATGCCTGTATATGGGAATGATCACCAAGCCAGGATTTGACGCAGAGATGCCATGGCTAAAAGTCAGGAGTAGGAACCACTATACTATACCACATAATATACCCCAGTGATTTTACACTGAGCAGTACTCACCAATATTAGTCTGATCAAAATCCAATGACTAAATTGCAACTAAACTTTTTAAATGTATACATACATGTAGGCTTTGAGGACAGATGAGTTCCACCAAGAAAGAAGGTGCTCTTACCTGAACAGGTACAAACACACCCTGCCATCTGAACAGCATGGATCCCATCACATTACTGCTATCAGGGAGTCCCTCAGAACCATCACTGTTCACCCCCGTGGTGAGTGGATCAGTCCTTGCGTCGCTAATGAGAAGGAGGTAGGACTCCCCATTGGAAGTGAAGGAGTGCCATGACCTGATGCCAACTCCAGTTATGTTCTGGGTGTTCGCTAAGACTGGGATTTCCCCATCTGCAAAAAGATGGAACAGAAGTACACGTACATGGAGGTGTTGCAGCATACTGGAAAAGGCCCCAAAAACATAATATTAATAATAAGAAGAAGAAGAAGAAAACTAGATGAATCCTCGACCGCGCGCGGTCGAAATTTATGCCTCCACAATGGTTAAAACGAACCATTTCTATGTACATAATGACCTCTATGACCTTTGACCTTTGACCTTGTGACCCCAAAATCTAATCAGATCATTGTCCCTTCCATGTGCATACATGAGCCAAGTTTGAAGCTAATCTGTCAAATGGTTCTTAAGTTATCGCGAGAACGAGCCATTTTTAGGTGTATTATTACCTCTATGACCTTGACCTTTGGCCTTGACACTCCAAAATCTAATCAGATCATTGTCCCTCCCATATGTCTACACGAGCCAAGTTTGAAGTTGATTGGTCAAACGGTTCTTAAGTTATCGCGAGAACGAAACGGGACGGACGGACGGACGGATGGACGACCCAAAAACATAATGCCTCCGGCAACCACCTACGGTGGGCGGAGGCATAAAAACAGCATTTCATCTGAAAACCTTAGCCAAACTTACATGTACATACATTGTATTTATTATATGCATACGCATACTTCAGATAAGCAGAGTTTGGTAAGCTGCACTTGCAGAATAAACATTTACTAATTTATATCTAACACTGCACCTTTAATCTTGAATGATTAAACATTTGTTCACTTTTCTTTTATTTCAAAGGATTTAGAAGGTAGTTTCTATCATGTCTCCTATGCATGATGATCAATCATTGTTACACAATTCCTTGGCAAACCCAACTTCACAGGAAAATTCTTCCAATTTTCTAAACTACCTTCAAATCGGTGTACTCACTTACCATTTAAAACTATTTTTTCTCCTTTTTTTTTTTTTTTTTACAAAAATGAAACCAACTTTCATTAACACTAACCAGCAGCAACAGCTGTTCCAGGCTGTGTAGATACATCTACAGTGATGGTTCCAATGTTACCACCTCCTCTCTCTATGGTGAAATAAACTGTACCAGATGACTCTTCAACCTCAACCATTGATGAACTGTCAGGTATTATGGAAAGAATAGTGGAGAATAAAAGAGAGAATCCATTAAACAAACAAAAAAAAAAGAGAGAGAGAGAGAGAGAGAGAGAACAAAAGAAATACAAAGATACAGAAAATAGACAAGAACACTTAACACAGTCAAGTAATATTAGACATTACAAATCATTTCCTGAAATCCCTACATATGACAATCCTCAATAGTTTCCATTCCTCCATTTTATTTCTATTATTTTCATTTTCCCACATTGCACTACATAGTGTATAACTATAAACATACAGTAAATACTGAGTTAAAAGACTAAATGATACATGTATTTGAGTCATTCAAATATTGTACATGTATTCATCATTAACTACATGTATATGATGCATTCTACAACATGTAGGTATACTGTGTTCTGTTTAGCCACTGCCTTGCATTGCTATCAAATGTCAACATGATTTGACTCTAACCTATTACAGTCCATTCCTCTCAATCGCCTACCTTAATCCATAAGGGAAGATCTGCATAGATCCATAAGGGGCATCGTTTTCATGTACGATGATTGTGACATTGGTTGCACTTCCAAGTTGAGCACCGCCTGTTGGCTCTCGTAGGAAAACTTGGAACTCTTCATCAAGTTCTGGAATGTTGTCTGCCACAGCAGATATTTGAAGAACCTGTTAAGTAATCAAAAATATTTGGGCATAATAGAACAGTTTATATTACAACTGATATATTAAAAGTTTACCCAATGTAATTACCTTCCCAAAGCACTTCTCAAAATTATCTACAGATAATATTCAATTTTAAGGAGAATAATCAAAAGTATAGTAAAACAAGATATATTTACAAGAATTAAGAAATTGAAACAAATTTTCATCAAGCTTCTCAGCAAAAAATGTGTAATGCTCAACATGTACAGCTGCATGCAAAATTATTCAACCCCCCTCGCATTTTGGACATTCCGGCAAAACCTGCTTTTCGTGTGAAAGTTGCATTTTTGGATGGACTATGAGTTAAATCTTGACTTTTGCTCTGGTATTCAATTGTTCACCACTTGAATGATTTAGTAACAGTCTGCAGTTGTAATGTTACTATTTGCCAGAATATCCAAAATGCGAGGGGGGGGGGGTTGAATACTTTTGCATGCAACTGTAAGCAACATATTCATGTTTTTACATTTCCATCTGTTATCATTGGTCAAAAATTTATCTGAAATCATTTTGCTTACAGTGCACATACAAATGAAATTTTCAAGAAAGGATTTCAATAAAAATTATATTACAGCTTTTCTCTCCGAAGCAAATCTCCAGATGGTAATGAGATAACAAAACTTCTTGAATATTTCATAACTTACAGCTGCCTGGGCACCAGGGCCAAAGGTCACAAAGCCAGTTGTAGGTGAAAGGTCACCTTCTCCACCAATCACTTCATAGGGTACATCAATCTGACCAAAGGTACCTCGGTCTCTCAGGACAGCAAAGCGAGCCACGCTGTTAGCTGTTGAAGTAGGAGTGGGCTCATCGACAGCAACGGTGTCGGCACCCACGAAGTACACAATCCCAAAGGCATCATCGTTGGCTGCAATTGTCACCAGTACTATAAACAGAAATTAGAAATGAGAAGGGCAATTCAGCCTATAGTTTTCTGCATCCAAACTGACAGTTTCACCGGTGCCCTGCATCCAAGACTTTCTTTTGCTATTAGGCTATTAGTTAACTTTACATGCTTTCTTTTTCATTAATGTTGTTAATCTGTTGTATAATTGCAAGTACACACAAAAATGAGCTGGTGATGCGTACATGTGAGGTTATACAGAAACCTGTGTCAAAAATCATCCCCCCCCCCCCAAAAAAAAAAAAAAAAAAAAAAAATTACCTTTTATCCAAGAAAAATATCAATACCCCAAAATCTGGCTAATACAGCATGTAATTCAAAACTTTTGTACACAACAAAAAAAAGTATGGATTAAAACAGCAGCATCATACAACGTTTACTGCAATATTCATTATGCCAGTGCCTCATCACTCCTTTTTGTGCAAATTACATCTACCCCACTGGCTACTGGAACCAGGTGACCGATGTATTAAGCCTATGGGAAATAATGAATTCATTAGTCATTGGGTTACTTTACTAACCTCTGATTGGATCCCCAAGGTCTAGTCCACCAGTAGGATTGTTGAGGAAGAGTTCCAGTGTCTCAGCGCTCTCTGAAGCCCCGTCATTCACAATGTAAAGTGTTACCGTCTTCATGCTCTCACCATCCCCAAACACTAGGACCTGGCAATGTGATCAGAATATGGAAAATATTTTTTTTTAAATGCTTCACATTTCTTCACTGAAAATGGATTCATTTCATCAACTATGGCACTACTAATATATATGTAAGTATAAAATATGCACATATGTGAAAAAAAAGGATTCAATGTTAAATATAACAATTTTACCATGGGCAATACTGGGAGGTTTAAATGACATAGACAATGTCTAGGAGGGATAGTTAAGATGAGGTTACAGACACTATGACAACTGAGACAGCAGATGCGTGAGAACATGATAAAAGATGGTAACTTGGCAGTTTATTTGAAGCAGGATACAGTAAAACAATAAATTAAAGAAGAAAAGACAGAAACAAGAACAGAGTGACAGAGTGACATCAGCAAAGAAAGAGGTAGAATATTTCAGGTCACCTGATCAGTGAATTGGTAGTCTTCTCCCTTCCTTGCTTCAATGGGCTGACTGTAGATAAAGACAGACACTTCACCGTAGGTGCCTTGATCTCTTAGTACGGTCAGGTTTACTGATCCTACATCCTCTGATACTTCAATGCTGCAACACAGATAGACAGATAAAGAAAGAGACAAATGCAATGAGTTTATATACAGGATTCATACGTTAAAACCTCAAGAAACAATTGCATGTACTTTGCCCAGTAATGCAGGGACCCATCAACAACACTTAGCCATATAAAAGGTGTTTTGCACCTCATTTTCTTGAAGAGGAGAAAATAAAAGTGATTCCCTTAAATAAATGAGGTTGTCCTATGGGAAATACTACCTTACCCTTTCACCAGAATCAACAGAACGTCAGGCCTAGAGAGTAAGAGTGGGAGGGCACCTTTTGTCTGCCCCGCAAAATGTGCCCCTCTTCTCTCATTGTCCGAGCCTAATGTTCTGCCGTCTCTGCCTGTCATGACTTTCTTTGCAAATTACAATTTGTACTGTACAAGGCACGTCTGTACATCTGTGCAAAGAATAATAATTGATTTACCATCTCATTTCAATTTATATGTTAATACTGATCTACTCTTTACTCCTGTAATTCAATAAATGCTTCGGTAAAGAGTCCTTAAAATTATAGATAGCGTGAAGATGGGCTTTGACTTACTTGTTAACTGCAGTATCAAACCTGATGACACCTTGTGTGCCGTCATTGGCTGAAATGGTAACCTCTGACACAAGGTCAACAGTATCTAAAAGATTAAACACAAATATGGAAGGTAAGTATGATTCATTTTCAAAATGCTTAAGAGTAATGCTCTACAATACATGCATTAACCCATAGCAGTACAGAGCTTTCTTGAGGTCTAAATTAATCATCTTCAATCCTCAAATTGGCAATACAAATTATTTTTTCCACGTTTACATAGTTTGAAAAAAATAAATATGGATATAACATAAACCAAAATGAAATATAATTGTAAAATTGAATCAGAAATTGCCAATTTGAACACAGAAATAGTGATTATATATTATTCACTGCATTGCCAATTTAAAGAGTTTAATGATTAGTTACACTTAAACTGCTCTAATTCGAGAACGCCACACCATACAGCGATGGGAATGGGCTCAAATTTGTCAGTGCATTTTTCTCTTTCTGCTCATGTATGATATGTACTGCCCAGCATTCTGGACCAACAGATACTGCAAAAGCGTCTCCTAAAGGTGACACTGTACCTCTATGGGTTAAGACATACATGTAATTGTAATATTACAAGTCATAATTTCAAGAAAGTATCCAATTCATGAAAAAGAACTTCTGCTCTGAAAAAATACAAGCATCTGACATCTAAAATGTCATGGTGAAAAGGGCCATATTTGTTCACTATCCCTCTACCTAGTCAAGAAGACCTACAGCACAAACACATTCACATTCTATAAACTATTGCTCACACTAGCGTTCACATCTACACTTCCCAGATAAATACATTCACACTCAATAAACTATTGCTTACCCAGTTAAGGAGATGTGTTCACATCCACACTCCCCACATAAATGCATTCACATTCTGTACACTACTGCTTACCAAGTTTAGGAGGTGTGTTCACATCCACACTTCCCACATAAATACACTCACATTCTGTACACTACTGCTTACCAAGTTTAGGAGGTGTGTTCACATCCACACTTCCCAGAAAAATATACATTCTCATACTGTAAACTACTGCTTACCAAGTTTAGGAGGTGTGCTCACATCCACACTTCCCAGTAGTTCCACACTGTCCAGGGTCACAAGGAATACCTCATCCAGCTCTGGAATCTCATCCTCAATGATCAGGATGGAGATCGACTCTGACGATGATCCGTCAGCAAAGTCCACAAAACTGGCCCCACCTAGAAAGTCTGATCCATTCAAAGCTCTCTCAGTGGGAGCTTTAGTAGGGTCAAGGGCACCATCAGAGATGGTGTAGTGTACACGTACTTGATCTGTATAAAGATGTTTAAAATGTGAAATAAGCACACAAATCTTATCATATTTTGAAGAGTAAAACTCTCTGGTCTGCCTGTATAACTGCCAAGGGTTTGGTTCTAAGCCAATCTTTCATATGGCCATGATTAAGAAATGCCAGTCCCTGAACATAAATAATCAAATCTAATTAACACATGTCTATAAACACCTAATTGAATACAATAACATTACACACGAAGACATTTCTAAAGCAAGTCTCCAGGGTAAAAATTACATGTACTATATTCGAAGCTATTTTCAGAGGATATTCCTTGTACAGATTTGATTTTAAAAAGAGGGCAATTTGAGAGAGAGTATGGTAAATTGATTGAAATGAATGCATCATGTGGAGCAATTTCTACTGACTTACCAATAGCTCCGTATTTCCTCTCCACAAAGAGCTGGACCGTGCGGTCTCCTTCGGGTGTGGCTACCTGCAGGGAACCCTGCGCAAAGCTGAACACCCCATGGGGTTCATCACTGGCCCCGATGTTGATGGATGCACTGGCTCCCTGAGGATCAATGGATGCAGCTCCAGTAGGTGAAACACCTGATAGAACATGTTTCAAAAGTAAATAAATATGATATATACACCAGAAAGCACAAATTTGGGCCAAAATTAGTTGTTATTCAATATGTTACCACTGGTTTTATTCAAATTCAATAAACACATATTCTTTTATCCGTACATGCTTATCACTCTTACAGCTAAATTTTTGCATCATGTATTACTTGATTTCAATGTCTTGTGAGGTGTAGAAAGAATTTCAAGCAGCTTCCCCTGATGTGAAGTTTCCCTTAACCTTTACTGTGCCAACCGCATAGCCACCCCCCCCCCCCATGCCATGTTCATTGCATGTGTACTTAAGTATGCATGAGTGAACATGCAACTATACATGTATTTGGCAACACTAAAGAGGCTAGTGTACAAGATTAATCAGAGAGGTGTTTCACAAAGAGTCAAGTTGGACTTAAAGTCACACTTAAACTGCTACTTGCATGCTGTATATTACGCATCTCCGCATTGGTCAGATCATGGTCAGGGGACATACGTATTGGGAAGTCTATCAATGAGATTAAATGCCGGATGCGCATCGATGCTTACGCATGACCCTAAGTCCAACTTAACTCTCTGTGAAACACCCCCCCCCCCCCCCCCGATTCATTGCTGCATATTTCAAATGGGAACATAGAAACGGAGAAATACTGGAAGTTTGCCATATATGGTTTCATGTACATGTAACATTTCAGAATCCGAAAAATTTAATGATGTTTAATAAAAATTCTGCAAATCAAACGCCTGATGTCTGATGAAAAGTTAACATACGACAAATGTCGATCTTCAAACTAGAAAGCATACCTGTGGTTTGTACATTAGTAAGGATGATCTGGAAATTCTCATTGGTTTCTGGTGTTTCGTCAGGTAGAGACTCCAGTGTCACATCCTTCAGAAGTTCTCCCTGTTGATACCAAGAGCAAAGATTTGTCAAAAGTTTATCAATGCTGACATTCTATTGAAGTGTTTGAGATCTCTTCCTGCAGTAATATCTATGCTGCAACATACATGTATGTGCATGTATATTGTATCATTTACTAAATCACAGAAGCAATTTTACATCCGCTTTTCACTTGACCCTAGATTCGTTTTTTTGAAATCAAATGAGAATCTGGTAGGATTATAACCACTGAATCTAAAAAGTCTATGCAATAGGAGTCCAGCTAAAGGCAAGGCAATAAGGTAGTAAACAGAAAATTAGTATGATACTGATTTACATATAGTCTTATATTGTCTGCCTTGCATAAACAGATACACATGTGAGATCATGTGGTATTCAATTCATGATTACCAGTGAATTTTTGTGTAAATATCTGAAGGAACGCAATGAAATGCTACACTCAGCCTGCCGCCAGGACTACTGCACACCAACTGTTCCCCACCCAACGTTTTGTTACACTTGTCACACAAACAGAACTCTCATGGTTTTACACACATGCAGGCACTTTGTAACTTTACGTCGCTGACCCAAGATTAAACATATTTTTCACCTTCTGTTTGTTTAATAATATTCAGTTTCGAGGAGGAAAAACTTTCCAGCATCAGTTTAGCTTGTATCTTACAGCTGACCTTCTGAAAGCTAATACATTTGATGAAAAATTTTTGAGAGCCTACTAAAACTGTACATAACCTTTAACACTTTCATGACTTAGTGGAGGATATCAAAGAAATACACTGTACCTCCTGGAACACAATCTGGCCATTGGTTTGTCTGAAGGAGAGTGCTGGGTCTAGAGATTGCAGACTCTCTATGGACCAATCAACAGTCACCATACCCATGCCTGGAGAAGATCTCTCCACAGTCACATTGAAATTCTCACCTGTCGAGTGTCATGAGGAAAGTAACAAAACAAATATATTACTTCAACAGGAGCTGGTTTTGAGTCAGAATTAGCACAAAAACACCTTGAACACTGTATGCAACAAACAGATATTGAAAGTGAGATGCCCATGATGATAACAAATAATAATAATAATAATAATAATAATGAACAGTTTTTGTAAAGCGCATAACACATAACATAAGTATGTCCCTGTGCACTTTGCAAGAAAAAGAAAAAGAAAAGAATGAGAAGATAGGTCAATTAATTCACTTTGTTAAGCTAAGATATATTTTGAATATTGTTTTAAGGGCAGATTTAAACTTATCTAAAAATAAATACAGAGTGATATATTTATTCCTTTCACTTTGCTTAACAAATCATACAAAATACAACAAAAACAAAATTTTCTATACCATATTCCAAACCCTAAATATGCCTCTGTGTAGCCAGGTAAAAAATTATAATCCATAGTAAACTTTTTACAAAAATATACATTTCCTTTCAAAGAACTCCTCCAGCACTTGCCTTCAGCAATGATGTAGGAAAGTGTAGAGAAACGCAGGATGCCAGCAACAAAGTCATTAGCAAGGATGACGATTGTTACATTGCTCTCAGGTCCAAGGACACTGCCACCTCCGGGGTTGTAAAGCTGAGCAGTGAAGAACTCGTCAATCTCTGGGATGTCATCATCACGGATACCGATGTTGATGACTTTGCGTAAAGAGGGGAAAAAATGGCTAAGTAGAAAATGACTGACCAACATCCAAAGAAAAGTGACTGATATTTGAAATATAGGTTACAAATGTCCCTAGCAGAGAAGATCCAATATCTGTACATCTTCAACCCATACTCAAATAAAGTCCAACTTAGACCACTATTCTTGTTCCCCAGGGATGTATTTCTCAATAAAACCTTACTTAATAAATCTGTGCAATAAAAGACCCTGCTTGGAAAGACAGTCTTGTTTCCTTTAGAGCAACCTTGAAAAAAATTACAGGTTTGACCAGTAGGGGGTATGCATTATCTCCAAATCCTCAACCAACAGTGTGGTACTTTAATGCAAGAAGTGAATTCTGGGCTTGTAATATCATTGACTTATGTTGAATACACACACAGCACATACACTGCGCACAATATACAATGGGCATGAAAATAAGTTGTACACGTTTGCGCACTGTAATGAACACAATATCACCTTTGTCTCACCTTGTCTTGTTTGTCCCGAGGTGAAAGTGAGTGTTCCTCCACTGGCAGAGTAATCCAAACCACTGGTAGCAGTTCCTCCAGATATCCTCCAAGAAATCGTCACTTCTCCGATGTTTCCACCTGAGCAATCAAAGAAATAGAAAGATGGATAAACGAATAAAGTATTTAAATGTTATGTCACTGGAACTTGTACAATAAAAATTTACAAGCCCAAAGTTTTACCCATAAAGGTGAAGATTTATAGTTTCTGTGGTTTCCAGCAGACTGTAGACAAACTAGTCAGGGTTCAAGTTCAAGTCTATTATACTATGATATCATTATGTATTCATCACTCTATACATAGGACACTGGAAACCACTTCAGTGCATGTTAATCTGGTCGGAACACTCCTTAGAATTTGTTACATACAGTACTTTTTGAATTGGCATTAAATCCTGCGACCAGGAAGCAAATTACAAAAGAAATATTCCTAAACATGAGTGATAAGCACGAATGAAATGGGGGACATATTTCATTATTTAGGCTATCACTTTTCAAAGTGTGAATTTCTAGGAGTAATGACATACACTAACATCTCAAAAATGCATAAATTACGGAAAACTTACCCCCTCTCTCTATGACAAGTTCCACACTGACACTCAGACCAGGCTGCTCTTCAATGGTCAGCATCTGACCATTGTCTGTAGCCTCTGGACTGTTGCTGTACAACCTCCACACACCATTAGCATCGTCATTGTTCTCAATGGTCACACGAGTGGACTGACGCTCCCCTAGGGTGGGGAGGTTGAGAGGGGCGGGGTTGGCGTTCAACACGCGGACTGACATCAGTCTTAGCTGTGGTTGGGGAGGGGAAGGAAGAATGCTAATGCTCATAAATAAATCTCTTTTTAATCAATATTCAAAAAAGAAAATATTAAAGGAAAATTCTCTACACATAACTTTGTTTCATGACTGTTGTTTACATTATAGTTCTGCATAGAATATTTCAAAAAGTTAGGAAACCTGACAATATTTTGATCACTTACATGTACATTATTTCATAGTCAGCAATGCTGAGCCAGTAGGACAATACTTGTGAATGACAAGTAGATAAGTCTTTTAGCAGATTATTTCCTAGTGTAAGTTGGGATACATCAAAGAAAATACCACATCACAAAGTATACATCGTTTTTTCAACATCTTAAGTTTTTCAGCACCTCTGCTTTTTAGACTGATTTTCATTGAATTGTATAAATGTCTAATAAATGGTAAATATTTTTTCTTGGCTTCAAATACATACTCTATATACTTCAAAAGTTTTCAGTGTAAGGTAACACATTACTAATTATCAAATTCAGCATATTTTGTTTTAGGACCTACTAGTACCTCAGAATACTGTACTTACCCCAAAGGCTTCATCTTGTTCTGGCAGGGTATCGTTAAGGATGGTAACCTGTGCAAAGCCTTCGGACTCTCCATCCCCTATCAGGAATGTACCACTGGTCACTGGTTCATAATCTACTGCAGAAATGGCCTGGCTTGCATACAAGGCTTGAGTCTATCAGAAATATAATTCATAATTTCACAACTTTTACAGAAATCACAAAATGGGACTTAACCCATCTACATGTATGTTCCCATCATAAGCATGCCATTTCATTTCATTTCACTGAAAGTAGCACTAAAACAAAAAAGAGTGATATTGTGTTCAATGATAAGATATGACACATTATGAAAAGCAAGCTAATACATCACTTTCATTCCAGCTCTTCTTTTTTATTCTTTTACAGTTACATGTATTCATCATTCACTTTTGAATTCTTAGAGACAATCAAAGATCCAAACATATCTTGTTTAACAGCTCTCAAGCTCCTACAATTTTTTTCATATTTTTAACATTTCCAATGACATCATCTCTTTACTCAACTGACCTTGACACTGTCTTTCACATACAGCATGAACCCTGTATTAGGGTCAACATTCTCTGTGCCCGAAGACAACGTCAGGAGGCACAGAACTGTCATGTTCATGGCACGGTACTCAAATGCACCGCAGGGCTGCTGGCGGAGACAGGTGTCAGCGCAGCCCTGGAGAGGGTTGGAAAAGGATGAGACATCGAAGGACACCTTGGCCACCTGGAGACTACCCTCTATTGGTGACTGGTAGTAACTGATTGGGGTCTGACCATCGAGAGTGGCTTCTGAGATGATGTCTAGGGTCTCGGTGCTGTATGTCACCTCAAGGGTACCAAAGTTTCCACCACTTTGATGTAAGGAATGATAAATAAGAATAAGAAATCAAAGTCAGATGTCTTTATTTTTCAAGTTAAATAAATGATTATTATTTAAATTTGTTACGAATCCTTTCAAGCAAACCATCACCAGGAAATGAAGAAGCATAATCTTAATCAAGAAAAAATATATAAAAGGATTCAACAGACTTAAATATTCCTTTCTGTAGAAATCAGAATTCTAGATATGAAGACCTTGGCTCTGTTTAATCACAAGCTGCAGTTATCAAGAAATGATAACCTTATGTTTGATGTCATTTGCACTTCCTGCAATAAGAAACAGGCAATGTTTAGCAACGGATTTGGACCAATTTTATAAGACGTGGCAAGAGGAGCTATTTTTGTGACATTTGTTTCAAGAAATAACCCCAGTCGTAACTAAAAGGCTGGTAGGAATTAAAAGTGAAGAATGTCTTTAAAGCTTAAAGTCCAACCTTCTAATGACACTCAATGTAGCTACAGTGTCCTGCAGATCCACCTCCTGCACAAGGTTATCCTCAAAAGCAAACTCCACTGTCCCATGAGGGTTGTCATTGGCTTCAATGGAGATGGTAGCTTCGGGCTGGTCTCCAACCACTCCACCACCTGTAGCATTCACTAGGAGCAGTACAACATTCTGGAAAAGATAGAAACATGCCATGCAAATCAGAAAGTGTTTGATTAAAGGGGGTACCCAATGCTGAAACAATGTTCCTTCATTTAAAAGAGCATGATTTTATTAGCAGAAAATCATCTGCGTAAAGCTTTCAAAAAGTCGTGTTGCCAAGAAAAACCCAAAATATGGTAAGATTTCAGCCTATTTTTGGCCCCTCAACTGTGTCCCAGTTTCAATCGGGTACCCACAATGACGTCATTGTGGAAACCTTGTCATGCAATTCTAGCAAAATGCGTGTTGCCAAGAAAAACCCAAAATATGGTAAGATGGTAAGGTGTAATACATATTGTACAGTCTAGCGCGCACCACAACTGCAATGCGTGAAGCTGGGTAACCGCATGTACATCATACCTCATACTCAAATTTTTAGGTCAACCCTTGACTAATCACAAATGATTTGCTAAAATGCATTGATTTCGATTGAAAATCATCAAATTTTTAATGTTAATGTTCTTAGAATTCTATTCTCAATCATATATCAAAAAATTGTAACCATTGTGTAATCACTTTAAGCCTACAATGAATACCAGATTTCTCATACATGTATGTAAAAATTATTGAAAAGCAGGGAATTTCAGATTATTACAAACTACAGTCTCCCAATAAGGGAGCATTATTTTGAATCTTCAGCTTCTATTATTTGGAATAATCTTTCATTACATTTAAAACTTCTACGACTCATACCTTTAAGCAACTCAATATCATTCATCTATACAGTATTAATGAACTGTTATATTTTTCTTTCCTTTTGCTCTGAATAGAAAGCTGTGGTAAAATGCACATTACAAGCCAAAATTTTTATCATTCTTATCAAAATCTTTGAAGGAAATCTACAAAAAGCAATTACACGAAAACATATTTGTATCGAAATAATATCCTTTGACGTTATAGAATTGATCAAGAGAATATTATATGCTCTTATAGAGTACAAGTATTTCACTGTTAAAGCCATTGAGGAGCTTTTAAAATCTGAGCTGCACGGCCCTACATGCTATCAGTGTATGTAATATTGGGTAAATATGAAGCCCTGAAAAATGCATTTTGAAAGCATCATCATGTGCTCCACAGGAAGTAAAAATATACAAGTGACCAGAAATTTCAGACTCTTCTTATTCTATAGACTGCTGGACTGGACAAAAGCATACCCAGGACAGTTTCGCAAATGGCGGTATTCAGTGATAGATATCTTGATTATAACATCTTATATTTCAAAACCTTTATATTCCTGGATGTTTATGTATCCTTCTAAAAATCTATATACATGTACAATACAAACATCATAATTCAACAATCTATTAAAGCAAGCCTCTACAAAGTTACAGGATCCCTAAAACATACCTCTCTTTCCTCTGGTACATTATCGGGCAGGATGTTGAGGGTGAACGTCCTTGTGACATCGTTGGAAACAAAGTAGAGAGTTCCTCCGGTGGGGAAGACATCATCTACTGCGAGTTCACCTGTACGAAGATATCAATAAACCATTATGCAATACTGTGATAGACAGTTGTAATGCTTCTTTTATTCACAATCATTACACTGAATGCTTTTCACATTTGATCATAACATGAAATCTGGTCAAATAATTGGATTTACATATTAATTACTTCATGGGACAACAATTGCAATATACCTAATGGTAAAGTTCTAATAATTCAATTGCTAACTTTATAGGAAAGTTCCTTCTTTCTTTTATATTGAAGGAAATTCAGACCTGCCAACCCTGAAACCCAAGAAAGAGGGACAAATGACAAGGTGGAGGCAGAAAATAGGGACATTTCTGAATTTCCTATACATTACTACAGACAGATTTTTGCAAAAAGAGGGACACAGTGGTAGAAGTGGCTCTTTCTTTTACCAAAAATCGTGATTGTCCCTATTAATAGGGACAGTTGGCAGGTATGGAAATTACTTAGACACTGCAATCTCATGCCTTACTTTAGATCAGCAACATTTCATTATTAACTCTTCCTATTGGTAGGTCAGACATGATACTGGTGATCATTTGTACAGCAGCTCAGTTTCTCATGGTCTCTCTTGGAATCCCAAGCACTTTGAATCCTATCAACTATCATCTATGAAAAGAAAAGAAATGTCTTACCGTTGATTGTTGCCTGCCACTCCACAGCCACTACCCCAATAGTGCCCCCACTCCTGATGACACTAAGTGTGAGCTGTCTCGTTTCTCCTTCATCTGGCTCAGTCACAATCTGACTTGAGAATCCAAATCCTATACAAACAGAAGAACAGGTAAAGTATCAACTAAATGGACATCTCCTATAGGAAGCAGTTGACATGTCACCGAGTGATTACCAAGCCTTGGAACACTAATGTCTCATCAACAGGAAATGTATTTTAATTAAAACTCTAGAGTACACTAATGCAGTCTACTTCCAGATGAGAGGACATGAAAAGTTTTATTTCAACATAACCCCTTCATATCACACTAACATTTGAATGTTTCTTCTGAATCATCACTACACTGTGTCTAAATTTTTTTCTCCAAAAAATACCTCCTGCTCTTTACTGAATGAAATTACTTAACATGACGTAGTGTAACTTTCCTAGTTTGTAGCTTTTCAGATAAAAATAGTTGACTAAAAAAAAAATGACAAACCAATATTTTCTTTGTATAAAGTTGTTTGAACTTACCAAAGTTCCCATAAGGGTCATCAGACTGCTCAATGATGACCTCTGCCTCATCAGGTGACCCCAGCACAGCGCCCCCGGTGATCTGCTCCAGCAGTACGACCCTGAACATCTCTGCGACCTCAGGGGTCTGGTCATTGATGACCTCTAGAGGGAGGGGCTTAGTGGTCTCACCGTCATAGAGAATGACATCGGTGGAGGTCACTGAGTAATCGACTCCAACAAGTGCTGTTACAGGGATGGTCTGGAATTTGACAGTCACCTGAAAAGGACAGACATTGTGGAAGACAGGTATACATATAATATTGCAGTAGACTTACACAAATTGGAGTTTAGGTGATAGTTGAGAGATAAGTAGGTAACTCTGCAAACTCCTTCTCATACTCTTTGTATAACCTATTTTTGAACAAGTAACTATGATGCTGTATTCCAAAGAACCTGGCTAGGAGTTATTCTTAATGTATTAGTAGCAGTAGTAGTAGACCTTTATTGGATAACTTGTATAACACAAGGCTAATCTGCCACAAGGTCCATGTCATCATGCACTAAACCTTTATTTTCAAATTCCTTCTTTTCTTTCTTTCTTCTATTTTTTTTTTGGGGGGGGGGCAGCAAAAGAAACAAGCAGGCAGAATGCCAGCATTGCTAACAAACAAAAAGTACCAACAAAAATTTGTGTTCCACTAATCAAAATAATTCCTTCAATCTCCTTATTTTTCTCTGCTTACTTTTATAACTACAGGTATTTCACATTTTCTAGTAAATTTGTTATTGTCCTATGTATCCACGATTCTTAACATTCCGTAACAAAATATTTGTTGGATATCTTTGTAACCACTACCTGAACTCAAGGCTACTTTTTAGTCTCATATTACACTTACAGTACCAAAGGTACCCGCTGATCGAGTGACATTGATAACTGACTGTGATTGTCCTTCCGTCACATACACCTGGTCAGAGGAAAGCGCCAGGACTCCATTGGCATTATCATTAGCAATGATCTTTATCTCTCCAATGTTCTCGCTTCCCACCCTCGGAGAATTATCCACTGCAGAAGGGGAATAATATGAAAGAATACATGTAAAAGGACATCTCTAAGTGTATGGTCTGTGATATAAAATGGCGTTGTGAAAAACATGTTGTAAACCAACATCATTTACGTACCCTCAAAAATGAACAAAAAAGCCTACAAGATATATGTCCAAATGACAGTCTTCTGCTACATATTTTCCTCTTCCTATCTCTCTCTCTCTCTCTCTCTCTGTTACACCTGTCTAAATATTTCTAAACCCCTCTTTTTCTCTCTTTCACCCTTTCCTGCTTTCTCTCTCTCTTTGTCTCTCTTTCCCCCTCAACCTCTTTGAACTATTACTTCTTGTCTCATCATCAAGAATTCTCTTTTCTCTCACACTCATCTCCCCCTTCCCTTCCCCCTCTGCAAGCATTATTTCAGTGGATAACATAACCCAAAGTCACCTGGTCTTGTCTGTGCAGGGTTGATAATCATGGCACTGATGATATAGATGAAGACACTCTCCTCTGTCTCTGGGATATCATCATTCAGGAGTTGGATGGTGACATTGGCTCTGTCTTGGCCCTCTAAGAAGGTCACAGTAGCCTGTTTGGCTTCAAAGTCTTCTCCCTCCTCAGCTCTCCTGGCATGACAAAGAAAAATAGAGAGACAATAAAAACTACATGTCTTTTGGGATACACTTTCCAGTGTAGTTTATTTGGGCAATTATGTATGACAGAAAGATGAATTTAGAGCACAGAGTGCACAACCTAGTTTAATTGATATGATAGTCATAGTTGTATTAAGGCAGATTTATAGTAAAGAAAGCATTATTCTTTTTGTTTTGGTGCGATGACAGATGACATAGGAATATCAAGGTACATTTAATTTGATACATGACATGCCATGCTCAAGTCAGTTTATGCAATCATGATTACTCATTGTTTTTTCTGTATTAAATTGCAGATTGAACCTTATCTGCTTGTTTGTTTGCTAAACCAGTAACAGCACTGATGCATGGTCTCTTTCTTGGGTCTTGGGCATCTTGGGGTGTCACACGTCGTATCACATGCCACACTGTATATCAATGTATATTTACCTGACATGGGACGGCAGGTTTGTGAGTTCTTCATTGATATTCAAGGTGGCATACATCACTTGTACATCCCCATCTGTTCCTCTGTCTCTGAAAATCTGTATTAAAATGAAATTTAAATGAAAAAAAAAGGGTCTTCAGATGTATGGTATAATCAGAGGGAGAGTTTCATCAACATTTGTCCGCTGACAAGTTGACAACTTTATCAGCGGCTAACAACTGATACCGTATAAGGCTAGTCAGAAATTGTCGGTTAAAACAGACTTTGTTGGTGAAAATCACTGACAAGACAATCAATGAAACGCCCCCCCCCCCCCCCCCCGAATGAATGTACTTTTATATATCTACTTTATATGACACTTTGATCTTGATAATAAAATGCTGTGCATGCATGTGGAATGAATGCAGTCCATTCCCATTACCATGTAATCATGATTACTCCAAATAAGTTAACAGTCATTGAAAAAAAAGAAAGTTTCTGATAACCATCACTGTCTGTATACACCGATCCTACTGGACAGCAGATGATCCACTATTACTGCAGTGTTCCGGTTAATTCATACATGTAGGTTTGTAAACACTGTTCACAGTACATCTGTAGTGCAGTGCTGTGCAGTATTTTCGTCCATACTGTAAAACTGCAATGTTACTACTTGGATTAGATCTAACATTACGTCTAACGTTAGATCTGACCCAACGTTAGACCTATACACTGAACACAGATCAGCTACATGATGCACTGCGGATAGGGGGCTAAATACACAAATCCATTTTTGGATCAGTGTATACAAGCAGATGATGTTGGTGTTGGAAGAAAGCCGTACTGACGATGATATTAACATTATCTAAACTCAGAGTTCTTCTATGACATTTCTCATTTGTTACTCAAAATCTACCAACCTGCATGGTAACTTGAGAGCTTTCTTCTGTCGCCATGATAACTCGAGATTGTGGGTCGATTATGAACACTCCATAGGGATCATCATTGGCAAGAATTGACAGCAGAGCTTGTGAAGCATTGCCAATTTGACCATTGGTGACACTGATCAGGTTGACATTGAATAACTCATCTAACTCTGGAACCTAGGTTAATGAAACAGCCAAAACAACCAAAGTTCTAATATCTAAAATGAACATTTAATCATTCATAAAAAGACCAATGACAAAGTAACACAAATCTAACTGTAGCAGTGAAAGACATCGCAGATTGAGGTTAAAAAAATAATAATAATTTTTTTAAAATCTCAGATAATCTCTTCTCTCAAGTCTAAAGTGAGAATTAAATCACATTCTACATAATGAGTTAGACCTTTTATGACTATCACTGGTGACCAAAATTTACATAAAATCTGAACATATCTGCAATTGCTCAATACAAGAATCCACAGCAATTAAGTAAATGCAATTAATCTTATTTCATCTAACTCCATGCAAAATTACTAACATTATCAGGCTGAATGTTGATCACAATGTCAGCTGTCATCTGATTCACTCCAAAGGTCACATTGCCAGACGACATGACCAGGTCACTGCTGATCAGGGCATGAGGGTTCATGGGGTCAGAGGTCACAGACCAGAACACCATGACCTCATCCAATGCACCACCAAGACGTACAACCTGGTAAGAATAGAAAATTCAAATGTGGGATCAAAGTTTGGGGGCAAAAAGATCTTACATAATGGTAACATAAAAAATACAATCAACCTTACGATTGATATCAATAGTAAGTCTATAGCAAACCATGCACTAAAGAGATACAATTGATTGTAAGATTGATTGTATCTCTTTATGTTACACCCCCTGTGCAGTTATTTGGACACTGGATGGCATCTTTTCTATTAAAACTGACTGATCTGTGCTTTTACTCTGTCTTGAAGCACTCCTTGTTTTCATCAAAACAAAGTTACATGCACTTATTGTTTTGTTATGAGGCCAAAAGATGGCTTAGTGGTAAAGCAATGGTTTTGTACCCAGGAGTGTTCATGGTCGAAATCAATTAGATAAGCTCAGACCTACTGGTAAGGGTTAGATCATCAATTCCTCTGGATAGGACTTAGAACTGTAGGCTCATTGGTTGCTTTTCCACAAACACACCCCTGGTTTCTTAGGAGTCAGGGTTGGAATTATGAAAATGATATCATCTTTCATGTCAGTTAAATGATGTTACATGTAATTGTCATAAGAAACTAAAGTCATTGGTTAATGCAATGTCAGTTGCCTTCACAACAGACATCTGCACAATCACCAATGATAGGAGTAATTCCATAAAATTTAAGTTTGTCATAATTCACACCTACTTCCTTAACAATTTAACAATGCTTTCAGAATACCACCTTAGGTTCATCCCTATACATGTACATGTAGATCAATGAAGTCTCCTTCACCCCATGTCAATGAGCCAGTGAATACTTGGACTGAAACATACTGAAATGCGTATCAAACAAAGACAAAACTTTTCTTCAAGTTATCTGATGCAATATTCAGACTCACCTGAAAGGAGGCAGCATTTGTTTGCAGTGGTTCAGGCTCCTCAGCAGTAACAAACAGAGATTGAGAATCAAACTCGAATGTTCCGTATGCATTGTCCGATGGAAGGATGACCACTTCAATTGTAGACGCTGGTCCAATTTGAGCTGGGAAAAAAATAAAGTGAAAAGATAAAAGGGAAATATCATTCATGAAAGGGGTGACAGGATACCTATTTCTACAAGAACAAAGTAATAATTTCTATTTCTCTTTTCTGTTCATGTTCATTTTTTGTTTTGTTTTCTCTCTTCTTTGAAAAATGAATAACGACAAAATAATCTTCCATTATCCAATTCTTTCTCCAGTCTTTCCAGATGTAATCATGGGGCAAATTTTCATGAAAGCACAATTTTTCTTACTTGAGTGAGTAAACATAACAGTCAATATAACATTTAATAACTTGGAAATTAACATGGCCTGCCATGTGAATTTGCTGTAGAATTCATGCAATGGGATCTGGTAAGACATGCATCATGCAGGTTCCAACAGCCCAAATAATGATTTATCTACAAAACAGGCATAGGTTATGATAGGATTTTAGGTTAGATGAAGGTTTAGGGCTAGGGTTGATGGTTAGATGTAAGGTTGGGTTCATGGATGAAGTTAGAAGTGTGAGAATCGACCAATAAACTTATTTGTACAGCATATAATATCTTTTTTTTTAAATTGATATACAGAAAAATAGTTTTTACATGCAATGATCGGACACTTTATGTATATACACAAGTCCTGAATTTTCATTCAAACCTATGTTGCAGCATTGCAAATGCCAAAGAGTACAATAAATTTGCAAATACATATTGCACTGAAGGCATGAAAAAAAAATATGAAAATCCTATTTTTTCCTAGTAGGCTATTTATTCCAATGTATTGTTTCTGTTAAATGTAATGCCTCTCTTTCTAAAAATGTAGCTAGAATAAACATTTTTAGCTACGAAGGCAGCATATCCCAGGCAAAATCGCTAAAGGAGGCAAACATGGCTACATCAGTCCAAACAAGCACACAATCAAACAGAAGGGTCCCTAAAAAATTGACAGGCTGTTAAAGGGGGAGCTTTACACGTATTGTAGATGTTGACATCCAATTCTACCCCCCCCCCCAAAAAAAAAACAAAAAAAACTCAATAATACTAATACATTTTTTTAAATGCATGTTCATGCAAAGTAATAGCAAACCATAAATCTAACGACTGCCATTCAATATTTTCATTAATGCTGCACATGATTTTCCACATGCTAAAGAATTAATGAAATGCACATCACACGAGAAGATATCAAAAATGTCATTAAAGAGAGAATCTACATGATAGAAAGCTACAAGTTAGTTCTATGTATATAGCAGAATCTAAATATTACAGAGCAAAACAAAGAAATGCAATTGAACAATCCATTCATGAAATAGGAGCAGCTTCAACGTGAAAGCTTTCTCACAATCAAAGAGCATATCAATGATGTCCTTCAGATGCATATCGTTTCTCATTGATAAATGGATTTTAGCAAACGTTTTGTGTATAACTCTTTGTATCAAAATGCTTACCTGAGCCTATGGAAGTTTGATGTAAATGTAAATGGGTGGGATGCAAGGCAAATTGAAATTGATTTAGTACTGCAAATATGGAGTGTAATCTTTTCTCGGGGGGGGGGGGGGGGGGCTATTGAATTTTAGTAAACAAGCGCCTGTACATTTAAAAAATGTTAAAATGTATACATCCTTGATGTTGATGGTTAGTATACTACAAAACTACGAAAGTTATTTTTACATACATATACACGGAACATTGAGTTATAAAGTCTAGAAATGGACAAGACCTTAGAAACATGTACATGTATATTGGGCAACTGAACAAATGATTGTTATTCCTGCTATTAAAATCTTGTTATTGTATATGACAATGAAATGTGGAATAACAGTAAGATAAGATGGGATGTTTAAAGTTAATGAATAGAATGTAAACAAACATAGCACAAGACTTCATACATTATCTGATATGAGGTAAAAATGTCACCCTGACATATTTGATGGGTCAGGGAATTACACAGAAATGCACATTGGGGTACTTTTGATGTCAAATATGTCACAATGATAATCCTTACCTCCCTCAGTAGGACTAGAGAGCTGAACCTGGAAAGACTTCTGCAGCTCTGCTACGTCATTATCCACAATGTTGATCGAGATGTACGCATAGCGCTGCTGATCTGTAAATTGGAGAATCCCTCCAGCACTCTGTAGAGAACGAGAAATGGTGGGGAAAATATGTGATTATGAAAAAGGAAAGAAGTACTACATACTTATAGGTGTATCCACAATGAAATATCCTGAATTTATTCAAATTGTGTGTATATTTACCATGACTCTGACAAAGTAGGGTCCACCTTCTATTCTTTTTTGAGTATGTCAGATACATTACGAACCTCCCACACTTTTTGATACATTCATAAATTTCAAAGTAAAAGCAAAGAATACGAAACAGATTACACTGGAACAGCAGTTGAAACTGAACTGAGCACTTGCCTTCAAGCCATACTTAATACATTGAGTATTAGGTTGGATATAAAACTATTAATACATTAACAGTTTTATATCCAACCTAGCTTAGTTGAAATTCTATTTAAATGTGTATGGTGAAAGAAGGACTTAATGAAAATGTGTAATTACCACAAAATCTATCGGGTTCTTTCCAGCGGACACCGCAGAACCATCTACAGTCCTCCATTCCACTTCGATGTCCCCCAGCAATCCCTGAGCTCTGACAACCAGCAATCTGGCGACGCCTTCCTCCTCTCGCACAGTGGTCTCCACCATCCCAGGGGCAGGTGGCAGGAGTGGGTCGCCCTGCTCTGGAGGCTGACCTGTGGAAAACTGGAGGAGGCCATGGGGATTGTCACTGGATGGGATGGAGACGATATTGGTGGCGGTGTTGGGATCAATGCTGGCACCGCTGGTGTTAGTTGATCCGATCACCCCATCGTCAGACAGAGGCAGGTCAGGTAGGAGGTAGACGATGAATTCCTCAAGGACTTCAGGGTGCAAGTCATCCACAGTCGTGAAGGTGAAAGTCTGTAAGAGGAAGAGAAATGTTTTAGATGTAATCAATTCTACCTTGTATTTGCAGTAATCTACACAGTACATGTATTCATGTACTAAAATTTCAATTCAGATATATAATGGAAAAATAAGAAATTCACCATGCCACATAAACAAAATATAAAGTGTTTGATGCAAGGAGAGTTTCATTTACATGCCCTGTATCAATAATGCTTCCTTTGAAAAAAAATCTAATGAGTCACTAACAAAATCTTTACTGACAAAGTTCCTTATAATTACAGATATCACCAATATTAATTTTCAAAGATTCTGTTAAAAAAAAAGGATTTTGTTTGTATACCTGTTCTCTCACGCCATTTCCAAACACAACGACCCCTGAGGCATTCACAAAGTCCTCTTCTGCTATGGTATCTGTAGATTGAAGGCGTACTTCCCAGGGAACGGTTACAATGCCTTGGTCACCGCGGGAGCGGATGACTTCACAGGTGAAATGAAGGGCCTCTGTGGATGATGTTGAAGCATTCGTGGAAGTGCATGGTCCAGAGAAACCAAAGAGTCCATTGGCATTATCACTCTTCAACACTGCAGAGAATACAAGGAAGTGGGGAAACAATATTTATTTGTTTTATGCAGCTTATAGGAAATTTAAATCACTAGCCTTTTTAGTAACGCAGGAGAAAAAACTGTACAAAATGGAGTGTTCTCTAATTGCAACATTGCACTTGGTTCAACTTCATGAGTTACTTTGAAAACTCAACCAGAAAAAAAAAAAGTTATTATACATGGGACATTATACAAACATTTATACACAATGCAAATATTCACCATGATCAATATCTAAACAGTTGAGAATGTTTGCAAAGAAATGGCACACATATGCGGTGGGAGATGAGTTGGTCTGAACTCTGGTTTACCTATACAGGGGGAGGTGTTTCATAAAGCTGTTCGCAAAGCTATGAATGACTATACAAACGACTTGAATATGGCAAGCTAAATGGGATTCTCAATCATTATAAATCGCATCAGCTAAAGGTGAAATATGCAGACTTAGATTAACATTACTATGGCTTACAAACATTTCAATTGCAAAGTACATTTTTTTGCCACAATTTTATTGAGATTATGGGAAATGCAGTCACACTTTGTTTAAATGTCAGTAAAAACTTTGGGCATCCTATTTGGCACTTCATATTCCAGTCATTCATAAAGTCATGCATAACTTTACAATCAGCTTTATGAAACACCCCCATGAAAAAGGTATGATCCTTATTATCATCTCTCAAGGATGGGTGTCTACAAGTGCATGTATTTATTCACATCTAAACCACACAGATCTATAAAAAGTCAATCATACAATAATAAAATAATGCTCACCTGTTAGAAGGGCCACATCCCCACCGTCACTAAGAGCAGCGCCCCCTCTCACTGACATGAGGGACACGGTAAAAACCTCATTTCCTTCTTCCTCCATATCCTGTACAGAGTTTACCTCCAGAGTGGCAGAGGTTGCACCAGGAGCAAAGGTCACAGTTCCTGATATAGGAGTCACATCCTGGGAGACAGGGTTGTTCAGAAGCTCCATCATCTCTCTGAAATATGAGGGAAATTTTTTGTTCATCATTATAATCTCTTAGACTGGGGTTGGCGGCTATGAATCTCCATCAAACTCTGTCAGTGGAGGTGCTGTGGTTTAAGGCACTTGACTGGAGACGCGAGAATCGGGGTTCGATCCCAGGCATGGCACTTATGCCCTTGAGCAAGGCATTTTATCTACATTGCTCTTTTATTGTACTTTAAATAAATTAACGTGCTATAGGCATATTGTTACCAACGTGTGCATGCGTGTTTGAATAAAAAATAAAAAAATTTAAACAAATGAACACTTACTCTGATCTCTTCAAAACCTGATAAATTTTATGCACATTGAGATCTATTCAAACACACTATAATTCCAAACGGTGGAAAGACCGGTTTCCTTCAAGGCCATCATCAAACACTTCAAGTACTTAATTATTCCTCTCTCTACCCCCCCCCCCCAAGTTGGATGTTGATAGATGTACCCTTGATGTCCTTGGCATTAGTTCCATTCACAATATTACTAACATGAAAATTGTCTCCCATTTGTGTTTAAAACGATCAAGCATTACATTTTTTTTTTTTTTACATAAGCACACGTTTGAAACTCAGAAACAATTTTGGATTTTAAGAGAATGAATTACATCACAAGGCATCACAATCTCCTCTCATACTCTCCTTTATTGATAACACTTAACTCACTTCCCCTACAAGGAGACTAGTTATCATTTCTCACCTTTCTTGAAGCACACTGTTGTATATCCTTACATCCTGCAGCATTCCAGTGTAGAGTTCTGTGCCCGGTCTAGATGCGCCAACATATAGCTGTCCATCACCATCCAATACAACATCTTCAAGGGGACTTTATCAAAATTGAGCAATACAGTAAGAATTAGTATTAGTTCAGTAAACAATTTTTAACCAAAATGAATGGTATAAAACATATAAACAAACAAGACTGTATTGTTTATTAAAGCTAAATGCTTGACTATTTCGCCAAATCGTCTGTGAGCTATGGACATTAAGTTTACATTGATCTACTTGCACACTACAGAGAAGCATGGATGAAGAAAGCATGTTATATTCCATGTTGTGACATCTCAGAATGCAAAATTCAGAGTCCAGATATTGCTTTGAAGTTTACTTTTGTGTGGATGTGAAAATTCATTTTATTATTGTACGTTAACACATTTTCTGTCCTCAAAATAAACATTGTGTATAAAAATACCTGACTCCCACTGAAATGGGTACTAACAGGAAAGTGTGGAAAAAAAGAAAACCAACAAAAAACTTACAGATCTCCTCCAACGGCTGAACCATCGATGTACAGGTTAGCTATGAGTCTCTGGTTGTCCACAGTGGCTACAATGAAATGCCACGTACCATCTGTCAAATCCAGATCAAATCGGGTAGTCCCACTGGCAAAATTGGTCTGAAGAAAGACATGTTTGAAAATTATTCCCAAACAGATGAACAAGGAATAGCAAGAGTAAAGATTTAAAGATCCTGTCATGTAAAGTAAGTGTCTGCTCCTTGCAGATGACTCAAGTTCCTACAAAACCTGTCAAGGGCAGTGCAAACATAATCAAGAAGAAGAAGTCAGCAGAAAAATAACGTAAAAGAAAATTTTCTCTGAAACACAAGATCTGGTGATAATCACAGTAAGCTTCATATAACTTGTTCAACAACAAAATGCTCTGAAAATATAGTGCGAAAGGAACAACAGATTGAAGGTACTTCAACTTTCTCTTGTGTTTATCCACAAGTACAATTTATCTTGCTTGATATGCCATGTAAAGATATTAAAAAACCCCAATTACCAATTCACAATCCAAAACTGAAGGATCTTACCAATAAGGTGGTGGAATAGCGCAGCTCTAGGTATACAACCCTCCCAGACTGGACTTGGAGTCTGAGACCATAGTAGGTCATGAGAGCAGTTGAGGAAGACACCTTTGAGATGATGAACCCATCACAACCGCGGTCAGGACGCACCCAGGCACTCATGGTGAATCCTGCAGCCGTGTTGGTGCGAGACGGGTGGTAGACCTGGGGTACGGTCATGAATGCCACTGAAGATGAAAAAGAAGTTGCAAGTTATTAATGAACAAAGGCTCCGACAGCTACATTCCAATACCTATCAGTGGTCACTTTCATTTTCCAACTTCGTTTTCGCATATATCAAATGAGACCTACAATGCATCATTTGCCAGTTACAGATCACCCCACTGACTAATCAACACTCTCGTTCCCCCCAGGTTCATGACAGGAACCACCCATTTCCTACAAGCAACAGATTAAGGGTGGTCCTCACGGTCTTGACAGGTACAATGTACCTATTTGTTGATGGTGACAGACCATTTTTAAGTGCATTTCTGCATGGCTATTACAGAAAGTGTGATACATCAAATCTTTGCTCCTCATAGGTAGTATTCCTATGAATAAAAATATTCCCCACTTTGTGTTACATGTTTGTAACTGCACAGCATTTTTGTAGACCCAAGTGCATATATACACGTTTATACATGTACATGGCTCGACACCAATAGGCACCTAGAACACATGGGTCCCTAAAATTGAAGTAATAGATCATCAACACTGAACAAGTTCAACATAGGGCCCAATGCATACAGAGCCCAGAATTCAATCAAGATCCACTAGCACAGAAGTTAACAAGGAGCACAGGTACACATATTGATTATACCTTATGTGGCTTTGGTGTTACTTACATATTTGTCCATTGAAGGAGTAGACAGGTGTCCCAGTGTACTGTCGCTGCTCACCAGTCACCGGTGTTACCCCCTGAGTAGGATCATATTCTCCCAGGAATAGAAGATCTATGACACTAGGGAGGTTTCCAGAGATGGTGTCTGAATAGAGCTCCCAAACGGCCTGCAACGTAAAATATACGCTCAAGGATGAATTCATATTTTAACCTTAGCAAGCAGTTCCCAGGTGGGAAAGATATTAGGGAGCTTTCGCAAACACGATGCGGACGTTAATTTTGCATGTCGTGTGCAAAATTTTGTACTGCGCATGCTCAAATCCCCCAAACTCCCCATCCTGCTGAAATCGAGAATAGTTCACAGCCAAAATAACGTCCGTTCATGATAGGACGCAGCTGGGTATCCAGCATTGGTGCATACAGTGTATGTAATACTATGGTAACACACGCAGCCAGCCTATCATCAGCGCAGCCTGAGCGCAGCCATCATACATCTTGCCTGGCGCGCGCACGCCTACCCTGACCATGGTCTGGGAAAAATGCTTCCCATTGTGACGTCATACGTCCGCGTATCACCAAAAGAGCGAAAGCTCCAAAACACTGTATGACGCGGCCGCATCTCTTTTTGCGGCTGAGTCCTAAAAGGACGTCCGCGTCGTATTTGCGAAAGCTCCCTATTGTCTTGTATCACCATATATAAACATATTTGATGCATTTTATGTATTTTGTACATAAATATCACACTTCAAAGAATTTCAAAGCCCTACATACCAAGATACAAGACCCTATTTTGGCAGATAAACTTCAACAAACTTATATCAATTTTTTCAACATTAAATACAACCTATCATAATATTCATAATGATCCAAAGATCCTGTTGCACAGATGGTATACCACCAATCCCTCAAACATAAAAATCAAAATATAAAACATCTTGCCTAAATCCAATAAATATATAAGAGTACTACAGAGAGGCCTCTTCGACTTACCCCAACAGATCCAGATGTACCCTGAAGTCTCTGTACAGTGAAGACGGCTGTTGCAAGGTCCTCATCTCCAGAATAATAGTCCTCTGCAACATCCCTCTCTCTGGATGAGGAAGAGAATGCCAGGACGCCGTACGGGTCGTCATTCACAGTGATCTCGATGGATGCCGACAGGGGCTGGCTTGGGGACAGTCTACCTCCACCTAGAAGGGAGAGCAAAGTTAGATTGGATATGTTATAGTAAAGACAATCTGCATCTCACAACACTATCCACACTATCCACACAGACAAATAAGGGCACAATATTCAAATAGCATGGAAACTAGCAAAGGATGCCTACTTTTATCATTTTTCCAGCCTTTATTAGCTATTTATAATATTTATAACCCTCCTTAAAAATAATTAAAAATGAGCAGGGAAGCATTCATCTAAAAAATTATGCATGTTGCACAAGAAGAAAGAAGAAAGTTGTATGCCTCTTGCCCCTGCCCCGAAGAAAAAGGCATTAGCAGGGGAACGTGAAATAGTATACAGGAATTATCCTGCTTGTACCCTACTCACAAAAAAATGCTTTTATTCAAAGTACACTTTGGATTTTCTCTAGTGATGTAATACAATGTTTTCTTCTCAATGCCAATGTCAAACAATATCTTAATATTATCTACAAGTACTGGGAGCCACAAATGTGTTATTTCTTGGCATATAACACAGAACTATAAAAAACAGCGATGCGACATACCACTTGTATTTGCAAGTGTCAGCTGGAAGCGTTCGTTGAACTCTGGAATGCCATCAGCCAATGCACGGAGAGTAATAGTCCCTTGGGTTTGCCCCGTACTGAACTCTACATAACCTCTGACCTCCTCAAAGTCTTCATGGTCAGAGAGAGGTCTTGAGGTATTGGATGTGATGACCCAGTTGACCTGGACCGTTCCGAAGCTACCACGCCCTCTAACAACTCTGTGGAGTGAACATAGTCAATACATGCTGAACCTTTTTCTAGACAACTCAAAAACACTTATCAATGAGAGAAGAACGAAAATATTCCATTTTAGAGATTAATAATGTTCCACAGAGACAGGGGTGTAACTAGCCAAATATTTATAAGGGGGTCAGCACTATAAAAAAAAAAGCTAACAGGGTTCTAGCTGCTGACAAGCAAGGAAAAAATTGAAAAGTGAAAAACAAAAAAAAGATCCTTGAGGGAAATAAAGAATAACAGAATAAGAAAAAGTCCAATCAGCTAGATATTCAAGAAAATACGATGACATGACAATTTTGAAGACATGCAAACAATAACTGGAAAAAAAAAACTTTGGTTGTTAAAATTTGAGGGGACAGCAGGCCCCCCCCCCCCCCCCCCCCACCAGTATGCCAGTGAACAGAGAGAACAGTAAAAAAAAAAAAATAATAAAAAAAAAAGGAGCTGATTTCTTCTCAACTTCAATTTTTGGAGATCATTTTTTTTCATTCATATATCAAAATAAAGGAAAAACATTGCATGGGGCAAAGTGATAATGCACATTACAGAGAACAATACAAAAAACAATGAGGGGAGGTATTTTCAGTTTCAGTGTTGTCAAAACCCATCTTTGTACAGGTTGACCATAAGACTAGTTTTCTCAGTTAGGCTTCCCCTATAGAGGGCCTTCAGGCACAAGATATGATACATGTACTTACACAAAGTTCAGCACTGACTCCTCTGTTGTAACAACATCTTCAACTGGCTCCAGGAAACTGAACACACCTCCAGGATCATCGTTGGCTTCTATGGTGATTGTTGCTATACCAGTACCATAAACCACAATGTCACCTGAACAGAAGAAAATAATGGGATAAGACTGGTGAGAAAGAGCCTCAAAAATTCAAATTAATGATTACAGAATAAGTATATGTTAAAAGGTCTCATAAGTAAGTGCTTTGCAATAATTAGATATGAAGAATACCTTTATAGGATAAAAACTTATGCATCTAATAAAAAAAATCTTTCCTAATGTAGTTTTTTTCTCTGCATTTGTCAGTGTTGTTATAAACTTACACACCAATATGAAATGATTTCATTTTGCATTTCATTGGAAATTGTTAAATAAATTGCTTCTTTTCCAGCAAAAGCACACTGCTGCTCTAAGATGAGAGTAGTTTACTGATGAAAATCAATATGCACAGCTACCAGCAACACATTCAAAATTCTCTTTTCACAAAAAAGTGGTCCCAGACTACTTGGCCATGAAGATCTAAAAACAGGCATGCATGCACACACACAAAAAAGAATAATCTATAAATTTTCACACCTAAAAACAATGACTTTACCTGTGGTGAATGAATTCAATGACAGGAGTAAAAAGATATCTTTAAGGTGCCGGGAAATATATTTATCAAAATGCTACGCACATCGAGATCATTATAATTAATGCATCATTACCTATCGGGTTGAACAGCTGGACTGTAAACGTTTCAGAATCTTCGGGTTCTGTATCCTCTAGAATCAAAACTTCAATTGTGGCTGTCATTGTTCCGACAGAGAAGCTCAATTGGCCGCTGGTCTCTGCGTAGTCACCTCTGGTTGAGAGTGCTGTGCCTGGCAGTGTCCGGAAGTCAACGGTGGCTGCCGAATCTCCGCTGCTGTTTCGCTTCACAGTCAGGGTCACCGAACCAGGCTCACTGACAGTGATGTTTACAGGATCTAGAAGGGGAGATCAAATCAATTTCATATCTTCAGTGAAAGGATCAACACAATATTCCTGTTCTTACTACTGCAAGACATAAATGTCCACTTGCAACAACTAGGGACAAGTACATTGACAGATCCCCGATCTCAAAAAAAATCTACCAATTTTTTTTCCCCTTCATTCTTAAGAGTACAACTAAGGTGGTGCAATAAGAAGAAAAGATGTGCAGCTTCAATCCGCATCTAGAGAACAAACATGCAAATATTACATCTGAGAACAAGAAGGCACTACCACTACCACACTCCAAGTCAATGAGTTCATTTGAAAATCAGACAAAGAAAATCAGAATCAGACTGTGATCAAAAAGCACAACACTAATAACAATTTATACATGACTTTAAATTCATCACTGAAACAGCTTAATCTTCCTGAATATCATATCTTAATTGTCACATATATCCAGTTCAGTTACAACAGATAAGTGGAAGAAGTGATTCAGTGGTATTAATAATATTCCAGGCATGACATCTAAAAGAGTAATGGAATAGCATGTACCTTCAAAGAACACAGCATCATCATTCTTATTGATGTTAAGGGTGGCTATGATGGGGGTTCCTAGACGGCTACCTCTAGTTGGGTTAGAGAGAGCGATAGTGAAACTCTCTGATCCTTCAGGAATCTTGGAAAAATAAACAAATTGGTAGAAAGTTAGATACATCAATAATATTCATCCCCATTTATCTAAAATAGCAACAACAATAACAAAAAAAATACATTGTGCATTCAAATTTTGGTATTAACAACTACATAACAAATAGAATTTTAAACGGAGCAGGAAAAAATCTTATGTGTATAACATCAAGTCTGGTTCAAAACAGACATAATCACATCTGTGTGCTTGAACAATAGCATATGATAAAATTTCATGAATTTCAATCATTTCTCTTGAAAGCACATTTTCAATTTAGAGAAAGTCTGATAAACCCATCACTCTTGGTTAAGTGTAACAAAGTAAGCCAGATTTGTAGACATCATGAGCAGATAAAGGTCATGTGTAACAAAATCTGGAACCCTTGGCAGCAAAAGGTAATATGTGTTCATGAATATCATACAACCATTAATCAATTATGCATCAAAGGTGCATTTTTTTTATTCACAGGTGAGAGTATTCTTTTCAAAAGAGGGAAATAAAATATGTGCAGGAGGCACTTCCATCATTTTGGGAGTAATTATTCTAAAGTGCACATGTTTGAAACACCTGTAGATCTTTGAGGTCATTTGTAACATGTGCTACCAATGAACCGGTCCATTATGTACAACATTACAATCTACTATGATTCCTACATCCAAACTTCACTAAAAAAAAAATCTTCCAAGATGAGAGACATACCTGATCATTACGAGCAGTGATAGAGATGTATTTGACACTCTCTCCATTCCTATATGTGATGACACCCTGTGTAGGAATGAGATCAATGAATGATCCAGCAGGTTGTGCATTCCAAGATACTGATGCCTCTCCAAACGTTCCCCTTGACCGAACCACTGCAAACTGAGCAGTATTGTTGCTATTGCTCGTGCTCTCGTCTATGTAGATCAAGGCTGGGTCATCTTGGAACTCAATGACACCATAAGGATCATCGTTGCTCAGGACAGTGATCTGTATCGAGGTACGATTACCAAGCTTGCTGGTGGGGGTGCCATATGGTGAAAGAGTGAGGTAGAAGGTTTCATTCAATTCTGGGATGTTGTCTGGCACTGCTGCAAGGGTGATAGTGTAAGTGTGAACACCTGGAGGAAACTCAGCCAATCCTTGGGCACCGTAGAACTCGCCGCTTCCCCCACCCTGGATGGAGAAGACAACACTCCTCTCGACCAAGCTTCCGCCAATACGTTCAATCCGAATCTGAATGACATCTCCACCTTCAGAGATGATGTACGGGCCAGCAGTGGAGGAGGAGAATTCAAAGCTGCCACCTGGGTTGTCATTTTCAAGGATGGTGACGGTGGCGACAGTGTCTCCTGTGCGTAGAAGCTGGTTCTCTGGAAAGACTTGATACAGTTCTACACCAAATTTCTCGTCAGTTTCAGCAAGTGTGTCAGGTAGGATCTCAATGATAAGGACCTGCATTGATTCACCTGGATGTTGGAAAAGAAATGATAAGTCAGAAGGATACAATTTGAAAACCTATATTCAAACATTTCACAAAAGTATATGTGTACGGTGTATACAAACCTTTCAATGCTGGACCTTGAACATTGTTCGAAAGTATTCCCACAAAATGAAACACACACTAATTTAGCCCTCGTTCTTTCATGCTTCAGGTAAATCTAAAACATATCAAGGGCAAATCTCCCTTTTTCACCTGAATATTTCCATGTCATTATGCTTGAAGTCATCCATCAGATGTAAGAAGTTTCTAGAAAGTAAGATTTTACATCTACACTACTATTTTCTATCTCAAACTATGGTTTTTAAGCAACATTGTATGTTCCCTATTACGGCCATAAATCAGAATAATTCATCTGTATATCACCTCACCTGCAGCGAACCTGACAGAGCCGTTAGGGAAGCCATAGTCAGCTTCAGAGGCAATGTTCCCTGGTCCTGATGGATCAATGATCCTCCACAGCACCACTGCTTCTCCTGATGTGCCCTCTCTGGTGAGGTTCAATGACAGCTGTACATGAAGCAGGGATAAATCCAGAGATACAATTCAGTATTCAAAGTTAAATGACCCAAACTGAATTTAATCTATTACAAAAACACCAAAAAAAATGCAGAATACAAATATAGTCTTATTCTCAAATAAAATATGAACAAACAAACAAAACTGCAAAGACATGAAAATGTGCTCATCAGCATCCAAGCAGGATGGATACGAATAAATAAAAATCACTTATAAATAATGAAATTTTTAAAAAAAGAAAAAAACATTTGACAATGTCTTACTGCACCTAAAAACAATGACTTATTCAAATCACAAGCCAATAGGAAGATTGTGTCTCGCCCACCCGTGGCTAAATAACACGAAAGTTTCCCCAAGTACATCCCTTGCCCTAACCAAGTTTGATGTCACAAGAAAGTCTTGCAGGTCGTAAAGTTTGACCTAAAATGACCTTTCACCTTACCATGTGACCTGACAGCACAATAGCATGAATGTACCCCTAGTGCATCTATCACCCAAATTTGGTTGCTATTGCAGCAACATGTGCCAAGTTATGCGTCATAAGAGAGTCTTGCAGGTAAACTTTAACGTTTGAAATACAAGAAATGACAGAGGAAAAGCAATTCAAGAATTTGAAAACATCTGTAACATATGACCTCCAATGACCTTTCACCTTATCATGTGAAGTCCAACAGAATGATAACATGCACTTCCCCTTAGTGATCTGCAACCCAAGTTTGACTGAAAAGTGTGACACGGTTGCAAAGTTTTGTGTCATAAGAGAGTCTTGCACGTAAACTTTAACCGTTCAACGTTTGACCTGTAATGACCTTTGACCTGACCATGTGACCTCTGACTGGACCATAACATGCAGGTCCCCTTAGTGCATCTACAACCCAAGTTTGATAGATAAGTGTCACACGGTTGCAGAGTTTTGTGTCATAAGAGAGTCTTGCACGTAAACTTTAATGTTTGACCTGAAATGACCTTTGACCTTACCATGTGACCTATGACTGGACCATAACATGCAGGTCCCCTTAGTGCATCGACAACCCAAGTTTGATAGATAAGTGTCACACGGTTGCAGAGTTTTGAGTCATAAGAGAGTCTTGCACGTAAACTTCAACGTTTGACCTGAAATGACCTTTGACCTTACCATGTGACCTCTGACTGGACCATAACATGCAGGTCCCCTCAGTGCATCTACAACCCAAGTTTGGTTGAAAAGTGAGTCACGGTTGCAAAGTTATGTGTGATAAGAGAGTCTTGCACGTCAACTTTAACATTTGACCTGAAATGACCTTTGACCTTACCATGTGACCTCTGACTGGACAATAAGATGCAGGTCCCCTTAGTGCATCTACAACCCAAGTTTGATTGAACAGTGTCACACAGTTGCAGAGTTTTGTGTCATAAGAGAGTCTTGCACGTAAATTTTAACGTTTGACCTAAAATGACCTTTGACCTTACCATGTGACCTCTGACTAGAGCATAACATGCAGGTCCGCTTAGGGCATCTACAACCCAAGTTTGGTTGAAAAGTGAGTCACGGTTGCAGAGTTTTGTGTCATAAGAGAGTCTTGCACGTAAACTTTAACGTTTGACCTGAAATGACCTTTGACCTTACCATGTGACCTCTGACTGGACCATAACATGCAGGTCCCCTTAGTGCATCTACAACCCAAGTTTGGTTGAAAAGTGAGTCACGGTTGCCAAGTTATCTTTCATAACGTTTGTGACGGACGGACGGACGACGGACGGACGACGGACGGACGACATTTGGATCCCTTAGTCTCGCCTTCACCTCCGGTGGGCGAGACAAAAAGCGGTGATACTCACCTCATATGGATTTGGCCCCTGCGGTTCCTGAACATCCACTGCCAGGCCAAATGCATTGAAGCCAATCTCTCCATTAGCAATTGCTGCAGTTACTGGCAAGGAAACAGAGACCTTTGACCCTAGACGAGGGCTGGTGGGTGGGAGGATAGGTGTTGGACTGAGCAGGGACGCATCAACCAGTGTGATGAGAAACTGTGCTCCTAAACTCAGGAAGGCATTGTCACGAATTGGGACCTCGAATCGGTGAACAGAAGTTCCATCCAGGAACACCGTTGTACTGCTGCCAATGGATTCTAAGACATCTAGGTGAGAGGAATTAGGAAAAAGACGATGTGACAGATATTTTCTTATTTGACATAACAATAAATATGTGAAAATCTGACGTATTCAAAATACTTCCCAAAGTTAAAATTTCCAGGCAGGCAAAAAAAAAAAAAAAATCAGGCTATTCTGTAGACAAATGATACAAATTACATTATGGGCCATGATCTGTTAACTTAATACAATCTTCTCAAAATACACTAAACATTTTGATTAAATAGGTAACACCGAGACCAAACATTTTTTGAATTTCCCGCTGGTAAAATTGTACCAATACCTCAAGTTCACCAATGACAGAAGAATGAAAAGATTTGCAGACTTACTTTCTGTTTCATCAGAAGATCCATCCATCAAGACATAAGACGCATTGAAAGTGATCAACAGATCTCCTACCCTTCCTCCACTCCTGGTCATGAGGAGTTGTAGTCTCCTAGGCTGAGGACTCACTGCTATAGATTGGTCATTGTCTGAAGAGAACTGGAGGACTCCATAAACATCATCACTGTCACGCACAACCAATGTCCCCTCAATGATACCATCCACCCTGGCGCCATCTGTGACAGTCTCTGGCAAGAGTTGGACGATGTACACTTCGGCTTCTTCAGGGACACTGTCCTGCGAGATCGGGATGGTGAGTTCCTGGGATCGCTGTCCATCCTGGAACCGTACGATACCAGAAGACTCTTGGGTCAGCGAAGTGTTGAGTAACACCTGGTATCCGACTGTCACCTCTCCAAAAGCACCTCCTGTTCTCACAACCACAAAGTCTCTCACGATGCGTGTTGTCTCCTCATCAACCACAACGTATAGCAACCCAGAGGAATTGAAGGACAGAACCCCATTGTGGTCATCGTTTGCGAGGATTCTTGCAACAGTAGTTGATGGACTTGAAATGACAGCATTATTGGAGGGGTTGATCAGAGTGATGACAATATCCTCACTGAGTTCTGGAGTGGTGTCTGGAAGAACCACGATATTGATAGACATCCTGGTATCTCCTGCAGAAAAGGTAATGCTGCCATTTGTTGCGATATAGTCACGACCAAAGTCAGCACCACTTGGTGTAAGGTAATAATTCACGGTGACAGACCCCTCAACAGGACCAAGACTGGTCTGTCCGTCCTCTGCCAACCCTCTCAAGACCTCTATAAAGACGTTTCCTGCATCCTCATCGAAGATGTAGAGTGGCTGGGCGAAGCGCAGTGGACTGTCATTCTCCTGAATGATCAGCTGTAAAGATGAGGCAGAGGAATTCAGTCTGGCACCACCAGATACACTGGTCAGTTCGATATTGAAAATCTCTTCATTTTCAGGTACCTGTGGAAAATGAAAAAGACAAAGATTAAAATGAAGACTTCATGAAGCATATTCACCAATTGCAAAACTCTATTCATATATGAAAAGTGATACCACTGCCACTTGAAAAGCAAATTGATCTTTTTCCATACAAGTATCTAAATAATTATTCCTATATTCAACTTGAAGAAAGTGTTGATTGTTAAGTTACATGTACTTCCAAATTCAAGAAGAACACTGCCCTAAATTGAGGATGCCAGATTATCACTTATTTGATTATCTTCAAAATGCCCCCCAAAAGATCCATTATAAAATGTCATCCTCAATCAATAAAACTTTTCAATATTATACAAATAATGCATGCATTTGTATCCAATATAACACAATATATGAAACAACAAATTCAGAATTTCACGTGTGATATTTGCCATCTCATGTTTTCCTTCTCAGGAGCTAGGCCCTAGCAATTACACCTACACGTAGGTTACCTTAACATCAAAAGCATGCAGCCCAAACAATGGGAAACAATGGGTATGATCCCTTAAATCTTTAATAACTGTTAGCATTTCCTAGAATTTATGATATGCATGTACATGTACCTCAGTTTAAGATTTTTCTTCCCTTACTCATGTTTGTACTTAGTTTAAGAATTTATATTTCCAATGTGTACTTTTCTAATATGTATTTTCTCTATGATGCATAATATGTTAAGCGGCATGAGCGTCAGGACCTGTTGGATACCAGCGCTAAATAAGCATCACTATTATTATTATCATTATTATTATGCGCAAGGGTGCTTTCGATGTGCAGTGCCATACACTTCGAACACTGTACATTCTTAACCATGCAAAAACAAGTAGTTATATTGCATGACCATGCCATATAGCAAACAGTAGGATGGCACACAACAGCTTTTAAGTCATTAGGATACACTCTAACAAATACCCTATTTCATAGATCAATATAAAGTAAAAATATGATTACTAAATTACACTTTATCACAGTATAATTTACCTGATCTGCTAGTACTGATACAATGAACGTTGCAGTGGAATCATCTTCTTGGAATGTTACAGATGATGCTACAGGTGAAAGGTCATTGCTTGCTGCATTGGGGCCACCTGAAATCTGTAGTGCGATACAAGATACAAAAAGAACACTGAGCTCAACAGAAAAAATCAATTTATCTTCTTCATTCATTCACCTCAACGCAAAATTTGGAAATTATCCCTTATTGCTATACACAAACATTTGCAATATTCATGCATGGGAGAAAGGAACTAGACGACTTGGGAGTTTGATCTATTTGAATAATACCGCTTTATACCAGGAAGTGAGATTCAAAGTCTATTTACTAACTAAAAAAAAAACCACTGCAACACACAGTTTTCTTAAAGACAATCCCCAAAATATCTTACAAAGATTTACCACAAATCATTAGACAAAATACAGTTCAATATGGTGAAGAAAGGTGGTTGAATGCTTAAAACAAAACATTGCATACTTCTAGTTTTAGACAAAGGAAGTAAAATGTAGATTCACATGTTATCACTCCCAAATTTGAATTTTCTTTGCTTAAAATTCTAAGAGTGACATATTTTCTCATCCAAATGAACTTGAGCCTGATCGGTGAATGGTGGCATTTTTGTCTGTCCATGACATTGGCAATCTTATGTATTCTAATTTTAACAGGAAACCAAGGCAATCACATTTGACCGCATTTCAACTCCTTCAGTGACGCCCTTTCCAATGAAACATAAAAAAAAGCTCACTCCAACCAATCACCTCTTTTGAACAGGCCTTCAAATTTTCAAAATTTGTCCAGAATACTGTCAGTGGCTAATTGATCAGGCCCATTTCACAGATACTGCACATGGTTTACAAACCTTAACAAAATTTCCAACCATGTTTTTTTTTACCTGATAGTTAACAACTACAGTGCCAAAGAGACCTGCATCTCTCCTCAGCAAGAACTGCACAGGATTATCACGACCCTGATCTTCATTCACATACAACGGTGACACCTGCAATGATACAAGAAATGGAAAGGAGTATTTTATAAAACAACCATTGCATTGACTTTGATATATGAAATGTATTTAAAACTTATAGATGGAAACTTCACTTTAGCATGATCTGCAGTGAGGTGGTTGATTCATTGACATATGTACAAAAGGCATGTTCACAAATGTACATTTGTATAAATATTATGAGATGCCTTCATGTCTAAAACCCTTAATAGAAAATACATGAGTAGACCTGATTACAAATGCATATTCACATTTCCAACAATTTCATTGTTCTCCAGCATCTGAATGCTTGTTAGGGGTTTGCCAGACAAAGCACCTATGGCATGCAGAGTGATTTCATTCTTTTTTTCATACAGATGCCCAACAGGTCAACCAGAAATTCCGGTCAGTATCAAACATAAATTGAAATTTGGAAATTAGTTTAGTATCCACAACTAACATACATGTACATGTACAGGAAGCATGCATGGGACCAAGATGTTTAACATTCAATTACTGTTTGAGAGACACATTCCATGCGACTTTTCATATTTGCCCCTGAATATCATTACAATCTGGCCTAATTAAAACATCATTACATTTACACTAAGCCCGAATAAATTGCATTTATGTCCTGCATGCAGTTTACAAAGCCTTGCACATATAAATGCAAGATACAATCACCTACATGTACTACTAATTTTCATATTGTCATATGCATACTGTATTTAAAACAATACCATCCACTGCCATTTGCCACTCACTGCACCTGTGGCATATTAAGTAAACAGTGCCCACTATCAAGTTCTACATACATGTACTGTAACAAATATTTGTTCAATGTATCAATCAGAAGAAAGATCAGAACTGATTTGTTGATACAGTGATAAGATAAACCATACCATATGGTTGGTTATCCACTTATCATTGAATTTAAATGTGGTCATTATATATCTGCTCACAGCTTATCATTCTGCTAATTTTTATTCATATTTTGTTCTTATATATGTTTTTATAAATTGTTAATAATATTATTAACAATTTATTATTTATATAGTACTGAGGAGCAAGTATGAATTAAACTAAGTGATGTAAACATACTAGTACCTATTTCATAACTATAATTCTTCCCCTCTCTCTCCCTCCCTCTCCTTATCTCTCACTCATGCTATTCTCTTCTCTATTCTCTCTTTCTATCTTTCATCATTTACTCTCTCAATCATCTTTCACATCTATCCCTTCACACTCTCTTTCTTTGTCATGTGACTTATTTTCCAAACTTTCTCCACCTGTCAGTTGCCCCCCCCCCCCCAATAAATTCCAAACAATATTTATTTCTAATTTGATACCAGAGATTAACAAATGTTGCTGAAATATGATTTTCCAGGGTTGTTTCCTCACTTTTTGGAACTTTTACTTCTTCTGCCTCTCAAAAAAGTTTTTTTCTCATTATGTCATTGTCAAGAAGAGCTCTCAATACTGGACAACCTATCAATATCTTCCATGACAGGATACTAACACGCATTAATATGTACAGGAAGAAACAAGTTCTCCAACCAAAATTGCCCCACTGGCAAAAATCGAACTCACCGCATTTCGAACCATAACCATATACATAACACTATGACTAACCCTGATTCTTACAATTAGCCTCATCTTAAAACCTATTGAAACGCTAATCACAACCCTAAAGCCCAAATTCACAAAAGAGGTTACAATGTATATTCAAACCATTGTTTAAACCTCATCAGCGTAGTACAGGCATGTCCTCTTGTCCAGTGGGTGGACAGTAATGCTCTTTTATACACTTAACCAGGTATTTCACACTTATTCAAGTCCAAGACAGAGATTTAAACCATGGTTTAAAATAAACCTCCTTCATGAATTTGGGAGCTTTATCATTAACAAAAAAAAAAAAATCCTAGAGCAATAGTCTTCTGAGCATACCGAGAATGTTTTAAACAGTAAAAAAAAAAAAGGAAGATAAAACAGAGAGAGTATACTATTATTTTATAAACAATATCCATGAATAGAGAAATAGAGAGAAAAAAAAAATAAGTAAATCAGTGGCGACAATAGTCAAATAATGACTTATTGCCAATAAACAAAACAAAAGAAGAAGAAGAAGAAGAAGGTGCACCAAACTTACCATATCAAATCCGATGATTCCAAACGCATCATCACTGTCTTCTATCGTAATCTGTGCCTGACTGGGGCTACCTATACTAGCCCCATTGGCTATGACTTCCAGTGTTAACACAAACACCTCTGCTGGTTCCGGCACGGCATCATCCTGTGATGTGAACGAGGCAGTCTCAGAGGAAGACATGTCACTGGCTTCAAATGTTAATATCTTGGACTTTTCAAAGAAGTCATCCTCTGGATCATCAATCTGCAAAAAAGAAATGGAATCATGAATTCGTGTACATAAAAAAATTACATAAGGATGCAAACAAAAAGATGTGATACTTGCCATTTTTATATTTCACTTGGTTGTTTTGACCATATAACTACTTTACTGGGAAATACTCAGTTGCAGATTTGTAAAATCACCTTTTCTGCTCAATAAAGACAGAATAGGGACGGAAAGTATGATGCAATATTATCATTCAGTCAGCATCAACCACAGACAGGAATGCAAAATCTATTGCAATGTCTAATTGAAGGAAATTCATTACTTTTCTGCAGAACTCAAGTGGCAATAAAGCCTTTTTTCTTTCTATCATTTCTTTAGTTTAATTTCACATCAAACTATTAACTTGACATTTCTGAGTTTTCACAGGTTCATGGTACAATCCATTCATAACACTGCAGACACTTTATGCTATGACACGTACATGTAGCTGAGAAAGTCTTCTCACCTTTACGACAATGTTGATCTGTTGGGTGCTTGCCCCAACCTTCTCTACCCTGACTTGACCCACGCCACCCTCTGCTATGCTGACTGCCGTGTCTTGGAACCGTATCGTCTGGGCACAGGTGAGGGCTACTGATGCTGCCAGCAGCAACAGAACCCCACAAACATTACGAAGCATGCTGAAATCTGCAGGAAAATTAATAATGGTATGATTTGGTCATTCAAACATGTACAAGGTTATGTGATAACCTTCATGGTGAGTTCCCACAACAGACAGGCATGTGTTCGGAACTCCAGTCAGATTATACTGACAGATAGCCTTATGGTATCCCAGGAAGGTTGTCTGAGAGAACTACATGTAGAACTTTTGAGATTTGGAAGCATACACAAGTTATGCACTTTGGTTTCAGACTTTCAGCATCTCCAAAGTCATTTCATTATAGGTAGTAGGTACAATGCAAATTTCCTTCCTACGTCTCTGTTCACATTCTGAAGTTGAATCATCGAGAATCTTACATGTACGTCAACTAGACAAATATCATTCAAGTGCTTTTCAAGCCATAATTCTTCTTGAATGTCATCATTTGAGAGCTTGTTTTAGTCAAGTTTTCTTCTTCCATGATTCCATCAGTATAATAAATTCATAAGGCTAATTTTCATTAATTGGCAATTCAAATACATTAGTTTATGTTTCATTAGGGTCTCTTCCTAATCCATTTAGGATAATGCATCAGTAACCTTTTGGAGACTTAGTTTTTCGTACTTACATTCTTCAATACATATAAAAATGCAGTCCATGCCTCTAAATCTGTATCACTTTCTTCACATCTCACATGAGGTGTGCATGAATGCGCAACACCTCACATGAAAAAGTATTTTTTCAATGCACTTCACTTCCATTCCCCAGGCTGATCAGGCCAAGAATAATTCTAAAATATCTTAACAGTTAGCTATGGTAAATTTTCCCCATTGAAAACTCTAACGGATGCTTAGATTACAATAAAAACCCATGCCCAGTCAGATTAGTTTGTCTCAGGATTAGTTAGTATAACCTCACTATTTCGTGTGATTTATGGCTGTTTTGAAAGCCTGTTTTCGTAGTTTACAGACATTTTTTGGGATTGTAGGAATCTCAAAGACAAAATGAAAAAATAAGATTAGTTTGTCTCAGGATTAGTTAGTATAACCTCACTATTTCATGTGATTTATGGCTGTTTTGAAAGCCTGTTTTCGTAGTTTACAGACATTTTTGGGGGATTGTAGGAATCTCAAAGACAAAATAAAAAAATAAATGAAAAAACAACAGAAACATCAAACACAACTTCCTCCTACCTACCATCCAGGATTAGAGGGAGAAAGACAAAAGCTTAGTTAGCAAAGCCAAATATTCTTCTTCATCCAATTATATTCCTTGGAGGCAATTTATTTTTGACAGCGGTAAGATTACTAAGAGCAAAGCTAACAGTTACACTTGCAGTACCACTGCATGTACTGCCAGGTAGGCATGGTAGGCCTCACTTGCACGAATGCCAGGTTATCATCAGATAACCTTGCACTGAATTAGGCCTGTACAGTGGAAATTGCTGACAATAGGAAAGTAGTGTTCTCTGTCACATTTCTGGGACAGAGGAACAAGAGCAGTGATCAGAAAAAGATTTCTCAAAATTCATTTGATGAAGATAATTTAGATCCAATTGAAGGAATGGAAAGAAAATAGGATATGTTATCATACTGGGTGTAAAAAGCAAACATTTTCCAAGAATTTGTTGATTATTTTAGTGATTTCTATCTCCAACTATAGAGGGCAGCATTTCACATAAATTTGCACAGCTCACCATACCAATGGCTCCCTGAGTGGGTAGGCCTAACTGTTAGATGATACATGATGTAGGTCTACATCACTTTCAGTACATGGAGGGGCGAGGTGGAAGAGAGACAGCTGAATGCAGTCTACAAACATGACAAAACAACAGACTATGCACAGCACAGATGCATGATGACGTTCTTCTTCTTCTCCTTCTAGAGATGAGTACAGTCCACCATCTGGTGTATTCTCGTGCTGGTTTGGCTGGCCGGTGCGGTGTATGTACATTCATACAAGTATTCTAAACTAGCAACATACCAGCATACAAATTACAAGAAAATGCACCTGTCGTCGCAATTTGAAATACACCTGTGTGGTGCGCCGTCCGTCTGTGTTATATGCATGGCCAACAGCAACACCGCCGGTAGTTAATCCATTTAAATTCAGCCGGAGACAAGTGCAGAAGCAGAACATTGCCTACCAGTAGTACCACTACCAGACCATCGCACTGTATTTTTCGCCCTTGACATCTAAGGAAATGAACAATAATTTTACAACCTACTACTATGAATAAAGAGAAAAAGAGGGATATCACTTACATCGAACGCCTCTCTTTGTTGCATGCTCTCCAGGGCAACTATAGTGAAATTTGATATTCTGCTATGAAAATATCGTTAGGCGTCTCAGCGATTTGGCGTCTGTTGTTTCTACGTGAGTAATAAGCTGTGCGCTGACTCCATTGAGCATGTCGAAAGTCTATCGAATCAATACAATGGAGGAGCAGCGAACAACTAGGACGGGGGGGGGGGGGGGTCGTTTTTCGGACCGTTATTGATTACACGATGATTCATTCAACAATAAATGGGTGTGCCTTTGAAATCAAACAAATTTGATTTTGCATACCAGGTGAAAGTGACAACTGTTTGAATTGTCCTCTTTTTTTCTTAAATCTTATCATTTATTCATTTCTATTTATTTATTTAATTCACATATGTATACAGGGTATATCATTCAGATTAACTGGTCTTCCATAAGGCCCTGTCATATTTAAAAACATAAATATATACAAATTTCACAAATAAAAATTCACATTGACATGAAAATAAAATGTAACATCAAAATACAATGATAAATATACTGAAACGAACAATTAATTTGTACTTCACAATCCTCACATATCTGCAAGACAATTTGCAATCACAGGGGCGAATGGGAGGGGGGGGGGGAGAGAATGATGAATCGGCCGTGCCCGGCCCCTCTTTTGAAACACAGGCCGGGTGGGGGAGGGCAATTGGCCTCGGCTCCCCTTTTGAAAAGCAGTTTTTCGGGTAAAATACATCAGAAAAAGCCGACCGACCGCCCCCCCCCCCCTTTTTTGAAAAAAATTCTTGATCCAGCCCCGATTCAGTAGGAAAATCCAACCGTTACGATTCAGCCCCCCCCCCCCCCTCATCCGCAAATAGGTATGTGTGAGAACAAGCATTCCGTTGTGTTACAAATGGGATATAGAGAGAGAGCAAAACGCACACAGGACAGACGAATGAGGAGGGGACACTTATTTCACCGTCGTATGGGGGCGCGATATATATATATATTTTCAGAGGATGGGAAAGTCAGGAGGCGGGACACATCGTTTCATTCCGACTTGATTGACCAATATCTGTTACCGTTATACTTTTAACTATTTTTGTCAACGGAATAAACACTATTGTATCAACTTTATTACCGCAAAAATATCGATCAGCGAAGCTAGGGATTCGATCTCGCCCCTAATCGCTCAGAAATCTACCAGAATTTCTTATCAAGGAGTTACCAGCAACTCCTTGGTCTGATTAGTGTAGTGTTATACATTCCAAACAGGCACCACTCCAGCATTAATTGAACCCTAATTGCATATCTTCTTTATAAGACTTTTCTATTAATATTAAAATCATTTATGATTTTATTTATGCATGCCCAACCCTCCTGCTTTAATGGCATCCAAATTGCATATCTTCTTTGTAAGCCTTTTGTACCATCAGCTATAACAGTGCTTCCCATTATATATATGTGTTTAGTGATAAAAATAAAAGCTTACAGACAAGATTTTGGGAGCCATTAATGTAGGATTGGTGCATGATTTTAAAGTATAACACTTGTGCTGCCATATATATATTTTAAATTGATATTAGTAGAGGCTTACAGACAAGATATGCAATTTGGGTGCCAATCATAATAATGCAGGATTCGTGACTGTTGATTATATTACACTTGTAAATTCCCAATTCATATTTTAATTGAGGATAGTAAAAGGTTATAAAGAAGATATGTAATTTGGGTGCTATTAATCATATTAATCACTGTTAATGCAGAATTGCGAGTTTTAAAAATATAACACTCGTGCTGTCCAACATATTTCAAACTGATAACAGTAAGGGCTTACAGATAATGCTGCCATTAATGCAGGATGGTGCCCGTTATGTGCAGCATGTGCCAGTCATGCCAGTGGTGCGCGGATGGATAGATAGACAGAATAGATAGAGAGATGAGCGCCATGAACATAAATTTCCTTTCCACTCTATGTATATGATTTCTTTCAATTATATCTTTCTCTTTGTTTCCCTGTTCAGTTCTATTTTTTCCTCTTCTCATCAATTTGCATTAATTTGGGGATGTCAAAGAAGGATATGTAATTTTAAGTGGGTTTTTTCTTCTTTTTCATCTTGAAGTCATCCAATTCTACAATTTCCATAAAAGAGAAGTAGGTCTCGGTTTGGAACATGCTAAAAGGTCCAAAGGGTCAAAGTCTATGTTCTCAGACATCAATTTACAAGACACCCTAAATCATTGGCGTAAATCCCGGGGGATGGGGTATATATACCCCCTCCCCCACTTATTTGAGAGGAGGTGGCTTGTACAAATATACCTCCCACTTTAAAAAATATATATATTATTGTAAAAGAGAGGGGAAAGAAAAGGAAAAAGAGGAATGGAAAAAAAGGAAAAAACCGGGAAGCGCTCGCTCGGATTTTTAATATCTCAACTTATGCCGGTTTTATTTCCACTCTTAAGAGAGGAAATAGGTTTGCATCTTGTCTCTCTATCCAATGTTTTGCTATTCTGCTTTTCATAAATGTTAGTTATATAAGTGCAAGGATTCAAGTGGCAAGCCCACCTAAATAGTTTTTTTTCCAAGGAGACAACGGCCTGTAACCATGGAAACCATTAGCCTATTCCTATCATACCCTCTTTGAGAACGTTACTCAATTCACGAGAAGGAAGCAGCAATGCATTTGTACATGTCATTATTATTTGTTTAAATCCATTTTTGCTCGCTCATAAAATCTATAGAGCAGATGTTTTCGATCAGCAATCACTCTTATTCAAACAGCAGATGCCCGAATATCATAACATTTTTACGGCGAGGTGTCCGACTATCCTCGAATTCTGCATTTTTACATTGTAAAATCATCTCGTGTATTTTGTATATATTCTGCGCTCGCTGCGCTCACCCGTATAATAACTAGATAAAGAATTATCTTGGAAGGCAAACTAATTAGGCATGCAAGGGAGGTGACTGAATATTAAAACGTTATAGGCCTGTGGTGTATTTTGATGACGAAATTATACCTTATCATCGAAAGCATGTGTTTTTCCATACTCGCTTCGCTCGCTCGTAATATTTAGAAACAGGGTGGTCAGTCTGGACAGCAAAACATTTGGACCAGTGAGGCATATCATATTTGGAAGTGAGGTGACCAAATATACCATTTAAATATCTCATTGGCCTATAGTGGTGTGTGCGGGGGGGGGGGGGGGGGGGGGTGAGGGGTGTGCATACTCGAGTGTGAGCAAGAAATTTCGACAAAATATTTCGATCACCCCCCCCCCCCACACACACACACACACACACACACACACACACACACACACACACCATGCCCACTCCTCGAAACGGATTTACGCCGGTGAAAAATGCTCTTCATTTTAGAAGTGTCATTTCTTCAACAAAATATACGCTATATAGGTCTATGAGATATCCAAAGAATAATATTCGTTCCCCTGTCTGTCGAATACGACTCTATTTAGGTATTTCGCTTGGCGTCCGAAACATTCTAGGCCTATTTCTACGAGTGAGAGAAGCCAGCGACCGACAAAACATCCACTGAAATCTACTAAAAGAGTATCTTTTCAATCACTTGCCGCTCAATTTCTTGAGGTGATATTCAGGTGAGGTTGTATTACTAACATTCTATAGGCTATGTTGTTAGAAGTACAAGATGCAAACCTATTTAGTATTGAAATTGACTTGATTTACCCATTGTTACAGTTTATAGGGTTTTGTTTTTGTGTATTTTTTTCCAGTTCGGAAATTATTGGGGGGGGGGGGGGAGAATGATATCTTTGCCCCCGGAAATTTTCGGGGGGACAACTGCCGCTCCCCAAGCCCTATCACTATCATCACTACCATCATCATCATCATCATCACCACCATCATTACAATCTGCATCGTAATCATGGGCGGCAATCGGGGAGGGGGGGGGGACATGTTCCCCTATGTTTAAGTGTGGGGACAGAATAGCTAGCTACCAATGTCCCCAAAATTCTAAGCTGAGGTCCCTAGTTTTCGGTCGTCATGGATTTTTATGTACAGTTACAGGGTATTTTATTTTTGCTATTCCCCCATTCCCCTCCCCTCTCCCCCCCCCCCCCCCCCCCCCCCACCCGTCCTCCAAGTCTTCACCCGGGGACTTCTTGTAAGGCTTTTTTCTTTTTGCTTGTCAGCGATTTTTTTTTTTTTTTTTTTGGACAGTATCCCCAGCTATAAACGGATTGATCCCCTGATCGTAATCATCATAGTACATCCCAACCATCCTTATAAATCCTACCAACCACAATCAACCCGAACATCACTGCCATTAACACCACCCCAAATCACTGATCATCCCTATGATATCACCGCATTCAGGCCGCCTAATTATTTTCTCAAAGTCAGCTTCATCACCGAAAGTTATTCTTGAGCGCACTTGGGAACTGCCCCCAAGGCCCTGCGAATGCCCTCTTTTTACCCCGTAGGGTTAGGCGAGGAGTTAGTTCCTATCGGCTACAAAGTGACCGGAACTGGCCTTGCCGATTTGTCACGATACGGTAGCGGGACTCCAAACACCAAGTCCCGGCCAGAAGAAACTATGAGGTGATCGCAACTGGCCTTACCGATTTGTCACGATACGGTAGCGGGACTCCAAACACCAAGTCCCGGCCAGAAGAAACTATGATGTGACCGCAACTGGCCTTACCGATTTGTCACGATACGGTAGCGTGACTCCAAAAACCAAGTCCCGGCCAGAAGAAACTATGAGGTGATTGCAACTGGCCTTACCGATTTGTCACGATACGGTAGCGGGACTCCAAAAACCAAGTCCCGGCCAGAAGAAACTATGAGGTGACCGCAACTGGCATTACCGATTTGTCACGATACGGTAGCGGGACTCCAGACACCAAGTCCCGGCCAGAAGAAACTATGAGGTGACTGCAACTGGCCTTACCGATTTGTCACGATACGGTAGCGGGACTCCAAACACCAAGTCCCTGCCAGAAGAAACTATGAGGTGACCGCAACTGGCCTTACCGATTTGTCACGATACGGTAGCGGGACTCCAAACACCAAGTCCCTGCCAGAAGAAACTATGAGGTGACTGCAACTGGCCTTACCGATTTGTCACGATACGGTAGCGTGACTCCAAAAACCAAGTCCCGGCCAGAAGAAACTATGAGGTGACTGCAACTGGCCTTACCGATTTGTCACGATACGGTAGCGGGACTCCAAACACCAAGTCCCGGCCAGAAGAAACTAAGAGGTGACCGCAACTGGCCTTACCGATTTGTCACGATACGGTAGCGGGACTCCAAACACCAAGTCCCTGCCAGAAGAAACTATGAGGTGACTGCAACTGGCCTTACCGATTTGTCACGATACGGTAGCGTGACTCCAAAAACCAAGTCCCGGCCAGAAGAAACTATGAGGTGACGAAACCTGCTTTTTATGGCTTGTCACGCGTATTGTAAGGGAACCCCAAACACAAGGTCCTGATGACATGACTTACTGACAGGATCACTTGATCACTGTTGTGAATAAAGTAATAATTCCGAGTAATGATTTTATATTAATGTTATATAACATGCATTGTAAGAGAGTAGCAGTAGGAATTACTCTTGACAAGCCCTTGGCTTTAGTGACTCCCCCACATTATGAATATCATGTATCATGTCTTCTTTTAATGTGGAAATAATGAATAAAGATAGAAAGAAAGAAAGAAAGAAAGAACAGTGTTGAATAATACCACAGTACGAATATTGAATTATACCGAATCGTGTTTATTAAAAACAATACAGAAAACAGCCATAGTGTCTGCGTTACAGTGTAACATCAACAAACAATAATTCATATTAGGCCTATCAAAATGAAAGCCAAGGGAAAAGATAAAAGGCAAAGAAGATCAAATTGCATAGGAATACATGCCTATAAATTAATGATTACAAATAAAGGAAGATGCAGCTAGAGTGAGTCCAAACTCCAAGGATAAGAGAACACTCCGTCATCTCTTAAACTAGTCACATCGCACATACACGCTGCATTTTACACTTTGCCTAACTTTAAAATAGAAAATGAACAGCTTAAACACACATATTCCAAACTTTCAACAATCTACTATAAATTTCCATCCGCACACACCTCACATCGTACTCTACTCGTAAAAGGAGAAAGAAAGAACAAAAAACAAAAACAAAAAAGGGGGAGGGGTGAATTCTCGCCCATCCCAAAGACTCCCCCAAACATCCGAATAATTATGTCTTAGGTAATAACGATTTGTATAAAAAAAATAAACAAAAACAAAGATCTTCTTCACAATTAATCTCCAAACAGGAAATCGAGAATATATTTTTAACATCAATATATGATTAAAACCTTAATACACATCATTTCCTCTAGGTTATTCTTATAGATAATGGTGTAGCAATGGTAATATTATACATGCCTACTTAGGTCCTATAACAATAATAGTCTTAAATGATACCATAGTAAAATTATGGATAGTTTGGAATGCAAAACCCGTTATATCCCTTTTGTCAAAATGAGATATTTTCAATGTTAATTAAGATCAAGAAATGAAAAATGTAAGAAAACTTATGCTACTTTTGATCTTAACTTCAACATGAACAACGTATAATTTTGAAAAGTATTTTTTGCACTATACAACGGTGACCATACTTTGAAATTTTCCGACGAAAATGGCGTTTGTCGGTTTTTGGATATAAAGTCTTGATAATATGCTCCTTCCCCTACTATATAGCGGACGCAAACACCAAGTCCAGCCAGACTGTCTGAAGCAATGGCCCAGCCTCATAATACCCCACCAATCATAAAGGAAATTGGTCTTGCTAAGTCCATGAGCAGAAGCGGTCGTTTCTTCTGTGTTCCGACATAAAGATTCCTCAATTTCTGAAAGATTAAGAAATTATATATGTATTATGTTTGCATTTAATTCGATTCTTAGATTGAACTTATGTGAGAGCAATTTTTTACCTGATACTAATATCTTTTTCTCATTTAGGAGTGTAGTAGTAGTATTATAGCAAAGTAACACTGCAGTATTATAAGGATATTCGTTTCATTGTGGAATATCCAATTAAAAACTAATAGCTTTACAAAAGTAAAAATTTCGGTTTACACATTAGTACTTATTTATGAATAAAGTCTTTATTCAAGCATTAACAGTATAAACAAATTTACAGAGTGATTGATACACAACAGTTTGATAAACACTGACAAACACAATATTCTAGAATTCAAATAAGATGAACGTTCCTCCCTCAAGAAATAAAATCAACTTATCTGAATGCAAATAGATAGTTTCTTTGATTTCATATCGATAATGGAACAGATGAAAATTATAAAGAACCCTTCGGACATCTAAATGAATGTATTTAGCAAACAAAATTTCGAAATTGAATCAGAATCGATTTCCACCGGGGATACAAAAGATGAGATTATTAGATTTTCACCTTTAAGGCTACATTTATTTCAAAATCATCTGAGAATCGACAAGTTCAAGGGCATTTTCAAATATAGGTTAATTCATCACAAGTCTGTATCTGCTCAACAGAAGTACATCAATCAGAGTGGGATACATACCAACAGTCTTCAAATACTCATTGACACCAAGAATGAATAATTTTGAACGGGAAAATACCTTAACTTTGTCAACAAAGAACGTTTAAAAAGAATTAGTCAGTCTTATTCCAGTCAACAATTGAATCTGAATTCTGAAAGAAGAGCTTGCCATTCTATGGCACCAAGAATTGAACAGTCTGATTCCAGTCAACAATTAAATCTGAAAGAATATACCTTTTCATTCTTTTGGAAAATTCCAACTTTATAGAATTGTCAACATATTGTTTATGGATTAGCTACACACTTAAGTTACTTTTCTCTTCTTCTTAATAATTTCTTCTTGGTAATCATCACGAGGGTCCCTGCAAACATATACTACATAAAAGTCTGGAAAAATTACAATGAAGATTTAATTCATAAACAAACTCAGAACGTAATTAGGTTAGTAAACTACCACACCAATGAGTAATTATAATATCATCTTCGTTTATTCAATCGATCCTTTGAAAGTATTGAAACATTTACCTTGATATATATATATATATACAATGCATTATTTGATATATTTTAACTATGAGTAAACCCTTTATCGTGTTCATGATGATTTTCTATTAAAGATAATTCACAACAAAATAGTAATTTTTTCTTACCCACTCACTTCTAAAGATTTAGCATTATTATGTAAATTATATGACCCAAAAGGTTTCCATCGAAACACATAAAAATTGTAAAAACATTTCCATTCACCTTTGCCATGTTTGGTTGTCATCGTCTAATTATTTTTAACCGATGGAATTATTAATTCTGTAATAGTTGTCTTTACAATGTAGCATCCTTAAGCCTCCTGCATAATAATCTCCAAGAACGGTCTTACGGCTGGTTTTTCCGTCTTATCTTAAATAAACAAATAGATAAGGAATTCTTATTCATGCGAGAAGATGCATGAGGCCTGGGAAGAACAGATGATAAAATATAAGTTTGGAGATACCAATTAAAAATGACAGTACTTCTTTACATCAGAATTGGACAGTCTCGTCTCTGACTCTTTTTCATGCGGGAGGTGGTGAGGCAATCTCTGTCTTCACCTTGAAGGAGGAGGACGGAGGGGCGAGGTGAAGAAGAAAGGCCTTTCATGTCCTTTGAGAAATTGTGGAGTCGACTACCGAGAGAGAGAGAGAGAGAGAGAGAGAGAAAAGGGGGGTTATGATAGAATATTTTTCGTCATAGTGGTTCTTGCCTGATATCATGAATATCATAACTGTACAAGAACAGTTATGAACAATGCAGTAATACTGCTACTAACTACTACCAATACTACTACTACTACTCCTACTACTACTCCTACTACTACTACTACTACTACTACTACTACTACTACTACTACTACTACTATTCCTACTGCTACGACACATTCTTAGAAAAAATGGTGCTGATCAGAACATTTCTTGTCCAACATTTGGAACTTTTAAAGATTCTCCAAAGAACCATTAATAGCCTATAAAAGTTCTCTAAAGGGTTCTATAGGGGTCTTTAGAACCATTGTTGGAAGTTGTGCCATTTGGGGTTCTTAAATATAAAGAACCCTTTATACAGCCCATTTTCTAAAAGTGATTTAAATGAATACAATGAACAGAGCTACTCGAAGGGGAAAAAAATCAGAATTTCTCACCTATTATATACAATAATATAAAGGAAACCTTGAAATTCAATAAATTCCTCAGCCTTCGTTTTTATTTCTATTTTTTTTGGGGGGGGGGAGGGGGGGGGGGGTGTGATAATCCTGTCTGTCTCTTTCTCTGTCGTATCAATATCATTGCTGTTATCATTATTACTGTAAAATCCAGTCAGACTTACCGACAAAGCAACATGAAGTCAGACTGAGACGATCAGCAAATTTCTTCGGAAATCACCGCCAAGTACAGTATCGGTGTTATGTTCATGCAAAACATAAAGCCGCGGATATTTCAGGCAGCTTCCATAACCTGTTGTTTTCACCTGGGAGGTTGACGAAAGAAAGAAGCATTTGGATTGGAAATGCTTCTTTCTTTCGTCAACCTCCCAGGTGAAAGAAAGAAGCATTTGGATTGGAAATCACACAGTATCTCGGTTGGATTTTGCATAGAACAGTTTCTGCATGGGATCGAATAGCACGCTCTAATCATCACTTGTAAGAATGGGCTATTTCACTCATAAATGGAGCTGATACAACTTGATGACCGGTTCGATTGAGGAAGGCTCGAATGACTTGAATGACTGGTGGTTCTTTGAATAGCTTTTGCTTCCCGCCTTTTTCCAGATCCACGTACATTCGCGCGCACACGTGAGTTAGCATAATGGAATGATTAGATTACACCCTTGATTGATCACGGACATGGGCGTCAATCGGGGGAGGGACAGTGGAACCCCCCCCCCCCCCCAAAAAAAAAAAAAAAAAAAAAAAAAAATACGGGTGGGGACAAAATAGGATATGCCCCCATATTATGAAAGCCTGAAAAAGCCAATATGGGTATATCGGAAAACAAACACCTGAAAAAGATTTGTCAGAAAATTTCGGGGTATGTATCCCCTAATAATGTCAAGTTACTTATTATTCTTTTGTAGATTTACTTTATTTTCATAATTCAAATTATGTAAATGTATTATGTTATTGTACAACAATTTATATATAATCATATATGTTTGATTTCTTTTCAAAATTTGTTATAATTATTTTGTTGGAAATGAAAATTTTAAAAAACATTGAACCAAACCACTGAACGATCAGGGGAGTCAATCCGTTTTATAGCTTGGGACACTGTCCAAAAATAAATAAATAAATAAATAAATAAATAAATAAATGAATAAATAAATAAATAAATAAATAAATAAATTTTTAAAAATCGTTGACAAGCATTAAAAGAAAAAGTTCTAACAAAAAGTCATCGGCTGATGATTTGCGGTGGGGGGGGGGGGGGGAGGGGGGACAAATCAAATTGAAATCTCTGACAACCAAAAAAAAAGGTCCTCAGCTTAGAATTTTGGGGGCATAGGTCCCCCACCCTTAAAAAACACCCCCTCCCGATTGACTTATTAAAAATTAAAAAAAAAACATGCACACAATGGTATCAATACGCCTATATGCCTATAGAGCTTAATTTATTTGATGTACGATAAAAGAGCAAAATAGATAAAATGCCTTGCTCAAGGGCATAAGTGCTGTGCCGGGGATCGAACCCACGACCCTTGCGTCTCCAGTCAAGCGCCTCAAACCACTGGACCACGGCACCTCCACCATTGACGCCTACGATCACGATGCAGACTGTAATGATGATGATAGAGATGACAATGGTGATACAAGGGGTGACAGCAGGGGCTTCGATCCTGGGGGCAGCGGCGGGGATGGGGGCGGCAGTTGCCCCCAGAAAATTTTCGAACTGACAAAAAACACTCATCGTATAAAATGTATCAATGGGTAAATCAAGTATACAATTTTTCAAATCATGTCAATTTTCCCTTCTCATTTTTTTAAACATTAAAACATGTTGAAGCGCTCGCTCGTTTCGCTCGATCGTATTTAAGTATTTAACCAATGCCGATGAAAATTACTATTCTTGTGAAGGGAAATCGATTTGCATCTTGTGTTTTTATCAAATAGGCCTCCAATTTTTCTAATCATAGAACATAGCCTATAAAATGTTAGTATACAACCCCACCTGAATATTACCACAAGAAATAGAGCGGCAAGTGATAGAATAAATACTATTTTAATAGATTTCAGTCGATTTTGGTGACGAATCCCCATATAAATGTATACCGGTATATATATATATATATATATATTAGGTGTTATGCATTTAAAACATGCGCCAATTAATGGCACCCAAATTATATATCTTGTCTGTAAGCCTTTATTTTTATCAATTAAACAGATATAATAGGAAGCTCTGTATTAGCTAATGGTGCTTGTTTGGAATATTATAACAGTTATACACTAATCAGATGAGTATGAGCAGTATACACTAATCAGATGATGCCAGTAGCGCGCTCTTTACCTTCTGAATATTCACGAGTAAAGGTTGATTCATATTAATGAGTTGATGGAGGATTGGTGCCCATCTTGTACCATGGTGCCTATATGCTTACCGTCCAATTCGGGCTTCAATCCCATGAGCAAATTGGTTTTGTATGCCGCCCTCTATTTGACACACCTCCGTGAGGCGAGATTGTATTCTCGCTGAAATAAGGCAATATTGCTGGTCAGGTTAGGTATCGGGTGGAGAATAAAGTTTCATTTGGGGTGTTGTTGTTTGTTTGTTTGTTTGTTGTTGTTTTTTGTTTGGTTTATGTATCAAAGTTTTTTTTTTTTGTTCCTTTTTGTATTGTTTTGTTTTGTTCCAGTTTGGTGCTTTCTTTGTATGTATTTGTGCCACTAAAGGTACCGTTTTTGGACGGACTCACAAGGGAAACTAGAATGGATGAATTACATTCGATTATAAAATCTGATTTTAGAGGGAGGTATCCTTTCTCCATCTTACATAATCACCAAACTTTTAAGGAAAAAAAAGATGAATCTTTAAAATGATCCTTAACAATTTCGTAGTAGCAGCAGAGGCTGCTGCATGCTATTGATTTAATGCTTATTTTGCGATGGACCGAATCGACCGAGCAATCTTCAAAGATATTAAACTTCTGAAATTTCTATCCATCGATCTGTCTGTGTATCTGTATTATTACCATTATCATCATAATCATCATCATCATCATCATCATCATCATCATCATCATCATCATCATTATAATCATCATCATCCTCTTTCTCCTCCTTTCCTCATCTAACGTGCACAATAATTACTTGTCAGTCGCACAAAATTTGAACCGAATCACTGTTGCCCTTGATAAGGGGTGTGTGCTCCCCCCCCCCAACACCCGCTGACATGCCACTGGTTCTGTGACATTGCAAAGACATATCTATTTTCTCTCTCAAAGCTCCTAGATTTCCTGATGATGATTTTGTAAGTGCAGACTCACACCCCCTTGGGATCTGTCGGAAATCCTAATTGGCGCTCCAACTCTTCTCCGTGTTACGAGACAGATTGACGCATCTATGTCATGTTGTCATTTATTACGCATGATAAATCTGTCTCTTCAATTGTTATTCTCATGGCAGTTTCGTATGATGCAATGCAGTCTTCTTATTGTAATTCGTTGAACTTCATCGATAATGAATCAATATTCGATTTTTTCCTCTTTAACATAAAGTACATAAACTTGCATATTACACTTTATCTACGTTAAGTCGATGGGATTATATAAATAAGCTGATTAGATACAGAAGTAGACAAGAATTGTGGGTCAGTTTACACCCGCACTAAATGAAAATAAAATGCAAATACCACCATGCATTTTGATAAATGAATTATGAGAAAGTTTGGATACGACATTAGAGCAAATAAATTGTAGTGAGCGCTGCAAGTTGTGAAAGATGCATCAAAATGATCAAAGCTATTCATCATGCTCCATGTATCATATGTGCAAGGCTTTTGCATGTACAGGTTTTGATCGATTTAAAATCGTTAAATTGGGTGGTAAAGGAAAAAGTGCTTATCCATTTATAGGTAATTAGCCGGTTTTATGGACTGATTTCAATTCAAACGCTGTACATAGCAATATCGCTCTAACGTTATCTACTGCCCGTTAATTTCGGGGGGGGGGGGCCGGGGTAATCTCTATGAAAACTCATCAGTCAAGAGGAGTCGGGTAAGAATGTTAACAACAATGAAAGCAATAATCATGTGCATACGACGTGAGGGGGGGGGGGGTAGGAGAGCTGCATATTTGAATTAGATTAACCAATGTCGTCATCTTAAATTTTGGCAGCTATGCAGAGGGTGGGGATGGCGGTAAATGTGTAATTCTCATTATCTTATTTTGCTTATTTAGATTTTAAAAAAATACAATATCACTCTACTATAGTGTACAAATTTTGGCTGTATAATTAGAAAGCTGATGATTATTTCCCCTCCACGCCCCCCCCCCCCCCCATGATTCGATATGATTCGTAATATTACCGTGACATGTGCACTCGGCTTAGCATAAGCCACATAAAGGTATGCATGTCTCTCTGTTTGGGAGGAAGCTTCGACGTTTCTTTATCATCGTTCCTTCTCTTCCTACGTTCTCTCACTCTTTTTCTCTTCTCGCTCAAGAGTTTTTGAATGCCTTTTTTAGGGGTCCTGCTCCCTACACGCTGTCTAATGCTGCTTATGTTGAACCTACGTCCCTTACTCTTTTTTTTTAAGAAACAGACATGCACACGTTGGTTTCAATATGCCTATAGCACGTTAATCTATTTGATATACGATAAAGAGCAATGTAGATAAAATGCTTTGCTCAAGGGCATAAGTACCTTGCCGGGGATCGAACCCCGACCACTCGACCACGGCACCTCTACTTTAACCACCGACTTCATTACAAGTTAAGTATAATGGAGCAACATGACCAAAGAAAATTGGGATGAACCTTACTGGAAAGATGACAAACATGATAACCATTATCGAACGACTGTGGTTATCAATATCAGTATCGCTCTGAGCAAAGGCGAACGACGGTGTGTGTGTGTGAGGGGGGGGGGGATGAGGAGGGCTTCAACTCCCTCCCTGCCTTGATAATTTCCGAAATACCATATTTGGGCAGCTGGGTACCCGAATGTGTATTTTCATATTCATCTACTAGTTGGTTATTTTGATCTCATGACAAATTATTTTAACGTAGTACAGTTATTTTACTTTGCTTTTTTTGCTTCACTTACTCGAGGACAAATCGGTACATCCCCGGTCAAAGTGCGTCGGTAGAACTTTGAAGGTTTCCTTTCAAGAATTGTGGGGATGGGGGTGGGGGAGACTAAAATTTCATTTGGTGAAAATCTCAGTCTTATTGACCCAGGAGCTTTGACGCACGATGTCTGGACCAGATATTTAAGTCCTTTATTTTGTCCAGACCGTTCCGAACCTTTTCGGGGCGCGAGACCATCTGATATGGCGCTGAAACGTAAAACAACTCGTGCATAAAGGCACTTCAAAATCTAGCTTCCACTTTCATCATTCGGATATTAACAATTTATTTCCCGTCGGCGATCTAGACAACTCACTCACTATATCAGCAGTGTGAGGAAGAATCATAAATATCACAAAATACTTATTCCAAACTGGAAAAGATGGCAAATGAAATTTACATTTTCAAAACCCGGCGATAAAAGGATTAGTATTTGTCAAGTCTCGCTCTAGTTTACTTCAGATTCATTCTCAGATTTACTTTGTAAAGATGAAAGAATATGATAGCATATTCGTATTGTGAGGGTATACACGGGTAACGTGGAAGGTGATTGCCCCCTCCCTTAGATTATAGTTACATAACATTCACTTTCCAAATGTGAGCTTATAATTCATTTTATTTGTATGAATTTTTGTTTAGCCTGCCCCTCCCATGAAAATGTTGGCTTTGCTACCGCATGTATCGTATTCTGCAATGAACGTGATGAAGTTCCTGCATTTGAAGACTCAGTGGATACATGGATATACAACTTGCCATGAGGAGAGAGAAAGAGAGAGAGAGGGGGAGGGAGAAGGGGAGAGAGAGAGAGAGAGGGGGGGGGGGGGAGGGGGGGAGAAAGCGTAAGAGAGGGAAAGAGGGTTTCCAGATACTTTACTACCTTGCTTCTTTTCTGGAGAGGAGTTTACCCCCTCCATGTTTGCTAATACATGGATATGCCCCGCTGCGAACAACTTTCTATTCTATCTCTTTTCTTTCAGCAACATCGTGGCATGTGTCTCGTCTGTGACGGATTCGAGAATGGGGGCAGAAAAGAACCTCCATTTATAATTTGACAATTTTGGTTCATTTTCAGCAATTTCAAAAACCATCCCTGGATCTTCCAATGGACATAGACAGATTTGACAGATATATGACCTCTGCAAACCATCTCAAAGTCGGGATGCGTCAAATGGGGTTGGGTCTTGAATATCACGTTCGACATTAGGAAGAGTTTTCTAAGATTGAGAAACGATCATTCAGGCATTCATCGATTTACAGGATATTTTGCCTAATTCCTTTGGCGAGATGGGTGACAAATTTATAAAGAAAATTTGGGAAAGCAAATGGGTCTATTCCTGTTTCAGAATGGGGGGGGGGGGGGGTGTGTATCGTGGGTGCACGGTGAACATGGTGAAGTAATTGCAGTTCGTTCAAACTACTGTACATTTTGAAGTGAAGTGGATTTATGACCATGCACCTGAGCAGACCAATGATGCATTTTGTTTACTGAACAGTTTTTCTTTACAGTGAATAAACCCTCACTACGGGGTGGGGGAGGGGGGTCATATCTTACAAGATTATTGCTGTTGAAAGCAATGGAATGAGAGAGGGCATGGCAGGACAGGTAAAGGAGAAGAGGGCAGGGGAAGTGGGAGAGAAAGAGAAAGATTGCGAAAGAGTGAGAGATGAGATTGAGGGAGAGAGAGTGTGAGGGTGGAAGTTCATTTTGTCGATGATCGGTGGCGAAGAGGTCTGGCATGCGTGTCTTGACATAGCACACCAAAACGGACAGATTGGTGAAAGGTTGTCAGAGGGGCGTGGACACACGAGACACTGATTCATGTGATTGGCTGGAAGTGTGACGAATGATACGCCTCGCTACTGATTGACAGTTCCGCTAAACGAGACACGATTGGCTGCATACCGCGAGATGTGAAGGAAGATTGGTCCATTCACATGGGAGGGGAAGCCTCGAATTGCTTTACCTCGCTGGATGAGCTCGTCCCATTTACTCGGCACAGCATGTTGCCAAAGAAGCTCGCGTTATTACCGCGAAGTACGTGACAAATTACCCATTTCACTTTGGTCATAACCGACGTCTGGGTATACAAAGCAATGATAATCAAAGGACTATGAATGGATACAACACCAGAGATGAGTTCCCACCTAATAATTTATCTATTAACATAACTGTTAGTAGAATGTGCATCTTTGAAAGTAGCTCAGATTTTGGCGATTTATAAAACACATCAATGTTGAGGCATAGGAAACATTTTGTGGTTGCTTATGTAGAAACACCTACATCGATTGTCTTACAAGCTTCGGGGTACGGAGGTTCGTTGTTGGTATTGACTGGAAGTCACGGTCAAGCTCAGGCAGCGGACCCGCAATTATCAAAACCGGAAAAGAAATGACCGTCGGATATTACAGCAAGAGAAGTATTGGTATAACTCGTCGCAAGAACGTTTTCGCTTCAGCTTTCTTTCCTGAGTCGGGTCATTAACCCACTCAGTGCTACTGGATCAACTTTCGCTAAGCCTACCACCCCTTCATTTATTCCAGGAAGCTTTCAACGTCTTTAGCCATCGTTTCACCCCCACTTGCGGTCTGGAGTTTCTTACAGGTATTGACCAACATTGATAAAGGGGGGCTAAGTAAAGAGTCTACCACTGAGCGTCACTTTTGAATCTCAATATTGACTCTAATTATTTGACTTTCGTCTGACTACTGGACGTTGACAAACAGACATACAAGAGGAACGTTACTCATTGTTTCTTCACTACGTCAATATTATCGCGTGAATGAGGTCGTAAAGTGAAGTTAGATCACTTTCCCTTTCAAAGAAGGAGGATATTTAGCTACCGATAATTAGATCTTCTGCGTTAAAGATGAATCCTCCTGCGTGCATCCAGAGTATATTCCCTCTGATTATTCTGTCGATATTCGGATCGTTTGCCCTGTCGCAGCAGGCGGAGACATCATCGCGACATACCAGGCATGAGAGAGGTACGGCAGGGGACACGGAGTTAGAGAAGCTACAGTTAACCGAAGAAGAACTCTTGCAGGACCTGGAAGACCTGCACCGTCTCGTGCGACGGGGTACGCAGGACCTGACCAGTCTTAATTGCCCTCCGTGTGAGAGACTGCACTGCAGCCCGAAGAAGGCTTCGAAACTCAACTGCAAGGGCGAGATCACGTTAGGAGTGTGTAACTGTTGTCCGAGATGCGCCAAGCTGGAGGGCGAGAGTTGTGGAGGAAAGTGGGATTACCTTGGAAGATGTGAATCAGGATCAGAATGTGTGCCAGATACCAGTACTGCAGTACAGATTCACAGCACACCTCAGGGAGTATGCAGAAGAAGACTGAGTAAGTATGCACCCCTCACGAAAAATATAATCGTTTAACGAAACTGGCAGTAATATTCCTTAAAGCAAAAACAAAAACAGAAACAAACATATCGCATTGTAAAATAATGTCCAAATGCGTTTTCAAAGAGCTTGAAATAATTGGCCCACCATAGGCTTCGGCAGTCTTTATCAGAGTACCCAACACTGTTCCGAAAACGAATTTTACACGGTAAGCAATTACTGTTCATGGGTCGAGAGCGCAAAATGGAGTTTGGTTTCTAACTAAAGGATATACCTAAGTTCCGTGCAGGGGCTCGAACCCTCCCCATCTCCATTCGAGACAGGTGAATTAATAGAAATCAATGACACCAGCACCAACATGACCAAGGAGATCAACTCCCTGGCGTACTATCATTGATGCAGAGGTAGGCATTGTAGGTGAGGTAGTAAAATACTGTCACTATGTTGCGTATATAAATTCTCTCCAAACAAATGAATTGTTTGTGATTTTCCTATTTTGTTCAGAGATATTTTGTTAAAGCTTTTTAGAGAGCACTTATACTCTGCGGAAACGCAACTGGTTGATATGTAAATCTTGAAATAAATATCGAATTTTTATAATACTGCACGGCAAGTTATACCTGTGCGAGTTAGCACGGACTATCAGAATATCTAAGATTCGGAAAAGGAAGAGTTGCGGGGATATGAAGGAAGAGGCGTTGATCATCCGTAGTAATGGGAGGGGATAATTTGATTTGATTTGATTTGATTTGATTTATTTCCGTTTCAGTCTGAACCTTAATTCAAGCATGTATACGTATAAGAAAATAGGAAATTACATTATAATAATATTTATGGTGAACGAAACTAACATGTACAATGTTGACCTAAAATAGAACAATGAAACGGGGGACTTGCTGCGATGCCTGTAACGCGCATGCCCCAGGATAATTTTAGTGATGGTAAGTTCAGTGGTATACACGTGAGGCTGTGGAGGGAGGGGGCACTGCCCTGCCCTAATAATAATGTACATCGGACAAAGGAAAATGTAAAAAGGACACAGTAAAAATTATGCAATTAGATGATATCATAACACACATTATGATATGTATAAGTAATGGTAAGAGCATGATTCTTGCAATTTTATTATTTATCGGGTATAATGGACATAACATTTTTTTATTAGATTATCCTTACCCCAGGCTATAGGTATAAAAACCAATGGTGTTATGCACTTGCTAGGACCTCTATTCTTCTGCGAAAGTTACAGCTTTCTTTTCTGTCATTTTCTCTTCTTTGCGGATGGGGGGGGGGGGGGCGCTGGCTTGCCATTTGAATTATATCTTATTATCTATTTCGCATGCATTAGAGAGATGATTCAGAATTTGTTGAAAGTCTCATCTTTTGTGTCTCATTGTGTGGGTAGTCAAGTAAAAACTGAAATATAGTATAGTGATGAGAGCGAGGGAAAGAAAGAGAGAGAGAGAGAAAGATCATGTGAATTAAAGAATACTAGTATAATAATGCTCCAGGTCAACAAATTCATATCAATGTTACATTTTCTTCATACTCACATGTACATGTATGTTGACTCGAGATAAAGTGTACATTTCTCACCAAACATTTGCAAAGTCCGATATTGTAACTGTCTGACGAAAAAAAAAATGCATTCATGAATTTAGAACATGACTTTTTAGTGAAGTAAGTTGGAATTGTGTGACATGTGTGATGACGAAATGCGTGCATGCGTTTGCTGCTCCGCTGTGTTTGCCAACGTGAGATGATCAATAAATTGATCCCTGCACAAGGCTCATTAAGCAATGTGAATTTTGTATGAAAATCTGAATATTGAGGAATATAAGGATTGGGCAAAATAGTCTTTGATAGCGAAGTGTTGTATTGTCATATATTATCATTAATATTTCAATAGAAAGTTAAACATAAAGTACGAAAGTGGCGTACACTGTATGTGGAATAATGAATGAAACGTCATTAAATTAGACGATGAACAATACTTTTATGAATAGCCCAGTGACATGAAAAACAGAAAGTTAAGAAGAAACACACCAAAATATTCAGAAAAGGTCAAGTCTGTTTATCAAAACGTGTCAATTCATCCAAAGACATTACTTTAATTTCATGTATTGCAGTATGAGGAAGACTGAAGTACAATTTCTAAGGGCTCTTTCACCAGCTTTCTTGAATTCGCGCCTTTCGCTTTTAGTAGTCTTCCATTACTGGGTTCGGCTTATAGGATGTTTCCAAAAGAGTACGCGTTACCTTTAATTTTGGTTTTTAAGCAACATCACGTTTTCTGTCACATTTGGTATATTCTTTCTTGACACCAGTTCGGGTCCGTAAACCCAGTCAGTAGGCCACGACCTGAAAATAGCTTTAATAATGCAAGTTTTTATCGGAATTAGCTGATTCGCACGCACAGTAGGTTCTTTAAATTTGATTTGAAAGCTCGCGCTCTGCCCGAAAACACGTCATTGACACGATCTACTTCTTTTTTATGACATCATACTGATCGGTATGACATCATGTCTAATCGAAATATGGTTCACAAACTATATGAAAGAGAATTCATACCGTGTATTTTAAAGAGCTTGAAATCCATTTCGTCATCTTGCTGTGTGTGACACTCGGGACAAAAGGTCAAGCGCGAATTGATTTGATAAGGGAAGATGCAAACTTGATTTCGAAGAGAATTATGGCATTTGTACGTGTGCGGGCTGGTAAATGCGTTTGCTCTTTCTGTGTGTCTTTCTGTCTCGCTCTCTCATCTGCATCGGCAACTTACCTCTTTTACAAAGAACCCATTAACGCTGTTTCCCTTTCACCTTTTCTCTTTCAATTTGATTTTACCCCTCATTTTCTTCTCCTCCCATCCCCTCCCGCTGCCGTCCATCTCTTGTTTCTTTTATCTCGTTTAAACTTTAGGTCTTTCTTTCTTCTTTCTTTCTTCTTTCTTATTCATTTACCATTTATTTAGAAATACATACAACGAAATATTGCAGTAGATCAAACACTGTTAAGTCAAAAATTTGATAAAAGAGCTCTGCTGATCCTTTCTTCACACTCTGTTGGTGATGGTTACAGCGATGTCCATGGTTGGAAGATTTATTGTATTGTATTGAACTTTTTAAAAAAAGTTTTATTGAATCAAAAACAATTCATTGACATCACTCAATATTCTCTTCTTTTTGTAACATAAAGTACATGAAGTTACATAGATTATATTAAAAAACTTACAGTAGAAGTTGCTAAACAGCAAAATCACGAATCAGTGTCATATTCTTCTTTTAACATATTAAGGTAGGTAAAATTACATGATAAACGAAAGAAGATCACCGCAGTTGTTATTTAACGCGAATAGCAAAAGTAACAGTAAATGTAATAAGAAAAGTATGAATCAATTTATTGATGAATGGATCGTTCACTATTTAGTTATCTACTGCAACGGCGGGCTGCTCAATGTTTGCTAATCTATCAAATTATTACCCCTCTCATGCACGATCGAGTGCGCTAGCCCCCCCCCCCCCCCTCATCTATGGTCTCATCCGTTGTTCTTTTTTATTCTTTCCCCTTTAAGTACACTTATTGATTTTCTAATCTCATCCTTGTTCAGACGGTTAGAATTTTGCAAAAAACAATGTAAAATTGCTCTTGATTTACCATTTTGTCAATTTGCTATATTTCCACGAATTCGCGAAGCTTATTATCAGTTCCACAAATAATCTCCCCTTTACTTCCATCATTTCATCCCGTGGTTGAATGAAATTATGCGTAAAAAAAAGAAGATTTTCTGTGAGCATTGGACGAGAGAGAGAGAGAGGGAATATACCGGGTGTCCCAGAAAAAGCGGGACGGCGAATTTTCAGTACTTTACCCTCGAAATTTCGCTATTTTGTTTACACCAATGGCTAAAGCATCTTCTACCAAAGAAAATGATACCAAGATCATTGAATGTGGTGAAGTAATTTTGATTCTATATGCCCGTTTTTAATATACAGTAATTTTCCTTGAAATTTTGCATGTTTTTTCGACAGATAAGAGCAGAATTGTGCTGGGAGTGGCCTTTCATAGGGCATGTTTTGTTATTTAGTATTTACATGCATCAATGGGCTTTCTTAAACATCGTATTAGGAAGGGCCTTCCCGACTCAATTTTTCTCTCATCTCTCACCCAAAATGTGAAAATGACTGTATTTTAAGACAACAGCATAGAATCAAAATTGCTTCACCAAATTCAATGATATTGGTATCATTCTTCTCCCTAGAGGATGATGTAGAAAAAATACTTTTCGAAGATAAAGTACTGAAAAGCCTCCGTTCCGCTTTTTCTGGGACACCCGGTATATGGGGCAGAGGAGGATAAGCACTTTCCTCGCCAGTCTATAAACAAATCGATATGAATGAATGAATAAAAGACACATATTTTGAATTCGAATGGTGAAAAACTAATTGACCATCTCCCGACCCCCTTTTATCGTTGTATGACTTATCAGGGTTGTTTTCCTTTTTTCTCTCGAGCATGGCTAACGACAGAAGTTTGAATAATCGATTATAACGAGGACTATTTTCTTCTTCACTCACTGCAAAACACACCGCCGTATAGAATCACCTCGGTTCAGTTGAAAAGAAGATGTCGTTTATTCGAGTGAATGGACAAATCTGGCGGAATATTTGAGGGAAAGTTCCCGCCTCGCATTTCCCAAATCAAGCGTGAAACAGAGCGCTCAAAAACATGGTCAAATTTTAGGCTGTTCAGTGATCATATTTTACTCCCAGTGATAAAAACCAGAGCTGCCATCTAGTAGGATTTTATTCTCTATTAAAAGTAGGATTTCTTGAAAGGAATAATAACCACGATAACAATGGGAATTTTCTTTATGTTGCATTATCAACATTTAAGTTTACCCTAATGCTCAGTATTATTTTCCTCTGTATTTTTTACTGTGGATCATTTTATATGAAGAAGTATACTGTAGAAGAGTGAGGGATCAAAACAATTAAGTGAGCCCCATATGTTATCTTTTTTTTCCCTTTTAGTTAGGATAGCACGCAGAGTGGCAAAGGAATCACACTGTTGTATGTTTCGAATTTTCAAGCCAAAAATAGGATCTCGGGCTTGAAAACAGGATTAAAAGAAATCGTCGCTGTTTTTACGAACCGACATTCGAAGCGTTTTTCTTGAAAATTTTCGATTTTGATATTTTTTTTAATGTATATTTGAAATTGTATTACCATAAGCTACCTTTGGAAAAAATTTAGGTCATTTAGGTCATAGCGTTCAGCGCGCTCATGATATGCCAGTTCGTAAAGCAATAACTTCATGCGCATACAGAAATTTGTGATTTTACGAACCGGAATACACAAAGCTATCTTAGCTACGCGCATAGCTATTGATGTTATGTAATGTTGGTTCTGCAAAAGCTGAGGAGACGATGTGGCTCAGTGGTAGAGCAGTGGTCTCGTAACCGGGAGTACCCGAGTACGAAACCAAGTTGATGCGCTAATGCCCTTTTGGTAAGGTATCAGTCCTCATTACCAAGTCCTTCGGAGGGGACTGAAAGCCGTCGGTCCTCTGGTTGCTTACTAACAAGCATACACATGCTTTCTTTGAAGTCAGGTAAAATAACTAACCATTTAACCCAAACCTCCTGAGAGATTCTATGCAACAGCTCAGCATATTTTGTGATGTTAGCCCAACATTTTCACATTTCGGATATTATCAAATGACTCACCAGTTTTGAAAAAAAGAAATATAACAGTACTGTTTTCATTTTCCAAAGAGAACGACAATGTCTTGCAGATTGAGAAGGAGTAGCTTTGAACACAGTAATTTTTGGCCATTAAGTTGGTTTGGATGCATTTTCCACATAGAACTATTAAACACTAAATACGTTGAAGCTCTGATTGCCAAATTCAGAATTAAAGAAGTCAAATGCTCAGTGACTTCTAAAATGTAATCTTTTCTTCGAATAACTGGTAAATCTACACAATTAAGAAAAATAGGTACACAGTGATTTTTTTTTTTCAGACTTGATTAAGAACATTAGGAATACTTCCTATGTCACTCCGAAAAAACAACAAGACAAAAAGGGTTTACTTGTGAATTCTTCTCTAACATTTTTCCATAAAATAACTGAATTGTGTTGTCAAAATTGATATATTTAACGGATCCTTGTATCTTCTCATGATATCAGATTTCCAATTGTTGTATTCGTTTAAGAGTTGGTCAACTGATAGGCTGCAGGCTCCCAACTGAAAGAGGAAGATTATTAATTAATAGCTTACAAACACAGGAAATCATTCATTTACTTTCTGCGTTTAAGATTATAATTGGCAGGTACGAATTTGGTACATGGATTGTCGAAACCGGAAGAGAAGACACGAGTTGGATTAAAATATCAACATTTTGCCAATTAAAATACGAAGATGAATGAAATGGAAAAATATAATAGTTTCAATCTTATAAAAATTTTGATCTCGAAATAAATGATTAATATTGCACTTCAGTGTCAACAAATTCTCTGCCTTGAATCGGTGATATCCGCTGTTTTTCTTTTCAACGGTTTATCAGTTTGAAAAAAAATCTTAATTCGTCTGGCGATATGCATAAGTTAATTTTCATCACGTTATGCGAGAGTTTATACCCTGATTTTCTTAGAAGAAACCACTTTTGATAGAGTCACCGTCTATAATGTAATAAACAATAACAAATTATAAATCATATCATCTCTGTGGTGGACACTATTGTTGTTGTTTTTTTTATCACCAAACAGTTTTCACTTTTGACACACCCAGTACTCTTAATCTTACATACAAAGAGAAGTAATCCATAATGCCAAGCCGAGCCCACATTAACCCTGAAGGTTTTGGCAGCTATAGTCAGCAATATAATTGTTTGACGGCTGTGAATTCAAACAGTTTGAATTGGTCAGGAAGTGGACATAATGCAGTGGACTTAACTTTCTACGAAACGAGAAACGACTCCCTTTAATACCATACTGCCAAAGCATGACCTAATGACGTTGCAATTGTTGATTCTATTTTCGATGAATGATCTCGGAAATCAAATTAATCTTACGAGAATAAGACTGTTTCCGCCCTCCGGCTGGAAATGTAGAAATAAGCAATATAACGAATGATCGCTGTGTATAAGCTATTACTTTCATTTTCCTACGGGGGAACTCGGTGTCAAATTAATGAACGAGGATTCCGCATTATTAAAGGAAACCACCATGCACCCTCAATTCGAGTAGTTTTTTTAATCAAAGCTAAGACAGGATAAAAACAGATCAGCGAAAATTTGAACGAAATTGGACATGGAGTAAGAAAGTTATGGCTATATGACATTTTCTGTATGTTTTGACGCTGCCATAGCTACTGATGACATCATTTTGTGGACAACTCTCAAAATGTTTTGTACACACATAGGCCTATAACTAAACATTTTCATTTTGCTTAAGATTTGCTAATTTAGAGTTTTCGCCACAAAAAGGACAATGGAGGCATGTGTTCTTTAAAAAAATAAAGAAAGAAAGAAAATGAGAAATTCCGTGAACAAAACATATTTAGAGTTGTCCACAAATTATATTACCAATAGCGATGGTATAGTGTCAAAAACAGAACAGTTCATTTAGGCACAACTTTCTTATTTCGTGTCCGATTTCGTTCAAATTTTCGCTGATCAGTTTTATTTTGTCTCAGCTTTGATTTAAAAATTACTTGACTTGAGGGTGTTGGTTCCCTTTAAATAAGAGTAAAGTGGCGAAAGGGAAATACATTGATTGGTATAGTGGTCAGCCATGCATGTCTATCGATATACCCTCTAATTTACCTGTTTTAATCGTTCGTTCATACTTCCGTGTTTTTCGTGTATTCTGTACCAGTTTCCCGCCACTAATAAAGTTCAGTGCCAATATTGCTTTGGCCACATTGTGACAACTGATCGTTACCTTCAAAATCTCGACATTGCATGTGATTATGAAGAGGACAAATTGAAAAAGAAGTAAACACAGTGCCAACCATTTATCCGAAGCTGCCTTGATAATGACTTTCTCTTTGTTTCTACCTCTACACCTGTGCTGAAAATAAAAACTCAGCAAAAACGTTCTCTCGAAAAAAATGTCACCGTCTGACTACTGACAAATGACCCCCTAACCAAATGTAAACTGTTGAAATGTATTTTACCTTACGATCTGTGACATAATTCGGGCGCAGTTTGTAACCAGTCCCTTCTCTATACAACCCAGTCCATTTTGTTGCGTGTTGCCTGTATAGGCTTGAACGTTAAAATTGATATTTCGGGAATGGAAGGAGGAGGACAGTATAGGCCAAAGACAGAAGGCGGGGAGAATTGCGGAACAAGAATGGATGCTTTTGCAAATAAAAGCACGCGTTTTAAGCCGCGGCGGAATTGCTTCAAAGGAAATCTAGGTTGAACACCCATTCTTCATCTTCTCGACTTTAGGACATAACCTTGGAATTCTTTATTTTTTTCTCTCTGCAACTTTTCCTTTTTTTCATTCTTATGTTTTACATGATTCCTGACTTCTTGTCTCTCTGTTACTTGTCACATTTCAATGGAGATGGGTATTTGGGGGTAGCTACCTTAGTTAGTAATTGACAGAGGATTGGTTAAGGTAAATAAGCTTAACTAATTTTCCCCTTTTTGTAATAGCTTTATATACCTGTGCAGCATACCGATGCTCACATAAGTCACATTACCACCGCGTATTATGTGAATTACATATAACACATTACGTTAACTGATCTGTCTGTCTGTAGTTCATGTTTAAGTCACATTTAACTTCAGTATACATGACAAATTTCGCCAACAAAATATCAATGTAGGAAATTTTGGAGCTAGTTATTATTATTTTTTTAACTGAATGACGTTCTCAGATTCCATTTTTACTCTCTGTGCTCTGTTCGCAGCGATATTAATCACGAAAAATAGATATCACAAAGCAAAGATATTTCAGATATCAAAATACGCATGCCTACATTTTGTTCCGTTACTGTCTGCATTTTAACGGAGCTTCACTTCTTTCCGCCATTTCTTACTCTTCTTCGGGAGTCGGCCGACTTCAAAGGCGTGTAAAACAATAAATAAATCAACAAATCGCAATCATATCGTGACCTATTAACCTCGGCTGGCATCAGAAGTGACGTATGGGAGATATACATGTCTCGCACGCGCCTGTTTATATCAGCGTCCACGTTCCTGTGGCTGGTGGCAGGAGGAGTCTCTGAAGATTTTACTTGGGGTACCTATCACGAAGAATGACGGCGAAAGGAAGGGAGAAGATAGGGTAAGGGAGAAAGATGGAGAGAGAGAAAGAGAGAAAGAGAGAGAGAAAGAGAAGGAGAAAGTAAAGAAGGGAGAGAGATGTGAGAGAGAAGGGGGGGGGGGGGGGAGAAAGAAACTTTAAGTTAACCAAACTGAAACTTCAGAGCTTTAACATCTGATCATTGAACATCATGTCCACGAATAAATTCAGATCATCACATTACTAGAAGAATATAAAAATCATATAATGATTGCAGATTTTATTTCAATTAAGTTTTTTTTTTCATTTCATTTGACTAATAAGAAAGATTATAACAATTCTGTCTACCCATACTTCCTCTAGATCATCTATGATGATCTACCTTCCCCCTCCCCCTTCACCTCCTCTACAAGAAAGTTTGGGGTTCCCGAGATGAGCTATTGACGAAAAAAGAGGGGAAAGGAAGGAGCAAGAAAAAGGGGTGAGACTATAAAGAATCTTGTACAGGACGGGGGAGACGGGGAAACGGCAAAATACAAGAAAATTGATTTTGTTGTTCTCCCGACACAGACAGTGTACTCCCCAAAAGACAATATATCGTCCCATTTAAGAATATAGGTTAATGAAGAGCCCTTAAGGAAATGGAATGATTTATATAATGAGAAGGTCAAATATAGTGGTCATACCGAGAAAAGCATCGCTGACCTGTTATACACAAAGGAAACATGAAAGACGTAAGAGTCACTAAAATGCTTTTTTTTTCAAGAAGCCATCCCGTAAATCTGAGGTAAAGAAGGTATTTGTATCTCGAATTCCTTTAAAAACTATATTTTGAAGGAGATCAAAATGGCATTTTAAAAAATGAATGTGCAACCCTTTATCCTTATACAACATAACTATGCAGTACATTTCTTGGATAAAAAACATTGTCTGTTAACCATTATTGATAAAAAAAGAAGTTATTTCCATTTAAAAAACAGGAGAGAATGGTGGTCATTTTCTTCTTATAGCAATTCTGCGTTCATAATGTGGCATTATATTGCCTTCCTTTGAAATATGCCATAAAATACTAAAACATGTCCGTTGAATTCGATATTTTAAAACATTATAAAGATGTGTGGTATAGAGCCTCAGTGAACGATAGTAATCGAAACAAAATATGCACAAAAATGACATAAAGTATGGAAGCCGTATATCCCCCCCCCCCCCCCCCACCAAATTGACGGCCAAAGTTAATATGACGTGTAATATCGACACTTAACGAGTAGAATACAGAATGTCCTTTCATTCAAGATTTGTATTTCTGGGTTAATCGCTCTAAACGGTTTCGTTTAAAACTTGACACACTTGCAAGTCGGAAACGAAGTTTAATAGGCTTGACAAACGATCTGTTAATGGTTGACCGCTGGTATATAAAGGTTGGATATAATTCATTTGATTATTGGTCACCACACCTTCAAGCATTAGAATAAATCAGGGAAATTGCGTGACAACCTTTGGTATTTCTTGTTCATTGAGAGTGGGATATGCCATGTATGCAGAAGAATTTTAATATCTTTATTTCACTCTTTCGTACTCCTTCTCAACATCTCTCGCCCCCTTCTCTTCTCCTTTTTTTCATTCTGTTCCTCTCTCTGTGTGTCTCCCTGCCTACTCCCGGCATCCCTTTCCTATTTCCGCTCTCTACTTCCCCTCCTCTCTACATCTACTCTTCTCTCTGACTTTGCTCTATTTTCTTCTCTCACTTTCTTTATCTCCCCTTCTTTCCTTGATACATTTTCTCTCTTCATTCTCCCTCTCCATTAATTTATGTATTTCTTTCTGTCTCTTTTGTCCCTCTATATTCTGCCTCCGTCCCTCTTTCTGTCTGCATCTTTCTCTCGGTCTGTCTGTCTGTCTATCTATCTATCTACCTATCTCTCTTCCTGTCTGTCTCTCCCCTCTCTCTCTCTCTCATTCAGGTGTACCAGGTGAAGCACATGGTGACTGGAGTCATGACCAGCCCCCGCCGGGTCCACCAACCTGTGAGCCAAAATGCACACCAGAATTCTGCAGGACCAACCCTAAAGCCATTTGTTCCGCAACGTAAGAAAATTACTTTAATTTTATCTCTAAGAAAGAAATCCTTCGGGAAAAAATGTGGGAAAAGGGTAATTTAGAGACTTAAGGTGCTAAAAAGTCTGCGTAATTTTATTTGAAACCCCCCCCCCCCCAATAATGTGGATTATTATGGCGAAATAGTTACGGACAGCTGTAATCATCTTTTATTAGATATCTTGCATAACGTATTAAGGTTTCTTTGGTATTCCTTGAATGTATAATAAAGTTTTGACATGAATATTTTAATGGTCGTTCAATAGATGAATAATTGTTTTCACTTTCCCTATGTTGAGAAAGCCCCCTGAGAACATTAAGAATCAGTACGGTATCAAACATTCTGTTGTTTTGACCTGCAAAAGATTTTAAGATTTGCCTTATTTCATTCATACCATGAAGTTGTTGGGTCATCTATTCCTGGCGGTCAGTCATTAATCCATTATGACCAAGGGGTTCATATGCGATTGGTCATTAGCAATGACGAGAATATAAGGTCAGTCGCTCTATTCAATAAACACTTATGAAATCTGCCATTTAGCAGTGTGGTATTTTGATAATCCATGCAGTTATTTTCAGAAATTTTCAACTAGACATTATCAACCCACTGGAGATCAAATTTGGATTGATTTCATAAATACTAATTTGTCGCCCTGATCTTACAGCCTTTAAAAGTGCCCATTCTTATTTTGTCCATGTATAAAATCTTAGCATTAAACTAAATGTTTAGGACTTCGAAGTAAGTGGACTGGTGTGAAAGAACTCTGCAAAACCAAGAAAAATATTTCTTGAAACCTAACATGATGAAATTCATGGAAGACAGCTATTCAAGCTATAATTGTCCTTCAATTTCTGACTACGGACGAGAACCGCTCCTCTTTTGTCAAATGAACTTATTTAATAAGGCCGATCTCGCACCACTCCAGACTATAGACCTTCTACAACCGGAAAAGAACTGCCGATGAAGGGGGAGGGGGGGGGGGCAGCTGGGATATATTTTTGTACACATACATGACCACAGATTTTCCAAAATCAACCTATAAACGAGTTTTATCTATTGGTCAAAATCATATCCTTTCCGATTTTTTGCGTCGCGATTTCTCAAAAGATTACCCCTAGCAAACAAGTACAAATCCATCAAAAATACGAGAGAGAGAGAGAGAGAGAGAGAGAAAACAGAACCTCACAACTCAGCAAACATACCATTTTCCCTGATTGGGGGCCCTATTTGACACCCTAAACACTTCACGCTCGTGTATCCGGCAAAAACTACCCTTTCCTGACCACGCAATTTTTTTTTCTGGCCGCGCCGTGTGTCGGGCAATTTATTCGACTGCCCCCCCTCCCACCCCGCCCCGGACAAGAACTATTTGATTGTGTTGTGAGACCCCCTAATATTTTTGCCAAGATTCGGTTTCATACCCCACGGGTCAACGGAGATGTGTATTTACGTACTCTGTGTTCTATTTGTGATCCATGACTCGCTTACAATATCCAGAAATAGAACATTCAACAGAATCAACAGTGCACTATCAGGGTGACCACCATCCTCATTCTGAACCATATACCCTCTAACGTTTTCAAGCAACGTTTGATATTTTCCGATCGCTTGCCCGTTGCAAAATAATTAACCTCTCCCATATAGGGTAAAATCCACATTCTCAAAACATTGATGAATGCTAAAATGGCATCTCAATACCTCTGATAACATTTGTAAAATTTCAGTATGTACAAGCACATAGCCTATTATGTTAAAGCCGAATACTATTCAATTCGCTTTGTAATCTCATTGATAGCCGTGCTAGATGATGGAGTACAAATCGAATCAAATCAAATCAGATTTAATGATATAAATTCCAAAAATTTGGAATATCATCAACATAAAGTTTTACAAAATCAGTGAAAAGGTCGGGGGAAAAAAGAAAAGAAAAAGAAAAACGAGCAAAAAGGGAAAAGTACACAGAACTTACTAAACCATTGAGTAGGTCGAACAAAGAACAAACGAAAAGGCAAAACAATACACTAGTGTTGTACTGTCCATAAAGTTTTAACGTAAGCATGGTAAGCATGCGTAGCTGCTGCCATACTTTTCCTATCACAGCTAATACAAAATGAAAGAAGACAAGAGAGAGAGAGAGAGAAAGAGTCTAGTTCTTACATCAAACTCTGCTCAATCTTTCATAAATGTTATAATGTTAAACACGATGCTAAACATTATAACATTTATGAAAGATTGAGCAGAGTTTGATGTAATGTTAAACACGATGTTAAACAAATTTTAGTTATTTCATAGTTTTTATATTGTAACAAATATGTAAATTTTTGCGTTCGCTTTTCCTTCTTTGAAGGAGGGCACTATTGTTTATATTGTGGTTTTACCCAAAGGTTTTACCCCTGACCACAGGGTACCACATAGTGTCGCTCAAAAATATTCTACAAGACTTGTGATCACACAAGGTTCTCTATAAGTTTCCACAGTGTGTCACATTGTGCGACATACCAAGGAAATAGTAGTTACAATATGACTACTAGATAATTCTTCTTGTAATCACATCGTGATGCATACATACTGTGTTTCTTTATGGCCACAGTGTATCACACTGTGTCAAACTATATGGAAACAGTCTGAACATACTCTTGTAAACTATATATTTAAGTGTTCTGTGATCATTTTAATGACACAGTGTGGTCCTCTATTTTGCCACAGTGTGTCACACTGTCTCACACACTATGAAAAAAAAAATGTTTTGAAATAAGTGGTCTTGTCAACACTTATGAAATTTTTTATTTTCTGTGCTTTCACTGTGATGAGTATCATTTTATCCAATTATTGTAAGTACACACGGTCATTCTATATCTGGCAATAGTCTTACATTTACCGTTAGAAAAAAAGCGAATATTTGTTAGCAATGTGAAAGTGTTTCATGTACTTTGTGTGATCCCAATGTCATGGCTACACTGGTTCATCATCTTAACACAGTGTGCCACGCTGTGTTATTGTGAACACTGAAGGCCCATTATTTTTTTCATGCCTTTAGTGATCTTTCACAATTAGCGTATTTGATTTAAACACACACTCGGCCATTACTTTATAGACTTCGTATAACAGAGATGTCACGAATGTTCCCTCTTACTTATCTGAGGATTAAACTATTATTAAGATAGGCCTGTTCATGACCTCGAGAAAATTATCTTCCTTCACCACAGGTGAGCATGAAAAAAAGTGGAATATGAATCATTATCAGATATATTTCGCTTCAAACAGTTCATGAACAACAACCATGACTTGCAACTGACAAGTGACGTTCAAGATGGTCTTGCCAGTCAAGCTTATTCGAACCATCATTTGCGAAACCACGAACCTTGTTTTTGAGGTCGTTGAGGGATCCAAATGGGTCTAATAGGCTTCGCATTGGCCACCATGTGGCGCATGAACATGCGTGATAATTGACTTATTAGCTTCGTATTGATCCAGTCGTTTTGGCAGATTATTCTATTTTATTTGTAATCCTGAATATCCGGATCAAACGTCTAATTGCCGGGTAATAGGGCGTTGGCCATAAACTGCATGCGAACTGACACCCAACGCTCCCCTTGTCAATCGTATTTTTGGCGCTCGTCCCATGTACCGCCAAATCTGTCAACGAAGCCCTGTCGTCTGCTTGTAGCAGTGTAGTCCCACGCGGTGCTAAATTTGTAAGTAATTGCGCTGGATATACCGGCAGACAGTTGAATTCATCAGGCAGGAAATCGAGCTAATGCTGCTCTTGTCGCGGTGGATTTGTATGAAGATTTCCCGACCACGCTTCCAATTGTTTCGACAGATTAGCATTATGGGAATTGTCTGACAAAGTGGAAATGAAACTTGATGCAAAAAGTATGTGATTCACCTCTAGTTTGACTTTATGCACTGTCTTCAAAATTGTTACATTGAAAATACCTATACCGCTAAGAATTATGTGAAATTATTACCCCCAGTTTGTAATTAAAGGTAAATTAGCTCGCAGAGTATGTTTTTATTGGCATTTTGAAAGTTCAAATTTCACAGGACATATTCGATTTGAACCTCTTTAAGTGTTACCTATAACCGGTTGGCAAATTTTTTATCTTGTGACCTACTCCCGAGAACTCTGCAATTCATTTGTAGAAGAATCGAAATGATATATCTAGGGTGTGGTGATGAAGTAGTCATGGTAGTACTTAGCAGTGAAAATCCTCCTTGTCAGTAGGCTTAACGGTTGATTAGGAGTACTAGGTGCTCCTACCTGTCCAAGTACCATCAAGAGGGATAAGAGCAGGATCTTGGGGCGATGAGTCACATTAGGCTATTGTCAAATTGAGAAGAAAGGCAAACTTTTGTTAAAGAGAGGGAGAGAGAAGGGGGCACGAATATTCTGTGAGCAGGATAGTTATTGAATACAGGGAGGCATTGATAGGTCAATTATGCAACATTCAGAACAAAAATATCTGAAACTAAAATGTTCATTGGTGATCTTCAATTGCTGCCAGATGCCCACCAGGATCGAGATAGTGTTGGCAAAACTCCTGGTCAAAGGACGTAAGCACCGAACGAGAATCGTACGAGAGTCAATAATCTTTTGGCAAAACATTATTGTGCCATTGTCACTTTCCACCAAGATGTAATAAATGAGTACCCGGAAGGAAGAAATTCTTCGAAATGATATGAGCGCCGTGTATGATCATGGAGGTAAAAAAGGGCCTCCATGGTATGATCAAGCCGGGGTAATAATAGTCACCTGACAGTGGATAGGGAGAAACGCCAGGAATGTCAAATTTGACAAACATGAGGCAAACAAGAACCTACTTTTATAAGAATCTTAACCAATATGCCAAATTGCTCCGAAATATTACACAGTATTACACATGAAAATCCCTTCTCTGTAAATTTGTTTCTATCCTTTTCTTTTCTCTTACCTCTTTCTCTCGGCCTCCCTTTCTGCCCCCAAATAAGCTCACTCATCACAGCGAGTTGTCATCCAGTAGTATTAGGTGTCCTAAATAAGTGAGCTTATTGTGTTAGTCATGTTATTTCGTTAAGTTATTTCGCCCAAATGTTGGGATTTATACTGAGGCTAATGACACGAAATGATAAAGGTACGAAGTGTTAAATGAATGATAACAACAATTATGCTCGTCACTCACCGGTATTTGTGAGATATCTGGGTGTAGGTGGGTTATAATGAGAGAGGAAAGACAATAATGACGTGTAATAATCTGATCTACTCCATGAGGAAATAGATGAGAACTGTTGAAAGTATAATGTGAATTATTAAGTATACTTTGGATGTTCAGCGGACGTGGCTGATTATGACAATTTCGAGCAAAATATAAGATTTATAGGACTGATTTGCTAAGTCAGTAACCATGCGAGAGGTATCAGAAAATAGGATGGAAATGGGAAATAATCAAAATCGGGCTTAACATCTTTTACATTTTGAATCATATGAACAATAATCTGATTACAGTTTGATTTGCGATTTGAAACAAGATCAAGTCCATAGTTATTTACAATCTGAACTGCTTATCAAAAGATTAAAATCGTTGATATTCAGTCCACCTATAGGTGTAAAGTTAAATTGATACAGAGGTAAATTATTTTCTGTGTTCAAACTTCCTTTATGCATCTCAAACAGTTGCTTAATAATCATTTCCATTAAAAAACTCTGATCGTCTTTGCTCCTGTCCTGCTTCTCCCTACCCCACTATCCGCGCCAAAAGAATCTCATACCTCATACAAAACGCTAATAGTTGGCAAAGGAAAGCATTGAAGAAACTTAGACTTTATCCCAAGAAAGTAAGTCCCAAAGAGATCACAATAATAGCATTTCAAGTTGAATTAAAAATTCTCAAAGTCCTGTTACACGACTCCTATTGGGGTTATGGCAACACCATGTGGTTGGTATTACGGTCCCCGGGTAGCACCGCTGATAACTTTGAATCCCATTTTTCATTCCTTGCCCCTCATCCTTTGGGTATATCATTTGATAATTGAATTACGCTTGGGTAACAATTCGAAGGAGAATGGGAGCGGTCAAGATCAGAAATGTACCAAAGTTTGGGCCGATCTCCCGGGACAGGTTGCATTGGCGGGCCCGGCTCCGTTGCAGAACCGTTGATATGTGAGAATGGCTCAATGTCAGGGGACCGAGAGGCTGTTGAATATACCTCTTTTCTGGCAAGATGAAATGGTGAGAGAATAATGTTGTTTTGCCTTAGGATAGCAGCTGCAGGTGCACGAACGACTACATTACACGTTCAGAAATTATGGTGGCATGCCCCGTGAGGCAAACGGTTGCAGAACTTTTTGACGGAATTCAGATTGTCTGTGATACCGTTTTCCAGAGACAAAGGGGTCTAACCAGATGATATATTGTGTTGCAACCAACTGTCTTCATACCATCGACTGCTGGCTTTTCTTTGGAGAATGAGAATTGGTTGATATCATTTATTTGTAGTCTTGAACAACTCGTTTAATTGTGTCGAATTTATCATTCTTCTCATTGTGTCTTAAGATAAGGCGTACAAGGAAGCTCCAAGGGACGAGGTCTCGAATCAGCATCCCTGAACAAGTCCATGTAGTGTGAAATAGGTAGCGTGAAAAAAGTTTTATCCAAGTTCACCCATCCTCACTTTGTTCACCTTTCTGGTGATTGTTTCCTTGGGATCGAAATGGGGGGGGGGGGGGTTTATAAAGCTAATCTTTATGTCGTCACCTACCTATTTAGCTTCTTTTTCCACGTGCACTGAGCCTTTAGACCAAGTGAAATGCACTCGACCCCATGTTGAGTTAAGTCGGCCCATTAAATCACTACTCTCCTTGACATTGTTAATCGAGTGTGTCCAGAGAGGGATCTAGTTGATAGGTGGTTGTAACGTTGTGGTAGTGTTGTATCCCAAACGCGATCACAAACAATGGTTTATTGCAAAAATAACAAATAAAAACATAACAAACACATTAAAAGAATCAACACAAAAAAGCAAACAACAACATTTATGCAACAACATCCCAAGTAAAAACAGGTACTAACTCTCAGATTCCCCTTTCCCGTTGGTTGAAAGTCACATTGAGTTTGGTTTTTGGAGTAGCACTTGTTTCCTATGTGTGTACTTAACATATATATTATAAAAATGATTTTCGAAAATGGCATTACACAAAAATAATTGCATTTGCTTTGTACTGAAATCTCAAATTGTATGATTTTTAGCTGTATTCGAAAAGGATTATGAGTCAAGTGGAAGGTCGATGCATGCATATATCATTGGCATGTAAAGTAAGATAAAGATTACGGTACACTGCGGGGTGTCGACATTGTTTCACAGCTATTTAACCTCATGGTGCGATGTTGAATATTATTTTCATGGCGTTTCTTCTACTTTCTAAACCACCTCAGAAGTATGGAAGAAATTTTCAAGTTTGACAGACCGTTGACAGAAGCTGCGTGAACTTTTCGCATTCACTCCCAGAGTAGAACAAGACTGCGAAAGGAATTCGACATTGACAAGTTTTTCAGTTGTGGAGAAGAAGAGGCATTTGACACGCCGTGCGAAGTGTTGGGGATCTTTGTTTTTGTTTTGTTACTGATACGCCTCGCCATGTCACTCAGGATTGAGTCATTTCAATTTTGCAACAGATTATTTGGTCTTCTGTCGCGGCCTAGTGGATACGTCACCGGACTGTGGATCTCATGGTCCGAGTTCAAGTCCCATCGCGGTACCAATATCCTTTGGCAAAACATGAATCTACATTGCCACTCTCCACCCAGGTGATAAGTAGGTACTCGGTAGGATGCGAAAGTCATTCTGGTTTGTTTAGCATTGTGAGCATCTGCAAAAGATGCCTGGGTGGAATGCTCCCTAGGGAGTGGAGAAGGTGCATACATTGTGTACGGCCAAGCCTGAATTCGATGACCGCGGGGTAATAATATTTCTGTAAAACGCTTAGAGACATCCGAGATGTATCAAGCTCTATATAAATCCAGAATATTATTATTATCATTATCATCATCATCATCATCATCATCATCATCATCATTATTGATATTATTATTATTATTATTATTATTATTATTATTATTATTATTATTATTATTATTATTATTATTATTATTATTGTTATTGTTATTATTATCATTTATATATTTATTAATTTCTACATGTTCATTGGGTAACAGTGCAATTGACAGATTGAAGAGAAAGTCCATTAAAATCATAAAATGTCAACATGGTCAAGGGCAGAGCGACTTTGGCCGCAACCGGATTTTTTTTTTTTTTTTTTTTTGGGGGGGGGGGGATCTCTCTTGATGCATGCTCCATGCATGTTCTCTAATTATTTTTTTTTTTTAAATTTAAAACTGGACCTTAAAAATGGAATGTCACTGCCCACGAGGCATCAGCTTGTTTTTCTGATAAGAGTCTATTAATCTGATGATATCATTAAACAATCATAATCATACAACCCATTGTAGATCGCAATTACTGGTACCATCTGACCATGTATAAATGTAGATATTTTCCTCATCTTTTCATATCATCGCCCCTATGTGATCTCGCTTATTCCCACACAGGTCATTGATATGTTCACGACCCTTCAATATTTATCAAGAGGCCATCGACATTCTGGCGAAAAATGGTTGTAAGCCAAGACACAGTAGACTGGACAACGTTTCCCGATGACGACTCTTTTCGTCGCCTTCTCTATTCCAATATCCCAACTCGATCTTCTTGTATGCGAAATGGTTGTCTATCGAGTGGAGTATCCAGATATTTATGAATTGGCGGGGGGGGGGGGGGGGGAGAGAGAGGGGGATCCGTCCCAGACAGACAGGGAGTGGTGTATCTGAGTAGCCCCATGTTTCGGGGATCAAGACAGTGTATACCTTAAAATGATCATGTTTTATGGATTCCAATAATGTATAGGGCGTACAACCTCTCCTGGATGCTTTTCCTTATGAGTAAGGCCGCGTTCAAGCGACCATTTTTCACCCTAGAATCACGGTTTTGAAAGACGTTTAGTTTAAACCACGATTGCGTTCAATCGATTTTTCGCAGGTCGTAAAAATAAACGTCTTTCAAAACGCAAACATGAAACGCTGAAAAAGGTACGTTTTGAATCATGATTCTGCAGAACCACGGTCGCTATAAATCGACTGAACGCAACGGAGATCTCAATCATGATTCTACTGTTGCTTTCGCACCAAGGTTCGAAGAAAGATAAAACAACATACAGAAAGCTTGAAAAGAAGACAGAAGGAGAAAAACAAAGAATAATATAAGAAGAGGCTGAAAGATAAGGAGATAGAAGGAATAAGATAGAATAACAGGAAAAGACGAAAAAGAAGAAGATAGAAGAAGGAAACAAAGAATAACATAAGGAAAGATGGAAAGAGAAGATAGAGGAAAACAAAGGATAACATAAGGAATGATGGACAGAAAAGAAGATAGAAGGAAAAACAAAGAACCACATAAAGAATGATGGACAGAAAAGAAGATAGAAGGAATAACAAAGGATAACATAAGGAATGATGGACAGAAAAGAAGATAGAAGGAAAAACAAAGGATAAGATAAGGAATGATGGAAAGAGAAGAAGATAGAAGGAATAACTAAGGATAAGATAAGGAATGATGGACAGAAAAGAAGATAGAAGGAAAAACAAAGAATAACATAAGGAATAATGGACAGAAAAGAAGATAGAAGGAATAACAAAGGATAACATAAGGAATGATGGACAGAAAAGAAGATAGAAGGAATAACAAAGAATAACATAAGGAATGATGGGTAGAAAAGAAGATAGAAGAAGAAAACAAAGAATCACATGGGAAAGATGGAAAGAGAAGAAGAAGATAGAAGAAAACAAAGGATAACATAAGGAATGATGGACAGAAAAGAAGATAGATGGAAAAACAAAGAATCACATAAGGAAAGATGGAAAGAGAAAAAGAAGATAGAAGAAAACAAAGGATAACATAAGGAATGATGGACAGAAAAGAAGATAGATGGAAAAACAAAGAATCACATAAGGAAAGATGGAAAGAGAAGAAGATAGAAGAAAACAAAGGATAACATAAGGAATGATGGACAGAAAAGAAGATAGAAGGAATAACAAAGGACAACATAAGGAATGAAGGACAGAAAAGAAGATAGAAGGAATAACAAAGAATAACATAAGAAGACAGAAAAAAGAAGATAAAAGAAGAAAACAAAAAATCACATAAGGGAAGACGGAAAGAGAAGAAGATAGAAAAAAACAAAGAAAAATTAAGGAAACATATAAAAGAAGGTAGGAAAAAACAAAGAATAACATAAGAAAAGATGGGAAGAGAAAGAATAACAAGGGAAAAAAATGTTTAAATATATTACATAAGGAAACATAGAAAAGAAGGTAGGAAAAAACAAAGATTAACATAAGAAAAGATGGAAAGAGAAGAAGATAGAATGAAAAACAAAGAATAGCATAACAAAGATATAGAGACAAATAAATGATGTGGCTAAAGTTGACCTTCCTGGGTCAAACTGCGCAGTATACGATGCGCAGTGGATGGGCTTGAAATGAGCAAGAATCAGCGTTGATGAAAAATCGCTTGAACGCTCTCACGCAGTAGCCGTGTTTTGTAACAGCGTTTTGATTTGTGATTCATGTTTGTGATTCTAGCTTCAAAAAATCGCTTGAACGCACCCTAAACATCTTATGACACGTCTCTGTTTTGCGTTCAAGCAATTTTTGAAGCTAGAATCACAAACATGAATCACAAATCAAAACGCTGTTACAAAACACGGCTACTGCGAGAGAGCGTTCAAGCGATTTTTCATCAACGCTGATTCTTGCTCATTTCAAGCCCATCCACTGCGCATCGTACTGCGCAGTTTGACCCAGGAAGGTCAACTTTAGCCACATCATTTATTCTTCTCTATATCTTCCTTATGCTATTCTTTGTTTTTCATTCTATCATCTTCTCTTTCCATCTTTTCTTATGTTATTCTTTGTTTTTTCCTACCTTCTTATCTATGTTTCCTGATTTTTTTCATTGTTTTTCCTTCTGTCTTCTTCTCTTTCCATCTTTCCTTATGTGATTCTTTGTTTTCTTCTTCTGTCTTCTTTTTTCTGTCTTTCCTTATGTTATTCTTTGTTATTCCTTCTATCTTCTTATCTTTCAATCTTTTCTTATGTTATTCTGTTTTCTCCCATCTTTTTTTCTATCTTTCCTTATGTTATTCCTCGTTTTCTTCTTCTATCTTCTTCTTTTTCGTCTTTTCCTGTTATTCTATGTTATTCCTTCTATCTCCTTATCTTTCAGTCTCTTCTTATATTATTCTTTGTTTTTCCTTCTATCTTCTTCTCTGTCCATCTTTCCTTATGTTATTCTTTGTTTTTTCTTTTATCTTCTTCTTTTCGTCTTTTCCTGTTATTCTATGTTATTCCTTCTATCGCCTTATCTTTCAAACTCTTCTTATATTATTCTTTGTTTTCTCCTATCTTCTTTTCTGACTTTCTTTATGTTGTTTTATCTTTCTTCAAACCTTGGTGTAAAAGCAACAGTAGAATCATGATTGAGATCTCCGTTGCGTTCAATCGATTTTTAGCGACCGTGGTTCTGCAGAATCATGATTCAAAACGCACCTTTTTCAGCGTTTCATGTTTGCGTTTTGAAAGACGTTTATTTTTACGACCTGCGAAAAATCGATTGAACGCAACCGTGGTTTAAACTAAACGTCTTTCAAAACCGTCATTCTAGGGTGAAAAATGGTCGCTTGAACGCGGCCATAAACGTATTACCCTATTAAATGAGGTTAGACTTTTTCTCATATGAACTGGTACATTGTTAAGAGGCGAGTCAAGTTTCCTAATATTGATTTTACCCGGCAAGGTGATTCTGTAAGTGTGGCAGCTGTGTTAATCGCACATTATTGCTCAAAATTCTTTTTTTTTTTACCACGGCACTCTCCTTTTGAATAACCTCCTAGCAAAGTTTGAAAAATAGTAAGACGGTAAAACAATTTAAAAGAATACATGAACGGAATCTCCTGGGAATCATGATTCTCAGTGTTTGAAATATTGTTTGTTTAGTTTTAACTACTTTTTGCAGGTGATTGTGTCCTTTTCTCCCTTGCTGTCTCTTATACTGCTCTTTGTGGTAATGATTTTTTTTTTTTAAATTTTGTGATATTTTCTTGTTAATGGTCACTTTTAACAAGCCTTTTGTGCTTTTCATGATCTCCCCACTAATGCTTTTTGCCTGTAATTGTTTTTTTTTTTGTACAGTGTCTTTTTCATAGTGAAAATAAATGATTTTATTTTATTTTATTATTACAGTGTAATTAAAGCGAAGAGAACTGTCTGCAAACGTAAGGGGACGTAACTATCCTGATTTTTTGTTTTTGTTTTTTTACTTTCTGCAATGGGGAGGTGTTACAAACTTCAACGCTTTAGAATGAGATGGGGAACTCCACACCTAGACACAAAACTAACTTTGGATATCAAACCTGTCATTTCCTTGCCTCACTCTCACGCCAGTCATTCATATTGTATGAGTGTCAACCTGGCATAACTTCGCATCGCTAGATAAATACGCTATCTTCCAACAATTAACGAGACTTCATAAATAGGCACAACATATTTCTCTTGTTTATTTTGTATGCAACAAGAAAAAATAGAATAGACTTGCGTACGAACGAATACATATTTGACGACAATTCAATGGGCGCAGTCAATTGTCGGAATTCAAAACGTTGTAGTCGAAATATTTTCCCAATTCTATTTTCATCCATGGTATATAAAAAGAATTTAGTTACCTAGGTGATTGGAATGGGACCTAATAGAAATGGGTTATTTGTAAATGTTTCGAGTCGCCTAATTAGACTTTTTGACCCGTCAAGTAAATATTTTGAACCATTTATACTGATATGGCACGCCCAGTATAAAATGTACCTGTCAGTAACTGGTAGATGATAAAGCATTTGTTTAAACTCATCAATTCAAAGTGTTACTTCTTTTTATTTTTGTTTAAGGCACACACCCAGTTGATTACTTAAAAATAGTTGTTAGTTGTATTGGAAATATGGGCGTATCTGTTGTTGCTCTTTTTATTTTTCTGGTCTCCAAAAGGTGGAAAAGTGCGATGAATCATAAGAAGAAATATACTTTTAAACTATGTCAGTGTATAATGTGGTTGTCTGTTTATAAACTCAAACATCATATCTTTCTCAGGCTTTATATGATAGGTAGAAAAAGATGGTAAACATTTTTGATAGTTGAAAGATTGATAAAAAATGATATCATGAAAATATCATCGCTGAATACATAATTCAGTGGTTATTTTAAGTGCTGAGTGTAACTCGCGGTCAAACGTCAAGATATTGTGAATATTTCACCAGTTTGGATCATTTCGGTCTAAAGAATAAAGAATTTTTGTGTACTCTTTACCTGAAAATGACCCCTTTCTCTATTTATCATCGCTTTGATTGACAGTTCCGAGTTGCATTCCATACTTTGCTACTTTGCACTTTCTGTCATAGAAATCATCGCTCTGATTCAACACACTTAAGACATTTCACATGACCACGACCAAAAACACACCACATGCCTCAGATATTCGTAAATCTGGGCTCCGTTTCCTAAAACCTGTTATCAGTAACAACTGCCACACTTCTATGATAAATTTGCTCTCAGCCAATCAGATGCATGGATTTCAGTAGCTTATAACAGTTATTGCAACTTGTTATTGATAACAAATTTTTATGAAACAGGGCCCTGATCATATTTAAGTTAAATATTTTATGGTGTGATGGGGATTTCCGTGGCTGATGGAAAATTTTATAGGTGAGCAGAAAAAGTAAAATATTTCTCCAATTAGCATGATTAGGCCCAACATAATTTGGGACGGCCATGTATAATATCCAAGTTGAATGACAAAGAAACTATCAGTGTGTCCCATATTTCATTCCTGGGTGACGGGTTCTGTCACACTGATGACATTCTTGCCGCTAGTCAGGGCGGGAACTCTTCCCAAGCCGAAGGAATGCCAAGTTTCACGGCAGATAAATATTACCCATTCTTGGGCTTTCTGATATTCGCTACCAAGAATGCACAAATATTGACCCTAATGTTGACGTGCGTATGTCTGACAGAAACTCGAGCAGTGATGTGTGTCACTCTTGAAGGGACGAAAGAGGGGAAGGTGGAAGAATATTATTGAGTTCCCTGAACTCGTCAGCCCAGTCCAAAGAGAAAGACCGTAGCAGGAATTTCTGTCTTTTCCTAAAGTCCTGGTCGTGGATTTTCCGTAATTTTAGTGAAAAAAAAGGCGCTATAAAATGGGTTATTCTTAAAATATTCATTATCATTTTTTTTCTCTTCAAATTGTGAGGTGAGATCATTGGGGACTAAATGTAATTACAAACGCTACTAATCTCCATCTTTAAATTAGCTGGTTAGCACATGAAACAAACGCGATTGAACCAGATTTGAGCTTTAATGTGAATGTCCTATTTATTACTCTTTGTGCATTCCACAAGCACTCATTCTTGCCCTAGAAAGAGACAAGACTCGGGTTGCTAAAAAAAATCTTTAACGTTTTCCTGGAAATCTCACCCGTCTTCTATCTGTTGAATATGAACACCTGTGATCTTGATATTCGTAATGAAATTGTTGAATACTCGGGGGAGGTATAACGTATACATTTTCTTCAGGTTGACATGAAGTTATGCCATTAAGAGAAGATAATTTCAGATGACTTCAACGGCATCAGTCGACACTTCAAATGAGAACATGTCAATAATATCACCAGATATTTCGATACCGGCATTTTTTTACACCAGAGGAACATTGACAAGTTGTAATGGCATCCGGAGTAGAAAATTTTATCGGTTATCATGTTTAAGGGTTATCTGCCGATATATAGACAGAATCGGTAGATGATTTAATTAAGGAGTTGTCATAGGAAAGATATTTGTTGCAGGTGTACGAACTTTCATGTAGCTTCTTTGTGAGCCAACGTTTCGTTCTCGGAACATACAGCGGCATGTCTTGGCACATTTACCGATGAGCATGTAACCTCGCCATGAACTGATGAAAAGATGAAAATGTTGCAAATTAAATCTTGTGGTGCGGATGTTGCAGCACCTCACCGAGGTTGCTATGGGGCCCCTGTAGCTCACCTGTCGTCGTTGCTAAGGGTCATGTAGGTTTGTTGACATCCTCTGTGCGAAAGGTCGTCTGCTCGGGATGAAATTGTAACACTATCACTGGACTCCCCTCATGCCGTAGCCCGGGATTCCTCAAGACTTTGTTGGGGGTGAACACCAGTGGTGCCAGGATTAGCTTTACTTTATTTCCGTCCAGATTCCAGGAGTGTTTCAGTGATCGAGGTTTTTGTACAAGGTGAAGGATACCTTTATCACATATGTTATTTTGATGCCAGATCAGTCGATAAGAGTGAACACCAGCGAAGGCAGGTTGGTCAGGTTAATGAATCATATATCACCAGTCAGGAAAGGGGAACACCACGACCGACGCCCCTGTGCTTATAGGCTATCTGATGGCTTGCCGTTGATGTCCGCATTTTCTGAGAGGTTTGATAAAGGTCGACATCATCATCGGAGAAATATGTGAATCTTTGCTTTACCCCAATCTTATCCGGCTTCCCGATTTAGGGGTGGGCTCCATTCATTGGGTTCATAAGGAGCCGAGGGGAGAACAACCAACTCCCAGAAGTGAACAGAGAAGTGAAAGAGAAAGTATAAATGAAAATTATGCAAAGGACGAAGATGCAGATAAAGACTCGAGAGAAATTGTTTTAATGCTAAAGATGCACATAGACTAAAAATTACTGTTTATACTGTTCAAACATCCCCGTATATTCATCTTGATTGTGATACCGTATGATCTTTCTGACATTTTTGATGATGTTTTATTGAATGAAAAGTGAACATTACTGACATCACGCTGGCGATCGACTGGCAGTCTTGAATCTAAACCCATTACCTGATGGAAAGAAAAGCACGTTATACCCAGGGACCACAGCAAATCGTGGAACTGTGAGTGCTCTGTGCTCACACTGTACAAAACAGTGTTATACACATTGAGTACAGGGAGAAACGTTGTGTGGTCACATCCCACTGTGGCAACACATATAAAATCACAGCCTGTGTTCATTATAGACCACAGACAATATTTTCAACTCTTTCATCTTGTGACACTGTTGCTACTAATGGCGTGAAAGTGTGATACACTGTGGCAACAGATAATCAGTGTTTTTGAACCACACTTTTTGTCGCAAAGAGAAGAAATCACATTGCGTTGACAATGCGCTAGACAGATGTCACACTGGACAAAGAAGAAGAAGAAGCAGTATAATATTCAATGATGATAAAAAAAAAATTAAAAATCACAGTGTGGTCAATATATTTGTATATACAAACCCATTCTGTAAACCCCAACGTTTCAACATATTGAATATTTTGAACAAGTTTTAAATAATTATTTTGATAATGGTTATCGAAATAATGTAATCTGTTTAGTTCAAAGTTTTACACGTACTGTTATACGATGTTATGATACAATGTGATCTCAGAGAAAATGGCTGAATTTTAACACCACACTGTAGATCATATAAATGTCACTTTGTAAAAATACGTGTACAAATGCTAATAATTATAATAATAATAACAATAATAACAATAATAATAATAATAATAATAATAATAATAATAATAATAATGAACGATACTTATGTAGCCCATATCACTTACATAAGAAAGTCCCTATGCGCTTACGAAAATATATTATATAGAGAGATAGAAAACTTGCCTGGTACATGGAGATATGATCAAATAATTACAAAGAATAATTCATTACAAGGAAATCAATAATTATTTGCAAATGGATTACAGATACAAGTACAAATATATATATAACGGTTTCCAAAAACCGTGGCTGCTTTCACACTTGAAAAGCCACAGTATGTTCAAACTTGCCCATACCGTAGCCACATAAAGAAAATATCACCTTTTCACTTCACAGTGTGATTGCCACAGTTGGAACTTATGTTTACGAAATATGTGAAGCCCTTCAAAAAACACTGAAAATGTCTGTTGAGTCGCACTTACGGACGAGAAACGGAGATTCACAATATGTATTATTATCCAAAAAGCCTGTCGTATCAGTAACTGTCAAATATTTTCAGTATTACACTTTGATGATGATGATTATTAGGTCTATTGCTGATCGCGATCGATATGGATAGGTAAATGTTATATGCTTTTTGCACTATTGTCGACCTGAACTATACAAAACCCTCTTTCTCAACAAGACTAGCAGGCCAGCCGTTAGTGCGTGTGTGGTAATGACCGCCTAGAGAGCCACTGATCCGATCAAACCAAACCCAATTACGACACGCAGCTGTAACTTTCAAAAAAGCAACAATCGAAATCAGTCTTAATGTTGATTACACCCCATCAGCTATTTAAAAACAGTTTGAATGACAATAAAATACGAATGTGTGATGTCATACTTTTAATATGGAAAACAGATATATATATATATATATATATATATATATATATGTATATATATTTAGATTAGTATGGGAATACAAGGTTTTTTTTTTAATAGCAGGAACTGTTGATTATACTATCTACATTTAACGTCCAGGGGCCTATTTCTCGAAACCGCCGTAACTAGTTCGTGGACACCCCATCGTAACGCGTATGAAATCTACAACACGTGTCTCTATGGGTTGTCGAATATACATGACTTATTCGAGAAACGGGCTCCACTTTTTTCATTCTTGAGAGCTCAGGCTAGTTAAACAAAATCGTTTCCATCATAATACGTTCGAGGTTATTATAAGTGGAATAGAAGACAATAGGAGAGTAAAATATGACCTAAATACTTTTAAATGCTATGTGACCATCCGTTTTCTATCTTGAATCATTAGAGAACCACGTGATTGGTGGTTTGCTTACTTTGTTTCACTCAATAACATTCATCTGATCGAACGAAAAAAAAAAACAACAAACATGATTTTAGTGTTAATGAAGGTAAAAAGTAAGCCTTTAGCTCCCCGCTTCGTTTTTAAGATGTTTCACCCCTCTTAATATGGGCCGCGACGCGACAAAAGGGCCCTTAGGGCAAAATTTTTCAAAAATGAGATTTCAACACTATTTCGTAGTATAAATGCTGCAGAATCTGAATATGCAAACGGTTTTCCAAAATTCCGTCCCTAAGTGTCTAAATCGAGGAATTTGAAAAAAGCATGTCTTTTGCTCCACGCGCGCTATTCTGACATTCGCGCGTGACCAAGGTTAAACAAGTCATTCCCCGATACCATTTTCGCCAAGATTCCTAACGTGTCTAAGGGGCTACTTAAACTTTCTCTAGTACCATGACGGATATTTACATTATATAATAGAGAGAATATTATTTTCCTTGTTATCTTTGTCTTCTCAAAACCATATTTTACCTCAAAATGACTTTAAAATGACCTTGAAATGACCTTGTACACGTCCGTGAGACGGCCTTGAAATTGGCTTTCAAATTGCTTGCATTTCCAATCATAATTAAGCTGATATCAATTTTTTTTCATCAACAATTATATTACGTAGAAAGATATAAATAGAGAATAAAGCTATTCTGTTGCGAGTATAAAATATTATATTATGCAAAGATTATAGAAAAGGAGAGGGGTCATATTTCAGGGCAGAGGCGGCGGAACGTCAGGCTCGTACAATGAAGGTGGAGGGGCACCATTTTGGCAGACAAAAGGTGCCCCTCCACTTTCTTTGTCCAAGCACGATGTTCCGCCGCCTCTGTTTCAGGGGCGTCATATCCAGGGAGGAAGGGCCCGTATCATCTTTGCTCACCATAAATCTTTGTAAAATATACACTTTTGTCATTAAGTGAATTTCAATCACAAATTTACGAAAATAAATTTGTGACTGCTTCTTTTTTCATATCAACAGGGAGATTTAGAGAAAGATAATCAGAGAGGAGTCAGAGTTCACCAGGGAGGATGTGGGCGAAATCCCCTTTGTTCACCATATATTTTTCATGAAACATCTGTCTGTCTTAAAGTGAATTTTGGAGCAAAAATGTCATCTTTAATTCACCTTCAATTTTAGTGGTCTTTTGGGGGAAGGGGTGGGGTATTCTCAGAATTTTAATGCCCCTCCCTTTTAAAGTTTGCATGGATTTGCCCTTATTTGGCAAACATGTGTCATAGATTTTATGTTGCTGTTAAATATTTGTGTTGAAAATGCAGTGAAAATCAATTTAATAATTACTAGCACGCTTGTTCATTATTACAACACCATCAAAAATCAGAACCATTTATCATCCACTCAATCACAAGTCATTCAGGAGGCATCAACATTCAAATTATTTTTCATTCCCGTGCTTCTTTCCATGTTCATGTTTCTTTCTGTCAGCTAGCTCTTTTCTCTCCTTCATACCTTCCAACTCGGTCTATATCTTTCCTTCTCTCCCTCTTTCTTTCCCCTCTTTTTCCACCATCTCTAGTTTTCTCACCTTTTCTCTGCTTCACCGCTCTTATCTTTCGTTTCTCAAGCTCTCCATCAGCTCCCTCGATTGCTTTCTTTCTCTCTCACTCTCTCTCTCTTTATATCTCTCTTGTTATTTTCACTCACCTTCTTATCATGAGTAGTTATTTCAAGTGTGTGCCTAAATTATGTTATATTGTCTTACTTCATCGTTCAGTTTATTATCTACAGAGTATCTTTTGTATTTGCACTGCCAGTGGAGGTCCAATTTTCGGGGGGGGGGGGGGTTCTCTTCAAATATGGATCAATAAAAGATATGAACTGTGAACTTAGAAATATATAATAGGTCAGTACAACATGGAATGAAATGAAATTTTCCTTAATTACACTTGTCACACTAGTAACTTTTATTCAAAACAAGAGTTGACATACGCTGTACTTCAAATTAGGAATTTTTGCTAATCAAATAATTAAAAATTTGTTAGTTTTAAATTTACTTTTCAAGTCGTCTGCTCTTGCAAGCACACAAACGCAGTGGATATTACGAATTAAATATTATCTATGAAATAAAGGTAATATCATCCTGAAAGTGAGATTGCTCCTATTTAAACATGTGTCATGAGTTATTAGGGCACTTGCCACCCAAATTATGAAGATACAAAAAGCAATTGTTTGCACTTTGTTCATTAAAGTAGTAGCAATATCACTTCCTTATAACTCATAACTCATAGCTGGACGCTGTCAGTCAGTTCTCACATAATATAGAGGTCATGCTCAGCTTTCATGGCTTTGGTAAGTTCATTCACCCACTGAAAGGATGTGATCATAGACCATTAAGGCATCCAAAGTTCCAAACACTACTGGTTCTAATGACATCCTGTACAGCCATACCCATGTTTATTTTGTAGGATCTCCACCATTGTGAAGTTCATCCTGGGTTGACACAAAGAGAATCCAACTTCAGTTATTGTTTCAAGATCTTAGATCACCTCTGCTTCCTCCTCTGATATGAATGCAGTGACCTGACATTTCCAGCTCATTGAATTAAATGTGGTTATCATATCCTACCCCTCTCCTTCCAGCTTTGCCTCTAAGTTACAGTCTAACATTCCTGTATTTGCCTGGAGATGACAAGGATGATAGGGACGAGCATTACCTGGCTTAGCTGCTCCATATCAACTGCCTGTAAAAAGAAAAAAAAAATCCCTTTAAATTATACATGAAATGGCACTAGAAGCAGCCAACCGCTTAGATGAATCACACTGATATACAGATTTATTGTTTTAGAAAATCTGAAGTACACCAACAGCATTAAATGAGTATGGTATACAAAGTGGGATTCCAATATGAAATATTAGACAGTAATAACATTTAATCCATTAAGTAATGTTGTTTTGAGATTAGTATTGTTTCAATTTTGATTAATCTAAAAGTAATTTAACTAAATATTCCATTATGCATAGTAATTGAAATTCAGTTTGTAATTCAATTGCTTTAATAGAAAAGTCTACGAGATAATAAATGCACTCAAAACTGAAGACAAATCAAGCAAAACACAATGGGAAAGGTGGGGGAGGCATTTTTTTGTGAATAATGATCTGCCCCCTCCCATCCTTCTCTCAATTATAAGCAATGCCCTGCCCCCCCCCCCTCCATTTCAGCTTTATCTTCTTCTAATAATTTCTTAATTTTTCTAAAAGCAGGTCTGTGCTTACAGGGTTGTGATGATAAACAGTTATTTTTAATTCCATCCTTATTCAGAGCCCGAGCTAGGGCAAGGTCCTAGTCTGGCCCTAAATCAGCTGGACTATGTGCTAGTCTAGATCTAGGGCCGAGGCCTAACTTTATTTTACTCTGGGTAGGAAATACACTGTACATGTATATAACTTGTTGGAGCTCTGCTAAAATTTTCTAATGAATTCCTGACTGGTAAATTCAGCATGGGAAAAATGAGGCCTCAAATATGTATCAACAAATTCAAGAGATTGGTATAAGCAGGTCTGAAGTTAAGATCTACTCTAGTCCCATGATTTTATTTGTAGTGGAATAGACATGCACATAAACGTCAATGAATTTAAGGGTAAGGCATATCGTGCATTCAACTGCTAACGTTAACTAGCGGCAACTAACGTTTCAACATTAAGACACATCTGCGCTTTTTCTTGCATGTGACTGCTTAAATCTTGGTTTAAAGAAATTGCCAAACTGATGAAATAAAATACAAAAATTGATATTCAAAGATTATACAGTGATATGAAAAAGAAATAACAGAGGAAGGATATTTCATAATACAACGTTACATGTCGGAATTACAGGTATTAACAACTTTATCTGTGAAACAATGCATGCATGCATGCAGTCTTGAAGTTGAAGTTGCAGCTGCACTTCGAAACGAGGTAACTAACTGTTAGACAATCACCTATTAAAACTGAATTAAATGCACGAAATGCCTTTAAACCCGTAATTTCTACTGGAACAAACTGTGAAGAAATTATAATAATGATCTTACCGATTCATCCAAGGAATGACATTTGATCATCAGCTAGAGCCAGATTACTCGACGGACTAGTAACATATGTCTTGAGTCACTGACTTTTTCTTCCGCACGTCTTTTGTTTTGCATTGATGTTAATTGTTAATATTTTTTTCCAGTGCGCTCTGCACGTTTTGATATGCGCTGACTTTAGCGCGGTTTTACTGCGTAAGCCATTTGGAGAGCTAAGGGCCCTTTTGTCGCGTCGCGGCCCATATCTTCTTAACTTGATTCACGAGAAGCATGGGTTATTTCTGAGAAATATGGATCACCATCAAAGCAGTTGCCCCCCCCCCCCCCCCCGGCCCGCGCCATCTGAATTCAAGACCTTAATATTTCACGCTTGTTAGTCAAGACCATTGCCAAAATGGAAACGCACACGTACTACGCAAATTTCCTTTTCAAATGTGATATTCTTTCTTGGAATTCCAAATATAGTTCCTCTACCTTTGCGGAAACTCGCTGGATTTATGACTTAATTGAGAAGCCCCTTCACAGATATCCGGCCTTTAAAAAAATTTGTCTCAATGTCAGAAATATCAAAATCAATATAACTGTTTGTTGATGGTATCGGGTTGCTAGCTTCAAACCACAAACTGGAGGGAAAAAAATCGAGCAGGGGGTGTTTCATAACGCTGTTCGTAAGTTACGCACGACTTTACGCGCGACTGGTGATACCTTCTTATGCTACATGTAAATGAATGAGAATCTGATTAGCACCCAAGAACATGTTCCAGTCGTTCGTAAAGTCGTTCGCAACTTACGAACAGCTTTATGAAACACCCCTGGTCTTGACGCACCATTTCCAGTCTCAATTTTAGTTCAGTTCCCTTCGATTTCATCATCATGGCAAATTAGCTCAGAGCAACTTCCAACTTCATCTTGTATTGATACTAGGAAATGGTGTGGGTGCTGACGACGATGACACATATCTCCCTCTTCAGTTCTGTTGTCGGTGATGTTACAAGACTGTCAGCCAACATTTTCTTGCGATGGGCTCTGATTGATAGAGGATACCACACCCGTGTATTTAATTATGATGTGATTCGTAATTCAACAGGAGTGGTTCAAAGGTTTTTTAAGCGGTTGAATGTCTTTTCAGAAGGAGAAGCGTTTGACAGATTTTGTTATTACACAGCAAATGACCAAATACTTCTTTTGTTTAAGAATTTGTTTACATGTACTTATTGGCGAGATTATTCTATCGACAGTTCTCTTTTCCAAACAGTATGATTTAAAACAAACAAACAAACTTTTCGGATTCCGTTTTCCACGGATTTTCTTTTTCATTTTCTTTTTCGTTATTTTTTCTTTTTTTCTTTTTTTTTAAAATTTATTTTTTATTTTTTTTTATCTATTTATTTATTTTTTTAGGGGGTATTTTTTTGTTGTGTGTGTGTTTTTTTACTTGGGGGGGGGGTACTAGAGTTATATCTATTCTCTTACATTTTTTTTAATGTATGCGTTTCTCTTCTGTAAAACGTCTTCTTATTTGACATGGGTAGGAGCAGGAACAGTTGTATATTATTTTGACCATCATCATGACAGTAAATTTATGAAAGATAAGGAAATAATGAATAATATATTATAACAACGGCCTATTACGATTAGATAATGATCTACACATCATTGCACTGTCTACCCCTCTTCCTCTATCACTTTTATCCACATTTAAAATGAAGAATTTTTCTCGTTCTTACGATCTTGAATGATAGTGATTATTTTAAGTAAAGAATTAGATTCACCAACTATTTCAATTATTTAACTATAGCGTGTAACCTCAAACAGTTCCATATCTCGTTTGTCACGGCCTACGTGTGTTCCGTGAAACATCCCATGTCATCTCGTAGAAATGACACAGATACAGACCTCAAAACATTCCTATAGATCACACTTCCTTCAGACGCAATTTCAGATAGAGGAACTAATCGGAAATGCCTGTGATTTGGAAAGTTCAGTGAAAGTGATCGGCCACTATCAGCAGGTCTTCGTGTCGAGACGATGTGCATGCTTTGCTTCCCTCGAGAGGGCTAGGACACAGTCAGGAATTTTCTTCTTTCGAATTGGTCGTCCTCGATGAGCCCATGGACTTTATTTTAAATCCCAGACCTAAAGGTTCGAGCAGCGTTCAAGTCAGTTCAGCTTGAATTAACATTTCTTTTCTTCTGTAAAAAATAAGATTTATCATAAAATTTACCGGTAAAAAGTACATCATGTACATGGAGGGAGGCGTAAATTCCAGTAAGCAAGGATGGGTGATCACGTGTCTGGGTGTTCTGAACCTTACCCTTGCTACCTTAAAACCGAAAGTACAAATTTCATTTGTTCCTAGTGAAGTAGCTTAAATGACTAGAACAGTTTTCCCACGTAAGAATAGTAAGAATTAGCTATAAACAGACCACTGGAGTGTAGGAATATGCGATGCTTACGATGAAAACTTTCATTTTGGAGATAAACTATCAAAAATATTTCCGAAGGGACTCTAGACCAGGAAATCCCTACCGGCTCTTGTCAGATTCATCTTTAAACAATATCCACCACTATATATTTTCTCCCGACACCTTATGTATACATGTAAATTTCTTTCAAAATGCTCGGTTCCTGCGTTTCATTTCTTTGGCTTGAACAACTGCTAATGCTCCTCTTTTGGAAAATGATCTGAATGTCGTCAAAATGACGTTTTATCGTGTTTTTGGTTTCTTTTGATAAAACAAAAGCACTGGGTAGGCATATACACCATTTGCTAATGATGTGCCATGGTTGAAATTTGTTCTGTCTGATTCGAGCGTACACTCTTAAAAATTCCGTTTCAGATTGACCCGGAAAATAGTCCGTTGGGGCCACACTCCATTCCGGGTCAAAAAATGACCAGGAATAGGGTCACGAAGACTTGTTACCGGGTCACATTTGACCTTAATTCGGGTTATTTTTACTTTAATCTGTGTCATTTTGACCCGGAAGAGCGTGTGGCCCCAACGGACTATTTTCCGGGTCAAGTCTGACTCGGAATTTTTAAGAGTATAGAAGTACTACGGTGGCGTACAAGATAAGACAATTTGCGCAATGTCATTGTCAATTTCGTGGGCGGACTACTGGAAGGTCTATTCGAGGAAACATCCCGAACCAAGGGATTTTTGAGCTACTCCCTTTTCACTGATTTTGGAGGATAATATAATTCATACTGTTGTGATCAGACACTGTAGGGAAAAGGAGAAGATTTGAGAAGGAAATCTGAAATTTGTCTCAAAATACGTGCAAACAAGAGAATGAGATCGTGCAATGATACATAAAACATTGGACTTGGGTGACTGTAATTTGAGGGACAATTTTGTGCCAAGATGGATTTTCATTAACCTTTCAATACACCGTACTGTAGAAGTCTGCAAGACAATGAAATTTAATCTGAGCAGAAGAAGTAATGTGTACAAAATGTTCCAAGTAGAAACAGTTAAAAAAAAAAAAAAAGAAGAAGAAAAAGTAGAGCACAAACATGAATCAAATTTCACATTCCTGTGACATGAGATTTACTCAGACATTTTGTGTATCATATTTCATTCAGCGATCAGACGGTTAGGAACAAACTTCGTTTCCTCACTTGAATGCTGAAGAAAGCCTCCATTTTCGGCAACTTGTTTTTAATTAGTCGAGTTATACAAGTACATATACTACTTTTTCTCATTTTTTCGCAACAAAGAATTTCACAATGCGGGGTTCCACTAGGGAGTATTTTGGTCCCTTCTGTTTTTATTTACATAAAAACACGATGAAAACTACTTTAGAAAAATCAACTTAATCAACTTCATTAGTCCTGTTTATCACCTTTAGAAATAAGCAGACTCTACAATGACTTTATTACGTAATCCGAACAAGATTTGTATGGGCAGTACAATAGGCTTTTTAAATTATTTGCACCTGAGCTGATTTTTCGAAAGTATAGTTTTTATCGTGTTTAAATGGCATTGTTATGCCTCTGTTATTGTCTATATGCTCCATGTCCGACAATACTGATGTATCTCTCTGTTGGTCAAACAAACTTCGTTCACCTTGTATTCTGGGCTTGGTTTTTAATGAGCGGACCGAATAAAACTATCCTTTCGCATTGTAAAAGCTTTCTTTAGCGACAAATTCATGAAGTTGAGATTCAACAAATTGTCTTGCCTTCCGGTGTAATTAAATATTCTGCAACAATTCGCTGACGAACGAAGCCCCGCAAAAATTATAACCGATGGTAGTGGATGGATCGGGGGGGGGGGGAAGAGAGATAGGGAGTTCATGATTTCTCGAAAGCCTTTATAATTATTTCAGAATATATCAGTACTGAACAACTATATCTAATGCACGCTTTTGGCGAAAGCGTGAAGACTTTCGATTGTCTTCATGTGTTTTGTTTTACCTTAATGTTTGAAACTTGTTCTTTGCACAGCGAATTGAAACATCAGCACGATCAGTCGAATATTCTAAGACTGAATTCAGTCGAGTAGAGGTTGACGCATAAAAAACCCCGATGCGTCATAAAAGCAAGAGCACCATGAGCGTCAGGACCACCAATGTCAGTTTTAACAGACCGTGAAATGCTATCATGTTACTTGAGCACGTGACTCAAACGTACCGAGACTTTTCAGCTGAGGCATGCAGGCCAATAACACAAGACAAAACTCCGGAAAAAGATGGAAGTTGTAGTGTATCAAACAGGCGATTATCAATATCAGGCATGACCGAGGAAGAGTTAGGCTGAGTTTGTAAAGTCTAAGAATTTTGGTTATTTCGTGCTTTAGATTGTAAGAAATAGCTTTAATATTCTAAGGGTGTTTTGGGTGTGCAAAAAGAAAAAAAAAAGGGGGAGACATATTTCAGAGAAAGTTTCAACAAGAGAAAAAAGGTTATTGTATTTCCGACTTAAGGTATCTTCGATTGGGTCCAAAATTTGAAAGGGAGAGGGACATTTTCTTCATTTTCTTCAAGTACTGAAGATATGTCACCTTGGTTTTAAGGGGGTGGGGTTATAAGCTACAAGTCAGTTGTGCCATCCGCAACCCGCCATTGATAATAAACAATATCTTTCAGAATCTAATTACTTTGTCCATTTTGCAAGTGAGTGAAATATATATTTAGTTGATTTTATTTCGGAGCTATTCATATAGTGGATTTTATATAGTGGAATCTATATAGTGGATTTAACCGTTTTCCTCGGTGTATACAGCTGCGAAAGAGAAACAAAAAACTTATAATGTCCGTTCGAATAAAAATGCTTGAACTGGCTCATGTCTGTGTTCGTGTTCTTTTCATTCCTGTTCCATGTGCACCATCATGACCTAATTTATTACAAAGCATACGATTTCGTAATAGCCCATACGATTTCGTAATAGCCCAAACGAAGAAAATAAGACGGTCAGAAATACGTGAGGTGCCACTTTTTGTGACAAATCAAGATTTCTTCACACTTTTCAAATTAGACCAGAGAAATATTTGTATGTTTGTTTAGCGGGCCTCCGTATCAATTTCCTTTTGACATTTCGACAGTAATACAATGCGATAATTTCTCCTTTCCGTCTCTTAAGACAAATTGATACCATTCCTTTACCCGATTCCGTTGGAAGTTGACATATTCGAAATCAAGATCTTCAACATGTTCAAGAATGAGGATTCAGAAGAAATCGCAGGAAAATTGATAATCATCTGTCATCACCAATCACTCACGGAGACAAGTTTGGATAGGATTGCAGTCAGGAGCGGCGAGGGGGGGGGCGCACCCCAGTTTATACTTTATTTTAGAGCGTTTTGATCTGAGAGCTTGTTCCAGCACATGAACATTATCCATTGTTTTATTGGTCAGTGTAAAAGCATCATTTTGTCTCTGTAATTTGTATAACTAGGGAAAGCTGGTTGGGGATAAGTCACCAGTACAAACGATATGACAATATCCGAATCACACCCCTTTTAAAGATTATTATTGTATGATATCACATGTCTACATTGTCACGAACCGATTGTCAAGAGTTTCTGTGTCTTGACATAAATTTATTTACTTCAGTAAAAAATAAATGAAAAAATAATGACAAATGTAAAAAAAGAAGGGGATTTATACATAAAAGTAGGCCTATTTAAAGCCTCTCTTCTGCCATGTCAGCGACACCAAATGAGAATCATTTGCCAAAGTATTGCCTTAAAATCCTCATGAAGTATTATGAAGAATGAAAATTTGATGCTGAAATTAGTTGATATTGTCATTAATGCTGCCGGATTTCAAAATGAAAGAAGGAAAAGAAATAAAAAGAGGGAGAGAGAGAGAGAGAGAGAGAGAGAGAAAGAGAGAAAGAAAAGACGTTACTGGGACAGATAAATATAGAAAAAAAATTAATGTTGATTCTCCTCAGATTTGTTATGCATCCTGAGAAGCTGTGATCTACGTGTTACGATTCTTTTTCAAAATACATGCACATTTATACTGCATTGAATAATACAACGTTTGTGACATGGCAAGATACAGTGAACGCCCCCCCCCCCCCCTCCCTTCGAAAGTGTGCAAGGTTAAAATAGGAGGATCGTACCCCCAGGGAGTGTTTTTCATGCATCGTTGACCGTAGTCAAGCCGCGACTACAGCCACGGTCTCCTGGCTGGGTAACTATTGATCGCTGTGAGGGGGAGAGAAAAGGGAAAAGGGGAAAATCAAAAGGAAATCCACTAATGAAAGTTTCCTTCCACCGACCTGCCATCCGTGAATTCAAAATTATTTTCTCACTGACAGAAATCACGGCAGTTTGAGGTTAAGGTGAAGATTGGAAGACCGCAGGATAGACGAAAAAATTACAACACAAATGTATTTCATATTGATGTAAATCTCTTTGAAAGGGTAGTCTTGGGAATATTTGAACCGGGCGTTGTGGCCTCTGCCCCAGTATCCACTTTTTGGTTTGGAATTTTTGAATGCGAGTGAAGCAATCGAGAGAAAATTGTGACATTTCATTTCATTGAATGTCAATATCACATGAAATGAAAAGAATTACGAACAGCTTATTCTACTGCCTGAATAGCCTATGAGGTGCTGGTTGTCCGAATACATGTATTTTTTTTGGGGGGGGGAGGGGGTAGGATGAGTGTTTTGCTTTAAAACCGCATTCAAAATGTTACAGGGGAGCGTTTCATCAAATGTCTTCTCAGTGATTTTTACCGACAACTGTTATAAGCTACTGAAATCCTTGCATCTGATTGGCTGAGAGCAAATTTGTCAGTAAAAATCACTGACAAGACACTTGATGAAACGCCCCCTATCATGACTACTGTGTTGAAATAAATACTTCCGAAGTATAATTTCATCGAATTAAGTTATCACCCATAATTGTTACTGTCCTCGTTATCTGTTGACATCAATTTCACCATTACTGGAGTGAAATGATCAATGAGAATATTATTGTCGGTTTTCTGGTGTTTATTGTTGTTTTGTGTACCAGTATGAGTAAACAAATGAAGAATAATTGTAATACCATCATCGAAAATGTTATCATTTGCAATGATATCACAATCCTGATGTTTTGCTGTTGATTGCAATCATCGAAGTATCATAACAAGTATTTCGTCATAAACATGTTTTACGCGCCATTATGATTATGGCCGTATTGACTTTAAAAAGAATTGTCATGAATATACATCATTATTCTTCTTTGTGTAAACTGTATGTTATGTAGGCCGGTTATCTGAAACATATCAAGTCGTAGGGGGTTACGAACGGAATTCACATAATTTTTCCCCCCAGAAACATTAAGTAAAGCATTTGTATGTTCATGTAATTTGTTCTCAATACACAGAGGTAACGCGATAGGCAAACCCAGTCCTCCCAACATCCGTCCATAACGTATAAATCATGACAAATGAAATACAACACTGTCGCCAAAATTTTAAATCACCATTTTTCAAAACATACTGATGAATGCAGTCACGTGACATCTCGTGGGATTGAATAACTTCATACTATGATGCTGACTGGGCCTATTTAATGGGAATAGCGAAGAGATAAAAACAACATTGCAGTTGCGAGGCAGTGTGTTTTGAAAATTCAGAACATTATTGTCAACCACCGCTCGAATCAGCATTAACTCGTTCCATTCGCTCTTACTTCAGTGGCGGGTTTAGGATTCTTTTACCGGTGGTTGGGGGAGGGGGTAGCACGGTATGCCTTAGAAATCCTACAGGCATGAAGAAGAAAAGACCCACCCCCTAAAAGGTATTTCTTTAGATGCCTTATTCAGGATCTAAGATTACCGCGGGGGTGGGCTGTCAAACTATGAGGCACATTTTGAGAGTGTACTTAACACAATTATTAAAGGTATGTCATGTTGGCTTTTGTCTCACCCCTCCCCCTTGGATACACCACTCGCGGGCCGCGAAGCACCCCCACCATCTCGGCTACAAATAAATAGAAAATAAGAAAACTAATAACCCCTTATCAATTGTATTTTTAAAAAGTATATTCGGATTGCTGTTATACTAAAAGCTCGCTAAACCAAACATATCCAAAGGATTCAGGAGGCTACGCCACCGTACCCCGCCTGTTTGGGTGTCAGCCCCCACAAAAAAAAAGTCCCACAGCCCCTGCCACTACAATGACTGTTGGGTCATGAGTAGATCACAAAAAACACGAAATGTGCTTCCTCTTTGATTAGTTATGGAGGTAATTCATATCATGTAACACAACACTTCGACATGGGTAGAGCTTAGGCCATATATCAATTCACAGAGCATGCTTTGTTTACTCCAAATTCATTCTATGACCCATGCATAATGATTTACAGAAGGAAAAATAGTTTCACATCATAGAATTAAAATATTTGATAATAAAACGAAATGTTCCTCGCATCGTTTCGATGTGGATGGTCTCCTTGCAATTTTCCTGTTTTCCCAACCACATCATTGATGATTTTTGAGATATCAATTTACAAAGCCATTTTTCCACAGTATTGCTTTTTATTACATATTTTGTTTTGATTCTACCCTATATTTCATCAGATATTGTCATCAATTTGTTGCTTCATCTTTAGACCAACATCTGCAAAAAACACCTTGCAAATTTTAGTTCTTGTCTTTTCAACTTCTTTTCCATCTCCACTGTTATTTCGCACATTTTAGATAACATTTTTAAAACAATGGGAAAATGTAAAAACATGAAGATGAATTATTGCTTATCCTAAACCCACGACACAAATCTTCGCAGCAGTATAAAGCATACATGGGTATGTTACCATCACACGTAAAAAAAGAAATTCTTTGCCCCGCAGATACAAATTTGGAATCTTTGTAGTACATCACTGGTCTAGATCAGTCAATGTTATTTTCAGATTCAAAAGTTTTGAATTCCGAGCATTTGAACCTTGACTTTTTATTTCAAGTAATAATCCTCATGAACCTTAAAACGATTGCAAAGTGCATTATGTATTACTCATCCCAAATTATAAAGCTTCCACCCCTTTTCTACGAAATTGAATTCCAAATACATGGACTATACAATGCTACCGCTTGGCTTTCTGATTATTCTGCTTTTGTAGATTAAAACAACAGCAAACATTGATAACATGTCCACAAAGTCTGGAAGCCTTACAGACAAGTATAGAAGGCCGCCAGTTCGTGCAATCTAACAAGGAGACATGGTAGACAAAGCAGTAAAAGTAGAAAGACAATCAAACGGACAGACAGAAAAATATATAGAAATTAATGCAAATCAAGGCGGGGGAAGACAAGGCATTATTGTCAAAAGCTCGCATTATTAGCTTTTTTCGGGTCGGAATTTCAGGTCAGATTATTATCATTTCGGTTCATCTTCCTTGGCACCATATTTACATATATTTCTAGAGCAAACGAATGCAGTTATTACCGGGTGGACTGTCTCGGCAAGCCTCCCCGTGCAGAAGAAAATATTCAAATATTTCTTTACATTTATCAAAATAATGGGTGTTCTTTGCGACAGACGCGAAGGCATGTGTCTCCCAAGAGCAATATTCCAGTCAGTGTTGTGAACGAGAATATTGAGGTCACTGAACTTTTGAAAAAGACCTAGCGCATTGTATGAGGCCTCCTGGCTCAAGTTCATATAACAAAAAGAAGAAGAAGAAGAAGAAGAAGAAGAAGAAGAAGAAGAAGAAGAAGAAGAAGATGAAGAAACACAGCAAAGGATGGAAAACTTTTCAGTGGGTTTAGTACATGTTTGATGTTAACAAATATCTATATGTTTTAAAAAAGGGACCACTACACAGATAGGAACATTTGAATACTATAGATCAAGACTATATGCAAAGAAAACAAAATACAGTCAAGGTTTGTTCCTGTTTACTGACATTTTATTTTCTTGAAAATGCTCATGGAATTTCAATTATAAAAATATAAAAAAATCAGAACTAGCGTGTTATGCACATACATCTACTTTGTTCAAATAAAGAAAAATACAATGAACTGATCTACAGGACCAGTTGATAATTCAGTACATTATGGTCTGTACTTATTATACATTGCATTTCATAAAAAAGGAACCCAACTTCCCCCATCAGTATCTCATCAAATATACTTATCTAAACATATAAAAATTCATTAAAAAATGAATTTTCTTCTTCCTTTCCACTTCACACCAGATTTTTGACGATGGAGCTAGAGAAAACTGAAGTATAGCAATTTAAAACTAGCAATGCTGAAAGTGATTTGAGCACGAGAGTAGTCATGTGGAAATACTTTGGGACTAAATATGGACCCCAATCTCATTTATAAACTGCAAACAATGACAACTGATGAATAAAAGAACATCATGAAAGATTACCTATCTTTGCTTTATGTCTTCAGCTTTTTCCCATTTTGTTATCCTAATATGATATGACATTATTCATGACTTCCGTGCACAAAGTACTTTTGACATTACTGAATTAATACCATTAATATTCATTAAGGTGTGTCAATACTATAACATATTTGTCATCATATGAAAGAGGAAGAAGTGATATTTGATATGATTACCGGCAATACAATCATGATACAATCATGTTCTGAGTAACTGATGGCAAAAGTTGGGTTTCCCTTTTTATGAAATACAATGTATATCACTCTTGTATCTTAGATATCAATGGATCAATTAACAGTTGTCGGAGTTCCATCTAAAATTACGTTGGGCAACCTTTCAGAGCCTTGGTGACAACTGAAAAAAAAATCTCATGAACTACACATTGCCCAAAGTAATGTTAATGTTTGATGTGAATGATTAACAACATTTGGCATGCACATGAATAATACTACTGTTCCCATGAAGGCAGCCAAATCAAAACACAAATAAGGTCCTCACAACTTTGTTCTCAATTCCACTTGTCATTACCTGACAGGCAGATAAATCATAAATGTTTATGATGCATGGATCAGACAAGGAAGCATGATTTTAAAAAAAAATGCTTTAAAATGGATTATGAAAACAAGAACAAATATTTCACAATAAAAGATATTGTATGAAGCCTTTTCCTGATAAGTCCTTGTGAGATCAAACCTTAAAGAAGGAGATATTCATTGATTCTAAAAACTGACTTCATTTTCATCATTGCATAGATGAAGCTTAGACTGGATAAGGCTGTCAAAATTTAATGCTCAATGTGCTACATGTATGTTCCACGTTTCAAGAGGGAATGAATGCCATCCATGTTATCATTCGGTGGGCTTTTAAATTTGAAAGTGTGGTTTCTTTGATTGATCATAAATCCTTAGCCTGTATATTTACATACCAACAATTTCAGTTATCAGAATCGATTTCACTTCCCTTTTAAAATGGTGTGAAATACGGTCACGTCTAAATGCAATTATGTTTATTCGTCATGGGACGTCGTCTGCTTGGGCAGGATTGGTGCATTCCATGTCATTATTAAAACATTTTTTTCTGGCAATTTCACTCGTATATCCCAGATGCTGGGAGGTTTTTTTTTATTTGTATTATTTTTTTAATCACCCGATACGTAGTAGACGTAAAACCTGTCTGACTGCCATTTGTTTCTAGTGATAAATTATTTGCCATATTTGTGATTTACATGTACTTTGAATGGGCGGGCACTTTAACAGAGCTTATGGAGGATAATGATGCACACATTCCTCTCTCTAATTTTTTTCAAGGCAACATACACACGCTGTAGAACAAACATGTCTGGAATAAACTTAGAAAATATGTTTGTTGCTCCCTTTATCAACAGATAATTTTCATAATTTCAAAATCTTAAGTTGTTCATGGCATCCCAAGAAGCTTGTTAGAGAATTTCCTGACCAAACGACAGCTGATACATGAAAAACTTCAATTAACAAAAGGAAATAAACTGGCTCAAACTTGAATGAAACATATCTGTCAGAAGACTTGCACAAAAGGAGCTCTCATTACTCCAGACATAACAAAAATGGTCTCTTCTGATACTGAATTTGTCTCATTTTGGCAACTTTGGCAACTTCTCTTAAATTAATATTAATAATACACAATTTGAACAATGCTTCATAATTGCACTCTTTTTCTGTATCTCTTGTCCTTTCCAGGGATAATGCAGATGTCCCTCAAAGTTGCCAGGGCCAGTGTCAGCACACCTCCTGCCTAGCATGTCAGTTCATTTCGGAGGAGCCAGACTGTGGCCGCTGCTCAACGGATGACTTCAGATGCATTCGACGCTACGCAAAGTGCCTGCGACGAAACCACTGCTCCAAGCGTTACTTCCCTTGCCTCCTAAAAGAAACAACAGTAAGTAGATATGAATTAAATTTGCACAGAAATCTCATTTTTACTGATCAAATAAAAAGAGGTATCACTGTTTTCTATTTTGCCTGTATCAGGGAAGGGATAAGTACAAATAAAACAAAGCAAATTCACAACATGGTCATAGATAAACACTATATTCAAAGAGTTACCACTATTACTTGAATCACTTGCATGTCTTCAAATAAAAATGGAGAATATATTTATCACTTAATGATACATTAAGAATATATGTAATATCAGTGAATTTCATTTGAACTTTGTTGGAAAGACTTCCTAATTTACATTTTTCTGATTTTCATTTCAGGAACTGACCGGAAAATTCCAGTGCAAAGTACCAGAATGCAGCACAAGCTAATAGGAACATGCTTCATATTCACCCGTAGCAATTCAAAATTTTCTTATGGTCTAAATGAGTCACCCTTGCCTCCTCAAATTGGCATCAAATTATTCTCAACTTTTGCTCTCACATGCACCTACTACTTGAACCACTGTCAAAAAAATAAATAAATAAATAAAATGAATAAAATTGAAACCACAAATTATGAATTTGAACACAAAATGGCATTTTGAGCTCCACATTTTAAAAAAGGGTGATTTTAAATTCAACTCTACATTGCCAAATAATTTAGACACTTTGATGTTTATTCCTATTTTCCATTAAATCATTCTTATGCATGAATGGTACAAATACTGTAACAAAACGGATAAAAATTCTTGTGTGACTTTTCCTTCTCCTGTGCTCATTTTTCATACAACTATGGATCAAAAGATAACGCAAATTCACTTGATATTGAAATGCTATGGAAGGGTTCATGGATTCATTGTACTTTTCATTAAAATACTGTAACGAAATGCTAACGCTTAACAATAAATAATTTTTAGACGAGTACAGATATTCAGATTCACTTAATGTAGATTTCAAAGTTGGTAAAAGTGAGCATGCTTCCACCTAACTCAGTGCATACGAAGCCCGAGATAACTTGGGCTGGAGTCTATGGCAAAAATGTGCGTTACACCCAAATCAAACTATCCAACAGGTTAAAAAGAGGTTATTTAGAGAGTGTCTAAAACAGTAACTGTGCTGTAAATTTTTGAGAGTAGTCATAGGAATTGAGATGACTGAATTCACAGGAATGATATTAATACCTGAAATACATCACTTCAAGAAAAGTTCTAGAATGATTAAGAAAATATAACAAACTTGTAGATACATGTTCAAGCAATCTGAATAGCCATAGGAATCGAGATGACCAAATTCACAGGAACGATATTAATACCTGAAAATTCATCACTTCAAGAAAAGCTCTTCAATGATTGAGAAAATATAACAAGCTGGTAGAGACATGTTCAACAAATCTGAATGAACATATTACAAGTTAGATGTACTTGGTTTGCTGCAGACACGTATGACAATACTGGCTCTTCAATGCATGATAAGACATAATCAATGAAAGCTTAAACTATTCTCCATACTAAAGTAGAAAACTTTTGAAAGATGGAGAAGGGAGTGCTTTTTGGTTAAGAATTTCAGATAAGTGTGTGTTTCATGTGGAGAAAGTTAAATTGTTGGTAGTGTCAACCATTTGCAAATACCACTAAAAATAAACCAGAATGGTAAAATAAGAAAAGAAGAAGACCCCTCAAACAAATCTCTCATGACTAATAACAATAAATAAATAAAATAATGAATAAATGAATAAATAGATATACAAAGAAACAAATAAATGATTAAATAAATAAACAAATAAACAATAACAAAAATAATGAAATGATACAGAATAAGAGAGAAATACACATTCATCTGACAGCCAATTCTTCCTCTTTCCATGTATCATGACAACTAGTATAAAACACTAAATGATGCTTTTTGAAAAAATATTTCAACTATATAAAGAAAGATAAAAGAAGATAAATTTTTTTTAACATCATTCATAATCTCTTTTGAAGGTAGTATATCTTCCTTCAAAATCTTACATTTCATTTTCCCTGAACATTCACTATCTTACATCATACAAGTCTGCTAAAAACATCAGTGAAACCTGTATACAAATACCAGCCGAGGGAGATAAGAAAAGGAGTCTTTCAGAGCAGGTGGTCTTTATATACAGATTTCTTTAATGCAGTACACATTTCAAAGCTTCATACACATTTCAAATTTTCAGTGTGAAGCACTGTCCACAGGGAAATGAAACTTGTGGTCTTCACAGACAGGCAGTTGCAGATTTGACTGTGCAAATGGTTGACATTACCTTTAAACTTACGATTTTCTTCTGTAAATAATGTTGGCTTTAATTTATTGAATGTGGATAACGATCATCACGCTAAATGTACATATTTAGATGAATGCAAATGATGTGAATACATGCTTATCAATTCTGTTTGTGTTCAGGAACGGCTTGAGTTGTGACTTTATGTTGATGAAAATTGGAAGAAAATGAGGTAATTACTTGTATCTGCCACGTTTTTGCTAAAACTGAAGAAATTCAGCAACTATATGAGTCTCAAATCTTTGGGAATACTAACAGAGGAAAGAAACGAGACAAGTAACTCATCAATCAGTTTCCTTAATCTAACCAGTACATAAAATATTTTAAAGATAGTAGGACAAGAAACAATTTTAGATGCACATAATTGAAATTTAGTGATTTTAACTTGGATATATATCAAATCTTTAGGAATACTACATGTACGGGGGGGGGGGGGGGGGGAGGGACTTCAAATCATTCAAATACACCCTATCAATCAATTTCCTCAATGTGGATTAAAGATACTAAAGAGCATTTGGACAGAAAAATGAGAAGAAAATTGGAAACAAAATTATGTCAGTGTTCAAGTTACAAATTTTTCAATAAAGTAGGAGGACATATATGTAGAGCACAGATGACAAAATGAATCTAATAGATTCATGCTTTAACTGTCTATTGTATCATGATCTTGCTGTTTTTGTTGTTTTCAAAGATGAATTCCTGACAATGTTTTCTGTGTGAGTTGTTACTTTTGTAAATATTGTTATTTATTTGCATAATAAAATTCTAAATAAATAAAAGTTTACAGTTTTGATGGAGTGCTTCTTTAGCATTGTGACTTTAGAAATCAGGAAATCACCATATATCAAAGCCTAAGGCACATCATACATTGTATCATTTCACACAACAGTCCACAGATGTAGAGGTTTCAAGCAAAACAGGAGCTTTTGCAGCGCAATGGAATATATTTGTATAGTTTCTGAGCTCTACAAATGTTATATTACATGAAATCATGTGTTTTACACTTCATGATATGCCAATGGTCACACATTTAGGGGAACTGTCACAGTGACAGTTCCCTTGAATGTGTGACCATTGGCATATCATGAAGTGTAGTGTCACTGAACCTATTGAAAATCAATATCTGAAAGGCCTATTCCACAAGTTGGAAATATGAAGAGACATTACATGAAAGTAAAATGACAGTTTTCTTATACACTTTAAAGTACATGTTACAGCAAATGCAGAGTGAGAGAGACAAGAGGGGAGGAAAGTGGCAGAAGAGATGGATAGATACAGAAAGAGAGAGAGAGAAAGAGAGAGAAAGAGAGACAGAAAGAATGATGGCAGAGGAATTGAAAAAAATCTTACCAAGAATATCAGAGGTGCAAAACAATTCTTCATTACTTGTGAGCACTGAATCGCCCACTAACACATGAAATCTAAGCAACACAATTTTGTTTCATGAGAGATGGTGACATTTTACCTGCAGCTCTTCCATCAGTACATGAGCGTCGCAAGACGGCGAAAAATGTGGGTTTTACAGGAAACTTTGCGAGTGATTCACACTTCCAAAACGTCAGGCTTGCATTGAGTTGATTCTAAGTATGCCACAGGGTGATGGGGTGACTGAAGTTTCACACCCTTGATAGAATTCTGACAGATTGGGACTGTGTTCTCACCTGAGACATTGCAAGAACAAGAATTCTGCTTCATGACAATATCTGATGCTCACAATACAGAAAATATTGTTGTCACACATGTAATCCTTTTCTATCTCAATTCAGGAAAAAAACAAAAACCACTTCAAAACCCACAGGCAAATGTAGCTAGCTGACAGAGGAGTTGCCCACAGGCCAGTCCCCTTCAGGGCCAGTCAAACATATTGCTGTATACACACGTGACCGAAAAAAAAAAAGGGGGGGGGGGAAGAGGGTACTTTCTGCCAGTTAAGGTATGCCATGCATACAATACAATGCATTTAGGGCCTTTAATAAGCCAAAAATCAGGAAAATGGGTTTTGGATGAGTTTGTTAAAATAAATTTAGGGTATGCTTTTTCACATCCTTCGCTAGACTTTTGCAGCAATGAACTGCACCAATATCTTCTGAAAATGAAAATAAAAAAGCATAGACCTTCTTTAGGGGACATATTGCAGGAGGTTAATTTCATTTATTGGATAAAAAAAATTACAAGCAAAGGTATCATAAATAGATAATAAAAACTATTCCAGAAGGTCAATTTTATTTAATGGATAAATTTTACAAAGCAATAGTATTGAAAAAAAAAACCCTACTGGAACCGGGTGACCCTTGTATTAAGTCCATGGGAAAGAGACAATTCAGTATTCAACGGGCTAAGTTATTTTTGATAAAAAGAACTCACTGTTGGTTAATTTCTATGAATCTGTTCATTTCATATTTTTCATGGGGTTTTTTTTAGGAAAAGACTTCAGCACTTAAAAACTGCTAGGGAAGAGTGTGTTGGTATTCAATTATTTTCTAAGTAGTTAACTCTAATTACAACGCTACTGGAGAAAACGATGGATCTTCAGAGATGTAAACGTTGAAAGGTGGACAGTGGGAACATAGCTGATGATGCGGAGAAGGGGAGAAGTTTCAGCTTGTCATGTCTAATCAAGCTTAGAACAGGGAGATTGTCTGTGAGTTATCTACCGACAGAAAACATGAGGGAATGCCCCCATGAGTCCTCTGGTTTCTCCGCTGCCAAAATGACTGTGGGCTGTCAGATGAAGAATTGAAAAGAAAAGTCTTAATCAAGCCACATGGAAGATTGCATCAGATTGGAAGTGGTACTCAATTTAAATCATTTGTCAAGGAGATTACCTTTAGGTGTTCAACTACAGGAAGAGCCAGTTATTGTATGAAACCCCGCGTTCAGACAAAGAAAATTTGTCGTTTGGCTATACCAAAACGGTATAGCTATATCATGATGGATTTGTGTGTCTGAATGCTGACATACAAAACGACATATAACAGAACGCCCTTTACAAAACAAGGGTCCGAGCATTGTTTCGAATCGCGGCCTGTGTGTGTCTGAACGTATGGTGACCAGAGAACGGTATAATTGGGCAGGGCTTAACATGAGCATGGTCAAAGGAGACATGACCTTGCCATGGCAACATGCGCAATAGAAAAATGCGCATCTATTCTGAGAGGTCGGAATATGTGTCTGAACGGTCCGTAGGTTATACGATGACATATTTTATATGTTTCTTTATCGAGTTTCGGTATAAGCATTTTTTACGTCTGAACATGGGGTAAGATGCAGAGATAGAGATTACTCAACCTTGTCTCCTGATTGGAGGAGGAGGAGGAGGAGGAGGAGGACTTGCAGTACAATGTTTTCTAATAAAATCACCAGTTAGTAAAACAAACTTTGATAACTTAAGGGATTTTTGACAGGTGACCTCACACAACTGTTATAGGCAGAAAACATCTTGGCTAATGAAATTAATTTGTATGTCTTTTGGATGATAGCAGTGCTTAAAAACTTCCCAATGGCACTGGATAAGCAAATTAGTCTGTTGGATGAGTTTTATCTGATTTTATACTAATTTCCTGGAAACTAGGAACTAGGAAAACTGTTAACGTTTATCACTGACTGCTATTTCAAAAAGGGTGGGGAGGGGGAGGGGATAATACCATAAGATTCTAAAACCACTACTAACACCGGACTAATCATAATAATTTTGTTTTTAACTGATGGCTTTTATGAACATTAAACTGTAACCTCATTCACGCTGATTGTCTCTACAGAATTATTTTTCCAAAAGCAAAATGTGGCTTTCGCAAGTTTGCTAAACACCCAATGCTGAGCTACAAAAGCTTCAGGCAGAAAAGGACTCCAAATTCAAATCTGGACCCCTAAATTTTCTAGAATTACACAAAGACCCTAAAAAATAGATGCATTGGATCCCCAGCAATGCAGTCGCAGAGGAGCCCTGCTTTGTGTGAGGTCATGTGTACTGTACATTTAAAGGAGAATGAAACCCTGGGGTAAATCAATTTTAATGAAAAGTGAGGATAGAGAAAAGCAATTTTTAAAAAAGTTCCATCAAAATCGGTTACGAAGTGAGAGAGTTTAACATGAAAGTTTGAAAAGTCTCAATTTACTTTCTATGACGATCCTTAAATTGGCAATGTTGCTTCAAAATGGCAGGTTCAGGACAACTCTCCATGTGTTTTTTTGACACAAAATTTCGTATTTTCCCCATTATATCTCAAGGTGCAGCTTGTTTCCTTCTTAGCCCAAGATATGGGAAAATGTATTTTGACACAACATATGCTGAGTTCATAAAGCGATGAGCAGCATCTTTAGAGGTACTAGAAAAAATACGAAATTTTGTGTACAAAACATAATGAGAGTTGTCCTTCTAAACCTGCCATTTTGAAGCAACATTGCCAATTTTAGGCTTGCCATAAAAAGTAAATTGAAACTTTTCAAACTTTCATAACTTTCTCATTTTGTAACCGATTTTGATGGAATTTTCAAAAAAATTGCTTCTCTCTATCCTCTCTTTTCATTAAAATGGATATTTTACCAGGATTTCATTCTCCTTTAAGCTGTGATAAAGATCATTTTTTGAAATCATGAGATCTTGTTGCATCGAAACTGCCTTCAGACTAGGAACCAATGAGTCAAGACTGTGTGTGACACATCTCAAACAGACAGGTCTTTACACCTTCATGCTGTAGATAATATGTTAATCCAAAACATTCTGCAAAATATCACACAGATTTCATGCTAAAGTATGATATTTATACTTAAGAGGCATTGTGAGTTTGTGGCATGGGTAGGGTGTCTTATCTTTATGTCGTGCAAATTATTCAAAATGAGAACTTTTCAAACATTCAAAATGAAATTTTTCAAACAATGATTGATAATTTCACGGGTAGTATGTACACCTTGTAAACTGATATACAATCTTCTTGTGACGTGATCTTTGCTAAAATTCTATTCCAATATGTCAAAATAGACATTTTGATTTTTTGCATTTTTTGTATTTTGTGTTCCGGACGCATTTTTTCGCACAATGACATAAAGATAAAATGCCTTAAATGCTTAAGCTATTAGCACATAAATGTAAATGATAATTCTACGACACAGTTCTGTGCAGAAATGCCATTTTCTTGCTTTGATCAAATGAGAACAGAATCCTATTTACAATAATCCAAAGCTACCCTCCCAAGTATTCTTGATTATGAAATAAAGCAAATCAACACATGGCACTCACAAAGGCATACCTGAATTAACACTTAGCATGGTTGTTTTTTTTGGGAGGAGGGGATGTCCCAAAGGAAAATGGAAACATTTCAGTTCAATGGTAGGTGTTTTTCCTCATGGTATCTAAAAAGTGACATTATTCATTATTCATCTTTTTGACAATCAATGTTATATTTCATGAATATCTTTGTGTCTCCAAATCCTACTGAATTACAACAGTATACCTTGTATTGCCTGGGATGAGTGTATGGGGTAGTTGCAGCCACTCCCCTTAAAAATATGTGGATATTCAGAGGAAAAGAAGAGGTGTTGAAACTTGCAAGGGATTGCAAATTCAAATGAAAATTTATAACTGGAAGTTCCATAAGTGGGATTTTCTCTGGTGGCAGCCAAATAATTTGTTCTATTTTTAAACAAACTAAGGAAAATGATCTTACACTTTGTAAGTTGAATTTGGGAAAAGCTGAACAGTTTTGACTTGTGTGAAATTAACTGTGCAAGAAACTCACACATGTGGGAAAAAAAAAGAATGTCTGTGGACACCTCCTAAACAAATTAAACGTACAACATAATCATTTACCATATATTCAGTAAATTCCATGCTAACCAATCTGAAAGTTGTGCAGTAATTCACATCTTAACATCCCTTCTGAATATACCTAGAAGCATGCACCTTTAGTGCTAAAAGGAAAGTGCCCTCCCCCCTCCACAGGAGCCACAACACGATGCAACGTGGCACATGAGAAGGGCCCAAGAGGATACAAAAATACCTTCTTCTAGCGAGCGAACACCTTCCTCTTGTTCCGAAAATGAAACATGGAAGTCACAGTGGAAGCGTTAAGTGAAGTGTAGACCCATGTGTGAGATTAGGCCAGTTACAGGTATGTCACAAGGGAGTCTGCAAAGTGGATGCTTCCTAGACATTGTCCATAAGAATACCAGTGACAATGTCAGGCATAAGAAATCCCTACTGCAAAAAATTACATGTATTTATGTAAATTCATATTCAAGTTAGATGTGCTCATGTAAATCATTCTACTTATATCTAATCAAATGCTATTCCCTATTCAAACATACCACAAAATAATTTCATTGAATCACACATGATGATTATTATGCAATTCGACTTCATTCCTTTACAGTTCTATGCAATTTTAACTGAAAGGAGTTTGAAGCAGCATACACTGCAGACCTATTACAGTGAAAAGGTATGCAGACATACAAGACCAAAAGGCATAGATGTAACACTAAATTGTTCAGAAAGATATGTAATATCTATCTTTGTTTAAAAGTACTACTGTAATATTGCATATACTGTACCTATTTGCTAATCTAATTTGCTGTTGAACCCATCCATTACAGGTTTATAAAGGAACAATGACATGAATTTCATGATAAAAATCTGATTTGAGAGATTCCCTATTCTATTTAAAACATTTAAAAGGCACATGTAAATGTATATGTGGCATGGTGTACACATTCATTCCACTCTCCACCCAGGTGTTAACCGGGTACCCGGTAGGATGCGAAAATATTGTGAGCATCTGCAAAAGATGCCTGGCTGGAATGCTCCCTAGGGAGTGGAGAAGGTGCATACATTGCATGTGGGCAAGCCAGAATCCAATGACCAGGGTAATAATATTTCTGTAAAGCGCATACAGGCATCAGAGATTTATTAAGTGCTGTATTAATCCAGAATATTATACTTATCATTATTATTATAAAGACGCAAATAAATTTCTCCCATTAAGCTTCTTCATTTACTATCTATTGCTCACAGCAGACTGTTGCATATTAATGAGTCAGAAATAAGAGGATCTTGGGTATTTGACTCCAGTTCATCGTGACTTGGCCGTGAACCAGAATAGCCTGGTGGTTAAGTCACTGCCCGGCAAGCAGTAGATGGAAGGTTTGAATACCGCTGGTTCCAATTTTTTCTGACTTGTGATTTTCAATACAGATCGAACATAAGATCTTTAACATTGGAAGTAATGCCGAAAATTTGTTTACAAATTATAAATTTCTCCCATTAAGGCTTCTTCATTTACTAGCAAATAGATCAATTCCTATAAATACCTACTGACCAGTGTAATTCAGGCTTTGACCTCAGGAGGGGTGAGATGGGGTGAGGATTGATGCTTTCCCCTCCATCAAGGATTGTAGGAAGGGGACACTGATTTCCCTTCCCCAAGTCAGGGTTAAAGATGTACATGCAGGTAGAGATAATTATATGCTGATAAGCACTCTGGCTATCAGCTGATAATTAGTGATATTATAATTGAATGTATCAAAAATATCACTTTGCTAATTCATTTGGCAATGCAAATTCTTTTGACATAAAGTGTTAAGTGTAATGTTTTCATGATATGCAATTCTAATTAGTATTAGCTAATTTTCAGTTTTCCCTATGTACAAACACTGGATTTTATTTCTTGGAAATGAAATGAAATGAAATGAAATAAATGTAGGAGGAAAATTGGCCACTCTCCCCACCCCAAAAAGTTTCAGGTGGGAATGTTTTTTCCTGTACCTTTACACTTCAAGATCAAGAGCTTTCAAAGATCTTCATTTGAACATTTTGCCCTACTTTCTGACAATACAGTGTCTACCTTTGTTTATGCAAAGCACCCCAAAGCTTGCAGTTTAAAAGTTGTTAACCCTTGATTAATTCACTGAAATAAAAAGGGCAATTGTATCTCTACCAGGGGTGCCATAACAATGGTACTGAGTACCTGTATGGCACTGTCTGGCTGTACTTCCTGCAATGCAATAAAAAAAATGATTAAAAAATGTGTATGCCCCCTCCATAGAGCATGTTTATGTTGTGCTTATGAAACAAGCAACCTTAAAGCTCTCTCTCACTCCTGGAAATCCTAGGTACACTTTTATTTAACCCAGTGAACACTAAGCCTAAGATAACTCGGGCTAGGATATACGAAAAATGTGTGTAAATACTGAAATCAAATTGTGCTCAGTGGGTTAATAACCTACAGTCTCATCTGCCCTTTGTTCTAGTTATGACCTTGATGTGATCCTCCCAATGAGATGCCTTATATCTCTTTCCATTATTTCAGTACAGCTTCACACCATTTCCTACATCTCTATGACTTCAGATGTTGCATGCTTCATTAAACATTACAAAATATTTTATAATTAATTCAGCATTTCGCTCTCATTCCACATTTCTTAAGCTGAGAACATCTCCCCACATAAAGTTTGGATGCCGAAATCAATCGGATGTCTTCCCCTGTTATCCTTTCAGGGAAATATGAAGAACATGACAGCAATGAGTCAACAGCAATAATTAAAATCTGTCCATCTCTACCGCAATAAAGGAAATCTAGTTTGACTTGATAGTTTTAGGAAATCTCTATTATCATATCATGATGCCCCTTTTTTTAATGAAAACAAAAAATATTGCCAGACTAAAGTCAGATTTAGTAGAAACAATGGGGTAGTAAGAGATCAAATATTGGCATCTGACTTAGGAACAACCCTCTGCTCCAGTTTTACTGATGCAGAGTGGGCTGGAATGCAGCTGTTACATCTCAAATGGGAATTAAAAGTTGAACATCTAATTATGTCTTGAAGCCCTGAAGCAGTTTGGAATTTCATCTTCCTTTGTCCTGTTTTGTTTTATATGGCTGCCTGTGAGCCGATTTCAAACAATGTATGATGACTTCTTGAGAAATTCAAAGAAAAAGGGCAAGTGGAGGGATAATGACACACAGTACCAACAGCAAACATGAAAAGAGACATACCCTTCCCCCTAAAGATATTTTCCTTGAAACGTTCATAAAATGAATCAACATTTTTCTCCAAAGATAAACAGCCATTTTATAATTGTAGAGTTGCATTCAGCAAAATACAGCAGAATGGTTCTCTCTTCATCTCATACTAGTTTCAGAAAAGAAAGAAAAAGGAACAAAAGAAAAGAAGAGGAGAAGGAGGAGGAGGAGGAGGAGACCCTAACCATCATGTAGAGGTACATGGCTCCACCCTATAAATTTGTGAATCCTTAATCAAAGCGGGAAATTTTTAAATCTATCCTTGACAATCCCTTTCCTCCTCTTAATTCAAACCAAGTCAATCTGCAGGCACTCCATAAATCCCTTCCTTCCATATCTCCACAAACAAAAATTGATATTTTTGTTAAAAAAAAAAAAACTCAAAGAAGAAGAAGTGTGAATCATGACAAATGCTTCTTAAAGAGCTTTCCTATTAGCCCCACTGGCCCAAGTCAAGCAACGCAGGGGATGTGGAAAGCTTTTTTGAGATGGTGTGGGGCTGACATCCAAACAGAATGGGTCCAGGGGATGAGGCCCCTGAAACCCTTCGGTTTTTATGGTTTTGCAAGCCTAAGAGCTATTTAAATATTAAGTTTACAATTTTATCTTTTTTTTTTTCTTTTCCTCTTTCTTTTTCTTTTTTCTTTTATTCATTTCTATCTAAAATTATAGGGACCTGCTTTTGCGGCCCCTGCAATGTGAGCTTGCATGAGGAATCTACAAGTTTGAATATATCTACTCTAGTGAATGACACCAAAAAAAACAAAACAAAAAAAAAATTGCTTGGAACAACAGTTTGAGCTACTATCCCAAGGGCAATGGTAAAATAGCATACAATTTGTGTCTTAACAGTGACTTAGCTCAAGCTAAATGTTGTTATGCCTGGACTAAATCCTTATGATCAGATTCAGGTGAATACAATCAAACCTGCTATAGTAATTTTCTTTTGAGCTATGTTTCTTATTGAAATTTGTCTTAAAGTATACTGCAAGTAAAGACTGCTTTTCTTGTGTCCTTTTAGTGGTCTTTGCTTACAGGGGAGGGTTTCATGAAGTGTCTTGTCAGTCAGTGATTTTTACTGAAAAATTTGCTCTCAATCAGATGCAAGGATTTCAGTAGCTTGTAACAGTTGTCAGTAAAAATCACTGACAAGACACTTTATGAAATGCTCCCCAGGTTTCACTGTATTTTAAAATCTCTGGCTAATAATATTAATAGAATGCATTTATAACGAACCTGATACTATGTTTCTAAGCTCATGGAAAAGGATCTAGTGATTAAGGACAAGATCACAGATGTCCAGCAAGAGGAAGCCCAAGGCCAAATGCCCTGGACATAGGACCCATTGTCACAGCAACGGGGAAGCTTCCAGGAAACATGGAGTGACCAGAGTTTTCATAACTGAGTTATGACTGAAGGTGATTTGAACAGCCAGGCAATGTCAGTGGAAATTGGATGTGACACCGGGAGGAAATATTTGGTGTGGAAGAAAACATAAACTGAGAAGTCAAACCAGTTCATCTTGTTAATCTGGATTGTAAATGAGGTTGAGAGAGATTGCACAGAATTAATTAAATTTGCTTGTAGCACAGCAGGTTCCCAACTCAGTATTCTCACCATTTTTTAATTTGTGTTTCATGCAACTTTGACAGAAGAGCTTTTTGCAGTTCAAACAAGACACATCTATTAAAGGATGAAAAATGAAAAATGAGAATTAAAAAAATGGGTAGCTATCATTTTCATTTGTAAAATTTAAGCGAAATGAAATGAGGACAAATCCACCAGCTGATGTATGCGACAAAAACACCTTACTTGTTTAGATCTGAGACAGATCTAGACAGATCTAGATAGAATCCATTAGAAATATCTTTTGAATACCTGCAGGAACGAACATGTTTCCAATGCTATCGGTCATCACCAAATATCATATTTTATTCTTAAAGATTATGAGTGTAGAAAACCTATGTCATCCTATCTCCAGAATATATCACACATTATTTTAGAAGAGATGAATAGTAACTACCTTGAACTTAAGCTGACCCAATTTAGAAATAATGGGCCCTAATTTTGGAGGGCAGGACAAATTATTCGCACTAATAGTGAATCCACAACCAAGTAAACCAATGGAGACTTTTCTACCTGTGCAAAATCTGTTTCAAAAATAATTTTGAAAATATGGTACAAAATGGTGTTGTGGGTAGATTCAACATGGGTTGTGTGACAAATGACTAAACTATGGAACAGTATCGTAAAACATTGTACATCAAACCCCCTGATTCAACTTGGTCTTAACATCTGAGATTTGTGCATGAATTCCATGACTAACTATGGAACAGTATCGTAAAACATTGTACATCAAACCCCCTGATTCAACTTGGTCTTAACATCTGAGATTTGTGCATGAATTCCATTTTCCTTTTAAAGTCAGGGACCAATACTTGACTGGAAATTCAACACCTTTTAACTTCACAATAAAGGTGAGAACTGGTTCATGCTAACTTTCAAAAGGTCTGCTGCATAGAGACCCTCTCAAAACAAAACCAAAAAACCATGCCTAAAGTGACAAATGAACCATTCACTAACCTGTTCACATTATTCCAGTCAGAAATAATCACTTATGCATCTCTGGATAGATGCTTGCTTACTCATGCCACGTGCATTACTAAGTTTATAAACAAATAATGCAATTTCAAGAATCATATCTGATTTTTCCATTCTTTGTTTAACTACTAGAAAACAACTGGCATGATATATCTTCCACAGAAACAAACTTCACAATATTCATTTCTATTTGTCTTCCATGCTATATGTTTTTGTTTTTAGGATAAACAGAACTACTATTCCTGTCCAAAAACTCATTTAAACTTACCCACAAAGTGTAAAAATCAACTGAAAAAAAAAAGAAAAAAAAAACCCTGGATGAATTATCAAAGGATTATGTGGCTATGAAAATACAAAGGAAACATTAAAGAGAAGCCAGAGAAGCATTTCATGAAGTGTCTTGTCAGTAATTTTTACTGACAACTATTATAAGCTACTGAAATCCTTCCACCTGATTGGCTGAGAGCAAATTCGTCAGTAAAAATTACTGACAAGACACTTCATGAAACGCTCCCCTGAAGTGCGATTCATACATTACAGAATGAAAAAAAAAAACCTCATAATAGCTTCAGAATTTCATTTTCAGAGTTGTTCTTGGTAGTACTTTGATAAGTTATGTACTAAACTTTAATAACAGATATTTCCAGAATATTTTTTAAAATAAGTTAAGAACATAAATTTCTGTAAATAAACTTTTGACTGAGAATACCCCTTTTCTGCAAACCTTCCCCTTAAAGTTATTGAGTTTTTAAAGACAGTGAGAACACTTCTAGTGTCAGGATCCCAGAAGCTCTGGCATCCTGGCGGGGAACAAATTGGAAGGGTTGGATCGGAAACCCTCTCATAAGTTCACCCCTCTGGCGATTAACAACAAAAGCAAGATGTGCACTCAAAGGACACCCTTCGAGGCCTGTTTACTTTCCCCAAGTGCTCTTGGAGGAGGAGAGGCGTTGTCCTTATCATAATACCAACATGTACGTACATGAGGTGGCAGGCAAGGTACGTGTTAACCTTCAGGTCTTGTGGGGGGTTTCTGAAAGCATTAAAGGACATTGACATTCAAGTAATCCAATCAAAGAAATGTATTTCATTCATTCTACCAACCTTCAATTCAAGAGGATCCTAACCATAGTCTAAGTTATACTTTTTTAATCATAAAAAATAAAATAAATAAATAAATGAATAAATTAGGAGGCACTAATATTGTCATATCTCTGAAAATTTATGTCAGTGATACACAGTGTACATATATAGTTCTAAATATCTTTAAATGTCAATATTTTTCTCTATTGCTCTATTTCTTTTTACAGATTTGTTTCATTCACATTCATTCTAAACCTTCCTCATTACCCAAGTCCCTCTCCCCTTCTCCTATCTCTCCTATTCTTTTCCTCCTCTTCTTCCTTTCCTGCTATTTATTCCCTTCCTCTTCCTCCTTTTTCTTGTTCTTGTTCTTGTTTTGCTCTTTTTGTTCTCATTGTTGTTCTTTTTCATCTTTTCCTTTTTCCTTTCTTCTTTTTCTTTATCTTCCTTTTCTTCTGCTTCTTCTTCTCCTCTTCATCCTTCATCTCCTTCCACCTTCTGATTTTCGAGACCCCCCCCCCCCCCAATATTTCTCTTACTCTCTTTTCTTTCTCAAACTAAAGCATCCCGCAATGTATACAATCTCCACAAGCTAAAGCAAACATGCTCCTGGGTAGGTCACCACAGTCAAACTTGCCTTTCAATTACCAATGGTCTCTTTTAAAGCTTCAGTCATTATTAAATGGAATTCTATTCCTTCATAATTCTTACAGAGATGTCACTTTCGATGACATATCAATCTTCTCACAAAGTTTGCATGCATCAACCACTAAAACAATTTCTGTTTTTGCTCTTTCCACAAATACAAATTACCACTACACTATTCCATGTCAAAAACTTATCCAATTAAAATACCTAGAGGCTAATTCACATACTGAGGAATAAATCAAAGAGTCTCACACAAGACTACACTTGAATTAGATACCTCTGTAATCCCCATAGGCAAGTAACATTGGGGTGCTAATGACTAAAGGACAATGCCAGGACCCCCAAATAATGGTACATAATGGGGAGGTAATGGGCTAGAGAGGCTTCGGTATTTGGGGAAAAGGAGCGTCCCCATTAGCAAATAAAAAAGTTTTTCTGGGCACTTTCACCTGTACATACATGTGGTATTCCCTGTTGAAACATCTTTGAAAGGATTTGTAAAACTGTTGATGGTTATAAGGAGAAAGCATTCTGTGAATGTGACCGACCTACATCTTTCTGTAAGGAATAATTTTCACTTTTTTCAATTTCTAAAATGCAAACAAGCAACCTGTAATTACTTCAAGAATCCGGACTGTATTATATACCCAGGAGTAATCACAGCAGATTTCTTCTCAAAAGTAGAAAGCAAGTGGAGCTGAACTTTAAGAACCACAGTCAGTTTATTTCAGGGTTCAAGCTATTCTGAAAGCAGGAGTGGTTTTCTTGGAAAATCTGTTTAGAAAAGTTGTTTCATCCTTTTACCACCACTTGAGAAAAATCTATTGGATATGAATTTTTAAACCGACAAAAAGGTCTTCAGAAGTAAAAAACTCCCTGAAACTTGAGACTGTTCATAAACTTCATATATACATGTAGTTTCAACAGAGCTTTTTAATGTGCTGAGAAGCCTCAGATAATAACACAGATGCTCTTATAGACAAGACAGTGAATAAAAGAAGATGAACACTTAAAAGTATTTCCTAATCCCTACCCTAACCCTTGACATTTGAGTTAGATTAAGAATTTTTTTTAAAAATACATGGAGCTGCAGAACTTTGCAGAAAGTAGAAGACAAAATCCTCTTTATAATTACGTCACAATCCTAGTATTGAAATACTCCATACAAGTCATTTGTATGTCAAAGCATTCTGGAGCAATTTTCCTCTGTTGCCTAGATGATTCGATGATTAGGGGTCCTCCCACTTGACCGAAGGCTCGCGAGGCCGACTTTTCTTGTATCGTATTTTCCTTTATCACAAATAATGCGCTATCGGTATATGAAATAATTATGTCTCCTTTAGCATGTTTAGTCCTCATTGCCCCTTAATAATTATTAAACTTCCTTCTGGGCCAGGAATTGGTCAGAGCAGTGTGATATTATAGATTACAATTTGCTATTTTCGGCCTCGCGGGCCATCGGTCTCGCAGGCCTTCAGTGAAGTGGGTTGTCACCGATGATTACATATATATATTTTTTTGTATCCAGGTATTTCTCAACATGCTTTTTTTCACTCAAATTTCTTTTTATCTTCTCAAAATATCCAGAACCCCAAGTCTGAAACACAGTCCAAAGTCAAACAAAATACTGAATGTATTTTCACTTCTTTTGTTTTGCTTTCATTCTTTGTATCATTGGATCAATCCATGTATTAAAACACTCATACACTTGTTTGGAAACTCATCGTGTTTGTACAGTGTAGTTTTTTTGTTCTCACCAGGAGAGGGCGGTATAGAGTATATCCAGGACTGCTAAATGAAATCTCATTTATGACATCATTTGCATGTCATCATTATCTCAAGCTCAGCCCTTCCTCTCCCCCGCCCCCCCCCCCCCCATCGTTCTCTCTCTGCCTCTCTCTTTCTGTTGGTTTTTATTCTATTCTATTGTATCTCTCATCTCCTCTCTCCCACTCATCACTGCTAGTTACAAGATTTCAGTATACATTCTGAATAGGATTCTATACCGTAGGGAAACTATCCTTGAGGAAAAAAAATATATAAAAACTGACTGTTCATGCGTTACTGGTTAGTGGTGTGTTTGGGGGTTTTTTTTTGGGGGGGGGGGGAGGATGATACTTGACCAGAGGAGGGAAGAGGTGAAACAATTTTTTTTTCATAACAAAAGTAAAACACAGTGTTGGTCTTGGTCACAGATACGGTGTAACAGTGTTTTTCTTGTATTTAGGGCACTTTAAAGTATTATGAAGATACCATTATGCCCAGAGAATTGTGAGATTTTTAAATATACAAATTATACCTATTAAACTTTCCTTTGAGTGTTTCACTTTTTGGAAATTCATTACATGAAATGAGCCTCATCACAAAACTGTAAATTGTAAAAACAGCTTCATCTGTTTGGTAGTTTCTTCACAAATTGAATGCATGAGCCTACCATCAACAAAATAAATAAATGAAAATATTCCTTAACAACATTTAATCAACACTGTGCATCTTTTGGTTCCCTGACATTCGCTTCTGCAACAATGGCTCCCATGGAAAATCCGCACATTAACTAAAGCGTACAACCTAACCCCAAACCTAACACTAAGCTTAATCCTTACCCTCACATCATTCTGAACCAAAACCACTATGACAACCCTAACCCTATGTCTTCGCAGAAATTAAGACAGGAGCAATAATCACAAGAGCAAATGTCGTGTCACAGCATCTCTTATACACGTGAAGTTTACAATGAACACTTACCAAGTATCTCCAGGTTCTGGGTGCATCAAAAAACAAGCTTCTTTGCTGTTGTACCTGATAAAAAATAAACAAACACATGAATGAAATGTGATAAAAGGTCAACTACAGGAAATAATGAAAAAATGAGTAGGGTAATGATAATTTAATTTACATTTAACTGACTGCTTAGATACCAGATACATGCTTGCAGGAAAGTGACAAGTGGAGAGACAGCTCTACATCCTCTCTATGGGACCTAATGTCTTAATACCCAAACCACCTTCTTACAGGACTAATGCTCTACTAATAAGCTATGAAGCCTCTTTTTAAAAATAGAACTCTGCACATTTCAATATAAACCCTTTTTCCACTATCAGTTCATTTCCCTCCTCCCCTGTTCTTTTCTTCAACTTTCTCTTCTGGTCCTCAATCTTGTAAGTACAATATAACTTGTAAAACCTACAATGATATCGGCTATTTCCATAATATCTGAAGTAAAGGCTACCTGTAGGCTCAAAGATAGTAAGAATTCCATGTAGGTATGGCAACGTAACCTGACTGACCCGTTCTTATATCATCAGCCATCTTTCTTCTGCCTAGCTTTGGATGTGGTTTGCTGTCCACTGCTGACACTAATATTCCTAGTCTGGATCATCATCATCATTATCCTCATCATAACCATTATAATCATCATCATAATTGTTACCAACACCTTTGTCATCATCACCATCATCAATTCATCATCACCATGACGATCATCATCCCCACAACAATCATCATCACCATCATCATCACCATCATCATCACCACCATCATCATCATCATCATCAACATCATCATCACTATCATCATCACCATCATCATCACCATCATCATCACCATCATCATCATCACCATCATCATCACTATCATCATCACCATCATCATCATCACCATCATCATCATCATCATCATCATCATCATCATCATCATCATCATCATCATCATCATTTCACCTGACCATCATTACTATCACTACTGCTATTAACCCAGTGAATACAAAAAGGCTTGGTCAGATATAACTCGACAAACTCACGACTTAACTTACTACACAAAAACTGCGGGGGTTTGTCGTATCATGCCTGGAACAAGCCTTAAGCCTAAATAACATGGGCTGGGTAGAGGGTAAAAATGTGTGTTGCACTGCAATCAAATCATGCTCAATGGGTGAACAGAGCTTAACTGACCTGTCCCTATATCATCAGCTATTTTTCTCTTGCTGCCTAGCTTTAGTTGCTGCTTGCCATTTGCTGCTGATGCTAACATCCCTGGTCTAGGTAATAGGTGGCCTGGAGTGGGTGCTGGCTTGTTGTAGAAATATGGCATCTTTAGAGCCTGGGAGAAAACAAGAAATGCTTTCTTTTAATCATAGACACGTTTAAATCCTGGTTCTAGAAGGATTACACTCAATGGCCCAAATTCATGAAATACATGTAGGTTCATATTCAAACCATGAATTAAACTTAAACTATGGTTTAAACCTCCAGACGCATAGTGTGTGCATGTCCTCTTGTACTTGTTCAGTGGGTGGACAGTAATGAAGTTATATATGCTTATTTAATGGTTCACTTCATTTGAGTCCACGGCAGTGGTTTAAACCATGGTTTTGACCATGGTTTGAAATAAACCAACTTCATGAATTTGGGGCAGTGGCTCCATCTTTCACTGAGCACCATTTCATGAAACCTGTTATCAATAACAAGTTGCAATGACTGTCATAAGCTACTGAAATCAACCTTTTTCGTTAAAAGAAATTAAGTGCTATGAGCCTCCTGACTAGTGCTTGTAGTCAAACCATGAAACCTACAGGAAATTCAACAACAGCAACAACAAAACGAAATTCAAAAATTCAACTGACGTGAACCACACATGACTGGCTCTTGGTTTGCAGGGCAAGCTGTAACTTAAGTATAAATGATGAAAAATAATTCATTTACAATAAAAAATACCTCTACATTTCATTTGGGCCTAAATATATTCTAGATTGTTGAAGTAACAGCAATTTGCCTAAAAAATCTTTTTGAAAACTAAACATACAGAATGTTTATTGCCAGACAGTGAAAGGATCCATCATATAATTCTTCTTCTCCATCATGATCAGCTAGGTTTCCAGGGCTGTTCCATCATTTTGATTTAAACAAATAATTTTAAAAATGAACAGGATTACAGGGTGGTCCACTACCTGAAATTTTAGCATGTTGCGTAAAAACATCTACATACGTGTGTGCGAAGCATGCATCACAAGCACAGAGCACGAAGACCCATGTGGCCGAGGTCCAGGGCCTGCTCAAGGGCCCTGGAAGTTCTAGGATTCTAGATACTCTTTGGTTTCACAAATTGTATTTGTATAATTAAACCTTATTTTTAGCATGTTGCCATGTTGTTTTTTAGGATATTGTGCACAAATTTTCGCATATTGCTCAAAATTTTAGCATGTTACAGCGACATGCTAAAATGCCTCGCGGACCATCCTGGGATTATGAAGGCTCACCTCAGCAGCTTTACATCTCCTGCATGGGTCCATTAAAAGGAGAGCTTGCAGAAGGGTCAAGAGGTCATCTGTGGCAGCTGTGAAGATATCTCGGAGAGGGGTACCAGGAAACTTCTTAAACTCAATGTAGTCTGCTAGAGCAGACATATTCTGTAGAAAGTAAAAAAAAAAATGACAACATATATGATGAACATATTTTTCTTTTGGAAAGATCAAGAATGACCTGACACAGAAAACTTAATTTGAACACCCCCCCCCCAAAAAAAAAAAAAAATAAATAAAAATAAATAATCAAAAAACAAATAAAAAAAAATAAATTTAAAAAATAAACAAATCAAAATAAATAAAAACAAAAGAAAATACAAAATTTTAAAAAGGTAATAACACCCCAGTTAACATCGGTGAGATGAGGGTAATGGCTACAAAAATTGGAGTGAAAAATAAATACATCATGAAAACATCCAATTGTTTCATATTCCGATCTTCTTTCATATTCCTATTTTCTTTAATATTCCGATCTTTTCCATGTCACAAATGACATATGCAAATTCAACCTATGTACACTGCCCAGCTAAACGTAGCCTTTTCTTCGTGATCAAAATATGAGTATACATATTTTACTATTTATTTGCATGAAACTTTTTCTATGCTTCATGCTCACTGCACACAAGACATCAATTTGCCTGGAATGTGTCAGCATGCATAGGCACAGGAATGCCGGGTGAGGACAAAGGATGTGGGGGGGGGGAGCATTGTAAAGGAAAAGTATGCTCTGCCCCCCCCCCCCCCCCCCCCCCATCAGTTGTCTCTCTTAAGGTTCTGGCGCAACAGCTGACATGGTACTCTGATGCACCGCACGAGAGTGACTTTGTCCAAAATGTGAAGGCAAATGGAACAGTGCATACTTTGAATTTCTGGTGTTTGGGCCAATCATTTTTACAGGCTTGATCAGCACAGACAATAACATAATCAGTATGATGCTTAAAATGTGCATGTTTCCACACAGAAACAAGAAATCAAAATTCATAATTTGACTATTAATATTTGCTCAAAATATAATAATTCTTGCATACAGTCCAACCTCACTTATCCGGCCTTCATTTATCCAGACTCCTCTATTTAAATAACCGGCCGCGTCTCCTGGCCAGCTTCCCTCTTTTATTCTTCATCCAATTCACCTAAAAGCCTGGGAGACAGAAACATCGTGGGCAATTTTCTGTTTTATTTTATTTCACTTTCATCTCATACAAACAGAAAGATATTATTGATCATTTACAATCATCCACGACACCAAGGAAATAGATACATGTATCTTACAGCAAATAGACCGCTCTATTTTCATAGAAAAGATGTCCCACTACATTACTCTCATTTCCAATCATTTCACTTATACAGATGGGCGCCGGTCCCGATGCGGCCGGATATTAAAGCGAGGTCAGACTGTATTTGATGCAGGCTTACTTCGAACCATCGGGTGATCACGTTCATGTCAGGTCGTCGCATTACATGACCTTGCATGACTGGCATGTCCTAAATCTACAAATTATCTGGCCCAGTGTGCCCAACACATTATCAAAAAGCTTCAGCAAATTTATGAATACTCACTTCTCGAACCTGATACTTATTTGATAAGAGGGGTGTATTTCACGAACATATACATCCTACCTTTTGGGAATTTAATGCCTATAATAACTCATGAAATGTTGTTAAACACAACAGCACGATCAACCGTTGGTTCAAAGTATGCCCTTGATAGAACATAGGAAGTTGATTTGATATTTGTCAACTACAACAAACAAAACCGAAGGTAGTTCTTACAGGCCATTCCTCTTCCGAGGGTGTCCCCATGGTCTGGAATATCCTACTCAATTGGTCTAGATCTGATTCCCCTGGGAAGAATGGAACTCTAAGGAGGAGCTCTGCTAAGATGCAGCCCATGGCCCACATGTCAACCCCAGTGCCATAGATCCTGGCTCCAAACAACAGCTCCGGGCACCTGTACCATCTGCAAGAAGTGATATCATATGGAACATGATGGAAATCGGTATCTCACAGACACAACCGCATATTGTTCTCTCTCCTTATATATTTTGAGGAATAAGAAATTACATTGTGCCATGAGTACACTAACTACAAGGGTACATGTGTCAAGATTAATAATTAAGAATTTACTAACTCTGTTCAATTAACCCTATAACACTGTTTAATCAACATTTCATAGGAATTACCTTTACAGTATATGTACTACCATAAAGTTATACACAGAAGCTTAACTTATGGTCAATCACTTGTAAATAGTTTTTCGAAATGGTGGAGAAAACAGTGGTAAATATCACCTTCTAAGACCTTTCGCTAAAAAGAACTTGTTGTGCTTTGCTGAACTGACCTTGTTACAACCTGATGTGTGTAGACCCTATTAGGACTGCCATAGAATTTTGCCAAACCAAAATCTCCAATCTTCAAGATGCCATGCTCATCAAGCAACAAATTGTTGGGCTTCATGTCCTGTTGAAGAATAGTTGAATTTTGATATGGAAGAGGTAAAAAAGACCATGAACTTCTGGTAGCATATATCAGCAAGTAACATTATAATTTCAGGAAGCTTTAACCCAAAAGGCAGATTTAAAAACTGCATTAAAAAGTAAAGTTTTCAAAACCTTTCAAGAGTCAAGTAATGAAAAACAATCTTATGAACACACACACATACACAAAAAATACTTGACCAAACTTGGCCCCTTTATCATACACACAGCATGAATAAAAGACAAGTTTCACATGAATTTGAACAGTCTACATGTATATATAACAAAATATAATTTTTACTCACCCTATGCAATATCCAGTTCGAATGGAGGTACTCCAGACCTCTTAGGGCCATCATAGTGTAAGCTTTGATGTGTGCTGGAGTCAATACTAAACTGTTCTCTTTGATGATCACCTGAAAAAATTAAACAAAAAACATGGAAAAAAATACAATAGATTTAAAAAACTATCTTGAACCAACTACACATTTTGTAACTACTCCTATTGCCTTCAGTGTTACATGTCATCATGTCTTTCCTGTTAACCTCTTATGAGAAAGAGAATAGAAGCTGTGCTGTAGTTCTGGTGTGGGTGATATAACCATGCATGGTCTTTAGGTATACATGGTCTTTGCATAACAGTACCCATCAGAACCACCATACCTGGTCGTGCAATCTTCCTGAGAGAAATATGGTTGTGCCATTGTCGTGCAGTATTATAAACTTCTTGAGAGCCATGGCCATGTTTGAAATGGTGCTGTGAAACCTGGATAGATCTTAGAGAATAATCTTTATCAACTCGAATGTATATTTCAGTCAAACACACTGTCGCCCTTAAAAGTCTAAAGGACAGATCGAGTGCAACACGTCTTACAGTGGATGTGCATAACTCAGGCTTCTTTCCAATACATCTGAGTCATACCCTATGCTGTAACTAAGTTCCTAACAACTCCTGTCCTTCATCCACGTAACCCTGAAAATTCACGCAAAAAGGGTCCCATGAAGCACTATTAAGCCCCCACATGTAATATGTGAACCAAACACAACCTAACATATCAAATTTCCAGATTCTAACCAGTCAACGCTGTCATAAAAAAATGAAGGGCGAGATTAAGAAACTCATGAAGGCACACATACCTCGAGATCTGTCTCCATGAAGTCAAATACAAGGCTAATGTTGGATCGATGACCAAAGCAGTCAAGGAGCTATCAAAAAGGGGGAAACACAAAAAGTAACTGATGAGAAGAAATGATGATTAGAGTTCTCTAATTAATTGGCAAATTACTTGCAGATACATTTATTTGGTGCCTGGCAGAAGCTGGAACTGGAATTTTTTTTGTAAATGAAGGACAAATAATATCATAGATTAAATAATTCAACACTTTAGAAGATGTATGACAGAACTTTGTTATGCAGGTGTAGTGAAAACAAAGACAAAATTTCAAAATGTGAATGTCAAGAATTGTGCAACCAATGACTGTGCATCTGCCTGTGCCCTTCTGCCGACATGCAATGAACTAGTCTTTTTGAGCATTGCAATAACTCACCCCAATGATATTTTCATGTTTAAGCTCCTGAAGTAATTTGATTTCTCTGAGAGCTGTCCTGTTGATACCATCCTGGGCTTCAGTTCTGTGTCCGAGCTTAATCTATAGTCCGAAGAGAAGAATGTGAAAAAGAGATATATGTTAAAGCTAAAGGTATTTTTTCCCATATGTTACCAGCTACATAAAAGGCTGAGGAGCTGCATGTTTGTGTCCACCATCTCTCTGTATTTTTTTACTTCATGACCTACCCATGTGCCAAGTTCAGAACTTCTGATGCTTTACGTATTACACAAGGCAGCAGTTCGTACAGGAGACATTCTCCATTTCAGTACAAGTAGTTTCCTGTCAACTAACCTCTCAAGGCTCTCATCCAGAATGTCTTCATATATATTGCATTTTAAAGATAAAATGGAGTTCTGGTCATGCAATCATAATGTGAAAGAAACTGTTACAAAGCAACTGGGAGACTCAGATTCATCGTATATAAACACAAGTGTCTAGTGTGAGATTTGGAGATTATCAAATTGATAAGAATTTCACTTACTTTCCCAAAAAGGTACTTGCACTGCACAAAGAAATTAGTATGGGAGTCTGGGTCAACACAAACCTGGCATGAATTCAGTTTTTTTCTTGTCATATTCCCAATATGATGGCATTTGAAGAGCAATTCTTCAAGGGGGACATTTATGCTTTAATTGATATTCTTCCTAACTGACAAGGAAAGAATGAGAAAGCTCACAAATTATTTATCACCTTTCTCAAACTCATGCTTCTCTTAAAAAATGCATCAGTTTTTTTTTCTTTCACTAACATACAATCATTCCCTTACTCTGGTCTTCACTCATCTACTGAATCTACCATACTTGTCCCCAACATAACAAGACAACATGGAGCCCTTTTCTTCCATGATGTGTAAGCATGTCACAGTCTGACTTTAGTTGATCTAAAGTCAGATTGCGGGTCACTCATCAAGTTTTTCATGTGAGTTATGCAACCGTAGGGAAATGCCCTTTCAAGAATTTTATACACTACTGATAAAAGGGGTATCGGATGAAAGTCGCTTTCAAGTCATGGACGATTTTTCTTCAGGGATTGGTACAATTTTGGCAAGTTTAAAGTGATGATGATTTAAAGTTTTACATGATCTGGGCATAGTGAAAAATTAAAGACATGATCTATGGGTGATGATGCATTCAAGTGGGCACTTTAATGCAATAATCTGGGATGCAGATCTTCAAGACCAATGGACTTAGAACAGTTCAAACTTTTTAGTTCTTTCTCAACGCATTCAATAGAGACTTCTTTTAGGGTAAATTTTGAGTGAGTTCATTCATGTAATCCCTTCAGAACTTTATTTTCAATACCTTTTTTGTTCATTTGATCTTTAGAAAGCTGCTTTTCCAACACTGCTAAAAGAGAATTGAATTCAAGTGCAATCTTGAGAGGATCTGTCATTTATTCATCTTCTATCACAATGTTGGACCCCCTACTATATAAATCTGGTATTTGGTAATAGGCCTTCCCAAATGCTCCAACTTTTTCATGTCATTATTTGTACTACATGATATAATGAATATACTATTTCAATGAATTACTTTAATAATTGGAAATTTCTAGTACAGCCTTTTTATGGACTGTCACTATTCCGCTAGTTCTTCTCCCAATTTACCTTTTTCACTGCTACTATCCTGCCTTCATGCTGAAGATCTCGAGCTTTGTAAACCGTAGCAAACTGTAAGAAGAAATATAAAGCAAAACGATAATTACAGTATGTTCTTAGAAATTAATATCATAGCACTGTCTGATGACAATCGGAAAACAGTCAAACCCAATTTTAAGGTAGCTTGGTGAAATGTGCCATCACAAAAGACATATCCTGAATGCAAAAGGCATAATTCTTGCTGAAGGTTCGGACGCAATAGAGAAGAGCAAAGAAGAAAGGGTAGGACACCTCAAGCAGAAGCTGGAAGATTGTGAGAAGAGATTAAAAGACAGAAGAAAGGCTAGCAAGAAATTGAGAGTTCTTTATTCAATCACTTGGGAAGTTGGACTGCCGAAAGATATGGTTCAGAACATAAAGAGACTTCAAACAAGCCGGTTAATGTGGCGAAGTAAGTTCCAGGCCCTGAATTCCACTCATACTCACGTCAAGTCTTCCATCGGAGAGCGTTAAACAGATGCAAGATGTACAAATCTAGGCTTGACCGTCTGAAATCTAAGAAGGGCAAAGAACCCTGTCAACGAAAACAACCCCAGCAAAGACCAATTACTCAGGTAGGTTACTTTGATGATCTTCACAGGAACATTGATGACGTGGAGGCACAGGTGGAAAACTTCACTACGCCACTTCAAATGAAGGAAGGGAAGGAATACTCTAGTAGTACAAGACAAGTTTCATACTTCCTTCCGTTCAGTATGTTTTCTGCTGTCTAGTGATCATGAATCAAATCATTCACACTAGTGCTCGGTTATACTAACCTCGCACAACAGACGTGCTGTAACATACAAATTGCTGACAATAGGAAAGCAGTGTTCTCTGTCCAATTTAGTGGACAGAGGAGCAAGAGCTGTGTCACCAGCGATCATATATATTTTTCAAAATTCACTTGATCAAGATAATTTACATCTAGTTTGAGGAATGGAATGGAAATAGGATATTTTGTTATCTGTGTAAAAAGCAATATTTTATATGAATTTGATTATTTTAGTGATTTCAATCTTTGACTATAGAGGGCAGCATGTGACATAAATTTGCACAGCTCAGCATACCAATGTAGCCCTGTGTGGAATCAAATTAACTACATGTATAACACAAATATATACATATATTTCAGGAGGGGCAAAGCTCATTTAACATGCAGGGATGGTGCTACAGGAGGGGAGGGGTAGCTGCCCTCCTACCATTTTACAAGAGTTCCAAAATAAGAAGAAAAAAAAGAAAATTAGGAAGAGCCAAGCAACATTGCTGCTGTGCCATCTAATCCATCTTTCCCCTTTTTCAAAATAGTCTGGCACTGCCCCTGTTTACATGTACAAGTACATTTTTTGTAATCACTGTATACAAAAATATGAATTATTCATCAGAGCACACTTATGAAATTAAACTAGTAAGATCATGCATTATGCAGTCTGGTGTCATTTATTTTATCATTGGACTTCAGAGGTCACACAATGATCAAATTTTAAAATTACATTTACAAAATCATATGCTTTCATATACTGGCTCTATAAAGAAAGAAAATTTTGACACTCTTGATAATGCCTTTATAGCCAATCCTGATTTACGAAGCTCAATAAAGCGAGATTGGCTGCAAATGCATTTAAAGCATGTCAAATTTTATCCACTGTACATGTACATGTATATAAAGTACATGTACATAAATGCATACATGTCTATATACATGTAGCTTCCATTTTATATAAGAGAAATGTTTTCTTGCCATAATCTAAAAAATAGATGTGTTTGATAATACTGCGGAAACTCGGTATAACAAGGTCCCTGGGACCATCAAAATTACCTTGTTATATCAGGAATATTGTTATAATTTTTTTATTATCAGATCTCTTTATACCAAGTTTCCACTGTATTGGGTCAGTGTGCATCTGTATGTATTATGTATCAATTTCATTTGTAGGACCAAGGTGTGGCAGAGCACATTGTTAAAATGTCTTGTAAACTTTCGAAATTCGGCTTTGCCGCAATGAAAGTACTGTAACCATTTTGAATTGAATTGAATTGAAAAACAGTTATGGAGACTCTTGGGCATCGATCTCTTGAGAGTCTGCCATCCATATCCACACGAGCCCCATTTCTCTTCAGAAATGAAGACAATATCAAGAGAACGGGTAAGAGAGGGGGTTGAAGGGGAAAACAGTCTCACCCATAAATACAATGGCACCACAAAAGGCCGTCTCGGACAGCTTGCAGAGGTAGAGGCAACAAAATCTACAACCTTCCTGACAGGTGTCCATCGGCAACCAGGAGGCACAGCACTGGACTATGTCCATTCTATAAAGGCATCTTTTCAAGAGGTCCAGGAAGATCTGCTACGATGCTAGGAAAGATCAGTAATACCACGACTGATCGCAGCACAACAAATTCAGCTGTAGATAAAGAATTGCAGCAACAAACAGGGAAGCAATGCACCCATTAGATTCATTTGCTTACCAGGTGAACAGCATCCTCTGTACTGGACACAAGAAGGCTGCAGCTTCAGAATCAATGCCTTTCCAGAAGCCTGGAGAAAGCAGCATTCAAGCGCTTCTGAGAGCTGCAGACAAGATTTTCAATAATGCTGCAAGTGGAGACAATGTCGCACTCAAAACCTGCCTTTGTGACAAGGGATTGCCGTCCTGTCTGCCACATTGGGTAGGGAACAGATTTAACATCCTGTTCGCGAATTCTGCCATTCTATTTAGGTGCAGAGATGGTATACCGGAGTACTTCACAAAGGTGCAGCAGCCGCAAAACAACCTCCAGATAGCATTTGTAAATGCTTGGACAGCTGCCTCGAAAACTAGCTGCCGATGTTTGCCTACAAGAATATCAGAGCGCACAACGGGAACGCAAATTCCGAAAATTAACTAGGCCTAATTAATTAACTGCCATGCGATCACTCAGCTATCGCTGGCAATAATAAGTATAACTGTTAGATCTACATGTAAAATGGCACAGAGTACACACCTTTTTTACCTTAATTTTAATAGTTTTAAAGATTTATGAAATTTTCACACATTACAAATCATATCTGAAAATATTATCTACATTATATTTGGCATGGTGGAAATTTTAGTTAATGTTTTGTTTTACTTACTTATGAGTTCCCATGGACCATCAAAATTACATAGTTATATCAGGAATATTATTATATCAGATCTTTTTATACTGAGTTTCCACTGTATTGGGTCAGTGTGCATCTGTATGTATTATGTATTAATTTCATTTGTAGGACCAAGGTGTGGCAGAGCACAAGGTCAGTGAAGCGATAAGAACAGTTATGGAGACTTTTGGTATCGACCTCTTGAGAGTCTGCCATCCACATTCACACGAGCCCCATTTCTCTTCAGAAATGAAGACAATATCAAGAGAACGGGTAAGAGAGGGGGTTGAAGGGGAAAACAGTCTCACCCATAAATATGATGGCACCACAAAAGGCCGTCTCGGACACCTTGCAGAGGTAGAAGCAACAAAATCTACAACCTTCCTGACAGGTGTCCATCAGCAACCAGGAGGCACAGCACTGGACTATGTCCATTCTATAAAGGCATCTTTTCAAGAGGTCCAGGAAGATCTGCTACGATGCTAAGAAAGATCAGTAATACCACGACTGATCGCAGCACAACAAATTCAGCTGTAGATAAAGAATTGCAGCAACAAACAGGGAAGCAATGCACCCATTAGATTCATTTGCTTACCAGGTGAACAGCATCCTTTGCACTGGAGACAAGAAGGCTGCAGCTTCAGAATCAATGCCTTTCCAGAAGCCTGGAGAAAGCAGCATTCAAGCGCTTCTGAGAGCTGCAGACAAGATTTTCAATAATGCTGCAAGTGGAGACAATGTCGCACTCAAAACCTACCTTTGTGACAAGGGATTGCCGTCCTGTCTGCCACATTGGGTAGGGAACAGATTTAACATCCTGTTCGCGAATTCTGCCATTCTATTTAGGTGCAGAGATGGTATACCGGAGTACTTCACAAAGGTGCAGCAGCCGCAAAACAACCTCCAGATAGCATTTGTAAATGCTTGGACAGCTGCCTCGAAAACTAGCTGCCGATGCTTGCCTACAAGAATATCAGAGCGCACAACGGGAACGCAAATTCCGAAAATTAACTAGGTCTAATTAATTAACTGCCATGCGATGACTCAGCTATCGCTGGCAATAATAAGTATAACTGTTAGATCTACATGTAAAATGGCACAGAGTTCACTCCATTTTTTACCTTAATTTTAATAGTTTTAAAGATTTATGTAATTTTCACACATTACAAATCATATCTGAGAATATTATCTACATTATATTTGGCATGGTGGAAATTTTAGTTAATGTTTTGTTTTACTTACTTATGAGTTCCCTTGGACCATCAAAATTACCTAGTTTTATCAGGAATATTGTTATATCAGATCTCTTTATACCGAGCTCCACTGTATTGGGTCAGTGTGCATCTGTATGTATTATGTATTAATTTCATTTGTAGGACCAAGGTGTGGCAGAGCACAAGGTCAGTGAAGCGATAAGAACAGTTATGGAGACTTTTGGTATCGACCTCTTGAGAGTCTGCCATCCACATCCACACGAGCCCCATTTCTCTTCAGAAATGAAGACAATATCAAGAGAACAGGTAAGAGAGGGGGTTGAAGGGAAAAACAGTCTCACCCATAAATACGATGGCACCACAAAAGGCTGTCTCGGACACCTTGCAGAGGTAGAGGCAACAAAATCTACAACCTTCCTGACAGGTGTCCATCAGCAACCAGGAGGCACAGCACTGGACTATGTCCATTCTATAAAGGCATCTTTTCAAGAGGTCCAGGAAGATCTGCTACGATGCTAAGAAAGATCAGTAATACCACGACTGATCGCAGCACAACAAATTCAGCTGTAGATAAAGAATTGCAGCAACAAACAGGGAAGCAATGCACCCATTAGATTCATTTGCTTACCTGGTGAACAGCATCCTCTGCACTGGACACAAGAAGGCTGCAGCTTCAGAATCAATGCCTTTCCAGAAGCCTGGAGAAAGCAGCATTCAAGCGCTTCTGAGAGCTGCAGACAAGATTTTCAATAATGCTGCAAGTGGAGACAATGTCGCACTCAAAACCTGCCTTTGTGACAAGGGATTGCCGTCCTGTCTGCCACATTGGGTAGGGAACAGATTTAACATCCTGTTCGCGAATTCTGCCATTCTATTTAGGTGCAGAGATGGTATACCGGAGTACTTCACAAAGGTGCAACAGCCGCAAAACAACCTCCAGATAGCATTTGTAAATGCTTGGACAGCTGCCTCGAAAACTAGCTGCCGATGTTTGACTACAAGAATATCAGAGCGCACAACGGGAACGCAAATTCCGAAAATTAACTAGGCCTAATTAATTAACTGCCATGCGATCACTCAGCTATCGCTGGCAATAATAAGTATAACTGTTAGATCTACATGTAAAATGGCACAGAGTACACACCTTTTTTACCTTAATTTTAATAGTTTTAAGGATTTATGAAATTTTCACACATTACAAATCTTATCTGAAAATATTATCTACATTATATTTGGCATGGTGGAAATTTTAGTTAATGTTTTGTCTTAATTACTTTGGGATTCTTATGGATGTTTTTGAATGCAGGCTCAAGCCTCTACATGTATATTTCTTGTCATAATCTGAAAAATATATGTTTGATAATACTGCAGAAACTTGGTATAATGATTTCCCTTGGACCATCAAAATTACCTTGTTATATCAGATCTCTTTATACCGAGCTCCACTGTATTGGGTCAGTTTGCATCTGTATGTATTATGTATTAATTTCATTTGTAGGACCAAGGTGTGGCAGAGCACAAGGTCAGTGAAGCGATAAGAACAGTTATGGAGACTTTTGGTATCGACCTCTTGAGAGTCTGCCATCCACATCCACACAAGCCCCATTTCTCTTCAGAAATGAAGACAATATCAAGAGAACAGGTAAGAGAGGGGGTTGAAGGGAAAAACAGTCTCACCCATAAATACAATGGCACCACAAAAGGCCGTCTCGGACAGCTTGCAGAGGTAGAGGCAACAAAATCTACAACCTTCCTGACAGGTGTCCATCGGCAACCAGGAGGCACAGCACTGGACTATGTCCATTCTATAAAGGCATCTTTTCAAGAGGTCCAGGAAGATCTGCTACGATGCTAGGAAAGATCAGTAATACCACGACTGATCGCAGCACAACAAATTCAGCTGTAGATAAAGAATTGCAGCAACAAACAGGGAAGCAATGCACCCATTAGATTCATTTGCTTACCAGGTGAACAGCATCCTCTGTACTGGACACAAGAAGGCTGCAGCTTCAGAATCAATGCCTTTCCAGAAGCCTGGAGAAAGCAGCATTCAAGCGCTTCTGAGAGCTGCAGACAAGATTTTCAATAATGCTGCAAGTGGAGACAATGTCGCACTCAAAACCTGCCTTTGTGACAAGGGATTGCCGTCCTGTCTGCCACATTGGGTAGGGAACAGATTTAACATCCTGTTCGCGAATTCTGCCATTCTATTTAGGTGCAGAGATGGTATACCGGAGTACTTCACAAAGGTGCAACAGCCGCAAAACAACCTCCAGATAGCATTTGTAAATGCTTGGACAGCTGCCTCGAAAACTAGCTGCCGATGTTTGCCTACAAGAATATCAGAGTGCACAACGGGAACGCAAATTCCGAAAATTAACTAGGCCTAATTAATTAACTGCCATGCGATCACTCAGCTATCGCTGGCAATAATAAGTATAACTGTTAGATCTACATGTAAAATGGCACAGAGTACACTCCATTTTTTACCTCAATTTTAATAGTTTTAAAGATTTATGAAATTTTCACACATTAAAAATCATTTTTGAAAATATTATCTACATTATATTTGGCATGGTGGGAATTTTAGTTAATGTTTTATTTTACTTACTTATGGATACTTATGGATGTTTCTGAATGCAGGCTCAAGCCTCTATATTCAGATCCAATACACGGCATTATGGTGACCTGAAAATGGAATTGTATTACCGAATGTGCATTTCCTATGGGAAAAAGAAGGACAATGACATGTACCCAATCAACAATCAGCTAGTTTGATCATTTTTTTTGGAGAAAACAATGATATTGCAAAAGTGTTTTGGCCTCGTATTTGTCATCTTCCTTTCGAAATTTTGGCATAATCGTGATTATAGTCCCCCCTCATTCACCTAGCACAATAGCGGTTTATTGCGTCAGTGTACACAGGGACTTCCTTCCACCTCATAGACTTTCACAAGTATGTGTGTGCATACACACTGAATGAGGTGGATACGATTAACAGTTAGGCCGAAATTTCCTGTAAGAGAATGTTGCATAACGTTAGGCCTAGTTCTAACTTAAACGTAGGAAATTAATTTTTGACGCATAAATCATGATATAATAAATGCGCATGTTCGGTAATACAATGCTGTTCAGTACTAATATTATAATAATACAATCACTGATTAAATACATGTAGCAAATTTAAGAAAATCAAATCTTGCTTAGAGCAATTTTGTTGTCTCTTTTTTACAGCTGCAACAGTGAATGTTGGACACAGTTCCACTTAAGCATGAGCCTATGAGTGTCACATACACACATGTACATAAGGTCACGAAATTTGCCATTGCCATTGGATGAGAGCGCGATGCAGTCTAAGGCAGCGCGAACCCTCATTTTAACAGCCGGCAGAGTCGGATGAAATTCGGTCGTATTTTCAACACACATAAAATCCAGCATACGGGACACGGCGATAAGTACAGTGATACTGTTTTTGATATTCAAAACATATGAAACTTCACCTACCTGACCTTCTCCTAAAAAGTCAATGTTTTCATACAACTTAGAACGATCTCCAGCCAGCATATTCCGAGCCATTTTTAGTCAGTAACAGGCGCGTACTTCTGTTCTGGAAGTTACGTTCTGGGACTTCTGCTCCTTGGATTTGTACAATTGTATGCACATGCAGCTAGCTAGTACGGTGTCGATAACACGACAAACAAAAAAATAGAGAACAGTTTGATTCGATCAAATAAAATTCCCGGGATAAAATTTTATTCTTGAATTCAAAACAAGTTAAACAACATTTCCTTTCAATATGAATTGAGAACAAACACCCTCGAATAATTTTAACAAATCGACAAATATCCTTTTTTCCACAGAAATGGATATAAATCCAAAGTGCATGAATTTATGTAATACTATGCATACATTATTTTTGCACTATATTCATGAACGGAAATGATCAGGTATAATGTGGTTCTTTCACATATCCCTCACGGGATCCCTCAATAAAAAAAATTGTCTTTGTCTAGTCTTTAGGCCTATACCATTTAAATCCGACCGATTGCTTGGAAATGAAAAATCCTTTTCTCGAAGAATAATTGTTTTTGTACAATATTGGCGTCTCGGCAATTTTTACATTAAAGTGTTCCACTCTTACACAGTCAAAATTTTGAGATTTAAAATACCCCGGACATTAAAATGCACAAAATCTTGTTCTTAGATTCTGAAGGAAAATTAGTGGATAAGGCACTGCATATACATAGTGGAAAGAGTTCCACTTTGAGAAATCTCCGAGAACAGCCTATCACAACCACAGAAATGTGATCACAACCCATCATACTTGAACAGAGTGGTGTATGAAACCATGTATTGAATATGAGAATGCGGCGATTTGAGACTTATAGACTTTATTGAAAACAACAAAAACTAAAATAAGATTGAAACCAATGTGAAGAAAAAAAATCCGAGAACAAAAAATGAACGTAAATTATCTAAAAAAGAAGAATGAAAATAGAGTCCAGCAAAGAAGCAAAGCATGTGGTACTACTAGTAGTCCGTTTAAAAGACGTTACGTAATAGATTTTACAAATGACTAAATTAAACTGGGCAAACTAGGCATCTGTCATTTAAGAGAAACAGAGACGACAAAATTAAAAAACAATTTGTAAAAGAGAGAAAAAAATAGAGTTATACAATAATTAAAAAGAGATAGATATACATGGCCTTGGAAAACAATCAAGGAAAGAAATGTTTTGTCAATATCTTATCCAGGACGACGCCATAGTATTTTGATAGGGGGTGGGGAGGTGACCCACAAAACAAGAGAGTTTATTTAAGTTTTAATGAACAAATAAGGCTATCATATAGTTGCATGACCCCGCCCTCTCTTCCTCATACTCTTCTTCTTCTTCTTTTTCCCTTCTTCTTACTTTTTTCTATCACTGAAAAATCATGGGGGCGCCCCTCCCCTTTCACATTTAGCGCCGCCCATGATTTTATCTGTAAGCAAAATTAATGAAAGTCTCCACGTACTATAAAAATTTTCTGGAAGCAAGAAAGAATTAGACAGAAGAGATGATGAAATAGGGGACGGGTTGATTGGTTGGTTAAGTATGAACAGTTGAAAGAATAATCAACAAAAATACTAATACTCCGAGGTGTGTGCGAGAGAGGGATTGTCTAAGAAAATTTTCAGATACAAAATTGAGAGAGAGAGAGAGAAAAAAATTGTTTTTGTCTTTGGTTTCTGTCTTTTTCCAATGTGTCCACAGATGTAAGCTAACAAGAACTTAAAACAAGAATGGTACATTCCAAATGAAGAAAGTATCCCCGTAGTTTATAGCCTTTATTATTTCAAATATTTTTATTATTCATTTAAATGAGAAAGAGCCATAAGTTTACAATTTGGGTGACACCAAATTAGGTGACAGAAATGTTTGTGTGGGTTGGGATTCCACGGTGAGCTCTTGCACCTTTCATACCACTAGCTTATTCTAGATATTAAAAACACAAGAAAACAAATAAAATAAAAAAAAAAGAAAAAGGGCGACCCCTTCCAAATTTCTTCACCAAGACAAAAAACAAAACAAAACAAAAAAGACTCCGCTCAAGGTTAACATTATTTGGGGAAGGACTGCAGCTCTAGAGTCTAACCAAACTCTCATTAAAAATCATGACATCACTCTGATCTTCATTCCATTTATCAATCGAATCCACCTAGCAGGCCTTTGTCTTACCGTCTTGTAGAGTGGGGATTAAAACGCCCTCCCCAAACAAGAAATGCAAGGGAAAAAAAGAAAGTAAGAAAGAAGAAAGAAAGAAAGAAAGAAAGAATGTAAGAAAGAAAGAAAGAAAAAGAAGAAGAAGAAAAAGAAGCAGAAGAAGAAGAGGAAGAAGAAGAAGAAGAAGAAGAAGGAGAGGAAAAAGACCCTAACCATTATCATGCAGAGATCCATGGCTCCACCCCATATATTTGTGAAAGAAGCTAGCATTTCATGGTTTTAAGTAAAATACCTTGTATTTCCTCTTATCTGTTGGTGTTAGTTCGTCCTTCCCACCCTTTTACCCCTCTCGCTTCTCGTCTCTCTTCCAGGGGCGTAACAGGTACCTGTTATCAGGGGGGGGGGGGCAGAGCCCAAAATTTCACGGTAACTAGTCTATGTCTAGAATCTGTGGCGTAGCTAGGACTGCATTTTAGGAGTGGGGGATGAAAAAGTTTTTTAATGATTTTTTCCCTCTCACACACATTTTGATATCTATTTTGCGAGCGAGCGAAGCGAGCGAGCAGAAAATAACCACTTTTCTGGTTTTGAATCGCATTTTCGAATAAGAATTCTAAAATAAATTATAATGAAAGAGCGAAGCGAGTGAGCCGAAAATAACCACTTTTCTCGATTTTAATTGCATTTTCGGATGCAAATCGTAAGATTTTGACGAGCGAGTGAAGCGAGCGAGCCAAAAATAACCACTTTTTTGTTTTCAATAGCATTTTCAAATAGAAATTCTAAAATATGACGGTTGTTTATAATAGATATTCAGAATTTTTACTAACTGATTAATTAAAATAAATTTTCTTCCTTAAAAAGTGTGTCTGCATGGGGGGAAATTTGTACACACCATCTCCCCTCTCCCCAAGTAGGGGTGATAGATCCCCCACCCCCCGGAATTTACGCCAATGTAGTGCTCCCTAGAGGGGAGGGTGCAGGGAGGGGGGAATTTCCCCCCCCCCCCTCCCCCCCGCGCGAAGCGCGGAAGCTCCGACGTTTCTTTGAATTGTTAGTTGTCGGTAATTAAGTCAGTCTTCTGCGGCGTAACTAGGATTTCATTTTAGGAGGACGGAGCTCCGGGGGGGGGGGGGGGGGGGGAGGGTGCAGGGTGCAAAGCGCGGAAGCTCCGATGTTTTTTCGCTGTCAGTTCCCGCTTTTCTTACGCTTTCTGCCTGTTATTGGGGGGGGGGGGGGAGGGGGCATAGGCATAGCCCAAAATTTCCCGGTAATTAAGTCTAGAATCAGTGGTTTAGCTAGGATTTCATTTTAGGAGGACGACAGTGCAAAGCGCGCTCCCTAGGCATGCTAGGGGGAGGTTGCAGGGATGGTGATTTCCCCTCCCGCGCGAAGCGCGGAAGCTCTGACGTTTCTTTGAATTGCTCGTTGACTGTTCCCAGTCTCTTACATTCTCTGCCTGTTATCGAGGGGGGGGGGGGGGGGGGGGGGGGGGGAGAGGCAGAGCCGAAAATTTCCCGGCATCTTAGTCTAGAAATAGAATATGCGGGGGTGAGCCCGCACCGCGAGTTGCTTGTTGCGAAGCCCTTAGCGGATGGGGCCCAGGGTTCTGGCTTAGGGCCCCTGATGGGGGTCTACAGGGAAAGCCACTGCGGGGGTCCTGGGAGTGGAGCACCCGGAAGCTCCGGGGTTTTGGTACTAAATTTTCCCTCATTTCTTTTGTTTCCCTTTGCTTTTTCCTTTTCCCCCGTTCCCTCTTTTCCCTCTCTCTCTTCTTCTTTCTCCCCTTTCTCCTTTTTTCTTTCCCGTTCTACTTCTTTCTTTCCCTTTCTCCTTCTTTCTTTTCCTTTCTTCTTCTTTCTTTTCCTTTCTTCTTCTTCCTTCCCCTTTCTCCCTTCCTTTTTCTTCCTTTCCCTCCCTTTCATTTTTTTTCCGGTGGTTTGGTGGATTTTCTCGCTGAAATCCTTCAGGGGGGGGGCACTCTGCCCCCCGCCCCCCGGCTGTTACGCCACTGCTCTCTTCCTCACCTTTTCTCTTCTCTCTTCTTTATTTTCAACTCTCTCGTATTTCCCTCTTCTCTCTCTACCTTGCCCATCCCCTTTCCCCGTCTTCTCTCTTTATCTTTCTTTTAACGCACCATTATTGTAGGAGAGATATATGACCCTCAGCTTCCTGGATCTGCCGATGGGATGCACTCATGGCGAGGAGGATGGATGGATTACCCCCCCCCCCCCCCACACACACACACACACAATTTTCATTAATACCGTGTGCTGACATTTGTCTCTGTGATCCAAAGTAATCCCTACAGTGCAAGTTTATCAGAAAATGTGAACACTTCATTTCATTAATTCCCTCGTATACATACAAAGAGATTCAGGCAAAGTAGGCATACGTCCCTAGAATGCAACTCTATGGGCCTATGCACTAAAATGCAAACTGGTAATATTAGCCAGTTTCTGGGAAGGGCAGTTCTAAGCATCGTCCTCATTACTGGGGGGGGGGGGGGGGGGGGGGGGAGGGGGGAAGGGGGTGATTCCCACATAGATATAATACACCCACTTCAAAAAGTGTGCGGGATGCATACCCCCGCCCCTATCAACATGTACGCCCTTGGGCAGAAGTCCCCTGGTAAGTTATTTCCTGCACCCTGGGCCCTGCACTCGAGATGAGAAATCACCCCACCCCCGTCATACTAACGCCTTAGTCATGTTGGTTGAAGCTTTTACTCTGGTGGAACACTGCGCAAAATCTGTGACCTTCGATATTGGATGAAGCGTACGCATGAACATAATGTTTGGAGAAAACTGCAAAAATAGCATAAAATCAATTCGTTCGGGGGGAAAATAATTGTGTTCGGATGCATTCATCACGCCAGACTTGTCTTTACAACCGCGTTGACCTGCTATCTTTCAAACCTGAAGCTCCTTTTCACCGAACATGACTGCAAATCGTAAACTTTCCTCATCCTTACAGAGACTATAGCTAGAAGTGTTTTGAGTATTGTCATGATTGCGGTAGTGTTGATTTTAACGCATACACACAAAAGCTATGCAAAAAAAAAAATAAATAAAAAAAATTCATGGTCAATTATACTGCACGTAAATGGCATTGTTATTGTATGTTTCATTCAAGCATTGATTCACTTGGTTAACAATCAATACGCAACCCCTAAAGCACAGACTGCGCGCCCATTAGCACATGTGATTGGGAGTAACTGAAACTCCTCTACATCACAGAAAGCGCTTTCATGAATGTCATCATTCGCAAGTGAAATGTTGCCCGAATAGAAGAACCCTTCCAGCTATTCGCAAAGGTGATGTCACTTCAAGCCAGTCTTATGATGACTACATAGTGCAAAAAAGATCACTAATTATTCTGTCTGAAAGGTGAGTAGGCCTGGTTCATCGGCCTTTTATTAACCATAAACACGCTCTAGTCTCTCGAAAGATACGATTCGGGGCAACCTACAGCTTCGACATGATCATGATAGATGATTCAAAATAACGATTGGAAATGGATCCGCCTCTAACTGTCTAAGGGTGATTACTTCAATCAACTTTCTCTGGGACCGAGCTCTTTTTTTCTTTCCCCCTTTTTGTTAGATGATAATAAAAAGTATATCGTTGAGGGAGACACAGTCGATACTCCAATCAGTTAAAGTGCTGAACCTTGTTCAGCTTGCATATAATTTTCTTTCCAGCGATCAACGATAGGATGCTTTGAACGAACTTTGTGCATCATCTACATCCTAAGGCGATTTAGTCTGTCTGAATTTCAAGTGATGATATACATGTTACACTCTAAATTCATTTTCCTATATTCCACACTATTTGTCTTCTAAGTGGCATGTATAGCGCTTTGGGGACATTTGCTATTTTCTATGTTTCCTTTGACTATTTGGTATTATTCACTAAACGCATATTGCATATTGTTAAAATTTCTTGTTCTTTAAGTCAACTTTTATATTTTTAACTTTATGTATGTTGATTACTTTTTGAGTATTCAATTGCAATTATTTTATATGCGCCTTGAGCATTTCAAGTGATCGATACATTTTTTCACAAGGCGTGATAGAAGACTGCCTGACTTTTGAAGGAAAATCATTTTTTTAAAGCTTCGTATAAAATGCCTATACAACCTTATCTGTGATCAAACGGTCAAAGTGATTCAAAAAGGCTATCAAAATCATTAATTTTGATGAAAAAAACAAAAACAAAAGACACATAAGATCTTTTAACTGAATAAACTTCCTGCTTTTAATAGTGGTGACTTTTTAAAAGTCTACTTCCATTCAACATAACCGTGTATAAACCACTATTTTCAAGAACAAAAGAAATTAGTCATAATATTCTGAATTTTAGATTATCTAAATCAAGTCTTCTCAAATTTGAGTGAATATGGCGGACTTTGAGATTTACATTACAATCTCGCATACATTGGGTAAAGGGCAGGTATTATGAGGTTTTTGTGGTTGCAAAAATCCATTCATATGGTGGTACCACGAAGTCACGGTTCCCGAAATGCACATATGTTTGTTTGAAGACTGGATAATGCAAAAGACTGTGCGAAATCAACTTATAATGTGGGCTAACAAATATAAACCGTGCTATGCATGTGACATGGAGAAAAATCAATTCTATGATCCCATTTGACGTGGTAACCGATGAGTCCATTAGAAGGAGTTACACGACCACGTGCATGATTGTGAAATGGGGGCCCCCAGGCTGCAAAACCCCATTCCCCGTTTCGACCGGAAATCAATGTGTTCCTATAAGTGACAATTATTGTGCAGTCACTTAAGGCTGGAAAGCACAAAGTCAATTAAAAAACCCACGGTGTTGAGATAGAGATGTTTTTGTGTGGTGTGGTGAATTGAAACTGGATTATTTTGAATTTATTCCATTTGATTAAATCTACTTTGAGAAGACAAAACATGGTATAGTGGTTAGCGTAGTTGCCTTCCAAGCACTTGACCCGGGTTCGACTCCCGGCCAACGCAGCCATTTGTGATTTTTAGGCGCGTTATAAATGTGCTGTATTATTATTGTTATTATTATTATTATTATGTGTGAAAATAGGGTTTTCTTTTTATACGACATAATAAATGGAGAGACAAAGAATTCATTCACAAATGATTATTGCTTTATCCAATTCACAACTCTAAGCTATAAACTTGACTGCTTTTTTATTATTAAGTATGTGGTGTCACTTGAAGAAAAAAAGATGACAATCTTAAACAAGTCTTTTGAATACCCACCACCTTGCCTCATCCTTAACTTATCAAGAACTTTGCTTAAGTCCTCTAGTGGTACGTGGCTACCCCCCCCCCTTTTTTTTTTGAAAAGTGAGATAATTATGTTAACTTTCATGTAGACAATAACTGCATAAACTGATGAATGGCATGAGGCGTTTAAAAATTTGAATGCTGCTACCGCATAAAATCAATATTTATTAATTATTATTATTAATTATTATTATTATTATTATTATTATCATTATTATCATTATCATTATCATTATCATTATTATTATTATTATTATTATTATTATTATTATTATTATCATTATCATTATTATTATTATCATTATTATTTCCTTTATCCACAACTTGATGTTCTGTTGGTATATTAAACAGCAACCGGACTTCTTCCAGAAATCTAGGGCTATCTGTTCTCTATGCTATCAAACAAGTCCTCTTTTCATTGTTCATTTCTCTTTCTAGTTCAAGACCTTTCGTAGGATGTGAGCTGTCCCAAGCAAGCTTGCCTTCTGTATAGTTTCAAAGGACACCTCGACTCCTAGATCAGCCAGGAAGCTTCTGTGTCTGGTTGTTACAGTTCCTAAGGCTCCGATGACTATTAGTACTACCTTCGCCTTCACCTTCCATATCCTTTTTTAGCTCCCATGCCAGGTCGTTATACTTCTGTATCTTTTCCTCCTCTTTACGCCAAGCTCTGCAGTCTCCTGGAATCGCAATATCTATGATGAGACATTCCTTCTCCTTCTTTTTTAAGAGAACGACGTCTGGTCGTCTAGCTTGAATAACCTTGTCTGTCTGGATATTAAAAATCCCATAAGAGTTTAACATCATCGTTCTCTGCGACAGGCATTGCCCGATGTTCGTACCATTTTTCGGCATGGGGTAAACCGTACTTCTTTGCCAAACCCCAGTGAAATGCAGCTGCTACTCTATCATGCCTTCCTTTGTATTCAGTCTGTGCCATTTTGCTGCATTCACTCACCAGATGAGTAACCGTTTCGTCTTTGTCATGACACATTCGGCATGAGGGAGATGTGTGCTCCTTCTCAATTCTGGCTTTCCGGTAATTTTTTCTAAGTGTCTGGTCCTGTGCAGCAACTAACATACTTTCCGTCTCCTTTTTTAAACTTCCTCGTTTCAGCCACTGCCAACTCTCTGGACCAGCAAACTCTTGTGTCTGTCTTAAATGCTGTCCGTGCATCACCTTCTCTTTCCATCCTTCCAATCTCATTTTCTTAATAATAATAATAACTCTTATTTACCCAGGGTAGCCACTTCAGCTATAAGCTGATCTTCCAGCGGGCCCTGCATAACATAATATGTTATTATTACCCTTCTCCATTCTTATATGCCGAGCGCCTGGCTAGAAGGCAGAAGGTCCCATTTTTGTAAGTCTTTGGTATGACTCGGCCGGGGATCGAACCCACGACCTCCCGTTCATGAGGCGGGCGCTCTATCAATTGAGCCACCATGCCCGGTGATCAGTCTTGATCTGTTTCGCTGTTTCGCTGTCATATCTTTTCCTTTCCTCACCGACTCTTGTGACTGTCACCGTCTGTAGCATCCATCTGGCCTTCAATATAGCAGTAGAGGCTTTGTTCTTCATATCTTACAGTCTCCTCTATTCCAACCAGACCACGTCCTCCCCTCTCTCTTGACACATAAAGTCTATCTACATCAGACTTTGGGTGGAACATTCCGTGCATAGTCAGCAACTTCCTTGTCTTCCTGTCCAAGTTTTCAAGTTCAAGCTGGTTCCATTCAACTATGCCAGCAGCATATCTCACTAGGGCCACTGCCCAAGTGTTAACAGCCTTCACCATGTTTCCAGCATTTAGTTTAGATTTGAGCACCTTCCGAATTCTCCTGATTTACTCGGCCTCAATCTCCTTCTTCATCTCTTGATGTTTCATCTGATCTGCCTCTAGTATTAAGAGATATTTGTAGCTTCCACCTTCTTCGATTGATCTGATCTCTTCTCCATTAGGCATTTCGAAGTTGTTGTCATTGGGTGGCTTACCTCTCTTGAGAGTAATCATTGCACATTTATCCAACCCAAACTGCATACCGATGTCTTCGCTGAAGATCCGCACAGTGTTGATGAGAGACTCTATGTCACTTTCTGTCTTGCCAAACAGCTTCAAATCATCAATGTATAGTAGATGGTTGATTTTTGCTTTGCTCTTGAACTCATATCCTAGCTTGGATCTTCTAAGCAACTTAGTTAACGGTGTCATTGCCATCACAAACAGCAGTGGAGATAGACTATCTCCCTGAAAAATTCCTCTCTTGATAATGACTTCCCCAAGCACTTCCCCATTACTTTCCAGCTGAGTTCTCCATCTCGTCATACTTGTGATGAGGAACCTTCTGACGTTGTCTGCTACCCCTAACATTTCCATAGACTCGATGATCCAGGAGTGCGGAACCATGTCGTATGCTTTCTTGTAGTCAATCCATGCCATTGCGAGGTTTGTTTTTCGTTTCTTGCTGTCTTTCATAATTCCTTTGTCGCTGCATAGTTGGTCTTTTGTTCCTCTACTTCCTTTTCTACATCCCTTCTGTTATTATTATTATCATTATTATTATTATTATTATTATTATTATTTATTTGACCAAATTAAAAAAAGCACAGGTACAGTACATCAGTAGCAGCGGACAAATACATAATAACAATGAAAGAACATGCAAAAAGATTAGGGAGCAACAAGTGGATCAGGGTGCACAAAAGTGAAGTACAACACTGTTGCCCGGAGGTATGTGCCCCCCACACCTACTACTACTACTACTACTACTACTACTACTACTACTACTACTACTACTACTACTACTACTACTACTACTACTACTACTATAACTAGTACTAAACTATTTAGCAATAAGAAAAAAATTGAACCACTGATTTTATAACATATAATTAGCAAGGAGAGAATATGATTCCTACTCGCATGATCAGTCAGTTGTGAAGCTGCGGTTTCTGCATGCTGACATGCAAAATTTAGATTTCTATATTTGCATTTGCAACTATTCACGGTGTCACGCCTGATTTGTTTGCAGTGGTAATGAGATTGCTTGTTTATTCACTCCAAATGCTATTTGTCACTGCTGATTTAATGATGGAAAATGGCCTTATGTCGTCGTGTATTAGACCTTACGCTACATCCAATGTCAAACTACTACTACTACTACAAAAACTACTACTACTACTACTACTGCTGCTACTACTACTACTACTACTACTACTACTACTACTACTACTACTACTATACCACTACTACAACAACTACTACTACTACTCAACACAACAACAATAACTATTACCACTACTACTCTAAAAAAAAGAGTGAACGCGTTCACTCTGTTAGGGGTGAATTTAAGAAGAGAGTGCATTTAGAGTGAACTAAGAGTGAATTAAGAGTAAAAATTGTGATATTCACTCTTTATTCATTCTTTGAGGGGTGACCTCAGGGATCACTCAAGGATGTGAGTGATCCCTGATGTCACCCCTCAAAGAATGAATAAAGAGTGAATATCACAATTTTTACTCTTAATTTACTCTTAATTCACTCTTAATTCACTCTAAATGCACTCTCTTCTGAAATTCACCCCTTACTCCTTTTTTTTATACTCAACACAACAACAATAACAACTATTAAGGTGCTTTCACACATTATGCGACAGTGTGGTAACACACTGTGGCGCCACCCTGTTTTGTTCACACATGATGGGACTTTGTGTCACCACATATGCTAATGAACGCGCATCAACGCGTCAACTCTCAATAAGAGAGCATGTTGTCAAAACTTGCGCAAGCAATCTCATGGCAAAAATTTTTGAGCTAACTTTTTAGAAATTTGATTAGTGCGCATTTTTTTTTTTTATCTAGGCAGCAAACAAAAGTGTGTCCTGCCTCGGCGACATTTTTTTGTCGCCCTATACACCATAGGCTTGTACACAAAAAAGTGTGGTGACACAGCGTGTTACCACACTGTCGCATCATGTGTGAAAGCATCTTTACTACTACTACTACTACTACTACTACTACTACTACTACTACTACTCCTCCTCCCTGCTACTCCTCCTCCTCCTCCTTCCCCTCCTCCTCCTCCTATTACTGCGATCTAAAGTTGCTTTCACACATGATGCGACAGTATGGTAACACGCTGTGTCACCACACTTTTTTGTGTACAAGCCTATGGGGTAAAGGGCGACAAAAAAATGTCGCCGAGGCAGGACACACTTTTTTTTTTTTTTTTTGCTGCCTAGATACACAAAAAATGCGCACCAATCTAATTTCTAAAAAGTTACCGCAAAAATTTTTGCCATGAGATTGCTTGCGCAAGTTTTGACAATATGCTCTCTTATTGAGAGTTGACGCGTTAATGCGCGTTCATTAGCATATGTGGTGACACAAAGTCCCATCATGTGTGAAGACGAAACAGTTTGGCGCCACAGTGTGTTACCACACTGTCGCATCATGTGTGAAAGCATCTTTATTTTCCTGTGACTTCTACTTCTTCAATGTAGAGAAAATGGGAGGATATAGATTAACTACCACTAAGATCTGTTTTTGCAGCAGTTTTGACAATATGCTCTCTTATTGAGAGTTGACGCGTTAATGCGCGTTCATTAGCATATGTGGTGACACAAAGTCCCATCATGTGTGAAGACGAAACAGTTTGGCGCCACAGTGTGTTACCACACTGTCGCATCATGTGTGAAAGCATCTTTATTTTCCTGTGACTTCTACTTCTTCAATGTAGAGAAAATGGGAGGATATAGATTAACTACCACTAAGATCTGTTTTTGCAGCAGTACTGTTCTACAGTGATATAATCACCGATTACTCCTTCTATGACAGAATGCAGTGGTATAAGTTCATTTATAGGGGGCATATCTGGATCTCGTATGACATTAGCTTATTTTCCTCTTTATTTCAATTGGAAATTGTTCTGACTGCAATTTCCTTTTCATTAATCCTCTTTTGTGATGTTGGTTGGCTATAAAAATTAAAACGTCTTTTGTGTAAACACACCGTGTCACGACTATTGTGCTACTACATAATATGTGCCTGAAAATGTTTAGTCCCCTATGAACATTTCGTTATGTGTGAATATACCCAGTATCCCTTTTCACCCATTTACAATAAAGTTGTTTAGTACCGTATCAATAATCCCAAACAAAAACTTCATGTCTGAAAGATAATCCCAACTTTGACTATTCGAATAGTTTTGTCCTCTTGTTTGTCTGACAAGATTTCATCACGCACACTTTAACAATAAACATTTCAAGAAATTGATTTCATTCGAATGTTCCCTCGCTACCAGTCAAACAAGGAAATATTTTAAAAACTTAAGTATTTGTTTATAAGTCGGCTCACGTTTAATGGCGAGATATCTAGAGTAAATAAGGAGTGAGTTTCGAACAAATGTCAAGTCTGACGAATCTTGAATAAACTTAGGCCTAGATCCATTTTCATCGATTGCATTGTTGTTCTCAATGGCACAAATGCAGAATGCTGATGATGGACTTGTGCTTTGAATGTCGAAATTTGGATCTGAAGAAAAGAGAGGAAAAATGCGGTTGCAAATAAAATGCAAAATGCGTGAAACACCGTATGGTACCTTGTCAGGAATGCCACCGCTTATTTTATTCGCATGACCGCTGAACGAATGCTGCAGTCTCTGTGCTGAGTTTCGTGCAGACACTCTCGGACGGAAAAGTGCTGCTTTTATTTTTCCATAACTGATAACCATCGATAACAACGTTGATCGCTCCACGTCCTCGGCAATCTTTTGCATAGAAACGCTCTAAAAAATGTTTTGAAAACGTTTAACGTGAACCAAGTAGGAAGCACTTTTAATATTGGAATATGAAATTAAAGCAGCGAATTCTGAGAATCTGGTTTAGCGCACCAACGTTCCATTTGTTTGCAAGGAGATATTAGGTGAGTATTTCGACGAAAATATTATGTGTCACGGGGGAGGTTAAAACAATATTGATCGTAACCCGTGGCAGGTGTTAAATATGAAGTGTTTTAGGTAAATATCGATAGGTCTATTCTGGGTTTTCACAAACATATTCATACAGGAGTTCAGTCGGTGGAATTCACCAGTCGAAAACAAACACTTGAAACTGCTTGTTGTACAGTTTTCATGTACGCTTTTGGCTGTTCAGCATCCTCGGAGTTGCAGGGCCAAAACGCATTTGGAAAGCCTTTTCTGACTGATCAGGGAGGAATTGATAAGGAGGGCAGAGAAATGAATAGAAACATGTTTAAAAGAAGGAGAATGAGAGAGGGAGATAGCTAGCTAGCTAGCTATATAGATAGAATGAGAGAGAGAGAGAGGGGGGGGGGAGGGAAACAGGCGGAACGAGACATCGAGGGGATTGAATGGAAATGGATTTTGAGATATGGAAATTGAGATAGGATTTATTAAATATAATATCATGGCAATCTTACTTCAGTTGCCCTTCACATATCATGCAAGCGTGGATCTATATAGGAGTGTCTGAAAACCAAATTCAAAGCCTTTGTCATGTTTATTCTAATGGGGAGGGGGAGGGCGGGAGGGTTTCGGGATCGATTTTAACCTGTATTAGCCTTATCAGGATAATTAATTAGTGGCCTTCGGTCTTCATTATCTGTAAATTATTAGTGATTATTCTCACTAGAAAAAAATGAGTACATGGAAACACTTGACCAAAAAAATGGAAGTGTGCACTTGTACCAAACAGAGAATAAAGAAAAGAGAAGAGAAGCGAGGAATTAAGAAGAAGAAGAAGAAGATGAAGAAGAAAAAGAAAAAGAAAAAGAAAAAGAAAAGAAGAAGAAGGAGAAGAAGAAGATGATGATGACACCTTCCTCGCAGATTATTCCTAGTCTAATATTTTCTGATCGCAACACAATCCTAATATACTACAAATAATCATGTTATCAGAAGCTTTGTTACACTCCATCATTAGATACTATAAATACCAGTTATGGGAATTTTTACACCACTTCCCCATCAAACTTATAAAATCACGGACTGTTTACACAACTGATTGCACGTCATCCGAAGACAGGATGCAATAGCATGTATAGCATTGCTATGTAATCTGGCTCACTCATGCTCCAAAAGTGTGTTCCCATATCAAAGTTTGTAAGACCGAAGTGTAAACAGCCATTAATGTACTTTACCAGACGTAGCGGAACGAGTGTGTACGAAGAAGCTTTCAGACTTTCAAATGATGTATCAGTTGCCATAGTTACAACATCATTTTCATCCATTCGTGCTTTTCTTTGAAGAAATAGCATTCATATCACTGTCCCATCGTATACATTTTACAGATGTCATGGTTACAACATCATTTTCATCCATTCGTGATTTTCTTTGAAGAAATGGGAGCATTCATATCACTGGCCCACTGCATGCATTTTACAGATGTCATGGTTCTGTGGACAACATGGTACGGGCTTCGAGTCCCTGCCAGGATACTAAATTAGTTAATTAAATGCTAATAACGTCCTCTGCTTTGGCAAGACATTAATTAAGTCCATTTTGCCGTTCTCCACCCAATTCAGGTGATTTTTTTGTTTGTTTGTGTGTTTGTAGGACAGTGATCCTTGAATGCTTCTTGATTGCCCTAGTATTCATTACTTTGCATCGTGGGGGAAAAATTGTTTACTACTATCATTATTTCAACTTTCCTCCTTTATTTCATCTCTCCCCCCCCCCCCCTCTCTGTCCCTCACCCCCTTAGCTCTCTCTCCCCCCCCCCCCCTCTCTCTCTCTGTCTCTCTGTCAGTCTCATTGTAAAGACAATGTACAGTGTGCAGTTTTTGTACTAAAATAAAAACAAACAGAAAATGAAGCCGGGTCATAAAACACAACTCACTTATTTCATAACCTTACAACTTGTGATTTCAACAATTGACGTGAAAAGAAAAAAAAAATCACCAGCTTTACATGACTATACTGAAGGACCGAGCGAAGTATACACAACCGCGTGACTCATCTAAATGAACGTAAAGATACATTATCTGTCTTCTTCCTATATATTCCTCTTTTTTTTTTCTTTTTTTTTTACGATTGGATGGCCCTCACCTGGTGAAGAGGCAGGTGGTGCGGAATCGATTGTATGTAATTGACTAGGTTGAATGCGATATGTTGAAGGTATATTATTAGATAACCATAATTCAATGTGTCCTTAGCTGGTACGGCTATAGTATGTAAATATGCATGTTGATTACGCAACGTTACAATGCTAGGCCGCTAAACACCAAAGAAATAACGATTATTTTGAACACTCATCATAATCGCTTTATACGACACAGCCATATCGAAACCACAGAGAAATGTTCTCTAATATCGTGACAATACGTGCGTTCACACGTGGAGTATTGACATGTGAGCATATAGGAAGGGGCTTACTGACAAATCGGTCTCTTTCAATTTTAACTTCCTTTTTTCTATACTAATTTTTTTTTTTTACAAAGAGCGAATCCAGCAGAGTAAGGAAGTTGTTGGGCAAAATTTCTTCTCGGGGAAGTGATTTTTTTTTTTTTTTTACAGACCATCAGTTTAGTCCAGGCCCTCTGATAAGGAGGCGGGAGGGGTCCCGGAATATGACAATGAATTGCTGCTGTTATCATTATATCCTTCCCAATATGACTTGGGGAATTCGTTATTACACTCGTTGGGGAACTTGGGGTATTCGTTATTACAAAGAAAAGGACCTGCATTATGATCCCTAGAATAAAATCTTCCTTTCTTCTCTTCTGTCCCCCTTTATCCCATTTTTATTCATTCGATACTATGTGGCATTTCAAACCGTAATCTCCACCACTAAGTGGGAGCATTTCTATCGACATTATAAGGTCACGGAAGGACTTATGACCCTTCTACCTTTCGCCCATGCCTGCCCCGATATCTTTCGCTTTGTCAAATTTGTTACATTTCCCCGTGGCACAATTATCTTGCGTGCATAATGCGGATCCTTGACGTCTCAGGAAATTCATTAATTCAACGCATGGGCGGAAATCAAGGGGAAGGGGGGGGGGGGGGGGTCTCCACGATTTTTTTCGAGGGGGCCGGGGGAAACATCGAATATCGCTCCATGACTAGTAAGCTTTTATTCGGCAGAGAAATCTGAAGCAAATATGCGGAGAATTTTTTTCTTTACTTTTTTGTCTGTCTGATCATTTTCTGTGTCCCCCTTACGTTTAAACACATATTTCCGAGTCAGCCAATGATTTAATGCAAAAAGTTGATCGACATGGTGACTTTTCTCGTCCACCGCTCTTGTCAGTCAATGTATAAATGTTTCATTCAAGTGTAAGCGAGATCTGCATACATTTAGGCGATGGTGTGCATTAATCGAGGTCATTGTGTCAGTCATCAGAATCGAGCTTTGTATATGTTTTTGCTTGCTTATTTGTTTCATGCATGGGCGTCAATCCGTTTTATATTTGGGAGGGGGAGACTCTTAAAAAAGGTCCTCAGCTTATATTCTTTTGGTGTCCCAACCCGTAAAGTTTGTTTTTTTTTACGGGGGGGGGGGCGTGTCTCCCTGTACCCCCCTGCTTGACACTAAAATTTGTTTATCTATTCGTTTTTATTTCCGTTAAAAGCAACATAATTATAAAAGATATATATACGGCCTATAGCTAATTCAGTCGTATTGGTACAATACGCCTTAAAGGCCCCCTCACACCTGACCGAATTTAGGCAGACGAAGGGTGACGAATGGGAAAAATGCACGAAATGCACGCGAATTCAACGAATTCAAATAAAATTTCCGTCAAATCATGCGATCAGTAACTATTGTCAAATTTTATCAACGAACGGTAAGCGAAGGATAAATATGACATGCGAAGGATATCGATTTTTCGGTTCACCTCTTTGAGTAAATTGCAGCCGAAGGCGAGCGAAGGGTTGATATAACCCAATAAGACGAACGAACAGTGAGCAATGGTTTGATATGGGGTGCGATTAGAAACGAAGACGAGGGAATAGATCGGGCGTTTGTCATCGTGCTGCTTCGTTAAGGGTTCTTTCGAGATCGGTCCACTTTGGCCAAAGCCCGATGAGGGACTATGCGCGACAATAACACACGAACGATAAACGAACGATTACCGCAGACTAAATAAGAGATGCGAATTCAAACAGATGACCAACGATTTTTCAATTCGTCGGGAAATTTTAAACATGTTCAAAATTTCCGCGCGAATTTGAATAATCGCAGCTGTTAGTTCAGAACGTGTGCGAACCCAAACACGAAGGGTAAATATGATTTACTATCAGTTACCAGTGAAAACGATTTTTAAAAAAATGCCTTTCGCCAGCCATCGCAAGGCATATTTCAGGCAATTCGGTTAGGTGTGAGGGGGCCTTTGGTCCGAAATGAAATGAAAGAAAATCCTGCTGCACGGCTACCTCGTGTTTTGAACACATCCATTCTGTGCATTAAGCGAGGTCATGGTGTCAGTCATCAGACAACTGTTCGCCTATGAATAAATGAAATATTTTCACATAGGATATTAAAGCAAATATATTTTATTGATCAGTGAAAGAACTTTTTTGTAGTTTAATACAATGAAATACATTACAATAAATGAAATATTTTCACACAGGATATTAAAGCAAATATATTTCATTGATCAGTGAAAGAACATTTTCTGTAGTTTAATACAATGGAATACAGTAGGCCTACAATAAAACATTGTGTCCAAAATAATCAATTGCAACTACTTACCAATAAACCCCACAAAAAACAGGCAAATAGCGATAATACCAAAAAGAAGTTGCGCAAAGGCGTAGGCACTAACCCTTGAGACAGTGAATTAACAGATTTTGATTTGCCCCTTCTAGCGTAAAATGAATTTCTGTACTAATAGATTAAACAGATTAAACAGAAATTGTAGTTACTACTTACTTTGATTAATGTGAGTCAACAGGGCGGAACCAGGGTATTTTGATGGGGGGGGGGCAAGATGACCCATAGGTGAGTTTGTTTACGTTTTAAATGAAAAAATAGGGGTATTATTTAGTTACATGACCCAAACTTCTCTTTTCCCCATACTGTTCTTTTCTTCTTTCTCTTCTTTTTCCCCCTGCTTTTTCCACCTCTGTTTTTGGTCACTTGAAAAAAATCATGGGGGGGGGGGCGGTCGCCCCCTGCCCCCTGTAGCGCTGCCCCTGTGAGTCAATTCCCTAATATGTATAGAAAACCCAGCTTTTTATTGGGGTCTCGGATTATTCTCTACCGCACAAAACATGATTCAAACCAATTCACTTGTAAATATAAGTGAAAAAAAATACATTTTGTCTTCACAATATAGCTAATGCTTGTGATTTACAGATCGTATATCGAGAGGATAACACCATCTATTCATACACCGTCATGGGCCTATATTTGTGTTTTGAAATATGTAATTAAAAAAAAAGATCTATAGGACGCGTTTTCGTTATCATGATTTAGTTTACTGCCTGAAATACAAAAGTCTTGGGCAGTTTTCCATTTCCTTATTTCACGGCTTCATGCTGCCAGTAATCATTCATTGGGACTCCGCATGGCCACGGGAAAGCGAATAGAAACAAAAATTCACCAGGCTGCGTTTCATTAATCATTTATTGACAAAGGAAACTGTCTTTAACAATAGCAAACGTAATATGGACATCATGTTACAAGGTCAACGTACTATTCTGTCATCGTGGCTGGACACGAGACAGTCATGATGGTGATGTATAATACAATGATGAATATTGCAAATGGTGTGTTTGAAGCTCGGGACATACTTATGTTTATTCATGAACAATTACTGTGACAGGCTCCTGTATAGTCATGAATTAAATATGATGCACTTGGAGCGAAGATGAAATTTTGAATAAATTCACGATTTCTCATGCTTTGTTCAAAAGAATTCAAACTTTGTTCCTTTGTAATGGAAAAAAGTAATATGAAAAATACAGATTGGAATGCGTTTCCTGTTTGAATTCACGCCTGACAGAAAACAATCCATTTGTCTTTTGTATTGATACTGGTTTTTATGATAAAAGCCTTCAATCTTAATTACAGTAGACAGAATAATACATATATTGTTATATCGTTCGATTCGACTTCATTTGAATGTGCCTCTATATTTCATACTACTAGAAGAAAATTTGAACTTTAGTTGATACTTACACCCGTACTTTCTCATAGTGCAGTTTTAAATACTCTGAAGTAAAAGGACGATGTTTGAATTCCATACGGAGTCTTTTTTTTTTACTTTCTTTTATTGGTATCCAAAAATTCCAAGGAAACTTGCATCAGTCAGATACCTTCGTTTGCCAACATTATCTCCTCACTTTCCAACGTCACTTTTCAAGGTGAACGTTACATTTTTTTTAAACCTAAAGGAATCCATATATTTGATTACACTGAGGAGAGGTCTTTTTGGTCTAGAAGTTTCGTGCAACAGTTATATCTGCATGATATTCTGCATTACATTTTCCATTCTTGGTTAACCCCTTAACTACTAAATTCTTTTAGGGGCCACCCGGCTCCAGGAGCCAGTGCGTTAATAATCATGAAATCGGCTAGTTTTCCATTCCACGTACACTGTCAAAAAATATTGGGTAAAATTTTAACCAAATGCAGCACGAGGGTAATTGTCCAACCAATTTTGGGCAATATTTTTACCCAGTGCGGGAAGCATGTTGTCCAGTTAGAGTAAAAAAAAAAAAGAAAAAAGAGAAGAAGCAGTAATTACTTTAGAATGGGCAAATTTCCATCAAAATTGGATAAAACGAAATGCCCAAAGAAATTCCCAAATGTTGGCTGGACACAAAATTACCCCAGTGGCACATTTTTAACCAGTATTTTTAGAGTGTAAGAAGGGTTTGCTTTAACACAGCTTCCTTTTTTCCATTTGATACGTGTAAAATTGAGCATGCAGACACAGTCAAGTTTGTCGCATGTTTGTGGAAATTTTATGACATTGCAACACCAGACGGCTTCTTATATGTATGGGTTTATATCGATGCTTCGTATGCACGTTATACCACTTGTGGTCTAGTGGTTAAGGAATATTTCTTAGTTCAGACTTGAGGGTATTTGTTATGGAAAAACATCAGTAGGATAATTTTGAAAAACATGCTTTGTTTAAAATCAACGCTGCATGGCCACTTGGCCAATGTTCCCATAAATTTTGTCAACCATACCTAAGCATAATTATGATAAATGCGTGTGAACATGGTGAATAGGTATAAACAAGGGTCATAATTAGACAAGGGTCATGAAAAGAAGAAAACTTAAAATTGTTTATTTTTTCCAAATGCACTTCTAGAGACATACATTCATATGTATAATGCATCCAGAAATCAAAGAGAATCATATTAAAGGCATCATGGAACAGTAGTTGGGCCAAGTCAGCCATTTTTTTCGACACAAGTTTTTCGAACTTGTTTGCACTGCTTTTCTTTGTATGACGCACACTGGTGCATGAATGAATCAGTTGAAAGGAACCTGTAAGAAACACATTTGTTCTGACATGAAATACTTTGTGCAGTAATAACACCAATACAAATGTGTATAAAAGTGAAGGCTGATCTACTATGTTTTATCTCAAAACAAAAAACAAAACAAAACCACAACAACAACAACAACAACAAAAACCTGCTCTACCATGTAACCCAAAGCGTGAGGGTCATGCATGCTGCATGTCTTTTATTCATTCATTCAAGGTTAAAAACTCACAATCAGTCAAAACAGACTGCTTTTCACTGAGTCCAAGAAAATTATCAGAATTTTATACAGGTAATAGTTAATGACAAAATACAAATATTGACTAAGCTTTGGTACATTAAAAACAAACATCAAAATGATGACACAAACAGAAGATTACAAAACTATTTATACCAAGTTGTCGGGAGAATTATGAGACTTTAACCCCGCACCAGCCAATTAGTGAAAGATCGAAAAATCGATTGACTTAATAAATTATACTTTTTGTAGAGACCACTGTCCCTCAAAATGGTTTCGCTTTCAGTTAATGTAAAGACAAATAATTACCAAGATAATATTTACATTCCTTGATAATTATTCAAGAACAGTGATCAAATGAAAAGCATACATGCAATAATTAAAAATGAAAGAGATTGACATCTACATGTCATGTATATTTCCAATGGCGGAGGGAGCGGGTACATAATCTTGCAAGTGAACGAAGCAATAATATTGAAGAAAAATGTTGACAATCTATATAGTGACAATTCAGTTTCGCTCTTAACGTATACAAGTTAATGATACGCCACCTTGCAGAGAGCACCTTTTCCAAAATATTTTATTGTCATAAGTAGAAGAATAAAACAACCAAAAACATAACCGAACAAAATAAGAAAACATATCATTATTGCTTTTTCAATTTTAGTGGGAATAAGATATAGAAGAAGAAATGTTTCCTTCAAATGAGACCACATGTAGATGGTAACAAATTTTCATTTTAATTTCACATTTGATCGTGTTAAATAAGAGATTGTCGGATGGCCGACTCGTAGTGAACATGCAAGATACCTGTGGAATCAGCTTCCAGATCAGCTTCTGTTGGTTGCATGGGAGCACTGACAGCTTTGGGAAAGCCCTGAAAACTTATTTGTTTTCAAGGGTTTCCTAGAGCTGTCTCATGTGCATTGTCTATGTGCGGGTTGGGACTTTGGCTCTGCATGTAGGCGTCTCTTTGTTAATTTTGTGATATATGTTAGAGAACTGTACTTAGGTGTAACTATTGATGAGCTATCTTATATTCCCTTTATTATTTTTGTTAAAGCGCACAGAGAACTTTTCAAGTTATATTACGCTTATTCTCTATTATCATTATTATTGTTATGATTGTTATTACTATTATTAAATTTTCAACCAAAAGGTTTGTACGATATGAACTTTGAACATAAGACAACTTAACGTACTTGCACAATTACGTTATACCACTTGATATCGTGCTACCTTTCTCCCGATAGCGGTGGCTATCAAGTGCAAATGACGTATAAGGTGTAAAGTTATCAACCGGTATGGTAGTTGGCGTTCACAGGAGGGATTCGGAACCGTTCATCAATCTTATTAGGGTGAGGTGGTTTCACGGTGGTCTCCTGGGACAGCATGACAGATGTACAGTCGTTATACTTTCCTTAACGAGAATGAAAAGTATAGGTCAATAACATAATATCACCCCAATTTTCATTTCTCCATACCCGTAAAATTCATTACCCAATTTGAGATTATATAGGTCATCAATAATTATGAACCCATGAACCTCCAAAATGACGTCATTTTCTGGCCTTTTGTCATTTAAAAGGTTATTGAAGTCCAATCTTATACGCAAATTATCATTTTGTCGTCTATATATATTATTCACGTCACCTGTGATGAAAACACACACGCAGTGTCAAATATTATAATTACACTTTCTTCCTCTCTCCCTCCCTCCCTCTCCCTCTTTTCATCCATCTATCTGCCTCCCTCTCAGGGCCCCGTTTCATAAAACTTGTTATCAATATCAAGTTGCAATAACTGTTATAAGCTACTGAAATCCTTGCATCTTATTGGCTGAGAGCAAATTTGTCTTAGGAATGTGGCAGTTGTTACTGATAACAAGTTTTATGAAACGGGACCCAGAACTGAAACTGAATCCGAAATTCGAGACCATCTCGTAGGATCTCAGCAGTTTCCAAAAGATGATTTACATCATATCTTCTTCACAGGAGGAGACCCGGTTTCTTACTAGAGAATGAAGTCACGTGGTTAACACTTACGTAGAATAAAAAGTGCTTCTGGTGGTATCAGTAGTTATTATGCCCTTTAAATGTAAGGATACAGTGTAATGATACATGAATGTATATTGCTAGAAGTACTAATTCATGCATTGCGCTTTCTCGGTAAACGCCAAAACCGACAAAGCCCGTGGACATGTGTTTCAACAATAGACTGGTCTGATAGACTTAACAGTCCACTCTTAATTATAGCATTGTCAACGTAATGAGCTGAAGCCAAGTTGAAGTTTGACTTGCATGGTATGCCTATTAAAGTTTCTATCCCATACATCATGTTTGAGCAATGCTGTATCGGGAATCAAGATGGATAGGAAGACGATCATGACGATGGGACCTGAGCAAAATAGGGGTGGGTAGTAATTCTTTCAAAATACAGGATTATAGAAACAAACATTTCTTCAGATTTCTGAAAATTTTCACAACAATAATTCTTCAAAAGCTTCTTTTAAAAGCTTAATCTAACATAAGTATATCTTGCCTTGCATCTGTTTATATCTGATACTGAAAGCCTGATTTGCTTGTTGGACCGACAAAGATTTTGTAAACCGATGGCAAGCTTTGAAAAATATATTGTCCTTTGTAATAAAGCTTCCAATGTCATCCGTTTTATACTGACGAAGTATACAAAAAAAAATCAACAAAACAACAACGACAAAATTTTAGATACTTGTGTAAATTTGCCAACTATCATCTGATATAACTAAATTCCAACATTTCGGGGAGATATTTTATATGCCTGTTGCGATCTGTTTTTGCAGATGCAACAGAGATGCATGTAATAATTATGTCATGTATGTGTCTAGATTCTCTAATCAAGTTACTTAAAGGATTTTGAGGATGTTTCAGTACATTGTGGATGAAAGCTGTATTAATTGATTGATGAGTTGTACACTGCAAATTGTAAATGTCTGTTATTTCCCCTTTTCATTGGTGTCTCACGCTTCTCTCTACTTCTTCAATCCTCAGTATCACATACGCATACACTTTAAAAGCAACATAGTCATCTTAGTGAAACTTCGTCTTTTTATATTATATTTGAAGTGATTTTCCTATTTTCAAAATCTTATTTCATTCTATTTCATCTAATATTTATTCGCTTTAAAAAGTTAATTTTTGAAAGACTAGACTTCCCAAATCAGTTAATGGGAATGATAATCTGATACAGACCACTGTGGGTTTCGTTTCCTCTTGTGGCGAACATTAATTCAGAAAAATGACGCAGTAGCGGTGAGTCGCAGAGGTTTGAAAAGTTCCGCGCCGTCAGTTTCTGTCAAAAATGGTTGTACTCTTTTTGCTGAATGCATTTTTCTTATGCTTTGTTTAAATATCCAGGGGGTGTTTCATAAAGCTGTTCGTAAGTTACGAACGACTTTAAGCACGACTGGTGATACCTTCTTGTGCTACATGTAAATGAATGAGAATCTGATTAGTACCCAAGAAGGTATCACCAGTCGTTCGTAAAGTCGTTCGTAACTCACCAACAGCTTTATGAAACACCCCCTGGTTTGTGTAAGAAACCAATACTAAATGGTACATATCCGTAATATTTGCCACAGTGTGGCGAGGCTTGTTGATCTGTGCTAGGGTGGATCCTGTAAAGGAGTGGAGGATGGGGTAGAGAGAGACACTTCTAAAAGAAGAAAAAAAAATCGTAGGTGCCTGTTTACTGAAAAATCTGAAACAGGACCGTTTATGTTGTGTGAAATACTGCGACACACTGTAGCTACAGAGCCTCTGATTGTGTACCGCAGTAGTACATTATTTTGAACCGACTTTACCCTACAATGCGTAGAAGTGGTCACAGTGTGTGAAAATGGAAATTCTGTTCCGACATGGACAATGACACTGCAGTACGTGTATGGACCACAATGTGACGATATAGTAGAGTTGGCTAAAATGATGATGATTTGCAAACACCCTGTATGTACAGTGTCTTGACACATATTGACACACATATTGACACACTGTGGTCATCGGAAGTGTAACATTAGATTTTAGGAACTCACACAATGTGAACTGTGGAACATACTTTGTCACCGTGTTCACAATGTTACTAGAACTGTAGAGGGTGAGACTACAAGACTACAGTGGTCATGGCGGATTAAAAACAATGTCAAAATTTTGACAAAATAAATACGTTGTGGTTAAAAGTTTTCAAAACATTATGCTTTAGTTATGTACATAATCACAAACTGCACGAACACAGTAGGTTCGAAACACTTTCTGAATATTTTTTTTTATCGCTGCTCTCAAATTATGGAAATGATATAGGGAAAGCTTTTCGAAAACTAGATGGCGTTACATGCTGTTCAACCTGCTTAAAATTTAATGTTCCTGTGGTGATTGGTGATTCTCGGATAGATGGCAATGTATATACATTTTCCAGAAACATTTACAAGAACTAGTCGATTTGCCCATTTTGATTATGCTGAGGTAAAGTCTTGCAGAACTGTGTACGCACTAGCGTCTTCATCATGCCAACTGAAGCTTTTCGCTAATAGCGCTACAATCATCGTCTCCCAGCATTATGCAGCTCATATGTTTCCTTATATTGCTCCAGACATGTAATTGAGGTCGGTGGTGATGACAAGAGCCAGGTGTGCATAATTTGAAACTATTTAAAATACGACCCTGGTGTAATATATCCCCCTTTTTGATAAATGTATTATGTCATAATCCTTAACATTAATGCGTCATGTGGAAATATGACAAGATACCAAAAGAAAGAAGAAAAGAATGACATATTAATAAGGGAATTCGCAAGGAAGAAATAGATAGATAAATAGAGAGAGAGAGAGAGAGAGAGAGAGAGAGAGAGAGAGAGAGAGAGCAAGGTAGAGAGAGAGAGAGAGAGAGGGGGGGGGGGGTTGGTCCACCAATTACAAACCCCCCCTTTTAGTGGATCCCTCCATTTCCACAGAACTTAAAACTTTTCTTTCGAAGATCCATTCAAGTGTATTTACTTCACAAGAACCCCTTTATATCTGTTCTGTATATATTATCTTTGCAATGCAATCTTGTTTATTTTCCTCCTGTTGGAAATGAATAAATATGAATTAGAAATTGAATTTGAATTATACAAAAGAGAGAGAGAAACAGGCAGAGAGAGAGAGAGAGAGAGAGGGAGAGAGATAGAGAGGGAGAGAGAGATTTTCTGATGATCAGAAAGTTAGCACTAGAATGGGGGAAACGTTTTGATACACCATCTTCAAGGAATTCTAACTTTGTATCTACGATATCACGAGAAGTATGTGCGCTATTAGAATTAAAGCACATGGGATAAATTCATAGGAGAACTGTTAAATTACATTCGGATAGACGACTTAATTTGGCAATACTCATTTGTCAAGGAAGTCTCTTAGTGAAGGCCAGGATAGGCCGACGGCGACAGGTGGTAAGATGAAAACTTCCCTGGTTATTTTTCATGTTCTTAAAATAGAGGAAGGGGAAAGAAATGGGGGGGGGGGGCGGAGAAGGCCAAGAGACTTCTTTTTATGATTATTTTTAAGATGTCACACTTCTATAAAAAAACCGATATTGCTATCAGTTCTTTTAAGAACTAATCAAAATATGCAGAAAAAGGAGTCGCTTTTCCTTTTTTTCAATTCTTGTGTTTTTATTCCTGCGTGCTTTTAATAGCAGCTGCACTGTGCGCACTGTTAATACTACTAATAATACTAATATTTTCAAGATGAATCATTTAAAAGTTTTTTTTTTTAGATATTATATAAAATGACTTTTTGGCTATCAATTTCTTTAACGTCAGTGTATTTCGATTTAACTGATATCACGAATGAGATGAAATTGAATTATTGTCTTTGTAATTAAAGAAAAAAGAAAGCTATATATGATAGCATGTATGGTAACTTGAATGTCTTCATTTCATATCTTTCATTAGAGGAATCACATATAAACAAAGGGACTTAATTCAGAAAAAAGACATGACTTTACAGGCACCTGTGTACAGATAAAAGTATGACAACTCCATTGTAATACTGTTTCACCACTGAAAAGCCTCATGTGAATAGCTTGTATGGCCGACCTATACGTTCACTAATTAATTAATCCCTTCGACAATGTTTACCCACAAAGCGGTGACCGTCTCAAAATAAATGAATTATGAATATGAATAAAGTCACACCAAATCCCTATATACAGACATGTAAGTAAGTAAATTTCTTTTGCTTTCTTTTTTTGTACGTCCACCTGCCACTGATCTTCACATCAAATGGCTTTTATTTTGCAGCTTTTCAAGGCATCAAAATATGAACGGGGTTTATTGAATGTGAACGCTTCGCGCTTACTAATGTGATCGACAAGATGGAGTGCCCCTGCCTGCAAAAGTCATGTACAACATGACATCGAGGGTATCGTTTAAACAAAAGGGAGTATTTTAATTGATCGGTCGTCTGTTGGGGGGGATATCGGGCTGGACTGAAATGAAGTTTAGATTCCTGCAGGGTTCGAGACTGTTGAGATCCAACCTTACCATGATACATGTCGCCACTCTTGTGGGGGTTAGCGATTGCCTGGCCAGAAACAAACGCGAAACAAAATGTTTTAATTGCGTTTGGGATACAGCTTGCACTTAAAAAATTTCATACAACAGATGGCAATGTAATGCCTTGACTATCTTAGTTACCACAGGAAAAGATATAAATAATAATAATAATTGGGTTTTATGTACCCAGGGTAGTCACATCAGTATTACTAACTTCTCTTCCTACTGGCCCTGCAATTATTATTACCCCAGCAATGCTGGATGAACTTAGGATGAAAATATATTATGTAGTGCAACTCATTTAAAATGAATTGACAAAGAATAATGTTTGCAATATATTTTTGCATGTAGGAGAGGTGGGGGGGGGGGGGGGTAGAGTCATATCCCATACCCTTCTGTCGAAGCCCCTGAATAAAGCTCGTCTAAGTACATCTATAGGAAAAGGAAGTCTTCCATGACAAGGACTAAGTTTACGTCAAAATTTCAAAATACAAGAAATTGAAAAAGAAAACGCTCAACACTGCTCAAAATGGTTGAAAATAATTTGTGTCAAACTCCTCATATTTATTACTAGTAATGTGTTGTAACTGCCACGAGTCTGTTGTTCCGTGTGTTTATTTTTCAGAATATCATATTGTGTATTTTGTATACAGTACGTCAGAGGTAAGAATGATGTTATTTGCATCGGTGGGGAAATGTTTGTTTGTGCAGTAATCTGGCACATGAGAAATCAAAGTGAGCGGAAATTGCCAATTATCTTTATATTACTCCCTCGTGAAGTGTTGATGGACACATCTATTGACTAACAGTAATTGCTTCGCCATCATTAATTGAAATACACCTACATTAATTCCGTTTATAGATTTCACAGGTCTGTGGAACGCTCATGAAATATCAAGGTTTGTGAAAACAATTTTACAACTGTGAAAGTTCTTTTTCCTTTTTTAAAAATCCAATTTGAATGACATTTTGCCGATTTTATAGTGAATATTCCTTATCTTTACCTTGTTTACCTTTTTTACCCTATAACTGGAGAATTTTTGCTTCCACATTGGGTAAAAATAGTGCCCAAAATTCGTTGGATGTAATTATACCTTCGTGCTGGGTAAAATGTAACCCAATATTTTTTTTTACAGTGTGTACTTAAAACAACATCCATTAGATGAGAGATAATAACGCAGGACTGACAAACCTGTTTTCTCACATGTCTCATTAATTCCTTGGGTTTGATATCGCAATACAAAAACTCTGGGAGGTTATCGAACCTTGAAGAAAACCAATCCCATTTTTGAGTAGTGATCCGTCGAATGATCGAACAAGTGGAGTAATCATGTTCCTCAGCCCTTGTCCTTGAGGCTAGGTGAGGCTTTCAACGGCCATTATAAGTCTCTGAGGTAGAATTCTATTCTGTCGGAAATAAACACCAAGTCCTGGTCACTTCGCCAGAATGATGGATTACTTAGTTTGGTTTTATGTCATCACTTTCGTTCAATGTTGAGATTTTCTGTGGTCAGACGCCTTTGCTGGGGCTGAAAATTACAATTAAGTGATTCAAACGGCTGGTTCGCTTGGAACAGAGAAAACATGCATTGATCTTGTCAAGTTTATCATCAAAACTTGACATTTATAAGAATGAAGTGTTTTTATGTTCATTTCTATATGATTCTTGACTTTAAAAAAGGGTCATAGTTTTGACGCTGGTATCTCAGTTAGATATGAATATACTCTCATCGTGGAAGAAAAAAGTAGGCAATAGTAGCCAATGGGAGATCAAAACTTCGAAAAATATATGCCGCGGTAATGAACCTAGAATTGATACATTTCACTCATTATGCTGATGATTATATCTAAAAGTTGATTTCACGGATTAGTATTCAGGTGTGTTGCTAGATCATTTTGAAGGGCGCGTGTGTGTGTGTGTGTGTGTGGGGGGGGGGTAGGGTTACCATGGCGAATTTGCTGACACCCCTTCCCCCAAAAGATCATTGTTCCTAGAAGCATCCGCTAGCGACCACTTTTGCTCCAATTATTCCTCAAACGAAAAGCAAAGGGTATTAAAAGACTTCTTTCAAAAGGACGACAAAAGTTTTGAACTTCTCGTTTACAAGCGAGCAATCTTCGTCTCTCAACGTGACGTATAAACGATGTTTGTCCTCACCTCTTCTTCTTATTTCTCGTTCTTCGCCATCTTCTGGGTATATAAGATTTAAAAATAAAAACAACAAGCAGACGATGAATACTGACCAGTTGATTCACGCTCTATCGCCTTTGTATCATTATTGCGCTGACTCCGAAATCTCTAATGGACCTCGGATACGTCACACTTTGTGCAAATGGCAAATCTTCAACCCGATTTTGTTGGTGTAAGGTGTTGTAATTTCAAGCCAGCTCATCTTACGGATAAACAACTGTATCGGGTTTACGTACCGTTTCGAGTATAGACACCTTCCCCCTTTTCCTTGAGATAGACCTAGATACATATCTTACAACAGTCTTATTGATATCTTTGTATCACAGAGTTGGCTTGTTTCTCATTATGCGCTCAAAGGAGTACAACCACACTACATATATAACTATTTTAGGTAAGGCTTCTTAAGATGATGGAGAAACATTATACTCGCTCTGAGAATGAACCTACGTGTGCTGGGCAAAATCTACACTTTGATTTGAAAGAAGATGTTTAGAAATTTTAATCATTTATGCACCACAAACCACATCTAAGGTTTACATGTACGTCACTTGCATTCGTAAAAACAGTCCCATTGATGAAAAAACGATACGATTTTTTTTTCAGGCTTATAGGTATAACGCTTCGATGACGGAAATTCAACTCGTGAGGTAAGAGAGCTATATAATGATTGTTTTCACTTGAAAATTTCTAATGTTTTATTTCATAATCAAGTATACTCACTTAGTGGCAGGAAGAACTTTAACAGTTCAAAAAACGCGTAGCAACTTTTCCTCTGTAGACATGGCTCACATACATATCAATATAGTTGCTAATAGCCATGATACTGCAACAGATAAACTGAGATAATAACGATCATGAGCATGGTGAGAGTGAAGTTTATAACTGAAATATGAATGAATGAATGAGGCAACTTATATTTTGGAACACATGTCATAAGGACATGAGAAAAAAGAAATAAGGAAAATCAATAATTTGTCAGGATAAATCATCAAGAGCGATTTTCTTTGAGACTTTTATGTTCTTATTTGCGGGGCGCCACTATACGAGGCGCCAAATTACGAAATTAGGAGACGTTTCATTTTCATACATTTTCCGTATTTTCTTTTTCTGATTCTATTTAGGTGCATCGATTTGAAATTCACTCCGTTTCTAAATATGATTATTGACATGGCTGAATTTGAAAGCTTTCCTATTTTGAATGGAAAAAAATGATAGAGACTGGGTGTAGTATTTTTCAAGCAGAATATCTGAACAAGTGAATTTTCTACCAATGACTGATGATATGCTTCTGTCTAACATCACAACTATAGGTTTCCCCACCGTACTTGTGGCGGGAATTTTGATGCGATGTCGGTATTAACAGATTAAATTTTCTGTCTGTTGAGATTTGGGCCATATATGGCGTAGATGTCCCATAGCGTACCCATCCAATACCACTAATTTCAACCCATAAATATGTAATATTGTATTTTCATTAAGGGTAATCTTCAAATTGGGGGCGGAATGAGGTGGTTTTGAGCGGATTTCTCTTATCCGTCTGATCTTGCATTTGGGCAGAGAGTTTCCCAAATGGCCAAAGGGATGGTCCAATTCCAATGACAGTGTTTTTATAATTCCGTTATTGGGGAAAGCTCCCCTGGATTCTCGTTCGGGTTGCAGTAATACTGCACTTGGATGTAAGCGGTTCCATGTCGGGTAAGAATAATACATTTTCTCATTCGCGTATTTATTCTGCAAAAGCAAATATCGCACAAGTCTGAGCATGCAGGGACTGCACATGCTGCAAGGAGAATTAAAGGGGCGCCTGTGTGATCGCAGTGTGAACAATACCTGTTACTATCACTTGAAAACTATTGTTTGAAAGAAACATAAAAATGATATGCTTGTCTTAGATTTGTTTTTGTCTTGGTCAGGTCAACATGATAATTCCATTTTCTATATAGTAGGAGAAATCTACTGTACGTCCGTTTATTTCGCGATTACATATCTTACAGTAATTGATGTAACTTCATTATGAACAAAAAAGAAGAAAATACTTTCGCCGACATATTTTGAAACCTTATGAATACTTGCAATACTTACAACAATCTGCATCTCAGCTTTTATTGTTCATGACTGTGTGGACTTTTATGTATGTTCATAATGAATGGAGCAAGGGCACGAGTACATTCAGCGATGTATGCTAGTCACGTCCTCATAGACAACTTACACGTACAAGTAGAAACAATCTCGTTACTTAGAATACCCGTTTGTTCTGTAGTTTTTACTCTGCTCTAGAAGAGGGATGAAATAGAATCACGTATAGTTTCGAATTGGGAACACTTTTCGTGATTGTACATGATCCATCCACCACTTGACTCAACCGGAATATATGAGAATATACATACAACTCATGCTATATGAGATCAAAGAATCAACATTAGAAGCGGAGAAAGGGAGATTCGTGAATTATCTTTAGACATGTTAGATACTAAATTTCAGGAAACCTCTTTAGTTCTCCGCGACGCACTTTCTTCTTGCTGAGCATCATAGCATGAGCCAGGATTCACTGAAAATGGGGTGCAGAATTCGGTCCCAAAATAATGGACAAAAAAAAACCAAAAAAACAACCCCCAAAACAAAACACAACACTTTAAATATTTCAGGATAACCCTTCATTAGCGTAGATAGGTCCTCATACGGGGGGGGGGGGGGGGGGGGGGGGGGCCCAGAGCAGTCTTGAAGAGGGACTGAAATGGCGATGACGTAGGCTCTCTCTCTATCTTAAAGGAAACTTATCTCCTAATGGCTTCCGAACAGCTTCCGACTATTGCATCTGGATTGCAAAAGATGTGGAAAAAAAGATTTGTTATGAAACTTGTGTTCCTCCTTATGTTAACATGTGGTTAGTAATACGGAATCTCATTAATTGTAATATCAAAATCAAATTGAGTTATGAAAGCCAAATCGGCTTCAAATCACAGTGACGTCTTATTAAAGTCGCGCGACTGGACGAATTGATAATCGATTCGACTTTTCTGCATTACTGATAAAGCAAATAATACAAGACAAAATAATAGAAATTTGAATTTGACATTAAGTTGACCATTTGCAAACTCCGTCACATATGATTTCCTATCCTGCTTATATTAAAAAAAAAATCCAAATGTAATTCTATGCCATTTCCTTTGAAACCCTGTCGCCGTGGAGTTGTAAAGTATGCGATGGCCTAACGGAAGGAGTGGTCGACCATACCCACTCTCTCCTCTGTATTGCAAGTGTAGATCGACGGTCGTTCACTTCTTCAGGCTCTCTATGGTATAATGAATAATTCGTCACAGTCTTGAGAGAGGTTATGCCAGGGTTATCATTCTTGGTATTAGCCAGCCTGCACCTCTGTGGTTTCCTTCGAGTGGGCTTGGTGCCGAGGCTGTTTTCGAGATGGGGTGAACGGTTTCAAGAATTAAATCAGGAAAATAACGTTTCCCCCAATCATCAGTGTTAACAGAATTTAGGTTGACTGAAATAGATATCCTATATTTTTTCTTTCGGACCATATCCTCCTTTTCTTCGCATTTTGCCAAGAGCTATTTATGTATGAAATTGGAGGGGTTTCTTCTAAAGCTATTGTTTTCTCTTATATCTATCGTTTTGCTCTACCGTGATATTTACGAATCGTCAACCTTAAAGCCATAAATCTTTCTATCAGTGCTTCCGAGTTCAGAATTTTTGGGGAAAAATATTATTGAATATTTTAGCCCTATAATGACGAGTCCACTTATAAGAGTCAACTCCTTTTAAAAACTAAGAAGTATGCAGAACCTACGACGGAGCGATAAAATATCCTTAATGTTTGTGAATTGTTATTTCAGAGTTCAGAGAGCAGGAAACGTTTGTATTTTTAAGAGGGGGGTGGGACAAAATTCGAACATGAATTAGATAGAAAGAAGATTAATTGAACTCTATAAAACTATCCCTCGTTTACATCCAATTAGCAAGGCATGTACCTCCCCCTTCCTCTTGACTGGACCCATGCTACTCTAAGATGTAAAGATGTAGGGGCGGGGATAAGATCCTTTCCTATATTACGTCACTGATGGTCCACAGTTCTTATATGAACATGAATATTACAAAGATTATGGTTATGTATATGGTTTACAAACACTTCTTTATCTAAATGTAGAAATAACTTATCTGGAAAATAACCCAGCATCAACTTACATCATGCAACATTGGAAACAGGACTGTGACGAACTTCACAATTTCAAGAGCGACAAAGTCTAATAATAACATCTCTACCTGGCTGTTTTCATGAATACCTTGTCAGAATTTATGTTGCGTCTTCCCAAATAGTTGTCAAATCCCATCATAACATGCATTAAAGATGAAAGCACAATATGGCTGTGAAGTCATCAAGAAAAACGTGTTTCGACTGGGACGAAAACATCTGTTTTTAACTAGACAAGTATCGTGCTTCGAAAGCGTCAAGACAATTCACCAAAGGTGTCCAAGCAAATAATATATTTTTGCGGCTCATGAAACCAAGCGCGTAATAGATGGGTACAGAACCGTTTGAGGTTATAATGAGCCTTAAAAAATTGACATTGGCCATCATTCTTTAAAAAAAAGGGGGGGCAACACCAGAGAGAACGAAGTAGAAAAAGAGAGGAAAAATGGAGGGCAAATTGTAAAAAGTTGGGGAGGGGGAGATGTTCGATGAATATGGGAAAATATGTAATAATGATAATTCACATTGGAAAATGATATGTGCATGTACAAAGACAGCATTTTGGGGAAGGGGGGGGGGGGTGAGTATGCGAGCAAGTATTACATTAGTGTCATTTCTAGTGCCACTAAAAGCAAGCTTTATTAAAATAATACGTGCAGGTCGTGAACGTTCAAACTCTACGTGCCTTCTTTCCCTTCTTCCATCAATCTGCGGAAGCAATTATATTTCAAAAGAGTAATAGCATCGAAAAATTCACAAAACAGTGCAGCTAATGGAGCATTATTATCATGGAGGCATTACACTTTTCTTCGACTGTTGATAATGACGTCAGTGAATTATTCTAAAAGATGAAAATCAATAACTTTCAACTGTGAAATGAATAATAACAATCGGTTTGTAGGAAAAGGCAAGAAATATTAATACCAAACTCTGTTCAAGTAAGAAAATTCGAAGGTAACATTTTAAATCTAATTCAAAATCAATACTTTTCTTTGAATTCAAAACAAACCATTAAATGAAGTAAGGCGTACCGACGCTGACGTCTTTTGCCCGAAAAATCAACGTTCCAACCTTTTCAGCACTTTGGTACACTGAATGCTATTTTGAATTCTCCAAAATCAAAGAAATATAGTTGTTTACAGAGCATGCATGTGTCATACTATTTGTTTGGATGTTTTGGGGTATATCCCAACTTGCATGACAGTTGCGTGTGCTGCGTGAGCATGAAATGCTTCGTTGGTAACTTAAATATGCATGATTGACGCCATTTTTAAGGAAATCTTCAACATGTTCACTTTGATTGCAATGTATCGGTCGAATAGCACTTTACCGCATTCCATGCAAAGTCAATATTCTTACACTTAGAAAAACACTGGATTGCATTGAGTCTCCCGTACATCTCTTTCCTTACAATCATGTTCCTTTCCACCTTTGATATAATAATATTCTAGTACATGTATAACCAGTGTATTAAAGTCTTTGCTTTATATGAGCATTAATCCGTGATCAATTCAGATGCATTCTATATTATCAGTGTTAGCTCGAGTCAGATTTTGTTTTGTCATTTTTGGTAAATTCACTCATTTTTCATGAACCTGGTGCAGAAAGATTTTATGTTTCCCCCCCAGTAATAATGCACACGTGCAGTGAATCCGATGTTTTGTTCCAAACAAAGCAAAACATGGTTTCTTCCTGTTTATTCCCCAATTCTTCAAGGGAAATCTTTTCTTGGACAGTGCAGCTTGCCATTCGGTTCGACACTCGCATGGTATAAGTGCAGGCTGTATAGCTGCGACCACGAAAATAGAAAGCCAAGTCTGCATGGTGTTGAAATCGCCACTTGCTGGGAACGATTAGTCGGTATTGGAAATGCATTGGGACCTGACTACCCCTCGGGACGAACTCTCATCCTGTTTAGATTCACTATTTTGTAGCTTTGAAGGAAGGCTATATTTCGATGGATTTTGGCATTGTTCTCATTGTGAGAAATAAATGGGAAGAAAATGAGAATCGGAAACTGTAAAATAGAAATAAACACATGTGTAAAGACACAGGTATGGAAGAGGAAGAAACGGAAAAAAGAGATAGAGATAAAAAGAAAAAGAGAGAAAGAGAGAGAGAGAGAGAGGGAGAGGAGGGGGGTGGGGTTCTGTTAAAAGAGCAAATCGTATACCCAGTAAATGCAATTTGAGATCAACTGATTAGCATGACTGATAATGATTACACGTTTTACATTGGCCTTTTCTTATTGCTCCTTCAGCATCATGTACTGCTTCTATACCCTCACGATTTATGGAGAAATTGGGCGTACTCCCATAATAAAGTAGACCTTACAGACAACCGTATTCATAGCTATATTTCTGCTGCGTAAACATTAGTAAACGACCATACGTGCAATTTATATAAGTCATTTTTCATACTGGAAAAAAAAAAGAAACTAAAATGTCAATATTGTGAGGGTAGTAGTGATGTTCGAGTGCCACAGATTAATTTCAAAGCTCTGAAAAATATATGTTGGAAGAATTCGACTTTCCAATCTTAACTGTTAACAAAAAAAAAATCATTTTATTCAACTTATCCACTCCCGGAGATACCGCATCCGTACGCGCCATACTTGTAAGTTGTTGTACTGGGTTTTTACAGACGTGTATCAATCAGATTATGATTATTTGCGTCTGGGACCGACCTTTTACGTCACCATCCGAAAGACGTGACCCAGACTCGAACCTGCGTCCGATCAGAGTCAGTTTGTAGGCAAAGACAAAGTGCTGACGGTGGACTTTACCGCTAGACCAACTCCTGCTCCCTTGATTGCCTATATTTTCATGTTCCAATAGAAATTGGAAGGAAAAAAATAATTACATAGGAACCCTGTACATTTTGTATGCATTTCTCCTTGAGGGACTTACAAGTAAATGTATGGTAGATGAAGATTTTATGACTGTTAGAAAATTGCTTCATCCTTTCTTATATTTTTTTTTGCTCTTTACCTCTTCAGAGGGACTTTATTATTTCATTTCACAATACATATATTTACAACACAAGTTAAACGAAATATATGATTTATATACAAAATCAAAATAATTTCTAAACAGGATCATTATAACATATCTATTACTTTCTTGACTTTCTCATTATCGAAGCATTTTGTATTTTCTTTGTATTTCAAGTATGATTTCATTAATGAAGTAAAATTATGTATTAACCTCTTTGGGTTGGTTTGCACTTCCTCAAAGTTTCTCTTCACGTAGTCTTTATATATTACAACTTTCTTATGACTTGGAGGGAAGGGAATCTTCTGTAAGGTTTACGACAATTCATTATATCATAAAAGCGAATACAATAATTGTTGGAATTCTCATTCATATTTTTTAAAAAGCAAGTTCACCACATCATCTGTGCGATATTGTTTATATCAACGTAAAAATATCTCTTTTCTATTTTACGCAGTATGTTTTCCACACTTTCCAAATCTACCCGTCCTTCACAATGGTAACTTATTTTTAGCTATATTAGTGTCACGATGTAACACCTGCGAACAATAGAAAACAATATCAAACGAGAATTAGGAAAATTTCAATACATGTGATTATAAATAAAGGATGAAGGATTTTGTCACAAACTTGACAAATCGATATTCCTGCAAGTTTATGATGACGTAAATTCACCTGGGATATATTTAGCTTATGCTTGTGCAAACTCAGTAAACACGGTCGAAATACGAAAAGCAAAAGTTCAGATTTGTTTTACTGTTCGTTCGTTGGTTCGTTCGTTTATTTCATCTCTAAAAACAATGACATATGTATGTGCAAGCAAATATATCCTAAACATTCATTTTAAAAAAATCACATGATATTTGATTGTCAGTTGAGCCTATATTACAATGCATGAAATGAATGAGGAGAACTTAAAATAAAGCCAAAGAGGGCCTTGTTAAAACAAGTCTCCATAAGTATAAATTGATATTTGGAGGCTATTTGGTATATAAAAATCGAAATAAAAGCTAATCAGAAAAAAACTAAGACAAGGGAACAAAAAAAAAAAAAAAAAAAAAGCTTATGTGACAAACAAGTAAATATTAAGATTGGTAAGAAAGCTGCTTAATGAATGTATTTTGAAGTAAAGTACTGTTTTAGTTTTCTTTTGAAAAGGGAGAGACAACTGCATGAATGAACATATTTTGGTAGCGAATTCCAGACTGTTGGGAAACTAAAACGAACTGCCCGTTGTAAAAAAGTTTTTCCCACTTTCCATAGGTGAAATAAACTACTGGTGCGTGTATTGTGGGAATGAATTACACGATTAATATCAAACATTTTAAGAATATTATTAGGTAATTTATTTTTAAAGTAAAAAAAAAAAATCCTAGTAATGCAACCTGGTATCGATAAAGATCAAATATATTCATAGTATTCAGTTTGCGAAAGATGGGAGCTGAGGGTAACATGTCATCCGAGCAAAAACCTTAAAAGCAATCAAATACCCATCTTTACAATTCTTCGCCATCTTTGTAAGCTTTCAGGGTTCAAATCACCATGACTAATGCACGAAATGACCTCTTGATCATGTTGATTAATGAATGAAGAGGTAATTACCATATTATGATAGGTAAATATCGCACAGTGTTTTTTTTTTCTTACTGACCTATAAAGTCCATTCTTTGAAGAGGTTTACATTTCCAGGAATGACATTTCTGTTTCCCTGTAAATATACTTGGATAATCCACGGTGTACGATGGAGGCTTTGAACTCCACGGGGTACCTTACTAATTAGTCACGTGATGGTATCAAAGGTTGAATTGCGCACAGGTCAGTATAGAAGGACACCAATGTAATTCATATTTGGGAACCGTATTACGGCCGCTGACAACTCATTCACAAATGTTATTCTTTTGAAATATATATACATATATATATATATGTACAAAATATACTTTTGAAAGTTAAGAAGTAGGTGCTTTTACTTCTGATTGTCAAGCATTCAATGACTAAACCACAGTGCAGAAGCACTGAGTTATTTGGATTGAAAGTTGAAATCTGAGACCGTACGTGTAAACATTCCTTGCACATCGTACGCAAGTACATAATTCTCTTTGAGACTCTTGGTAAAATCCGTGATTTTATTCAAGACTAATCACTATTACACAGGAGCAGGGAAATGTCAAAGTACATGGAAATGCAGTCTTAACGCCAAATAATATCAGACCCTGTGTTCTGACCTAAATTGGGCTTCTACCTGCAAACTTACTCGTAAAGGAATGTCCCTGCTATCGACATTGTGACGTCATTCAGTACATGCCCACGCAAGAACATGCATTCGTGTAAGAAATACCCCATGATAACACTTCAATTCTCCTCTTAAAGGTCAATGTTTTTAAGTGATGTGAAGGTGGTTCTGTTTCATATCTTATCATCTCATCATTTTCAAGTATGTTACCTGGTTACGGGATAAGTTTACCCTTGGAGGATTCATTTTAAATCTCTCCTTTTTTTTTCTTGTTTATAAAGAATATAGAGTAAAGACAAAATAAAAAGATACCTATATAAATATATATATACTCAAATATCTTTGCTCCAATGTGCAGTAAAGTGCATCAAGATTTTTGTTTAGAAGTCATGCTTGATGAAATAATCTATATCTGTAAAACAACGCAATTTTGTTTGGTTGCACTTAATAACCTTATTTCATTCCGCATTTCTGTCTTTTCACATACAGATAAACTGAACGTAAGAGAGGGGGCAAGTGGATAGAGAACATCTTTTCATACAGCGAACGAGGGTTTATCCTTTCTTTTTTCTGAACCGACGTAAATTATACCCATCACCACTACGCGCCAAAACCACTGAACGCGAGGCATCCAAGTGAGGCATCCTTCTGTACAGGTGTGCGACCAGTTGAACTCACACAGCTGTGAAAGTATAACTCCCCAGCGCACACAAATAGCTTCCCCATGTGGCACATTCGACTGGGTGACATCACTGTTTCGACACCTTAAGCGATAGACAAACACCAAACATCCAACTAGACGGCATCAATGACTTGCAAACAAGGGAGAGAGGGGAGCCCGGTGGCATTCGATAATGACTTCCCAGACGATGCGCTTATCCGAACCTTCGAATCACGTGACGGAGAAATTAACCACTTTTGAAAGGTGATGGCGAAGACAAGCAGCATTCTGCGGAGGTCACTGATGGTCAAATTGGCAACTTCGGTCTTTCTAGGATCTTGGGAAAGACATAATGAGTTGAATACAAGCGAGTGAGCAGGTCATTTTACTACCGGCAGCTGGTTACCCTAGGAAATCTTTTTCCGTTACTTTGTAGTATTCGACACTGTTTTCGTTTCATACACTGAAATCGTCTATATGTTTCTCTGGTGTGGCGTTTGCATACGGATTCATATCATAGTCTCACGATGCGTATATCAGCAGCTTGAATTGCTTCTGAATGACTTCATGATATTTGGAATTTTATAACATGGGATGATTACCAGCATTTTTGCAGTGGCTTTTGCCTCAAAACCGTACCATGAGGAAGCTGGGAAAAGGTATGTTAAGGCAAATGTGGATGTCATGGCTTATTCCTTACTCCAAATCGATTTGCCGCGAAAGAGTTCCATAAATGGCTCGCTCAGCAACATCATTTGCCTGGTCTTTCTTTTAATTCTTGTTATACTTCTCCTTTTCTCTCCTGTCGTTCCGGGAATCACTGCGCCGTTTCAATGCCCTGACGGTTGTCACTGTGATAACATAAACGACAAAGTAGATTGTTCAGGGAGAGGTATTTCATCGTTAAATTTTAATATATCTGTAAGTACTCGCATCCTCTTGTGTAATGACAATGAATTCAGAGTGGTATCACCAGAAAATATCAATCTTACCCATCTGCGGAAACTTCGGAAGCTCTCATTTGCTAACAACGCAATTACCATAGTTAGACGAGGATCTCTCCAAGGTCTAGAAAAGATTTTCTTGATCGACCTCAGCGGAAATAATCTTCGGAGTATTCCTAACGACATACGTCTGTTGAGATCACTGAACACCCTTGACCTGGGTGGGAACGATATACAGAGGATATACCGCGATGATTTCCATCCTGAATGCAAACTGGAAGATCTCTCCTTTGCCCATAACCAGCTCCAAACCCTTGACTCTGATACCTTTATGAATCTAGCATCTCTTCTCTATCTCAACTTGCAAAATAACTCGATTAGCAATATCAGTAGTGGAGTGTTCACCAATAATGTGTTTCTCATTGAGGTGTACCTTTCAGAGAATCGGTTAGGTTTCTACGATCCTCTTCTGCATGTCAGTGACTGGTTCCAGATAGTAGCATTGTACCTGAACAAATTAACCCTTGCTTATAACATGATACAGGGATTCGAGCCGGGTGCCTTTGACATGCTCACAGAGTTGCGGACTCTTGAGCTCCAGTTCAACGCGATCTCACAGCTAAATCACAATGTCTTTCAGAAACTACATTCTCTAGAGGTTTTACTGTTCAGTGACAATCAAATTGAAAGTCTGCCATTGCAACTCTTTAAAGGATCACCTAATATACAAACTTCAGATTTTAGCAACAATCTAATATCCGACGTTCCACCAGGAATATTCTCAACAAATGACGCCCTAGAGACTGTCAACTTATCAAATAATAAACTTGAGAACATTGACTGGGTTGTGCACACCTCCGATAGTCTACGCGAGTTGTACCTTAGCGACAATCTTATCAACTCTCTTCCAGATATAACATTTAAATTCTGTGTGAATTTGGCGATCCTTGAACTGCAGAACAACGCATTAACAGAATTCCCGAAGTTAATGAATATGACTTATCTTGAATCTCTAGATTTAACTAATAACTATATATCCTCAATACCAGGAGACACACGTTTCAGCCAATATCCATATCTTGTGTATATTTCGCTAGCATCGAATCGTCTTACTACGCTAGACGAGGGCGTCTTTTCTTCCCTCCCACCTGTTGAGAAATTTGATGTAACTGATAACCCGTTTAAATGTGATTGCCATCTTCTTTGGCTCGATGATGTGTACGTCAATTTGTGGAGCGGTGGCGAAATCCCGCCAAATCTCGAATCATGGCTCCCGGATACTTTCGAGAGCATGATTTGTGATCAGCCTAAAGGGTTCCGAGGTCAGGCAGTGTCCCGGTTAGCCGAGAACAGGAACAACTTTGGGTGCTCGTCGTTCGCCTCCCGGAGAGGGGTGATAGGTCTCGTGCTAGGATGGTTGATTCTCCTTCTAACAATCGTTGGTGTGTACTGGAGATGGAAAATCAAGAAAGCTCAGAGACACATGCGAGCATGGAAGACAAAACGCAGGAAGAAAAAGTTGAAAGACCGACTTAGGGAGCGCGTCGCATCTGACGAGGATGAAGCAGACGGCCATAGGTTGAACGGAAGAATCAAGATGTATTCTCCCAGTCAGCATGAATATATCAGTCAATTCGACCGTGACTCCTATCATTCGGTGGCAAGGACTGGAGAAAGGACGTTCAGTCCAGCCTGTGTGTGTTTGTTGCAGCATGATGACTCAATGCAAAGCTGTGATCTTCTTTCCGAGACCACGGTCTGACACTTGTCTCGAGAATTTGAGCAGGATTGGCGAAATATTTTTAATGAAATATTCAAGTGCAATTATATAAATCAGTATATTATGAAATCAATATGCACATTTTATACTTCTAAACTTTACAGAGACACGTCGCGTATTATGTATTTCTTATATCTAACTGGTAGGATGGAGTTTGCATGAACTATATTACTCTAAAATTATGTTGTCATTACACAGTTAAAATGTGCTCTTAGTCATGTTAGCATACTTATAATCTAAGCTGTTTTGATACTGAATTTCTAAGTATACTACTCAGAAATAAAACCGAACCTTCCCCTCAGTATTTTCATAAAGCAACTTAAAAGCACTACATTAGGCATTTAGACTTTTTTGTTGGGCGTTTAACAAGAAATGAGTTATATTCAAAGTGTTTGGGATATCAAAGCAATCAGTTAAAATCAAACGCATAGTGCAATTGTTTTCAACATGGAAATTTTGAAGGCATTTGGGGGATTTTTTATACGAGTCCAAATCTGAAAAAGAACACAGAGAGATTCCAAAGAGGGGGGGGGGGGGGCAATCCCTCTCTCTCTGTCTCTTTTTCTCTCTCTCTCTCTCCTTTTTTGTAAACTTAATACTCGCTTATCATAATACTTTTCAATCTATTAATCAATTGTATCTCTTACCTGCTTGCAAACATAATATTTCACAGCTACTATGAATTAACGACTGAACGCCAATGAATTTATTTTAGTAGAACTTTACGTAGAACTCAGGAGAAATCGTGTAAAATCTTTATTTCCCGCTTAAAGTAGGGATCATGTCGTGGAATCCTCAAAATAAAACGGACTAAGTGACAAAAATGATTTATTAGATTGGATATTTTCATCTTTTTCCAGTTCGTTTGTCTGTGTTTTAAAAAGAATCTCTGCTACAAGACAGAATCCATGTTAAATGTATCCCCTAACCAACTATTTTCTCTGCATTTAAAACTACCCAATGAGTAAAGCAAAATATTTTATATCTTTCTTTTATTAAGATCATAAATTTAATAGTATTCTCACAAACACAGCTCTTTAACAAGACAAAGGGAATGAGATACGCACATTCAACACATTTATCATCAACATGTAAAATAAGAGTCATATTCGTTACAGTGAGAGGGGGGGGGGAGCTAATCTTCCTTCTAAACCATTCTGAAATGTGAAATGGAAAAAAAATGGGGATTCCTTCGTTGTTCGATGAGAGAAAGGTTCCTGTTTCCAGCTGTTATATAAAATGTATGTGAAATGTAAAAATATTATTATACCTTCTTCTACCAAATTTTTAACGAAGGATAGAAAAATTACCCGGGGTGTTTCATAAAGCTGTTCGTAAAGTTAGGAATGACTTTACGAACGACTTGAAAATGGCAAGCCATATGGGATTCTCAGTCATTATAACCGCATAAGCTAAACGTGATATATGCAGATCGATGCAGATGTAGATTAACATTACTATCTTTTACCAACAATTTTATTGCAAGTGTATATTTTGCTACAATTTAATCATGAATATTAGAAATGCAGTCACACTTTGTTAAAACGTCAGGAAAAACTTTGGGCAACCCATTGGCACTTCATATTCAAGTCGTTCGTAAAGTCATACGTAACTTTACGAACAGCTTTATGAAACACCCCCTGGCATACTTTATGTACACATTACAATATTTTTGTGCCTGTACCCAGGCACACATATCAGATGAAAAGAAGGCACTTGGTACGTGTATGTAAAATGCGAAAAACTTTGAATTTTAGAGATTTTTCGAACTTGCGCAGTCACCCTCTGCTTTTGAATAATGGATTTGATTTTACCCAAATTGTGAATACCAATAGAATTCAGTAACAAGCGCCAGGATTCTTTAACATTTTTCCTACTAAAATCGAATGCACCGATTTCAGGTGATTATGAAGAGGGCCCTGATGTCATTTCTTATTGCGATATAAAATGGATAAACCTATGCAACTACATTTAGATTCATACTGTATACAGTACGTATGTGTATATGTAAATGTATACGGCTACTGGTTTTATCTTTATAATATGTGCCTTTTGTGCACCTACTGTGGTTTTAACATATCGTTGTGTGTATTGCTTATTACATTCATAGGAAATGTTTCTCTGTTATCCGATTCAAATCATCAGAAACAACTTTTCTATCCGAATGATTTTTATCATGTTTATGATTATTGTACACTGAGCATTGTTGACTGCGATAAACATGTTAAAGGTAGTAGACCACATTTGCACAGCATTGTTTCAGAATTTGAAGAAAAATTTAAGCCAATTTCAATTTTGAAGGACAGATATTTATGTAAAACTGTCATGTTATCAAATTTACAACAATATTCCAAAGAATAAGTGAAAAAGAATGCTTTTACTCTTAAAGCGTCGGGAAGACGCCTTTACAAATCAAAGAAAATGAAAGAAAATTTGTGTTGAATATTTTCTTCTCTATCCTAAACCGGAATGTACTGGGATCTAAAACCTTACGAGTGTTTTTCTGTGGCTTAAAGCAATCTAAAGTAAAACGTTTGTGCAGATTGGGTGCCATTTGCAAATGTGGGCTGATACCTTTAAGATTTTCTTTATGCGCGCTTGTCAAGTGATAACAGCCAATTCTAATCCTGAAATCATGATATTTTGTGAAAGACATTTTGGGGAAAGTTTTAAAAAGTTTTAAAAGTGGTTATGCATGACGGGAAAGAGTTATTTTCGTTCCTCCCTAAATGAGTAATATCGATGAGCTAGTTTTGATGACGGCTGAATGTGATCTTAATACCATCTTAAGCTGCTGATATAATGTTTTCAATTCATCGATGTATAAGGTTGTATAAGTTTGTCGGTCACTTGTCCAGTCGCCATGCAGTTATGTCTTTGGGGTATTGCCGTGTTCAAAACATGAGTTAATGAAGTACACTCTTAGAAAAAAAATGGTGGTGATTAGAACCTTTTCTTGTCCCACATTTGGAACTTTTAAAGGTTCTTCAAAGAACCATTAATAGCCTATAATGTTCTCTAAAGAGTTCTAAAGGGGTCTTAAGAACCATTATTGGTCGAACAACCCTTTGTAGAATCCCCTTTTCTGGAGATTCTAAATATGGGACAAAAAGGCTCTAAGTGATTAGAACCTTTTCTTGTCCCACATTTGGAACTTTTAAAGGTTCTTCAAAGAACCATTATTGGTCGAACAACCCTTTAACCCATTCGTGACAGGAATTATTTAAAGCATAATTTGATCAGCTTTTATTCTTCAAATTGGCAACACCAACATTTTTTATTTTATTGCTACATTTTTCTTATGAAACGTCATGTATCTGAAATGAATATAAATTGACAGAAATTATGATGAGAAGTCAAAAAGTTGCCAATTCGCAGGGGAAAACGGTGATTTTAAACTTTCTATCACATTGCCAATTTAAGGATTTTAATGCTTACTTTCCTTTAAAAAATTTTCAGCATCAAACAACGAATATTGACGCAACCAAAATGGGCACAGTTTGTGTAGAATTTTTTGCTCTTTCTGCTCATGTATTTGGTATGATTTTTAGGGCTTTGCATCAAAAGATATTAGGCTAAACCACAAAATGTGGACCTCTGTCATGAATGGGTTAAAGAATCCCCTTTTCTGGAGGTTCTAAATACGGGACAAAAAGGCTCTAACTGTCACATTTTTAACAGAGTGTTGAGTTGAATTTCTTGTTTAAAAAGGCGAGTAAACTCAGTCGGTAAAGCGTCTGCCTGTCGAACCAAAGATATGGATTCGAATCCCAATCTAAATCCACCTGGGCGGATGAATGAAGTCTGCGTTAACGCACCCCACTGAGTTATACCGGGAGGGGCACGATAACTAAGGGTAATATGCAGAGATTTATAATAACTTGTTGCTGATAGAGTGACAGTATCATCTTTTTTTAAAATTTCATCACAACCCTGAATCATGAATGTTTGTGTTATGACTTATATCACCATACACTAAGACAATGTGTACAAACATAAACAAGCTCTTGTTACATTCAGTGCGCTTGATTATCAACTGCATACGATAATACTGATAGTATGAACAGCATAACTTAACATGGTGATACCTCCAAAAGAGACGAAGGAAAAACAGGTCTATTTACACGATGATTATCTTCGTAAGCTTTGGCTGTTTATACCCTCCAGCGCTGGAATTAAAATGTGAGAAAACATCAATTTGATATATGAGAACTGGGAGACTGACTGAGAGTGTCAAGACGGTCCCCTATCGAAAACCTATTTTGGGTAGTTTTTAATTTGAAGTTGACAGCATGGATGATTATCGATCAACGCAGCGCATGGGACAAGTTTGACAAAATATTTTCTTGTTATTATGGTCTATCGATCGTACATCAAGCTGAACTCACATATAGATTATCAACCTGTTAGAAAATTTGGCACCATCAGTGTGAAGTTATTCTACATCGTCCGAAGTAGCACATAATTATATTAGTTTGGGATAGCGCTGCCGAAATTTCACACGAATAGAAATGTGCCTAACTAGGTAAACACATTCAAATTATGATAATGGAATTCATGTATACGACTTCTACAGGTATTATAGTGTCCATGCAGACTGCATATTTTGGTAAATTCAGTATCGAAATGCATTGCGGCCACAAAAAAAACAACTAACAACAAACAAAAAAACAAACAAAAACATTTTGGTCATCATGGTCTTTATAAAGAGATAAAATTTAATTCAGTTGGACACATATGGCCAATATATTCTCGAAAGTATAGCTTTTATCTTTTCCATAATACAATGAACATTTAAAGCACATTTTAGATGATCCATTCTTGTAGAACGAAAAAAAAAAGGAGGAATTTTAAAGAACTTTTTCCGTTAAAACCATTTTCTAATCAGTCAATCTCAGTGCAGATATACAATGCAATAAATCTGTCTTGTACTGTTTGAATTATAGGCCTATATAAAAATGTTTTATCTCACTAACCCTTTATGTTACATATTTTTTCTTCATTTATATACGTTAAATGATAATCTGAAATGGTAATAAAGTGAAATGATCATGTTTATTTCTACAATAACACTAGTCTATGTTTCCATTCAACTGTTTCCTGTCGAGTTAAATTGTCTCTGGTGTACGGTACAATGAGGCAGCGAGAAATGTGTGCGCGATGGCTACACTTATGAGCGTGTGTGTGATTGTGCGAGTGAGTGGGACACTATAAATGATGGTAAATGTGTACTGAGGAACATTTCATTAAAGGGTAACCAATGATCTAGTCATGAGCATGAAATTTGAATGTTTTAATCTACACACTTCTATATCAATCATTTAAGGGCAATCAACGATTCAAGACTTGAACATGAAATTTGAACCTTTTAATCTGCAAATTCTTAATGAATGTTTAACCAGACTCACCCATAAGATAGGGAGTGTGGGAGACGGAGATGGGACGAGAGTACCAGGGGTGTAGAAAGGGAAGGAAAGGAGAGGGAGAGAGAGTAAGAGGGAGAAAGGGAGTGATGAAGAGAGAGTGAGAAAGAAAGACAGAAAGAGAGAAGAGAGAAAGAAGGGGGAGGGAGGATAGTCGAGATATTTCATAATCCATAAGATATAAAAGGAAAGTAAAAGCAAACGTGAATGTTATCATGGTAGGATATGATGGTGACAGAACATTTTGAATAAATCTTAACTATAGTTTCATGCACATATTTTTTTTCGTAGTAGAACAGAAAGTGACAATGGAATCTGCAGCACCTTGCTGATATCGAATCATTGACAACTTTAAAACTGTACTTGTACATTTATTTATTCATGCTGTATACGACTTTTTTCAATCTTAGTTCCTAGGTGACTGATGGTATTGCCCATAATCAGTGACATTCTAGAAGAAGCTAGTAGGAGGATGCTGTAGTCGAGATGATAGCCAGTCGAGAGAAAAGGGATTGCTCATGATTTCTGTCGCCGTCTAAAATGGAAACGCGATAAGAAATGCGATAAGATGCCATGATAACATTTGAATTTCACCATCTCATTTGATTAAAATTCTAGTTTCGTTTGTTTTTTTTTCTTCATACATTGCGGTGAATGCCAACACCTGATCTGAAATCTTAATAGCATGGCGCAGCGTCCAAAAGAAAAAGACTGAAAAAAAAGTTAAACCCAAGGAAACCGCGAAGAAAAATGACAGGATAACAATAATCATACTTCATTAGTTCGCGTAACCTAACAATCAAGATGTAATATCAAAAGTATATTTTTGTGGTTAATGCCTCTTTTACTTTCCCCCCATTTTGGCATTGTTTGGCATTGTAAAAGAAATAAAAAAGAAACAAACAAAAAAACCTTTACAATTGATTTAAGACAAAGTAGAGCGAGTCTATAATTCTTCATTTTCCAGGGCAGAATAAGCACTTAACTGAAAGTCAAAACCTTGTGGTGTCCGAAGCTCCTCGTTTTGGTTTTTGTTTTGCTGAAATACAGTATTAAAACTTTCGGAACCCACTACAGAGATACGTTTCAAAGCACGTATTTCTGTGGAGAAAAAAGCTATAAATTAAAGTGTATACCTCAGTGGAGCTAATTTTTGAAATGCTGAAATCTAGGGGGCTTCTCAATGGAGCTATGAACGCTCCTTAACTGAAGAGAAATGACACAAATAAGGTTCTTGTTCAAAAACACAAAATACCACGAGTTTGGTCTAAGAGCAATCTAAATTTGTAGACCCCGGTCCAAACTTCGCTTAAATAGAAACTGACTGAAGGTTCAATGACGACTCTGTATAGTTCATGGATACTTTTAATATCAAATCTGTCAGATGGCAGGAATATCAGTCCGATATGTTAGGCTAATAAACAAAATTACTACACTGCGCATCTGCGTGCGCGGGGAGTATCGTGCGAAGACCCCCACCTGTTTTCTTCTTCTTATCTTAAATTCATTATCTTGAAGAAGACACGCGAATAGCTCACGTATTCTCTTACCTACTCTAATTTAATCCATGCAAAATCAGGATGGTTGGATGAGCCCTAGCCACGACTGGGCAACCTTTTTAGCGTACGACCGTGATATGTTGTTTGTACATATTTCAAACATATTATGGGAAGAGAATAGATTAATCATTCGAATTCTTTCTCTAATAATCTTTCTTTTTGCAAAGTACATTTTGGATACCCTTCAAATGTGAAGTTCGAAGATTGTCTTTAATTCGTCTCCGCAAAATGCAAGTCGCATAATCATTCTTCTACAACATGTACAAGTAAAGCCGCTAAGAGAGGGTTATGAGAAATTTGTAATTTTAACTTTAATGTTTAATCCATTCCCAAAGGTTGGACGCAAACATTATTTCACGGTCATTGTGTTATGATAATGTAGTTAATGATTATACTGCTTAGATTTTCATGACCGAGGAATATAGGGGCATATTCAGGATTGCATTTGTTTGTGAAAAGTTATGGGGGTACACAGGGAGTCATGTAACACAAGCAGTTCGTAAATGCTTTACTTGGGAATAAGATGGAATGTACTAAAGACCAGAGCCAACTGTGTATCTTCCTACTTTTACATGTTTAAATTTCTCCATACTACTATCTGCATTATCACTTGTATCTTTTTGTTTTTACTTGTTTTTTTTTATCTATATGCCTCATGTCATTATATTCTATTTTCTATTATATACGATTGCTATATTTATGTATTTTTTAAAAACTTTAACTAGTGAGGACAACCTTCTGCAGAAACTTGTTTTCTTTTGGTAATCCACAGGCATAAGTTAATGTTTTCTTTTTTCTTTCATTTTCTTCAGTGATTGGTGTCAATTTCTTATACTGTCTGTTTTCTGTTCTTGGGAAATAAAATAAATAAATGAAACTAAATAAAACACCTCTTTCTTCTTTGAAATTGTTAAAGACCGTGCAGGAGCAATTTTGTTCATTGGGAACACTATTCTGACATGCAAATAAGAATGACACTTATAAGTTGAGTGTTAAGCCTTTGAAATTTTAAAGGGTTCATTAATAATATCCTAAGTTTTTTTTTAAACTTCGATCAGAGGTATATAGGAAACCTTTCCAACTCTTAGAAGGTTCACCTCCTTCGAGTGTGTTAGATCGATCCGGCACCCTCAGCACCCCTGTTCTTGGTCATACCTTGCCAAGGCTCTCTTCTAGATTACTCTTGAAACGGAGCGAATTCTACTCAATATAGACTTTGCTCATTTATTATTGGAAAGCAGGTGTAAGAAGGAATAGTCAGACTGCAACTGGAGGAGGAGGAGGATTCCTTCATGATGGATACCAGCTACCTATGTCTGCTTCTAATTCTTGCAGGAGTAGTCAGCGCCACAGGTCGGTAACCAGAATATATCTATCCATTGATTTAAGGCTTCATTTTATGTAAATGCTATGTGAGCTATAGAAAACTTTTGCATTGTAGACAACAAATACTAATGTGAATTAAATTTTAATTCATTTCGACCATGCTGACTGGGGGATTTCTATAAACACAATGAATTAAAGACTTTAATCAATGAAAGAGAGCATTATTTTGTCATTTTATCGTCCGTAATATAAAGAGAGGAATACAATTTCATCAGATTCTTAGATCAGATGGACCAGCTGTGCATGCAGCTTCGAAAATTGCCAACAGATATCAATCGTATAGTAACCAAACCAACACAGATAGAATCAGTCGTAGATCTGTTACCCGAATGTGAGTGGAGAATTAATTAGAGTTCTTTTCTGAGTCGGTGTAAGGATGACAAGGACATGTACCCTTTGTGCAATTCTCTTCGTTTTCGGTGTTTCGGATGCTGTTATATTATGTTTGGTTTTGCACTGATACACATTTATGGCTCATTAACAATTGGAGGAGAGGGGGGGGGGGGGGGGGGGTTCAGGACCACTCCATGTGCCGAAACTATTTAATAGCTTAAAGTATACCAAGAACCAATACCTCACAACTGTTTTTTTTAAACGTTTACCTGCATATCACAGAGAAATTTTAAGCAGCTCACTTCGGTACTATGGGTACTATGGGCAATATTAGTTGGTTTCTGGAGGAGTGGGCACACGGACATCATCTCTTCAACTGGTATATTAACTATTAGTCTGATTCCAAAACATACACTATGAACATGTCCGACAAAGAAAGTGGACAAAATAAACAACCTCTCATTCTGCCCTTCACAATGGTTCTGGTAGTCAAAAGAAGATCCCTTCACTGCTATTATGTTTAATCGGTAGTTCCATGTGAATATGCATGTTACACCTGTTCCACATATTTTAGATAATAGCAGTGAAGGGATATTCTTTTGACAACCAGAACCACTGTGAAGGGTAGAATGAGGGGTCATTTATTTTGTCCGCTTTCTTTGTCCGTCATGTTGGTTCAACGATATTCAGCACACGACAAAATGAAATGCCGAAATCCCCCCTCTGCATACAAGTCTACTGCGTGCTTGGCCATTATCACATTCTGACAGTACTAATTAATCAATGACACTTTGTTTTGTGGGCCCATGTGTTGAACACGAATACTGGGGAGCTGTTATGAGAAATGCTAACACAATCATAACATACAGGGCCGGATCCAGAATTTTTCAAGGGGGGGGGGGGGGGGGGGTGGAGGCGGTTGGCTTTGTAAGGTGTCTGTTTTACCCGAAAAAGGGTCCTCGGCATTTTCATGTGTATTTTGCTTTTTCTTGTTTTTCCAAAAAAAAAGGGGGGGCGATTTGGCCCCCTGGGTTTCAGGGGGGCTGAGTCAGCCACCCCCTGGATCTGCCCTTGACACATCATCATGCTCTCGTTTAAATAGACGTCTCATCTATTCAAAGCAAGCCCATCCAGTCACAACTATGAAAACTAACCATATGCTTGGCGCGTCGTCGCTGAATACTATTCTTTTTTCTCTCTCTCTGCCATGTCTGTTGCTCTATTGAGATCGGCAAAATTCGCACTTTCCAAGGTACGACGTGCTCTTGTATGACGTCATTTTCACGCTTTGCTGATGACGTATGGGCATAAATGAGACGAGACCGGAACGATTTGTATTCGTCATAATTTTGTGACAAAAGAAACTGAATTTCGTCTATCAAATTGAAACTGAATTGTATTTAATTATGCAGTTAGCACGCTAAAAATAAACCAGTGCATTGATCTTTCTTTCGAATTATGTACATGGACCGATAATAAACCTCTGTCATACACTATTATATGATTACGCTTCATGTTTTCTTATCAGTAAAGCCCATGATTAGAAGTATTTTTTTATCACAAAGGCTGGATGGCGATCGAAAGACTTATTCTTTAAGTTAAGAGTTTATCATAATTTTGAATGAAAAAGAATTCGTACAGGAAAAGAGGCCACGTCGGGCCCTGAAAAGACAACACAAACAGGCCTACTTCAGGCATTAGCTAATTATGACGAACTAAAATCGAAAGAAAATACAGCATCATTTCTGCACTTTGGGAGCAAAATGTGGACCACGGCAGAAGACAAGCTTAGTGTGGACTCCTCAAATTTTCCTCGCGGTTGAGATTGTATTTTATGTTTCTTCGTAAAAGTGGTAGGGAATTCGTTTTCAGTTTTGCAAAACACATCATTTGTGCAATGGGGAAAGATTGAATATCATAGAATTGAGAATGAGATAGGAAAGAAACAACTCAACACCGATGACATGCAGTTGACAGACATACAATCATTCACCAGCTGTATAACTCTAGCAAAATCAATAATAATAGTTCGTTATGTCCTGATTTAAAAAAAAACATACATGTGGACCTAACGCTTAATTCAATGCCAAGACATGCTTGATTGCACAGGGGTGAAATAAACTGGATTTGATAGACACAAATGAAATTTAATATGAAACATGCCCAAGCAGTGGGAGGGTAACGTGGCGAATTTCTAGGTCAGAAACGCATGTTCCCGTTGAGAAAATTGAACTTGTTTCTGCTAAGGGTGGGGAGATCTGTTCTGGGTTTACAACTTGAAAATTTATGATAGAAATTGTACTAGGAGAAGAATGATTTACAATCGAATTTATCTGGATTTTTTAAGCTCTTGAATGAAATTACGTTTTGACTAAAATATTTTCAGTCAGAAGGCGAATTCGTACCTGCATACGTACTGTCGAGTGCAGCAAACGAAATTAGCGAGTGCATGAACATCGAATGCACTGGCAGGCAGTGAAAGAGGGAGAGAGAGGGGGAGAGAAGGGGGGGGGGATAAAAAAGGGGGAGAAGTGACCTCTTCTAGTTAGGGAGGAGACAGTAAGAGAAATAACCAAGGAAAAAGAGACATATAAAAGTACGAGAAAGACTACCACACATCGGTTTCAAGTAGTGTAGGCCTAAAATTCAAACAATAGGTTAACTTTCTTGCATTTGGGTGAAATTTCTTTATCATTTTGATCATTACCTCAATAGATAACGACTGCAAGTTTCGTCAGTTTCCTGACACCAGTTCCTACGTCTGCGAGTGTTCTGCTTGGCATTGTGACGTTATCGAGGAGTACTCCCTCAACGATGAAAACTTTGTACTGTATACTTCTGGCAAGAGAGGTTTGAGGCTGGATAAAGAAGAGATGCCAATCAGAAATCGACCAAATCCAGTTGGTTAGTTTGTAAAATAACTAATTTACATTTTCATTACGAAATTCAAATCAAGAAATAACTAAAAATGTCCCTATTCTCTATATTCTTAATCGACAAGGTGTTATTTTTCTGAACTAATTAAGAAATAATTCACCTGAATTTATTTAATACAGCCATATTAATCCACGCTTCATATATTTTTCATGTTTTGACTGAGACAACAACCTAAGAGAGGACTTGAAAGAAGCATCACTTTATTTTTCTAGCTGTATGAAAAAAACAAAAACAAAAACAAAAAAACCCGGATCGATTCTAAAATGTACACATCATGTATGATATTTAATTATATTCACATCATTACAAGCTTGCTTTTATGTTTACAAGATTGCTTTTATGTAGGTCCCATCATATTTCTTTGACTTAAATTAAGCTTTTACCATAACTCGACTGATTGTATCTTTATATTATGTTATTGTATACTTCTCAGTTGTTTATAATTCAATAGTTATGTATTATTGTTGCTGCCTTATTTTTTTATGTCAATCAAATGTAATTGAGAAATATGAAAATAAATGAAATGAAAAAAAAATGAAATGAACTTTCCTTTTCATGAAAGAATCGTTTCAGAAAGTTATAAAAAGTAAAAAAAAATAAAAATAAAAAAAAGGTAAATAGAACAAAGCAAACATTTGAAAACAAAAACCGTGAGCTTTCTCATTCCCTGCCTGTGGGTTATCACAGTAAAACGGTCCCCTAGAACTGTAGAAAGAATTGCTTTGCAAATGCCCCCATAATAATGACATGAAATAGCTGAAAAGTTTGGGCCGAACAGTCATGCCGTGCATTTTTGTGTTTAGGTTCCAGTATACTCGTTTTAATGCAGTGCAATTACTTTATGGGAAGGTTAATGAGCTCTTATCAATTCGACAAGCCCCATTTATCAAAGCAGATACCTCTGTTTATATACAACTAATCTAGCTTTTCCAAATGCTTTGAAACAGTTGCTTTTACATGATAATCGCATGACCATGCAGAACTCCAGTTTTATCTCCCCCCCCCCCCCAACTCATGTTGTGAGAGCCAGAACAATTTAATTAAGTATAGATTGTGAAGGCCAAGCATCATATTCAATACCTAATAACCATACTGTATGACTTATTGCTAAAAGTCCCAGATACAAGCATCACTATCAGAGTTGATCGATCGGAGGAGTATCAAATGATTCTGGGTTTTGGCGGGTCTTTCACTGACGCAGCGGCACTCAATCTGTACAACTTATCGTCTGACACACAGGAAAAACTACTGAGGGCGTACTTCTCTACCGATGGTAATACAAGGTTTATTTCAACCGAAATGATTGATTTCAAATTCTAAATTTTTAAATTCTGTTCATAAATTTTCAAAAAGCAGGGAAACAATGAGGGCAGCGATATCATGGTTTGTTTGTACATGTATATATTTTGCTATAATGTAACTACCATAATGTCATAAAAGACAGTTGGAACAATCAGTTTTTCTTCACAACATTATTGTTGTATTTTCATGCTAACTTGAGCAACATAACGCAAAAACTATGAAACTTATGTGTGAATCTTTACTATCTTTATGTTTTACTTATTCCAGGAATTGAATACACATTTGGTCGTGTACCGATCGCGAGCTGTGATTTTTCCACCAGAGAATACTCATACGCCGAAACGCCGGATGATTTCTCTCTCGAAGATTTCCAACTAGCCTTTGAAGACACAGACTACAAGGTGAGATAAACTTATTTATTTTATTTTCAAGATTTTTAAATGTCAAAAGGGAGTAGATTCATGTGATAATACCGTAAATGTACATTCATTAATTCTAGAATCACAATTTTTGCTGCAATTGTCTAAGATATTCACCCGAACAATTAAATTCGAAAGGAACCAACAAAACTAATGAAAATACACAAACATGCGCCAACATTTACCCACAAATTCACGTATAACTACACACGCACCCACTCCCAAACTCAAACTCACAGGGCGAACACGCACACCCAAACGCCCCCCCCCCCGCACTCACACATCCACTCCACATACTCACTCAACTCCAAGCTCCTCTCAAGTTAAATATCAAAATCATGTAACCCGCATCAAATATTCTCATTTTATACAGATAGAAAACAATGCCCTCAGAATTATATTATGACAATTTCTAATCTTACAGATTCATTCAGACCTTCAGACCTTAAACCATAATTTTAGGCATATTCTTCTTTTCAAAAAATCTTATGTGATTGAAATGATGTCCATTCCAGATCCCAATGATCAAGCGAGCGTCCGAAATGAGCTCTAGACCCATCAAGTTGCTGGGTAGTGCCTGGTCCGCCCCGGGTTGGATGAAGACAAACGGTGCTATGAAAGGTGGTGGTCGACTCAAAGGAATGCCTGGGAGCTGGTACTACAAAACATGGGCTCTATACCTCTCCAAGTAAGCTCAGGCAACATTTTTGAAAAGTTTATCCTAGAATGGAGGCTACTCGAGGCAGCAGACCGTACCAGAATGCATTAATTCAGCAATATAATTTTTCATTTAAAAAAAAAAGATGTAAACAGCTGGAAACAAAGCCAGCTGACAGGCAACAGAGTTCCTTACGATTTTCCCATATAAATTAAGGAACAAAGAGAAAAGAAGAGGAAACAAAACAAAACAAAACAAAACAAAAAAAAAACAAAAAAAAAGCAAACAAACTAACTAAACTCCAAAAAGACCCCCCAAAAGCGTTTGTATGTATCTGTTGACAGTTATTGCCTTATACATTTGTTTTTAATGATATCATAAGAGCTGTATCACACAAAATGAATAATGACATCATCTGTTTTGAAACAGGAAACTTTCATTGGTTAAGATACTCATGGATTTGGAAGCTTCTACCTACCTTGAAATTTAGTAGGCAAGCTTTAATCATCTGTGTAGTTTCCCCTACCAAGTAATTCTTCACAGTTTCCCCATGTCTGCTGCATCTAGATACAGAGAGTGCACATAATGTTAGACTGAAAGCACATGAGCTCCCAGATTTAAAAAAAAAAGTTCGATTAACTACGAATGTGCTGAACACGCGATTGCTACTATACATTGAATTGGATGCGATGATGATGTCCTTATTATTGACACGTTCTTCGTTCATCTGAAAGGTGAAAGAATCCACCTCAATTAAAAGGATTAACAATGAAATTTTAATCCTTTTAATCGAGATGGATCCCAGAGCTAGAATCTGGCTACTCAAACGTCACCCATTTTTGCTTCTGTGATCTCGAGACCGCAGACAGCGCGCAAGAATCTGTGAAAAGAAATTTTTGGCTTTAGAAAATCCACAGAAGCCGATAAAGTCTTCGTCTACTGAATGCTGAGGATAGTATAATCTACATAATGACAGAGAAAAATCATGGAAGGTCTGACAAAGAAAAGTGAAATTACTTTTTAAACTACAATCAAAACATACCAACTACATTCTTAAACGATTCAGTTACTGACCGAACGAAAGGGTCAGATAGGTGCAGATATTATCTTAGTCATTTCTGACTATTTCTGTTTCGTCATTTTCGACTATTTTCTAGTCGTATTTTGACAAGTATACAGCCAGTTTTGATTAGAATATAGTAAGATATTTTACTAGACATTAGTTGATCCCAGCTGACATTTTGACTGAATCATTTTTAGAGTGTAGGCCTACCAACTGTAGTCTGTCCCCGCGAGGATGTGCTCCATTACTTTGTAGTATTCGCAAACATTATCACATTATGTAGCCATCGATATAGTTTTATATTGTAATCTTGTCCAAAAAATCAATGATGGTATTCATGTCAATGGTATTTCACTATCACTTACAATTAGCTGCTTTACGGTGTTACTCCATATTTCAATGTTTCATTCAAGGTTTCTGGAGGCGTACAGCGCCGAGGATGTCTCCTTTTGGGGTTTGACTGGAGGTAACGAACCCTCCGCTGGTCTCTTTCCAAACTGGGCATGGCAGTGCATGTTCTTTAGTCCGAGCCTACAGAGGGACTTCATCAAACTAGACCTAGGTCCGATCTTACACGAGAGAGGTCACAAAGAAATGAAGATCATCATCCTAGACGACCAGAGGTTTATGCTTCCACGCTGGGCTGAAGTGGTGATTATCCTCCATTCCTTTTTTAATAATGCATTTATGTGGCGTCATCATATATATTTATAAGAATAATAGACGTCTTATTTACCCAGGGTAGCCACTTCAGTTTTTCGACTGCTCTCCCCGCGGATCCTGCATAACATAATATGCTGTTATTACCCTTCTCTATTTTTATATGCCGAGCGCCTGGCCAGAAGGCAGAAGGTTCCATTTTTGTAAGTCTTTGGTATGACTCAGCCGGGGATCAACCGGCGACCTCCCATTCATGAGGCGGATGCTCTATCAATTGTGCCAACATGCCCGGTTACACAGATATGACCACTAAAACCACTGATATGTACGTGATGTAAAACTGGATTTAATAAACTAGAAGAAGAGTACCAAACACTCAGGAGAAATGGGTTCCTCTGAGCTGTACCTCTACAGAACAATTGCTGATCCAAGACAGTGAGGTTGCTTCGGCCCTGAATATCAGTTTTTCTCATCAGGTTTCTCTTTTAGCATTTTGATCTTAGTTTAGAAGAGCTACCGTATCAAAATCATTGAATCCACTTCCTACATTACAGTTGTTAGGAGAGTTATCGTGTCTGGCCTTAAGGAAACATGACTTTCTGGATCTTTAGATCTTTTCTTACAGCACATGTTTTCAATGCTATGTCAGATGAGGCCCCTGTAAACTGACTTTATTCCTTTTCTAAAGGTCCTTGAAGACCCTATTGCATCGCAGTTTGTCTCAGGGATCGGACTCCACTGGTACTGGGACGACTATGTGGACCCGAGCCGTCTGAACGACACCCATCATGCCTTCCCAGACTACTTCATGCTGGGGACAGAGGCTTGTGAGGGCCACTTGGACAGGGAGGAGGAGGTCATCCTAGGAAGCTGGGAAAGGGGTGAAGCATACAGCTTCAACATCATTGAGGTAACTTTGGAGTTTGTGCTTGTGCGGTAACGAGTTTGAAGGGTGAGGGGTTTTTACAAAATGATGTAAGAGTGTATGAGGACCGACCTTCAAGGTCACCATCCTAAAGTCGCATCTTTTTTAACCTGGAAAATTTAGAATCATTTTGAAGGTCTTGATCACGAGACCAACTTCCATTCTCGGGCTGCGTGGTTTCTTTTTCCAAGCTAGAATATCCTCTATGTTATCCTCAGGCAGTACCACTAATGGAAACCCTTGATGTGTTTTTTGTGGTAGCGTATTTTGCCTTTAATCCGAAGAAACAGACCCGTTCACTAGATGTCTGAATTGTCATTGTAGTCGTAACAAAGTATTGGGGTTTACCTAGTTTGTCCCTTTGCACGTAGGGCCTACTTAGGAGACGTACAAGTCCGCGCTATCATGCAGATGCCAAGTGAGAAGACCTCGCAAATTTGAAAGCTTGCATTCTTTCAGGATGTTCTACATCTGAATATGAGCACGTGTGTGATAAATAATAATAATAATAACTCTTATTTACCCAGGGTAGCCACTTCAGCTATCAGCTGATCTTCCAGCGGGCCCTGCATAACATAATATGTGTATGATGTTTAATCGTTTTGTACATTATCAAAATCTATTAATTTCCTAGGACTTGAGTAACTGGGTAGCAGGTTGGATTGATTGGAACTTGGCTCTAAATATGATCGGAGGACCAAACTGGGTTGGAAACTTTGTTGATAGTCCCATCATTGTCAATGCTGAGGAAGATGTGTTCTATAAACAACCTATGTACTATCATCTTGGGCACTTCAGGTAAGTGATGGAGTGTTGGATCTGTTTATAAAAATCAAAACTTACTTTTTTTGTCTTAAGTGGTATCCCAACAGTAGTAGAGCTAGAATAGCAACAAGAAACTGACCGTATATCTTTTTTAGGGCCCGTCCGCTTTGCACATATCTAAATCTTACAACCGAGATGTAAAGAGTAGTGATTTGAAATAAACCTTACGTTGACTCAATCGGTTTCACACAAACATGACAAACAACGAAGGTTTAAAAAAGAAAATCTATCGTAAGGTATTATTTTTGGTTATATGGTTAGCAGAGTCAACGCATTTCAGATGAAAATGTTCATTATTAAATCGTAATTATGCACTCCTTTTTTTTTGTATCTACAGCAAGTTTATTTCCCCAGGTTCGGTGAGGGTGGGGTCATCAAGTGATCGTGAAAGATTGGTTGAGCATCTTGCCTTCAAGCTCCCGGATGGTAACATGGCACTTGTCGTCTTAAACAGGTAGGATATAAAAACATACAGGGGGTGTTTCATAAAGCTGTTCATAAGTTACGAATGACTTTACGCACCACTGGTGATACCTTCTTGTGCTACATATAAATGAATGAGAATCTGATTAGCACCCAAGAACATGTTTTCTAGTCGTTCGTAATGTCGTTCTTAACTTACGAACAGCTTTATGAAACACCCCCAGGTTATATAAAACGATGCAAAAGAAGGGACATTTCATTTAAACTCGGTTAAAGAAGATGTATCCTCAAATAATTCATTAAGGATAAGACATTCGAAGTAACTATCTCTGTCAATATTTTGATAGCATCATGCCTTAAAATAGTAAAACTTTTGAGATGTATGTTTGATTTCCTTTGATAAAGAAAACAAAATGGCAATTGTTCATTCTAAGAATTTAGTGGAATTGAAATATGTATAGGACAAGAAGTTGATATCACTTTCAGTTCAATATAATGTCATAATGTACCGTCCTGTTAATGGAAAATATTGATTCTAAAACCTTCACGCTTTTTCTATTCCTTTTCTCCGACAATGTATCCTCTCCTACAACATGTACAACATCCATTCTAATGAATAAAATGTTAATTTAAATGATTATCATTCTAAAAATCATCATTTGTGACATTTTATTTCTATTCATTTCTATTCTCTCTTCTCTTAGTTTCACCATCATGCGTCTCAGAATAGTTTTAACTCGACTATATGGCAATACAAGTGCCTTGTATAATTGTTGTTAGTATTACTATTACTATTATTATTATTATTATTATCATAATCAACGTCATCATTAGCATTATTATACGATCTTTGTTTCTCTTTGTTTCTGAACGCAGGAAAGAGTTCACTTTTCCTCTTCATATCTATGACCCGGATGTTGGATACTTGAACGCTGAGATTCCATCTCGCTCCATACAAACATATATATGGAAATCACCATCCACGCTGTGAAAACACGTTTTGCTCAATCATCGGCGAACCTTGAGATTCATAATAGAATTAAACAGAAATATCTCGTAATGATCGCGGAAGACGGCATTTTGGCGAAATTGATTTAACTGTTTAAATGTTGAATAAGAGGTGTTGATGGCAATTTCGCTTATTTAGGAAGTATATTTCTGTCGACTCGATAATTAGCTTTACATAATTTTTAAGGAAAGGAAGGATATATCTTTAACAGAAAATGCTGGACATATTGCGGGTTAGCCTTATATAACAGAGACATATTTAAGATTTCACCTTGGATGCATCTAGAAATAACATAGTGTATGAAAAAAAAAACCCACCCGTTGAAAACGTTGCGTTCAAGTACTATGATCTACTGTGTGCACAATGCACTATGGTAGTATGACAACATGATGGACCTTGGTGCTATGGCTGAGAACTTACCCACCTGCACTTATTGTCTTTTAGTTTATTCAGTAATATAATCCTTATAATCCTCCATCTCATCTAAAGCCTATATAGTCAGTGGCATATGGGTAGGAACAGGTATTGACGGCCATGACATGGGGGTGGGGGAGGAAGCCACGGTGACCTCGTATATATATATATATATATATATATATATATATATATATACGAGGTCATCAGGGCATATATATATATATATATATATATATATATATATATATATATGAGAAAAATTGAAAGGGGATCCATCATCTTATTTTCATATTCTGTTCTTCGTCATTTTCGTTTTTGTTATAAAAAAACACCCAAACATTTTCTACCCTTTCCCTTTTTCCATTTTTTCACTTCATGGAGGGGGGGGGGGTGTGGGGGGAGCATGTTACCCCTAAGCTCCCCGCTCAAAAAGCATTATGTCACTTAACTGCTAAAGAGCTAAAGAGAGCTTGAATTAATCCTTTACCGCTGACGACTTGTCCATTGTGTGGTATTATATCCCATTATTATACAACATTGGTTAATAATTATGTCGCAAACAATCTCGTATCATCCTCGTTAGTACAGTTTCGAAGTGTGATAAGTGAACAGCTCAGAGGCGACCGATTTCGGGAAGACTTTGGTTGTGTATAATACATCTGTCTGACTTTGGCCATAGCTGCGTCGTAGCACAGAGTCTGGGATATACACCTGGGAAATTCATAGCAATGTTCGAGAAAATATGAATCTAATGGAAGTAGTTCAAGTTTTCACGATCCTTGTATTCGTAGCAGTAGTCAGTGCTACAGGTAAATGAATGTCCATATTGTTTCATTACCTTTTCATATTTCTTTCATTTGTTATATTATGATAATAGTCTACCCTTTCGGGGCGTTGCTGTCTCTATTATATCATATTAGTATTATATTTCTTCGATGTGGGATTAAAGACGAAAATTGAAAAGTAATGAAAGTTTTCATGGATGTATAATAAATATGTTTGATGATTATAAGATACGATAGTTTTCTTTTGATTTTGTTTTTGAGGGTATTTTGGACGATGAGGAATTTCCAAATTCAAACATACAAAGGTAATTGCATTAAAAAGACTTTTCAGTTCAGTACTGAAGAGCCGGGTATCTTGAGATAGAAATGTATACGATCAGTCATGACGGCGGCTTTTAAAGAGTAAGCTTGGATTAAGATTGGTTTATACGAAAGATGTGAAGAAGAGGAATAAAGACAGGAGAGAGAGAGAGAGAGAGAGAGAGAGAGAGAGAGAGAGAGAGAGGGGGGGGGGGGGTTGCTAGGGATGATTTCGTAACCAGTGTACTCCTCATGCATCTTTTTTCAAATAAAAAAAATAGACAACGACTGCAAGTTTCGTCAGTTTTCCGACACCAGTTCTTACGTCTGTGAGTGCTCCTCTTCGCACTGTGACATTATCGAGGATTACTCCCTCAACGATGAAAACTTTGTAGTGTATACTTCAGGAAAGAGAGGATTGCGATTGGATAAAGAGGAGATGCCGATTAGAAATCGTCCGAATCCAGTCAGTAAGTTTATTCGATATGATATCTTCCATAGAAAATGATGAAGAACGTCTTATGTGTTTAATCTTATCAAGAAAAGTAATTGCACCTACATGTGTAGTGTAATGAATTTAGCGAGTTGAGCGAAAGAACCGGAGAGAGAGAGAAAGAGAGAGAGAGAGAGAGAGAGAGAGAGAGAAGAGAGAGACAGAGAGCGAGCGTGGGGGGGGGGGGAGCTTTGAAAGGAAATAATTTCTTTGCCCTTTTTGTCATGATGCCACACATCATGTTTTTAGATTTAACGATCAATGGATATTTCGGGCAAAGAAGGCTTGGAAAAGTCTTCAATTCGGTCACTACTAATCTCAATATCATTAATGCCTGCATGGTTGAAGAAAAGCTTAAAATGAATTTGATTATATTGTTTTCTATAAACTGCTAAAAATCTATAAGCGTCCTGTGCAGAGCCAAATAGTCATCCCTATAATCCCTAACTTTGTTTGATTTTGCTTTTGTTCTTTTTTGTGCTGTTTTTAAGTACCAGATACAAGTATTACTATCCGGATTGATCAATCAGAGGAGTATCAAACAATCCTTGGTTTTGGCGGGTCTTTCTCCGACGCAGCCGCACTCAATCTCTACAACTTGTCGTCTGATACACAAGAGAAACTACTGAGGGCGTATTTTTCCACCGATGGTATGAAACGTTTAGTACTGGTGCAAACAATTAAATGTAGTTCACGATGATGAACTTTACAAGCATTGATTTGAGGCAAGTAACCTAGAGATTACGACAGAAATTGTCAGTTGAAGATTTGCCTTAGCTTTTAACTACTCCTTTTTTCTTAAAAATCAAAGGCTGCACAGCGTTTAAGATTGCTAGGAAGTTTCATTGATCAGGTTGATTGAGGAATGAATAGTTACAAATCTAACAACTTTTCAAATGATCAGATGCATTTCATTCGAGAATAGTCATGTTTAAAAAGTCAATAAGCCATTCAGCATATTGAAGTCAAAGCTGTATAGTGTGACCACCGGCGTAAATCCACTTTGAGGAGTGGGGGGGGGGGGGGGAATGATCGACTTTTTTTACCGGTTTTTTTTTTCTGTCGAACTCCCACTTAAGTATAAACACACATCCTCACCCATCCGCACCGGACCCCCTTACATACATTTAAATTTTTATTTTGCGAGCGAGTGAAGCGAGCGAGTCTAAAATAACCACTTTTCTGGTTTTTAATCGCATTTTCAAATAAAAATTCTAAAATATGATGGTCCTTTAAGACAAATTATCATATGTTTTACTAACTGATTAATTGAAATATCATTTCTTCCTTAAAAAGTGTGTGTGTGTGTGTGTGTGGGGGATTTGTACACGCCATCCCCCTCTCAAAAAAGTGGGGGTATGTATCCCCCCCCCGGGATTTACGACAATGAGTGTGACTTTACTATATATTCCCCGTCACCAGCAAGGCTATATTTGTTTTCATTCAATCATGACGAAGGAATTGAATATTCATTTGGTCGTGTGCCAATTGCAAGCTGCGACTTCTCGACCAGGGAATACTCGTATGCCGAAACTCCGGATGACTTTTACCTCGAAGATTTCCAACTCGCCTTCGAAGACATCGATTACAAGGTAAGCTCCAGACCATACTAAACCAAGGCGCCTCAATGCAGTAGAAAAATCCCAAACAAATATACAAGCAAACATAGAAAGAATAACATAATGTTGATGAACATTATGGAAAGTCAGTTGGACTGGTGGATCTGGAATGGACAGTGCTTTAAAAATGTAGGAAACTTTCATGCTCTCCTAAACCAGGATGTAGATTCGGCGAACCGCGTCCTAACGTTGGGTAAAAACACAAGGTTCATGCTTTAAACCAATTTTAATCTAATAACTAGGAAGTTAAGTTCGTAAGCTCTTAAGAATGTTCAAATGAAGACATGAATGCATTGAAATAAAACGAGAATGACTCACCGCATAATTAATTGGTCTGAAAGTTTTACGTTTATCTTGTAAACTGCAATGAAATTGCTTCAGATTCCGATGATCAAACGAGCGGCAGCAGTGAGTGCTAGACCCATCAAGCTGTTAGGAAGTGCTTGGTCTGCCCCTGGCTGGATGAAAACAAACGGTGCTATGCAAGGAGGTGGTCGACTCAAAGGAATGCCTGGAGGATATTACTATAAGACGTGGGCTCTCTATCTTGCTAAGTAAGATTTTTTTTAAAGTAATTTTTTTAAAAACTTGTTAAAAACATTTGACACTTGATTCCTCAAAATTCATAACGCGTAACAAACTGTCATTTCCTTGTTGCAAAATATGAAGATGTCATTTTGGAGTACGTTTTAAGACACTCACTTGAATACTTTTTATTGAAAAAACTGACCGAAACTGTCTTATTAAGACTCCTCAACAACACAAAATTATTTGTGCAACAGTAATCACCTCAGAGTACAATACTTGCCTGACTTGCCACTGTGCTTTGCAGCTGAAATTTGAGAGCACCCAACCTAGAATCATGAAGCATTAATGAAACTGGATAAAGTCATAGGCGCCGGAAGCAGGAGGGGCGGTCGCCTCAACGAAAGAGTGGAGGGGCAAAAAGCCCCTCAAATCCCCCCCCCCCGCGCGCGCACACACACACACACACACACACAAAATAAATGGAAAAGGAAAATAAGATAAAAAGGTGAGAGAACGTTGGAAGAAAAGGAGCAGACAAAGAACGATGACAAAGAAACATCAAAGCTTCCCCCCCCCCCCCCACACCCCAAGGTGTAATTCGCACGCTTCTCCGGTAGAAAAGATAAGTTGGATAAGTAGGTAGTAGCTGTCTGGAGTCCTGGGGAGCGTTTCATGAAAGGACTTGTCGGATGTTTTATCCGACAAAGTCTGTTTTATCCGACAGTTGCCATAGTAACGATGCTTCTCAGCCAATCAAAATCAAGGAAAGATGTTAGATCTGACAACTTGTCAGATGACAAATGTTGATGAAACGCCCCCCTGGATTTCTTTTTCTAAGGGGTTGTCTGAGGTTAGTCCTCAAATTCTAAACGAAATTTCATGATGCGTGAGATACTTAATTTGTATTCGAATTTCCTCTACAACATCAGCGACAAAAGGTATACAATGCTAAACATTGCATTGCAACTGTTACTTGAGAGTGTATTTTCAGAGCAAGAGTGACATCACTGGAGATATAAATTTCTTTGTGAGTTATGTTTAAGTCTGAACTCTTATCAGATTCTTGGAAGCCTACAGTGCCTACGGTGTACCCTTCTGGGGCCTTACGGGAGGCAATGAACCCACCGCAGGTCTCTTCCCAGACTGGCCTTGGCAGTGCATGTACTTCAATCCTGAGCTACAGAGGGACTTCATCAAACTGGACTTGGGTCCTACCTTGCACAACCGAGGACACAAGGATATCAAGATCGTCATCCTGGATGATCAGAGGATCCATCTTCCTGAGTGGGCAAGAGTGGTAAGTTAATGTGAGGGGAGGGGCCAGAGTGGTAAGCCAATGTGAGAGGAGGGGCTACATGTTGGGTTTTGTTTAAAAAATTGGAGAGGGGGATTCAGAAAAATCATTGGCAATAGTTAGTAAGCAAGCAAAACAAGAACGATAACGAGAAGAAGAAGATGGAGAAGAAGAGGAGGAGGAGGAGGAGGAGGAGGAGGAAGAAGAAGAAGAAGAAGAAGAAGAAGAAGAAGAAGAAGAAGAAGAAGAAGCAGAAGAGGAAGCAAGAAAAGAAAAAGAAAATAAATTATCTGCAAGTAAAGGATTTCAGATTGGGTGTGGGCACGGATCCTTATATTCACCAGAGGTCTTACTTATCAGCAGCAATACTCATTACTGGTTACTGCTCTGAAAAGAAATTCTGCTCCTTGGTTATCATTCAAGATTCATTAATACCATGATGACGGTTTCCTTGACCAAAAAGATCTTTCTTTTGATGTTGAACTGATGATCGCAGCAAAATAACAACAGCAACAGCATCAGAGGCTGCTGCTGCAAAAGCAGTATAAACAGCAACCTCAGCAGTGAATAATCAGTACTTACCTCACATACTCCGAGTCGATGATTCCTCAGACAAATGCTTTTTATTGTCTAGGTCATTGAAGACCCGATGGCGTCCCAGTTCGTCTCAGGGATCGGCCTTCACTGGTACATGGATTTCATCATGGACGGGAGTCGCCTGAACGCAACACACCACGCCTACCCGGACTACTTCATGATCAATACAGAGGCGTGTGAAGGGTACCTAGCGTGGGAGGAGAAAGTGATCCTGGGTAGCTGGGAGAGAGGTGAAGCCTACAGTCATGACATCATCGAGGTTTGTATCACAGTTTTTGGAACATAAACGTAGCATCAGCATTCTCGACAGCATTTTAGCGTTCATTATTATCCCTTCCAGTCAGAGGCTAAGCGGATGGGACTGGGTTAGGGGCGTTGCAGCCTCCTCCTAGAATGTAAAAAATCACCACTATCTGGATAATTCTCTCGACTGCCTCACTTGCCCGCAAACGTCAGGAGCTAAAAAAGTCGATCGATGTTCAGGCACGAGACGTTGGCCTTCTTTGAACAGGTTGAATAGGTGGTTTTTTTAACGTTTGCCATTATCCTGATAATTTCCCTTTGGTTGATCGTGATTGAAATATTGCTTTTGTTGTTCTAATGAATACTAATCTACTCATGGAAAGTGTTTGCCTTTTATATCCGTAGTAATGCTGTCAGAAGTTTTAGAATGCACTTCGAATGATTAGCAATATACCAAGAATTTCATTCCGACGGCATTCCGTCTCATTCCGCCTCTAGTGTGACTAACTTGGTTAGATGACAAATTAACTCGGTTTGTTAAAACTACCGCAAGCCGCTCTTTTACAGGACTGTGCAAGAGATTCTTGATTACCTATGCTATCTCCTAGGACTTGAGCAACTGGGTCGGTGGGTGGATAGACTGGAACATGGCTCTTGACATGATTGGAGGACCAAACTGGGTCGGGAACTATGTTGATAGTCCCATCATTGTCAACGCCGAAGAAGATGTCTTTTACAAACAACCGATGTACTATCATCTTGGACACTTCAGGTAATAAGTATGAGTATAGGAAATCATACCTTGAGAAATATGTACAAATATCTCGACCATTTGATATCGCTGCCATAAATTATTTTGTTAATATCTTCTTTGGTTTTCAATTATTCCATTATAATCTTTGTTCTCTATTCTAGATAACGTAAAACACCTTAGTCAGAGAGTCCTGTATTCCTTCATAGCGAAGTGACACCATTCCAATGTAAAATGTAAAACGTCAACATGGCGAAATACAAAAGTAAAACAAAATCATACAAACCAAAAACAAACTTGAACTTAACTTCACTAAACAACAATAAATGCCATATCGGTCTATGCTGAACCAAACGAAAAAGAAATAAGTTTGGTACTTCTGATCACGTTGTGATTTTTTAATTAACGTTATTTTGCCATAGGAAACCAATCTATTACTTTAAGGACTATTCTCAATATCCTGAATAATGATATGACCAAAAAAAAAAAAAAACGATCCTTTTATCGGAATTATATGCTATAATCGTGTTGTATAATTATCTAGCTGATATGTTTTTGCGTTTTCTCGAAACTAGTAAGTTCATCGCCCCAGGGTCAGTGAGGGTGGGGTCATCTAGTGATCGCGAAAGGCTGGTAGAGCATCTAGCCTTCAAACTACCAAATGGCGACATGGCACTGGTTGTCTTGAACAGGTATGGCCATACACAGTGGTGGATCTACAATGAGGTGGGGAGGAAGGGAGAATGAAATAAGAGAAAGTAGATGTTCATAAAGAAAGAAAATTGCTTTCACACTATCCTGTCGATGGCTTTTTAACTTGCTTTTTGTCCTAAGATCGGCTCCCCTCTAAAAGTAGTTGAGGGTAGTTTTTTGTTATATTGATCAGAATATCATAATATAACAGTCAGAATGATCTTGTTTTATAATCGTGAACTTTTCTTTTTCAATTTCAGTCTTTCGATGCTGGGGATTATCCTACATGATTTCTATGAATATTACCTTGTGATGTTACTCAGTTCAAAGATTGGTATAGCTCTGAAAACGAACATTTTGTTTCTCAACGCAGGAAAGAGTTCACGTTTCCTCTTCACATCTATGACCCGGATGTTGGATACCTGAACGCTGACATACCGTCTCGCTCCATACAAACGTATCTTTGGAAATCATCATCTCACAACTAAATTGCATGAAAGCACTTGAGAGAATAATTGTAGCATAGCTTAATTTCAATGTTCCCCCGAGCTGTCCTGTCCTTTTTGAAATTTTTGCACAGGTTGAAAAATGTCTCTGCCTGAAATCGAAAATAACCCGGGTCTTTGGCTTTGAACGCCAATGTCTTAACCATAAGACCAAGGAGACGGGTCAATGGTTTCGGTGACTACAAAATCGCTTCACCGACAAATTGACAAATCTTCATCCTTCGCTCATCAATTCAATTGATTGACAATAATTTGGTGATACGGTAGCGATAGAGATCGTGGGGGGGGGGGGGGAGGGGGGGGGGTTCAGTCGAAGTTCGGGGTTAACGTTCACGTTCAAAATAAAAAGAATTATTCTGAAGAAATTTGATGGAGATTTTGTTCAGTCAATTTCATTTTTCTATAATCCATTTGTGAGAATGTCAGTAATGTTATAAAAGTGTTATAAAAAGAATAAAAATTTTGATATAGGCCCTACTAAAGTCAAGATTTAGTCATGATTCAAAGTGCTGAACCATTTCAGTTACGAGTTATTCAGATGACGAGAGAGGAAGAAAAATAAGAAAGAGGGAGATAGTGGAGAGAGAGTCTCTCTCTCTCTCTTTCTCTTTCACGTGTTTTTCTGAGAGAGAGAGAGAGAGAGAGAGAGAGAGAGAGAAAGGGTGAGGGGGGATATATCATGTTTTTTTTTTTATTTGCCTCCTTAAATCAAGTGACAAGCCTCTTTTTCTCTTTTAATTATCATCTAGCATGTCTAGTATATATGTTGTGACTTTGCTTCTGCATGGAGACGACCAATATAACCAGTGCCAAAGCCTCGTGCATTGATTACTCGGGCTCGATGAAAGAGTCAATGTCTTACATTCTGGATCAATACGAGACTGCTCTCATCTTCTGAGAAAACATCCTTGACATCGAAGCGCTCTTACTACTGGTTTTAACTCGGCCATTGTCTCCGAATACAATCATCGATTCCTTATACATCTAAAACATCATTTCTGCATTCCATGCAATCCCCTTCTCTCTCCCTCCCTCCCTAATAGTAATTCGCTCTTTCTCTGTCTGTCTCTGTCTGTCTCTCTCCCTCTAAAGCTCTCTGAATCTCTCTATTAATCTCTTCACCTCTTCCATACTTTGCTCATTTCCCCATACATCTTTAGTGAAGGAACGTTGTCTATGATTATGTTTATTGCCCAAGCATCCGTAACATTTTTTCTTCTATTCTAAGTATCATACGTTCGCATTATGATTCTGCTCAAGCATGTAGCACTTTTGCTTTGGCTTTTTAAAATAACAAGTTGAGGGTTTTCAGTCAAATTATAAAATAAGACGATGTTCAAGTGTATCCAACATCAACACAAGTAATACATAACTGCAGGTGGATGAAAAAAATGACCCACTTCTACTTGGGCTACGAGAATGGGATTTGATATTTATCTTGTAAATTATTAGTATGCACAAAGCTCCTTCTTCTTCATGATATCTAGTTCAGTCCTCTAAAGGTTAAATCAATCGCGCAGTGAAGCTCCTCTCATCCTCAATGATAAATCGATCATAAAAGCCGGGATCAAATCGACTTAAGTTACCTTTTTTCCCTATTTTTCCAAGCTTCCAATGATTCAAAACACGACCTATCACCTACATGTAGGCCTACGTGTCTGACCTACACTTTACACTACTATGAAAATGTCAGAAAATATCACTGCGTATATTTTATTGAATTAAGGTTCGGTAGCCAAGGTTGGTTGGTACGAAATTCTTCTTGTTTTTCATGTGTTTTCTCTGTACCTCTTCATTTTATCGAACAATAGCAAAATGCATTTAAAGAGATGTGTCGTCATGTCTGAAGGTATCATCACGTCTTGAGCACCGCTGTCCTTCAGAAATTCCTCAGCCCGACACGTCATTTCGATTGCGTCATCCCTGGCCTAATCAAGCCAGTGAACATGGAGAGACCAATAGTTTAAGCCATACGTCAGTTCCTGGCTTACCCTGTGTTCATTTTGCAGTCACGTTTTAAACGATTTCACTCTTTCATGACACGCAAAAGACCGTACACGTCACTGACGCTGACTAACGTCAGAAACGACGCCTTCTCGTGATCCGGGCTTTACTTAGCTTATTCTCTCTTTTAAATGGATACTAAGAGGTCATCACGATAATAGCAATAGCGAATATTTATGTATCGCACTTATCCACCAGAGAAGGTGCTCAAGCATGTCGAGGCGCTCCAATATTACCCCGGCTCAGCTCGCTCAGCTAGCTTAACAGTGTCGGAGCTCACAGCACTCAAGGAATTCTTCCCTGCCGGTACCCACATACACCCGGGTGGAGAGTGGCAAATGTAGATTCATATCTTACCAAGTGCCGCGGCGGGAATGGAACTCGGACCACAACACCTAAAGTTCGATGACGTATCCCCTAGTCCACAACACCTCTACCTCAATATTCGTTCTATTATATGGTAATCGTACGTGTACCTCATAAAAAGGATACCTGTGAAGACAACTTTGATCAAAGTCAGAAAAAAAATACAGATTCACAAAAACACCAACAAAATAAGTTTGATTAAAATAGTTTTAATGCAATTTGTATGTAACAAGCATCAGTATGTGCTACTATACACGTATAATAGACGTCTGCTAAATGATATGTGCCAAATGCAAGAGTGCAATATACATATTTACAAGAAACATTAAATAAATCTTTGTTTTGACCGCGTAAGATTATGAAAAGTGGGAATGTCCAGAGCATAGATGGTCCGAACAACCCATCATTGTTTAGCCAATAACTGATCATATAGTTAGTTGGTTTTCTGTTTGATCCATAAACCTACTTGAACAATTACTAACCTCACCGAAATGTAAAACAACTCCTGTTTGCAACTCTTGAAGTTTCCATAATCAAGAGAATCTTTTCTCGTTAACGTATCAAGGAAAATGGACTGAGTAATAATTTTGATGAATAATTTCTAAGCCCATTTTACACACTGATTTTGAGCTTAAGTTTATTGATTAAAAATTGTTTACAAAGTGTGCGTCTTTAAAAAAAAATCATAAGTATCAAAACTGAGGTGAATCTCCTCTGGAAAGGCAAGCATACTATTCGAATTCAAGTAAGTGATTGATAATCACTCGTATGTAATTCTTGGCTTTAGGATTTAAGATCTGACAGACAGAACGCGACGTCAATGTTTATCCATTAAACAGTTATTAACTTCACTGATATTGATGCCAGAAGAACTTGAAATCGGATAGAATCATGCATACATCTTTACATTATGATTTGCATGGAGCTTAATCAGTATGGTTATGGTATTTCCATGGACTTGTAACAAAGAGGTATTTTATCATGGAATGAAATAAAAACCAAAATGATTATTTCCATCAAAAACTTCTTCACTTTCGGAGTGGCTTTTTTAAAATATTTCATAACTAAAATATCACGATGAAACTTCGATTCTGTTTTTGATCTTAAATGATAGGTCAGCCTAACCTGCTACATATGCAAATTAAAGTTGAAGATTTTGAAACCTGTCTTGTAAATTTAATGCTTGATAAAAGTAAGTAAATGCCCTCATAAATACACAATTTGAAAAAATGATCTGTAATGAACTGATTCAAACAAGCATACATAAACATACATTTTTTGACGCTGGACTAATTTGATCAAAATTTTGGCATGATAGATAAACACAACAATACAATGATTTCATAAGTCACAGAATTTGGTTAAAGATTATGTACACCTTACTTGCATGCTGGTATAATGAATAAAAATAGTTGAGAATAATTATGTTAATCAATTCTTATACACAATAAGATACTAAATGATTTCAAACTCAATCAACAAGTCAAAACAAATATAAAGGCATGCAGTTGAATCTTCATTTGTATCGTCATAGCGAGTACCTGAACTTATCCGATTCTAATTGAGTAATTTTAACAGTTTTTACAAGAAAAAAAAATCAGCCGCAGTAGATCATTCAAAACTTTCAATGAATTAAGCAACAATGAGGTATTTACAACAAACTAAAAGCGATCTATATAGCATAAGGAACAGACATTCAAGATTTTTTCTCATTTCCAAAACGGAAAAAATAGAGAAATTGAATCAAAAGAGAGAATTCATCTGCAGAGAAAGTTGGTCTAAAGGGGAAACTAAAATATAGGGCTATGGGGAAAGAAAAAAAAAGCCGAGGAGAAATTACACAAACAAAGGACAAATTAGAAAAGACAACAATGCTGCAGAATGCAGCCATTCATGTCGACATTATTGGCTGGAATTGTGGGTGTGCTCGCGTGTGTGTAGGGGGTATGAGTGTGAGATCCCAATTAATGTTTCAAGTTTCAAGTTTCAAGTTTTATTGATTTAAATCCCTACATATTGGATTATTCTCAATTTTTCACAGAATGAAGATTCTATCGGCGGGGGGGGGGGGGGGTGTTATATATGTCTCCTTTATTGGTATGTTTAATGAATTTTATCCCTGTGACCCGTGGTTATTTTCTTTTTCTTTTTCGCATTATTTTCTATAAACATGTCAGTTTTCCGTCTCATACACATACGAAAGATTGACTTTATTATGCACTCTATCTGCCTTCCAAAAAATATTATTGTCGAAAAATGTTTATGAACAGAATAAATATATAAATGAAACATATCGTGGAATACATGTAGTGAGGTGGGGATATGGTATATGGTAAAATAAATAACATTCAAATCAAAGTGTAACTTGAAGATAATTTAACTTTCAACTAAATGCGGCCTATATGCAAGTGGATCAAAAAAAATCTATTCACTCTCTCTCGAAGCATGAATTAATGGTCAATATCTATTAAGATATATTTACATACTTGACTATGTACAGTTCAGAAAAAGCATAACCATTGTGTGTTGTCACCATAGTCATAAAAGCAAGGAGCAATTCATGAATACCATTTAAAATAAAGTCGAGCAACATGTATGAATAAATGTGATTTCAAAATGAAGTTGCATACAATGAATACAAAAAAAAAATGCTGGAGTAACTCAAACACCAACCAAGAATGGACTTAAAACTGTAAGGATAAGTAATAAATTACATTCCAGCTTTCAACAAGGAAGAGAAAAAAATCACTTCACAGATCACACGTACCGATATACACTTGCGATCATCAAAACTCAACTAAGCATATTCTTTACAAGTTCAAGCTGTAAATAATGATACAATAATATGGTTAAATACAGCCAAAATACAAGTTTGATACATAAACGAAAGTGGCAAAATGGCATGTCTATTTCAAAACATATATACAATTTTTAATATAAAAAATATGATCTATTACCTTTACCATTAAATAAATTATTTGTTACTGCATACTCGCCTCCTACGTAAAATCAACTTCTATTTAGAACCTTCAGACACTGTACTAACTCTTTCGTTGGTTTGGCGCTTATGATAAGTGACATACGAGACTAAAATCTGGATAGCTTGTTTCTGTACAGGTAATACTCCACTAAACGCATTATTTATATGCTTTCGGAATTTCTGAGATGTTTTCACTATTAACATAACCTGTCTGGTATATACTTTTCTAAAAACAGATTTTACACTACATAAGTTCAGTGCCTCATATCCATCTAAAACCTGACAACTAAATGGTTGGAAATAATGTCATCGCATGCGAACCGATAAAGTTTGACCTTTCCTATTTGAATATTTGAATAGATCATAAATTTCTTTTGTTTGGATGACATTCTGATGACATCTTAATCAGATACACTAACTGGAAGGAACGATTTATACTGGCCTTTGAAGAAAGAAAATGTTACACTTACATAACAAAGTAAGATACTGTTTTAGTGATACACAGCCAGATAATGAGAGGGTATCTGATTGCCGACGTAGTTATGCTCTACATGCATATTCGTGATTTGTGTTGGTCACAAAGAACTTCTCTATACGTTACTGAAGCATTTTAAACAAATGAACAGTTTATACTAATATCTAAAAGTTTTTATATTCCAAAACTTATAATCATCAAGCTTTTGGATGGGATTCCCATACATGTTTAGGGGTCTTGAGTAAACGCTCAGTCAACATGGGCAAGAGTAGATAAATCTAGTCCGTCTTCTTTTTCCCCGTGATGAGGACGTTGAACCTGTCTTTCGACGGTTTCATGGTGATGTCTCCAAACCCATGTTTCTTGAGCATTTCAGAAGCGTTTTCCTTTCCCCACATAGTGCCAAGGCCTGGCCCACCGAAGTACATGGACACCGGCGTGCAGTGAAGCATGCTGATGACGTAACCATCAATGGCTCGGGGGTTCCCCACGTTTTTGTGCGGCGAGCTATGCACGTTGACTTCCATCATGAGCAGGAGACCGCCGTCGACCATGACCCGTCTCGTCTCGCGGAGCACGCCCTCGGGATCTGCCATGTCGTGGAAGGCGTCGAAGAAGGTGACGAGGTGGAATGTGTTGGTCCAGGTGTCCGGCAGCGTGGCCACGTCTTGAACCATGAACTTGCAGTTGGTGAGGCTGAGTCGGGCGGCCTCGGCACGGGCCTCTGCGATAGCCTTCTGGGAGATGTCGAGCCCGTAGAATGTGCATCCTGGGAAGCGCTGTGCCATCAGCATCGTAGCGTGACCTTGACCACAACCAAGATCCAACACTGATACGTTAGATTCTGGAAAGAGAGAGAGAGAGAGAGAAAGAGAGAGAGGGGACAAATAATAAAATGATAAATTAATATACACTTTATCATGATGTCCTAGAGTAGTTAAGTGTCTTTCATTTTATTCACTGGTTTGAGCTCAACCAGTATCACGTAGTCATAATGCTATTTCAAGTAACGCATGCAGTGTTTTTCGATGAAGATTATGAGAGCGTTTACGTGACTCTTCATCTTGCATTGACCCCCCCCCCCCAAAGAAAAAACAAACAAACCAAAAAACAAAAACGAAAAACAAACAAAAAACAACAACAGCAGGATAGAAGACGGCTCTATTTATCTGAACAAAATGGCTCCATCGCTTGCTCAACTAGCTCTTTCCAGAAGGTCACAGCTCTTCCCAAAAATGACTGCCAAGTCAGAAAGAGATGATTTTAATAGTACATGGTGATTATCAGATTAACAGAAATTTTAAACATTTTCTTTCATATTATGTGGCCTTGAGTACGGTACTCAACATTTTTATTTCATTTTTTCACTTTACATTTCATCTTTTTTTGGAACCTACTCTAGTCAAGTTCTTCTGACCAAGCCTTCCGGCGCTCAGCATGCATGTGGAGCTACCTGGACGACGATACACACCAGTGACCAGAACCTTTAGTGTTGATGTTTCCCCCGTAACGATTAATTAATTTCTCAATATGATTTCCGGCGTCTGAACAGCACTAGTTTAGTGGATGGGGTTATTGTAATTACAAACCAGACACCCGATTTGTATTTGCACCAGCGACCGCCAAAGACTGTGGCTTTTCGGAGATACCTTGGCAAGGAGAGATTATGAGAGCTATCATGACCTTTGCAAAGAAGGCTTACTCTCTTATGAAATGATGAATCCAGACCATTCTTCGCCTTTTATGTGCGGTTTCTCATTTTTCTTCAATATGATGAAGTTCTGAATATGATTAAAACGTCCAAAAAGAAAAACACAAAAGGGATGCCTGCCTAAGCGATATCTATATCTGATGATAAGATCTTCTTGCTTTAATGATTTAAACTGACACTATTAGTGTCAGTTTTTTTTTATAAATACAAACTTGGCTCTGTGACGATGATGTTATATTCATTCATAGATTTTAGACAATCTATCAGTCTTATCCATATTTCATAAACTGAACAAAGTCATCTGACCTTCAAATCTTACATGTCGTGCCATCGATATGTTGCCTGTCCCTTTACCACATCCTTTCTATCTTAAACTACTTCCTAAATCACCACCGCCGTCACCACCACCACCACCACCACCATCACCACCAGCAACAACGTCATTACCATCATCAGCTCCATAACTATCAACATCACTGCTACTCAAGGTCACAACCACTCATAATACCCTTTTCGCCACCACTCCACCACCAGCACTACTTCTACAACCATCTCGACCACCATCACCACTATCACCACCACCATTCAAATCATCCCAACCATCATCAACATCACCATCACCAACACCGCAGTTACCACCATTACCACCAGCCACGAAGACCATCACCGTTCAAATCATCCCAACGATCATCAACATGACCATCACCATCACCGCTGCTACTACCACCACCACCACCATCACCACCACCACCACTACCACCAGCCACGAAGACTACCACCATTCAAATCATCCCAACGATCATCAGCATGACCATCACCATCACCGCTGCTAACACCACCACCACCACCACCACCACCACCATCAATATCACCGCCGCTACCACCACCACCATCATCACTTTCGTCTCCATCGCAGGCACACCATCACCCTTATCATTACTGTCAGTGATGAATAACATTGCCACTTGTTTGTAATGTCTGCAGCTAGCGCGCATACCAAGAGGCCCGAGAAGACACCACCAGACCGTTTCTAACCACATCATCACGGGCAGTGACTGACGCCGCGGGAGCAGATGCCAGTGGAATAGCATCGGAGGATGGTATCACTGTTCGCACAGTGGGAACTGTTTTGCTTGAGCAACACCTATGTGGGGTTATTTCCGTTTTGTCCTTGAAAGAAAAATCATTGACAACATGAACGATGCACTGGAATCTGGCACGTCCATTATTTTGTTACCCCCTTTTCACATGTGTATTGTATGAATCCTTTTTATGTTGTCATATTATGTGTATGATGTTAATGATAAGCGGTGGTGAAGGACGGTAATGATAATATGAATAGTGATGCTGATGAACATGATAATTGCTTGGACGGAGACTTAATCTATCAATGACGCATTTAAAAGATATAATTATACAAAATATACAGGGCTCCTTCGATAGACTAAAGATATGTCAGCAAGCCAATTGGATATAACAACAGGGTCTATGGAGTTTAATTTTCTTTTCGAGCAAAAGGAAGGTGTATCGTGTTTCCACCTTTAACCATGCAAATGAACTTATTAAGAAGCGACAATTAAAGATCAAGATGAATCACCGTTAGCATCTGATTAGGGCATGGGAGGTTGTGGGAGAGGAGCGCCAATTCTAACCTCTAGACCATATTCAAGTCATTTAAATCAGTAAATGATTACAATCAACCGAAAGTGCGAACAAACCTATAGATGCAGCTTATAGGTTGGAGGGCATTCATCCCATGTCGTCATAATGTCAATGATACCTGCTGAGCTAACTGCAGATGCGACATGTAATTCATTTATCCTTTTATTGTCTTCCTTCTGTTTCATAGTCATGTGGTCATTCCCCTTCCCACCTACACGCAGAAATCTAAAGCACGGGACTAACAACATTTTGATCCATATACAGTATTGTCCAATATTACAAATTTTCTTCCATATTTCATGCTTAGTTCTTTTGTGTTTGCTCTGATTGAAATAATAGCTATACACATTAAATCCTGTCAGCGATTAAAAAAAAAAAAAGAATCAAAATATATTCCTATCGTAATCTGATTACACTTGATTTTTAAAAGTTTATTCAGAGTATGAATATATTGACTGTTCTGCACGAGTGTTTTATTGCTTTTCTACCTACTAATTTCAATGAAATACCGCAGTACTCGTCTGATGTATTTGTATATCCTTTGTGTGTACAAGGCTATGAATCAGACTGAGATATAAAACTGGTCGCTCTGATAAAGAGTCAAAATGAATGCTTTATAATCAAGTTAACCCCCCCCCCCCAAAAAAAAAATGAATAAATAAAAGCGCAAATAAAATGCCAAATTATGAATAAATTAAGAGATAAATAAATGCTCAATAAATTAAGAGATAAGTAAATGAACAAATGAAGAAGTTGATTGATTACTTGATGACAAATAAATAGATAACTGAATTAATGAATAATTAATAAATGAACAAACAAACGAATAACTAACCAACTAACTAACCAACTAACTAACCAATTAACTAACTAGCCAACTAACTATCTAACTAACTGAATTAAGTAAATAAAACTATACTTACCAAGCATATCGACGAGACCTTGGATCGATGGAATCATGTCCTGAATGAGGCAATTATCATGCATCTTTCTCGACATGTGATCCATGAAACGATGAAACCTGGGATATTGAGAATATGGTACTCCTGCATGTGAAAAAAAGAAGAAGAAAAGGAAGGAGAAAAAAGGATAAACAAAATTAAGCAAAATTGATTTTCAGTACATATTAGTCATAGAAATTTCGCTCGGATTACGTAATATATATGTTCGCACATTTCCACAGGTCGTTAGCTACGGAAATTGCATTTGGCTGATTTTATAATAGTTTGTGCAATCATGTTCAAGCCCAAACAATTTAATGATATTTTGTTTCTGTATAATTGGTAAGTAAATACGAGATATAGATTCATGTTATATACGCGTTCACTTAAATACAAGAGCACTTTCATAAACCAACAGACAACAAACAAACAGACAAAACAATCATATCTTTTTTTTTAGTGCGAAAGTGTTTGTATCAGCTATGGAGGCGGCCAATATATTTTTGTAGAATCGTTCATTTTATGATACATAAAAAACAAACATATCTGTGATATAAACGAAAATAAACCATTTATATATTCCAATACCTATCTCTAACATGACAAAGAATTACTGATAGCTATTTGACTCCAAATGAATCAAACCAAATCACTGCATTTCATGGCCAGCTTTAACGCAGGTCTCTGAAATGATGTGAAGCTAAAATACAATCGATGGAATACACTAGAATTGTCGGGTTCTTTGGTCAATAAATAAATGTCTGATGAGTCTATAGATACTAATTGGACGCGAGTGTTTTGCGTCATTCATAATCGTACTGGAACACCATGATTTCTGCTTGAACTATAAATATCGCATTTCATAGATATTTGCAATATGCGTCGTCGGTTCCAACGCCCTTGAACTTTCGTAAATGTTTGCTCCGATATATTAAAGGCTTCATATGAGGAAATCAGCAAGAATAACTATTCTGCGATCTTGATGTAATTATCGCGCTGTTTATCGAGTTGTTTCTTATGAAAATCAATATATTTGTCTGGGGCAATGACACCATAACGAATGTGAGAAGATTAACGTTATTTGTTCCTCACTTGAATATTTCTTCTATCTGGGTTAGCACCTGAAATCGTTTGTGTATAAGGGATTAGGCGAAATTTCGTTTTGTACAAACAACGTGAAATTGGCAGTGCATAAACACAGTCGCCTTAATAAACCATAAATCGAAAAAAATGGAGCAAAATAGGAAAAAAAAACAACCAAAGCTACTATTTGGTTTTCCCCCGCACTTATTCTCATTTTGAAATTATTAATTTTAGATGATTTCAAAACAACTGCATTATACTGATCAATGTAAAATGTATAGAGTAAGAAATGAATTTCCAATTTTTTTCAAACATATCAGTTTGATTCCACAAAATTGAGACAAAATAATAGCAAGTCTGCTCTGTATAACTTTCCATATCTTAAAGTTGAATCACTTATTTCTGAAGACATGAGAGGAAGCCGTCATGTGCCTATGCAATAAAGTAAATAATGAAAAAATAATAATCGAGGACATTTCCCTCTGGTAAACATGATTTTATGAAAAAAGGAGATTTATTCAAGCTAGCATTTCGATCTTGTCGACCTCCACATTTACGAGTCACTCTTTTGTAAAAAAAAAAAAAAAAAAGGTCAATATCGCCTCGAAAAGTCTGTCTGATATAAATAAATTTCTCAAGTCTAGTTACCGTGGTGATAATTAGGTATATCTGACATATTCATATCCCATGAGATCGATACGACTGATGAAAAATACCAGTGGAGTTTATCGTCAATTATAGCCCTAGCTATAATTTGTAGAAATGAAGTTTGTTCTAATCTTGAAAGTTTAGGCATTATAGAAACTTATATTCTAAAGTATATTGTTCAGGGGTCTAATTCATGAAGCGCAACTGACAAAACGCTTAATCATTATACCCGTCAATACCAATGGTGCCATGGTTACAAAGGAATGGAGGGCAATCTCGCGGCTGCACTAAAGAAGCCCCTGGTCTGAGGTCTCCTTAATTCTCCTAAATTTCAAACCTAGGTACCAGTACCACCAGCGGATGGAATCACATTGCCCCCACTTTAACCCAACTGTACCTCTATTCGAAAACTGATGCATTTCTTTAAAAGTACTCGTGTTCATTCTGTTTTTGTTACAATATTATCTATAATTACGACAGATTATTTTTCATTTAGACTGAAATATCAGTCAGGCATCATCAAGGACTCTTGACATTTCCAGTAATGTAAAGATTCATCACGTTGCTGAGTTCCTTACCGTGCATGACATTTGTAAACAGGTTCACCTTCAATTGTTCACACCATGTACCTTTGAGTGGGTGCATTTCATAATGGGTGTATAACAAGAGAAATGTGTATAATAAAAGTACCCCATTTGTATTTCCAATGCATTATCTAGATTTGAAGTTAATATCAACTTTGCAGGTAATACCTTTTGCAATGAGGCAATGCCATGTAATGGCGTTTCGTTTTGAAATTATTTCATGGCTCGCTTGATGAACTTTTCTTTCAAAACATTATTTTTGTGCGAAACATGAAAAAGTTGTGTAATAAGATGATATCGTCAACTGATGATATTGTCTTAGCCTTAAAGTCATTCTCATAAGAAATAGTGGAACAAACGACACGGAGAATGATGCCCCCGAAAAACTAATCTGATGCACTTCAAGCGCACAAAGAAAGAAAGACAATCAAGAAATATGCCAAGACATGTATGCTCGCATGCATGCCTTGCTAAATTTGCTAACTTGCTCTCCCTTTGTGAGGTTTCGCTCTTGGAGAAATTTTTCAACTAGGCCTCCAAGCCTCCCCGGGTAAATTGGGCCCTATTCCTGGTCCTGGACCCGTCGCTATTGAGATGGGATACGTTGATCTAATACAGCCTAATTTACTCAGATGATGCAGTCAAGCCATTGACTACAGACTAGGGGCCCGTTGCATAAAACTTTTGCCAGACTTTTTTTCTGGCAAAAAAAAGTCCGGCAAATTTTTATGTAATGGAAACTATGGCAATTTTTTTTTTGCCGTAGTTTCCTCAAATTTTGCCGTAAAAAAACTCCGGCAAAAGTTTTATGCAACGGGCCCTAGGTGTGTGTGTGTGGGGGGGGGGGGATATCCCAATGCCTCTCCCTGGATCGTTAAAATCATGAAGGGAGCCAATTACCTTGTGGACCGTCTTCTTTGAAGCACCCGAGCACAGAATCATAAGCCTGGCAGAGCATGGGTACCAGACCACTGAACGCGACGATGTTGCATGGCCCGTTGGTGAGGAAAGGCCGCCGAGATTCTGGTACGAAGTATGTTTGGTTATCTGGGTCCATCTCTACAATCCGCGCTACAACCATTGAACCGAGCCATTCTCGTACGTATCTACAGACGGAAAAAAAGAAATAAAGCAAAAGTAAGGAAACAAATTGTACATATTGTATTTGATCAAAAGCATTTTGATTTTTGATTTTCATATTTTTGCTTACAGGAGCTGACCCAGCATTCCTTTAAGAGGGAAAGTGGGAAGGCGAAGTAAAATTTCGACAGTCCTCTTGCAAGCCAAAAAAGGTAGAATATACTACAGTAATGCAGCCCTCTCCGCCCTTTACAAGGGGGTTGCGGACCAGATACTTGAGAGAAATTCTCCTTGTAAAAGATTGCTGCTAACTATATTCATGAAGACACTCTCACCTTCCTGTTCATCAAAATTTCAGGGATTTGTCCATAACGATTAAAAAAAATCACTGCATGAAAACAACAACATCTTGTGCGCGGGTAGAAAAAGTGATTGAGGACGGATAATGAGGGGATGACACAGCAATAGGAAAGGAAGAGAAAGAGAGAAGGAGAGGGAGGGGTTCCGTGGAGACACAGAGAAGGGGAGAGTACTATCAATGATCTTGTTGAGAATGTAGCGGACAGAACGCTGTAAGAATGAAACAAAATCAATGTAGCATCAAAAAGTGAAATACGAACAAACAAACAAAACAAAATCAACATGCAATCGGTCATTTGATACTATATTTCATAGGAAAGAAAAAGAATTTTTAACAATTTAAGCATTACATCGAACATGTCCAACAATCGTGTCACTGTCCTTTACCAACCAACCCTTAGCCAGAAAAAAAAAGGAGAAATAGTCAAATGTCATAACAATCAAAATTGTTGTTGCACCTGTTTGCCTTTCTCATGCCTTGTTTTCCATCTCTAAATTCTGTTTATTTCTTTTTCTCCAACCCAAGTCCAATTTTTGACATGATATTGATACTGTTTTCTTTCTCGTGTTATTGCAGGCGACCATCATGGCGCACGGAGGCTTTGCCGGGCTCACTATTTCACTCAGCGGCAACTTTGGCGCGATTTAAGTTAGGAATGTTGATCAGGTTCAACGCCCCAGTCGGCCCACCATTTCACTGTTGTCCCTCCTTCTTCCAACATTTTTTTTCCTTCTCCAACCCTCGTCTTTCTTTAGTCTTGAAATTCCTCGGTGTGTTTTCATGAGAGAGTGGTGGGCGTTGCAAAAATAGCGAAATTTGTTGCGATAGTGATGACAGTAGATTGATCTTAACCTGAGTGCTGCGCTTCGTGTGCGGTAGAGCTCACTGTCTGCTGAAGATAGGAAAGGCTTTATTCCGATATAAGCATGCGCAGATCAGCTTCGTGCACCCAGCTAAGAGCTCATCTGGACAGTTGGTTGGTGTACAAGAAATTCAAGTAGCGTAGTCTGACCTTGTGATGTCATTCAACTGAAGTAGGTATAGGTATTTCTGGGTGCTTGATAATGACCTTGAATTTCATGAACAGTCTTACTGGTTTGAAAAACTGTATACACCTGTCGTACATTGATACTGTATTTCATTTTCAAGTGTTTTAAAGTGTCTCTCTACTAGCAGACCTATTTTTTCTGAACAGGATATTTATTATAATTATGACTGATATTTTTTTCGATTTAATAGTTTGATGAATTGTTGAGAGTGAGACCCAAACTGACCCATGTTAAAGTTGATTTAGGTATATGATGTGTTCTATTTTCCTTTCTCTGCCTACAAAATTTGACTCTAGTAGCAAAAATATCTATAGAAAAAATAGTTTATAGACTTGTACAAAACTACACACATATCTTGCGTTAACAGCAGATTTTACGACAAAAATCATTACAGTGGAAACTCGGTTGGAAAGATCGTATTTCCCTCACGACATATTACAGTTTTTCAGACGGCCATCTATAATTACCCATCATTGTCACGTGTCCATCAAATACACCTGGGTCAAGAGGTACAAACATGAATAAAACTCCTTGTCCTGTGGACTAAGCATCAAATAATGATCGAACCTAGGATCTTCCGTAAGATGAGGCAGAGACCCTCACATAATACCACAGTGTTTCGAGTGACCCACTTTGTTTCATCTGTATCTGACTGGCAACCACCAAGCAGGCCTCTCATCTCCCGATAACATGCCCGAATGAAGCGTCGGTCGTCACCAGACTAAGGCCCCCTCACTTGGGCTGTTTGGAGAACAAACTCGACCATATCCGTTGTTTGTTCGCCAGCGCTGTCTCTGGTTGCGCCAGCTATGCGAGGAGCGTTCCTCCATGCATCGCACCCCCTACCTCTCTCACTAGGCCAGTGGGGTGACACCCCCGATAATATACCAATACGAGCGCGGAAAGGATACCGTGGATAAATCGCTGTCTTCACACCCCTTGGTAGGGAGGTATGCATTAACACGTTCCTTGTGAATTAAAGGACGCCTCATACATGCAAGAAAACTGCATTTATATTCAAGTGTGAATGGACAAAAATGGATTAAGGATATCAGGTATATATCTACTGGAAAGTCATTTGGAACAAATGAGTGTTTAGGGCACTTTAAAAACGATTATATAACGATCTTGCCCCCGCAAAACCCTATGAGGCACATCCTAAGTATTGAAAGAAAATGGCTCCACTCTTACTGTGCGCCGCCGCAGAAATTCAAACCAACAAAAACATTTCAAAATTTGATCCCTATTTTCCTTATTCGGGAATATTCAAGTGAAAAACGCCCCGAATATGGGAACATTCTCAGAATATTCCGTTTTTCTGACGGAGAATTTCTTGCCTTCCCGGCCAGAAATACCTGGCCAGTGAGGCATGTAAAAATGGTTCGTGGACTGTCCTGACATTTGGTCAAAGAAAGTTATACTTCTAATTAATGGAGACAATTTGAAAAAAGTTTAAGAAAATAAAGTTCTCCACATTTTTTCGTCATGAAAGCCACAAGGTCCTTACACAGACTGCAATCCTTTAATCAAATTCCAGGTAGGATTGAGATGGGATGATATGGTTTAGTCTTGGGGCATTGCAGGCATAACTTCCCGGTCATCTCATACCTGTAACAGGTTATTTAACAGCTCCAGGAATCGCATCCTCTCCAAGACCGAACATTTATTCACTTACATTGTTTTATAATACCTTGTAAAGTATCAATATCTTTACAAATATGATGGTTCTGCTGTATTCTTGTTCTAATTCGATAGGTCTGTTCGTTGTACTTGTACATTATTTGCATACATCTTATGTATGACACGGAGCTTTGGAAGAGCAATACGCTTTTAAAATCATGTTCATTGTAAAGGCCACTCTGTATGAAAACAAAATGGAAAATAAACCCATGATGAATGCAGAATGAATAAATGAGTAATCAAGAAATGAGGAAAATGACAAATGAATGAAAAGAAAGCACAGTTAAAATACTTTCTCCTGCTTTCTTGGCATATAAAGGATTAAATGCAAAAGTCATTTCTGTGTTCAAGCTCATTTTTTTGTTGATTTCAAATCCTATGTGAGAATTAGAAAAATTGGTAAAGATTAAACAAATAATAATAATAATAATAATAATAATAATAATAATAATAATAATAATAACGATGATAATAATAATAATAATAATGATAATAATGATAATAATAATATATTAATATATATATATATATATATAATATATATATATATATATATAAACTTATATCGCGCCAAATCCACTCTGTGGAGTGCTCAAGGCGCGTGTACATCTAAATGATCAAGAATTGAAAAGAAATGTTTTGAGGTGATTTTTAAAAGAGTCAGGGGATGAACACTTTTTGATGTCTTCAGGAAGGCTATTCCATAATTTAGAACTGCAGTAAGGATCTTTACTCCCAAGTTTTAGCAATTTTGGGGATCACGAAAGAGTTGGAAGTGGATGAGCGCAGAGATCTCGCAGGGGAATAGTTTTGGATTAAAGAGATGAGGTGTTGAGGAGCAGAATTATGGTATAGAAGTACAGCAGGAATACTTCATTATTGATAAAACTGAATTTTAGAAGAAAAAAAAAAGCAAGAAAAATCTATCCGACAGATATTGTGAAGGGGTAGAAATTTTCTCTTAAATAAAAGTCAAAGGCTGAAGTATGGACTGTCATCAACTTTTTTCTTCAAGTTTTTCCGACTGTCATCGGTTCAAGGCTTATATTGGATGACCTATATTACATTCCCTTTCTTGACTTCATCGATTATCTTCCTTCCAAAGGGTGAAAAGGACATGATATTTGATCAATCTTTGTCCGGATAAAATAGACAAGTATAGCCGGAAATGTCGATGTTGCGTCACATCGCATGTGTCGTCATGGATTGCAGTGTCATATTCCAACAACAAAGATACATGTACATCCGAGGCTTTAGGGCTCCTGCTAGCCGACTTCATGTAATGACAGTGGTCAGTGGCTGTACTTTACTCGCACTTTTATCCTTGGCAGAACTTGATCTGCTCTTTTTCATCATCCCAGAAGGAAGCCTCCTGGAAAACAACAGTTCTTTTGTTACTTGAGGGATGAACTGGGTTCCGATGTGTCAGCAGAGAGGACTTCTGGGGTTATAGATTTACACGTTTTGCGTCAGGCATCATCAGTTACTTGTGCACTCTTCTTCAGCGATATGCTCGTGATCTCGGTGCACCCTCCAGATAGCCTTCAACCTCCTGAGGATCTTGATACCCAAGACGGGTCTCTGAAAACGATAAAAGGGGTGAACGACAGAAGCAGAGAGATTGACGACCGGAAGTCCGGAAACCGAGGGGACAATCACCCGTGTTTTGTTTCACAAGAACAATACTGTACGTCACAGGTAGGGCAACCAGAGAAGGTTCTATAACCTGAATAACACAGAAAACAAACTAGCAAGCAAAACAACAACAATAAACAGAAAACCAAAAATCAGAAAAACAAAAACAAAAACAACCAAAATGTGGGGATGCTCGTTGTGGTGGCCATCGGTGACCAGCAAAGTAGGGGCGGTCGTTACGTAGAGTGGTGGGAAGAGCTGGGGGGGGGGCAGCAGTATCACCTTCCTTTTTAATACGTCGCTTTCTCACCTGCCCTTATTTCTCTCTCATGTTCCTCTTCCACCTCATTTATTTACCTTTTCGCCAATGGGGGGGGGGGGGGAGATGATCGAGGGATGGAATTTATTCCAATGCAATATCTCATACTCCCTTCACACATAACTATGGCTAACAAACGTATCGCAAAGTGCTCCGAGGCACCCTTCCAGGGTGAGGGCACTGTTTCTGTTTCTGATGGAATTAGAGGGAACATTAAAATGATTATCAGAACTCATCCCTCAGTAGGGTAATAGGTTCATTATTCATAGGTCCAGACGTCTGATCAAATTCAGAACTAGAGTATGAAATTAACATGTCTGGCAAACTATATGCCAGAACACGCTTGCATCAGGGAGAACATAGCGTCTACAAAGGCTGCTTCTCTCCCAGTATATCCCTGTAGCCTTCGGGCACAAGGATCAATAGCAACCCTTTGCCATTGTGGTCAAGTGTCTCTTGAACCTTTGCCCTTACAACTACAAGGTCTATCCTCCAGGCTAAAGAACACCATCTCGTATCTTAAAACCGTTACGGTTCACCTTACCATGCTTACTCGCTTTAAAAAAATGCAAGAGTTGAAGTCCTGCAGGAGTCATGTTCGGAATCACTTTGTTTTAGAATAAAAGTCTAAGCTGAAAGTACTGGAATTCACTCTACAAAGGGTAGTTCAGACCAATCGTTCGGAGTGCATTCCACTGCAGAAACTGTTTGTGGTGAATTTAATTCCGTAAGCGAGGCGATCCTTGATAATTATTACTCCCGGCAGAGTGGATTCATTTGTGTAAAGAGACGGCGAATTATGGAATAATGGAATTATCTGGACGCACCTCTATGATATAAATTAGATGAGTACAGATTGCCAACAGCTTCAGGAAGCGAGCATGACATTGCTAAATCTAATCTGACTGACATCACCGTCATATAAACTACTGAAAAATGCTACGATTCATACTGAACAGTGTAACATCAATATTTATCATCCACTGTTAATACGCGCTGAAAAACTAAAAAAAAAATAAAAAAAATTGACCACACTGACCTGAGATTGACAAATGCGTATAGAGTAGAGATTATGGAGATAAATCATTATGTATTATTTCAAATGTATTTCAATTGAAAAGTAAGCAAATCACCACTCAAACACACTATATGTATGTCAGAAATCAAATGAATAAAAAATATCTCCATCAAATTCTAATAAGTTTTCAATAGTGCTAAGTTTCATAAAATTTCATTACGAATCCATGATAGATGATAATTCCCTAAATTCTTTGTGACAAGGGCAAAACAAGATTTTTGACAGGGGCAAATCGTACTAAACCCAAATCAAAATTTGACAAGCTCTCCTTTTTTGTCATCATTAGTTGCTCCCCCTTTCACCCTGATCTTCCAGACAAGTTTCGCTTGCGGCCAGAGCGATGAACTAGATCTATTTGTGGCACACTTGAACCCAGTTTTGGCGCGAACTGTATCTTAACGCCATCCGATGATCGTCTGCAGGCTAGCATCCACAAGTACATCCGGCGGGGAAGAGACAGATAGAGGAGACTTGTTTTTTTCGGCATACTAACCCATATAATAATTATCATTCATCTCTGGCTGTCCTACATATGAAATTCACAGGAATTGTACATCAGACAGTCGTATTTATTCTTTGTGAGATCTTTTGGAGAATTAATGATGCTTCTTCACGTGAAAGCCACTTTTTAAAATGATTACTCGATAATAAGTATTTCATGTGTGCCTGTGGCTCTTGTCCATGATATCTTAACAAGTGGTGGCAGTAAGGTATACAATATGCCTTACAGTGTATTTTGACATAATATGCGTCATTTCTATGGATTGGTAACAGTATCAGTGGAATTTTCTTAGGAATTGAACGAATGGCATTTGATGCACTTCTGATATCATTTTGTCGATGACTAATTACAAAACATTTCATTTGACTGAAATAGAAAAGAAACCAAAACACCAGTAACTGCGTCACTGCTTCAAAGTGACACTGATTAAAAGTGAAAAGGAAAAACCTAAGGAAGTTTGTATCAAATTAAGTTCAAATAGATAACCTAGCGTTCACGGTATCGAGCTCATTTTTGAAGGACGAGTAAGAGACAGAGAATGGATATGCTTCTTGAACTTTCCAGCAAGTTTTCCTTCACGCCATGTCAAGCATCATCACGATGGTTTCTGCCGATATTTGAGCTATCTAACATATTACTGGGAGGTATTGGTTACCAGATTAGGCATCATCCGAGCCCCTTGCGTGGGAAGTGGAACCCTCCAACTTATTCCAGAGACCAAAGTGCATCACAAAGGGGTTCATATCCTACCCCCGTCGCAGGCGTTAAGCTCTTAAATGCATCATGTCAACTTGTTCCGTTAACCTCTTGTTTAGTATGATACACTCATTGCACTGTATTTATTTGTAAAGTGGTTTGAGATGAAAGTGTTGATCACATGAATTTGAATACGTACCATATGCACCATACGATAAACGTTTCACTTTTTTCAACTTTCACTTTCTTTCACTTTCCATTCGAAAATTAATACTTCCAAAGTTTTTCATGGATACTACTGCAGTGTTTTTTTTTAAAACGGTAATACACTTTTTGTCAACATTCAGTCAATGCTGTAAAAAACAACAACAAACAAACAAACAAACAAACAAACGTGAAGTCAAACCTTCTCAGCCTCATTTACAATATAATCTGTTATCAAGAGAAAGTAGTTAGAAGCTTGACAAATTATTCAAGAACAGATTTGCCCCACGTTGAATAGGAATGTATCTTCTGAAGTGCATACGTGTGTGTTTCGTTCAAATAACTCATTTATTTGTACACAAGAATTTCACCCCCCCCCCCCCAAAAAAAAAAAAAAAAAAAAATGGGGACGTGTCGCCATTTTTAGTTATCTATAAATAAAAAACAACGATGGCAATAAGCAATTTTATCCAGATACTATTTCACCTGATCATGCCAATTGAGCATGGGGTACATGTACGTGCAGTGCAAGACGACAAATTGGCACCACAAGAGGTGCGCACCACGCACGCAAGGTAACTGCAGTGCTCGTTAAAGATGCAATGATTTATATCATTGTCGTGATGATAAAGGGCTTAATGGCTGAAATGAAACGTTGAAGTACTGTAAACTTGACGTTATATATTGACAAGTTGCGTCGGGTCGATAAAACACCGCCGTAAGTCACCTCAATTGTTGTTTTATTTTTTACTACCAAAATACGAGCTCTTGACATTTTGTGTAATGTGGACGTTTCATATGGAAGCAGGAGTCAATCAAGTTCACATTCGAACCAAAAAGTTTGTTGCCACTTAAGAAAATTTTATTTAATGTTGTCTCTTGTAGGGAATCTTCGGCCACCATGTTGTTTTTACGACGGTCTGACAGAACATGGAGTTACTGGTTGTAACTCCATGGGCAGGCAGAAGCCATGTAAATATTGACACTATACTCGATCGTAAAACCAGGATTGGGGAGGGTCTGCAATCTAACATGTCTGAAGCGAAAGAAAGGTGGTGAGATTATTGTGTTTAAGTTAGTTGTCATGGCCTTGACGTTGTTTTACGAGACTGAAATACGTTGTTGACAACTTATTGGTCCGATATAGCAATCTCTCTAAATATTATCAGGAGTACAAGTGTCCCATACTAAGACGCAGTTAAATAAAAGTCAGTGACAAGGCCGAACACCATTCACCAAAACTCACTAAGTTTTCTGACACTTTATATTCATACGATTGGCATCCTATGTTAGTAGTGAAGAATCACACTGGTAAACTCCCGCATAATCTTTTTCACTTATTAAACTGAAAACACGAAAACCATCTCAGCCAATGAGCGACATTTACCAAGCGACATAAATGCCACACAAGCCTAAATTTGTGGCCGCTTGCCCCCTCCGGGCGATCCCATTATATCCACATGAAATAAGTGATATTTAATCGTTCAATATTTTTATTTGGAGCAGCGGTTTTCCTAAAATGTGGTTCTGCTAACCCAGTTCACGACATGCTACCGCAGCGTGGTTCCAATAAGGGACTGAAAAAGGAGTTTTAAGAGAGAGTAAAAAGGTTATTTGGTGTCTCAAACTTTCAAGAAAAGAACGTAGGGATGTTTGCTAAAAAGTGGATAAATACGATAAATGGAAAAGGTAAAGACAAAAAAAATGTCAGCCAATTCAACATTATCATAAGCATTATGCCTAAACATGCCATTCCTGAAAGCTCATTTATGATTATTGGATTAAGTTACAAAGATCTATAAGAAATATCACGACATTCATCGTCCACTTACACAACCGCAAACACTTTCGAAAAACTAACCTTGGGTAATTTGAATAGACCTATTCCAATTGTACGAACATGACAATCATGATAATGTTTCTTAATCCCAACATGACTTTTATAATCAACACATTAGGTTAGTGAAATGATATGAAATAAATGAATCTTGGGAACATAACTCCATCTGGAATTCAAGTGATGCAGATCATATTCTTAACACGTAAGTGATTAAAGGTAATTTACAGATTTATCAAGATCTTTCATATCAGGACGATGGTCTGCCAACTAACTAAAACGTCTGATTGGAATGTAAAGCAATGACATTAGACAGATATTGCATGGTAGGCAGTGTAATATAACATTCTTTGGACCCCGAAGGAAGGTATATTTTCCCGAGGGATTATATTTTCCTGAGGGAAAATATGATCACGAGGGAAAATATACCTCCCTTTGGCGGTCCAAAGTATATATATTACACCCCTCCAGTCGATATCTGTTATATCAGATAGCCTTGATTAAGTCTAAAGGCCTGTTCAAATATGAAGAGGAAATCCACTAGGGGGTTTCTGCGGGGGTTTTAAGCGCATTTTGTAACACTCGTAAGTAAATGAGTGCGCGACATTTTAAGCGCAGTCCTTTGTTGCGTCATTGCGTACTGACTGATATATTGACCGGTTGGCCAAGAATATACCCATCGAAAATGACCGGCCGTGTAATAACGATTTAGATCCTCGCAATCGATATCACGTGATGCGCTTTGGACCGATCACACCCTGTTATCTGTATGAGCTATCTAATATTATGCACTGCTCTATAGATAATTTTAGATACAGATGTCTGTTTGGGAACATTAATATTTTACCCTGACATCGGTATTCATCCCACTGAAGAAAATATCCTCTAACCAATATTCATGATCATCGACACACTCACAGTTATGATCAAATACTAATAGACAAATCAATGCGTGGGAAAATAAGTCATCCATCCCCACAGGGCTACCGCAGACTAAAAATTAGTTTTAAAAAGAGAACGAAGCAAAACGACAAAACAATGATGTTCTTCTGTTGAATGGGAAAATATTCGTATGCGCTATTCCCTCCTTTTACATGCGCCCCTTTACAACCTCTTGCATTTTTCTCCTAAAAGAGAAAAACTTATAGAGCAACCAAATAGAGTTTAGAAAGGCTGTCCTTTTTTCCGGCGGGAGCCACAGATGAGGAAACTAAACATTGCGTGTGGTACATCTAGGAAACGCTTAATTCGTGACGTTAGCGTTACATGAAAGAAATTATTATAAACAAATGATTCTTCCTATGTGCATTGATTTCCCCAGTTCTATCATTCAATGTCCATTTCTCAAATCAAAGAAAATAAAGTGTATTGTTCATGAGTCTTGTTTTGAGTTCTGAAGGATGACACGCATATTTTGTAGGATAGGAAACAAGCCGGGACTCTGGCGAGTGGCGTTTTATTCTCATCAAACGATGTCCATGAAATGAGATGTGATCTAGATACTCCAGATATTATATTGTGACACGGCCTTTTTCAAATTACCTGAGGAAATTGCCAGCCGCATTTCGTGGGATGTTACTCAAGTTTTGCTCTTATTTCGGTGGCTTGACTTGTTGTGGTGCTGAACCTCTGATGTTCCCATTTTTCCGTCGGAGTCCCAGTTCTATCCTTTCGCGAAGAAGGAATAAAAATGGAGCAGGGGAGATGGGACCTGTCAGGTAAAGCACCTGTAAGCAATTAGCGATGTTGGTTATATCATGACCTCATCTTGAAGGTATTATTAGTTTTGACCTCTAACGAGACCTTAAGGTCTGCGAGTAATGCCGCTAAATTAATCGAAATGTTAATTTTCTTGTTCAGTGCTCCTGCCTTGCGTATGAACACGTTAATTATAGCTTACTCCTTCTTCTCCTCCTTCTAGTCTTCTCCTCTTTCTCAGAATTATTCTCATCCCCATCTCAGCTACTACTGCTGCTGCTACTGCTGCTGCTGTGGCTTTCTACTACTGATAATGGTTCCGCTGCGTATATATATACTACTACTACTACTACTACTACTACTACTACTACTACTACTACTACTACTACTACTACTACTACTACCACCACCACCACCATGACTACTACTACTACTACCTTTCACGCTCTCCACTTTTTAAAAACAAAACCGCCAAAATGTACTTGTTCAATGCAGTATCTAAAGGTTTTACCAGCGGACATGAAAAACATAGACTTGGTACCATTAGCCCCACGTGTACCCAACTACATACCACGGCTCAAGTGGAAATACATCCTTTTATGTAGTTGTATATTCCATCATCTCGCAATGAACAAGCTATCATTAACACCCATTTTGGCAAGTAAGATTCAAAATATAATTTTTGCAAGAATAAACAGACGTTTAACCTATCCCATCGATATTATCCATTTTCCCAGCTGACAAAGTCAAGAAAACGATGTTTGATTTTGCCGCTTGCCGATTAAAGCCATTGACTTTTCACCCCTGCCGTTACTGATTTTATGAAAATGCTCTCAACCCTTTATCTGTCAAATTTGACGCCGTCAATAAAATAAATATAATTCATTTTGAAACTGCACAGTCATTGGAGCCCTAAAGAGATTAGCACTAAAATTAATCAGAACTTGATGGGCAAAATACGGTCAAACCTGTCTATAAAGACCACCCAGTGGAAACAGGAAAAATGGCCACTGCAGACAGGTAGCTGCTAAAGGTAGGTTCTATAACTCCAATTTATTCTTCTAGAAAGACAATGTAAGTGGTCACTATTGGCACGTGGCCTTTATAGAAAGGTGACCATTAAGACAGGTTTGACTGTATTACATCATCTTGATACATCGGCTTTGAGATGGTTCGTTTCTTGAAGCGAAACTTGGTATACCCATGAATTTCACGATCTAGCTCAAATCTTATGAATGTACTCTACGAAATTGTGAAATATGAATTGTCACGTATAACATGCATAATCCAAACAATAAGATACCACAAGTACAAAAATTGCATAAAGAACGGGAAGGCAAGGGTTTTTCCCTCTTTTCAGAGTTCTATTAGTACCAAATATCCAAGTAACCTTCTTCAGCTTTCATCGACATTCGGATAAAAATATTCGAAAGATGATCATCTTAATGTACTTGAGATTTGAAAAAAGAAGATATGATTACCGACGGTTAACACTCTGGCAGAAAGTCTGCCTATTAAGCAAGAGATTGTTCTCTTCACAATGACGACAACCGTTAATTTATAATTATATTACAAATAATCTAAATGAGGAATTTAAGTTTTAATAGTCTCTCTTTCTGTCAGAAGGTAAGACTATTAAGTTTTAATAGTCTCTCTTTCTGTCAGAAGGTATCTGCAGCATGAGAGTGAATTCCCTAACGACATCCCGACCTGGTTGTCTAGTTGTTTGTCTTATCGACTGAAATCAGGGACAATCTCGTGTAACCTCGATAGCGAGGGAAACCACGGAAATTAATGGAAATACCTGTAAATGAAGACATCATGCTCCCGCTAATATGTTGTGAAGTATGTCGAGCTTACGAACATGACATCCTCGGCACCGAAGAGACAGAGCATCCTGATCAGAACATGATTATTGATTTCACTACAGAATTCGAAGGAAGTCACAGGAAGACGGGCAAGGCTTTGCAGGAATCGTACAGGAATCGTAGATGAAACTAGTCTGCCTTTTCTTGAAAGCGTGGGCCGTTATGACTGGAACATTAGTGTCAGGGTGAACAATTATACATGTACTTGATTCAGGTCCGAGGATTAGTTTTTATGTATATGACTGAACCGGGATAAATTATGAGATGTCTTCAGGGGAACGTGTCATGAAGTGTCTTGTCAGTGATATTTACCGGCAACTGTTATAAGCTACTGAAATTCTTGCATCTGATTGGCTGAGAGCAAATTTGTCAGTAAAAATCACTGACAAGACACTAGATGAAACGCTCTTCCAGGCAAAACAAGTAGTTAAAGGCCATGTGCATTTATATAGGGGGCCAGAAAAGGGGGGGGGTGTCGACAATTTGATGATAGTTCAACCGAATTTTTCAAAACACAATATACAGAAAATAAAGGGTCGATTTCATTTTTACTTACGGAGGCATCTGTTTAAAAACGCTTGAAATTAAAGTTGACAAGGGTGAATAAAAGCAAGGCAATCTTTGCAACATCTAAGTAAGGAATAATTCTGGTAGGACCATAAGTTCTATATGTTGTTATCTAGAAATGAACAGCGGTCGTTTTGGGGGCAAAATAAAAATGACGACCACCTTTCCGAAAAATAAAAATACAAGTAACAAAACAAACAAACAAACAAAGTGTAAACAACAACAACAAAAACTCGACACACAAACAAAAATACAAAATACCTTGAAAAAAATAAAAACGATAAGTAACATGAAAATACAACTATAAAAACTACAAAGTACATCGAAACGTCTTTCAAAGAAGAGCGTAATTATGTCTGTCTAGAAATTATTCCAGAGCTCTACGTTCCCGCAAGGTGAATCATCTGCATATTGACAAACAACTCCATGGATTAATCACGTAACATGTCTGAATGATTATGATGTGTATAAATAGATATTTTATTAAATGGCATCCTTGATTTACTGACATTGCCAGATACCACTACATGAGAATTGATTCGGTAATAATATTCATGTCTAATTCTGCAAAAAAAAAAAAGTAATAGAAAAATTGACCTGGGAAATTTTCCCGCCACTGACATTCCACTAAAGTTTGACGTCACAGATTAAGGGCTAATGAAACTCACCTTAAATCGAAATATCCTACATGATCCTATAAATTCAGATTCAATGCGGGAGACATATTTGGTATATTTTTTCATTAGTTAATTGTGAATTGAATTTCATCCAAATCTATCTAGTGTTTTATTTATATCGCACATCACTTCATTACTATTAAGGCATTCGACTGTATTAAGGCAGATATTAATTAACGGGATAACATATCAATGACGTTTTTGGTAATGACGTGCAAGTTGTAAGGTTCAATGACCAGAGTTTTTTATGTTGATACATGACTGATCAAGTACGGTATAAGGCATTCAAACAGAATGCTTTCTCGAAATACTGGATATCACGGACTATCATAGCTCTCAAGGACACTATTAATTTGATATTTTTTATGACTGTATACAAAAACGATTTGAATGCCCCGGTAAAGGTCAACCGGTTGACAATGTGCTTATAGTTTGATTAAATTATCTTAAAACTTTCAAATGTCTCTTCGTATCCTAAGACTGAGGTAGCTACTCAATGAGTAATGTAGTCAAAAGCAATCTTTAACTCCTGTAAAACTCTGATTTTACT